>ML675629.1:17597185-17955879 GCA_007922155.1 Mesoclemmys tuberculata | reverse complement strand
ACACACACACACACACACACACACACACACACACACACACACACACAGAGAGAGAAAGATTCAGAAATGCTGCTACTGTGGAGTTATAGGAGTTGAGTTGTCATTCAAACTGCCTCAGGCCCCCATACACCTCTGTGACCTAGGTTCCCCAGCCAAACTACATCTCCCACAATGCACCACAGCTTTCCCACTTACTGAGCCACTGCGAGGCATCCTCAGACTACATGGCTATGGTGTATCATGGAAAATATAGTCTGGCTCATATAGGAGGATGAAGGCTTGAAGCACCAAAACTACAATTCCTATTAGGCTACCCGTTGGCATTTCCAATCTAAAAGTTTTGGTGTTAGACAAAAGTTTTCAGCTTTTGTCCAAAGTTTTTTTATTTTTTACAGGATACAAAACCCCAGACATTTTCTAACCAGCTCTAATGGTTATTTTGTATTGGAATCTAGCAAATGTAATTCTTGTTTTATTACTCCTAATGGAACAAGTTTTTTAAAAGAGAGGACAGATTTGAGTTTATGAAGGCAGCAAGCAATAATCCAGTTATTTTCACCTCCAAATAAAAAGGCTTTTAAAGTCTGAAATTTACAAGCATTTCAACACTATTTACTTATGTGGCTTAGTCAGGGACTCAAGGATTACTTTTTCTGTTTTCTGCTTATTGATTTTTAAAGCTTGATGGTTAAACTCTAAATGAATGGAAGTTGAGGACTCACCAGTTGCTCCCAGAATGCTCTTGAAAACACGATTTGTTCTTCTAAGGAGTTCATCATGCCTGAAAAACATATAAAGAAACCCAAAGCTTAGAATTCCATTAAAAAGGAAATCTGAATCATTGTCCCTAGTGAAGAATGAGTTATTTGCACCTTATATTAACTGATGTTCTTCCAATTTATCCACACCACTATTCTGCAGTCCATATCGAGCAGTTACTTTTGAAATTATACCTTAGGTAGGTTGCTGCAAGTAGGTGGCATTACCACCCTGCTGCAGAATACAGCCTATAGCTGCTGTACGGATTCAAAACTCATCCTTTTCTACGGATCTGGCTGTATTAACAGTTACTTGATATGAAAAACTCATTGAGCCCAAGCCTTCTCCTTAGGCTGTTATTGGTTGTTATTCTGGGGTATGTCTTTAGGGCTTCACAGCTCCAGACTGTTATTTTCTCTTTCCAAGAGGCTCACTTATATGCAGGTTGGTATGAGCAAGATATATATTCCACCATGACTCAGCAGGAATCAACTGGCATCTCCTAGCCACGTTCCAATACCTGTCAACAGTGTCATTCAATAGAAGAACCCTGCCATTCAGTTACAGTTACTTTGATAGGCCTCAAAAGCTGCCCCTTTCATCAAATATACATCCCTCCCCCAACCAGGATGAGGGAAATGTGTTGAACATCCTAGATACAAAGGCTGACTGAGCAAATAAACAGTATGCCAATATGAAGTACACTAATATCAATTCAGGCATGGACACTTCATGACATTAAAATACATGTTTCCACTTGTAAACTTGCCAATGAAAAAATGCACGTGCTTTTCTAGTGTGGCTGGATGAATTAAGGTACCATGTTCATTTGGATAGCTTGTTTGAACCATTTTAGGATAGAGGCTTTTACAATACATGAACTTGAAAAAGTTAAATATTAATCTCTCTTATCAGCCTTCTCCAGGCAGTAGACTAGTGCCTTGTTTTACTCCAGGAAAAATGCACAAGCATTCAGAGGCCTATTCATTAAAGCAAATGATTTATGTAACAAGGTCAAGCTTGCTTTAAAATTTTTGTTTAGCTACAAGCACATGCATTTTACATGAAATTCTCTAAAGAAAATGTGAATTGCAGTCCTACGTGAATGCCTAAAATGGTTAAATGGAATTATGGAAATGTCCATGGAGAATTAAACACACTGGTACTTGTAATTACTTTGACATTCAACATGGGCCTGCGCTACAAAATGTAGATCTGAGGCTGTATTTTGAACACTTCTCCCTCCTTTTCCCTGCCCCATTTATGGAGGAGGAGGGAGGCAAGGGGAAAGGAAGAATTTTGATTCGAGTTTTGAGTCTGGCCTATGATAAAAATAGATAGTGTCCAGTTATAAAATGTATATCCAGAACTGATTGCTGAATGCCTCCCATTGCTTCTGCATTCACAGGAAGGAGTGAAGAACGGCAGTACTGCCAACCCCACGAGTTAAAAAAATAATTATGAATCATAACTCCCCAAAAGCCAAACTGTGAGGGTTAGATATGTAGTATTTTTTTTAAAGGACAGCTGAGCTCCTTGTAGAGGACCTAGCACAATGGGATTCTAGCCCATGACTGGGCCTGTAGACACTAACACAATACAAATAGTTAATTAATAAATAACAGTAATAATCTGATCACTTCAAGAGCCCCAACATTTAGACAGACACTACATAATAGTGGCTTTCTCCCAAGTGACAGGATATTGGCTGGTCTGGAGTCAGTCTCTGGGCTACTGGAGACGCTCCAGCCCTCCAGCAAATTATAGCCCTATCGGGACCCTCCTCTGATTGGCTGCCTTCCCCACTTGCCTGCCTGCTGGGGCAGACCAACCAATCAGACCTGCTGTGGGAAGGCTCTCTCTCTCTCTCTTTTCCCTCATCAACCCAAGCCATTCTCACAGCAGGGGAGGTGGGAGCTGAAGAGCCCAGCAGCTCAGGGCAGCTCCACTCCCTCCTCCCCTCCTGTGTGCAATGGGGATGGTGCCTCTTGCTTTCCCCCACCCCCTGAAATACTCAGCCTTGGAAGGGGCAGCCAATCAGCCCCCCTGCCCCTGAGAGTGAAAATCCCCAGGAGGAGCAGAGGTGGAGGGTGGGAACTAAAATGATGGAGAGTGGGTTGGGCTGGACTGATTGGTGGTTAACTGATAGGGGAAGAGCTGTTGTGGGGACTGATTTGGAAATTGGTGGCAGCATGAATTGCTGGGCAGAGGACGGTCACAGGCAGATGTGGGGATGAGAGCTCCTGCAGCGGGTGGGTGTGGGAGGATGTCAAAGTCACCTTACCCAATAAATGTGGGTGAGTGGGCAACACTCGTTATCACATACCCACGCTGGAGATGGCAAAGGGAGTCCAAAAAATCAAAAGACAGATAAAAAAAACCCATAATATTATCTTTAAAAAAATATTCTCAGGATTTCTGGGGATCAGACTCATGACTTTTGATCTCTTGTGGCTGGCAATACTTCTAATACCATGAGACTTGTGATAAAATCATGAGAGTTGGCAGCACCCCTAAGAGTTGCTTTTTGTAACTAAGGTTAGCTGCATCCAGCCGAGGTAGCAAATATAATACATGCTGGAGTGCACCATTGGGAGTTTAGGCAAGATAGTCTGGGAAGAACCAAGAGACAGTTCAGATGATGAAACCTGTAGCATTTGGGGGAATTTGCTTAAATAAAGTATTCATTTTAATCCTAGTGCTGGCTGCTTGGATATTTCAACCTAATGCAACACGAAATAAAAGGGGAACAAACTCACCCAAGCACTGAATGGCCTATGTGAGCATAGTATAATGAATGGAACTAGAGACACAGGGTAAGGTTGCAGGAGGGACCTAGCTTGGTGTCACCACCATGGCCCAGGGACCCTGCCCTGCAAGGAAGATGTGTGCAGTCAAGGTCTGCCGCCAGGCAAACTCAAGCCTCTCAGCATGTACCTATGGGATTCTGTACATGCTTACAGATGTCTTTCCTTACAACACTGTCTTCTTGCTGGCTGCATCACATCTTGCGAATGAAACAATGAAAAAATACCCTGGAGCCATTCAATTGGCAAGAAGGGAAAGAATTTAAACCTTAGCTACAACTTGCATCAGCTAAGCAGCGTGAAACTAACAGACAGTGAAACTAACAGACCCCAGATCAGCCAGCTGGCACTTGCCTTAAAACAGGAGCTGTGCAAAACTTTCATTGGGAAACCCACACCCTCATTTGCCTGTTTTCAGGACCATGCACAAACATCAATTGATTCCTCTGCCTCTCAGACTTGTCAATGTTTCAGTTGAACTAGAGTTAATACTTTTCGTTGTCTGGCCAGTACATGGAAAACACATGTCCTTGCCCCCAAAGAATTTACAATCCAAAAAGACAAAACAACAGACAGTGATTCAGACATAATGCACTATGTAACCAGGAAGTAGATGCCTCATATCGTGCTGCAGTGTCTTGTGAATGCTGCACTTAAATTTTTTTAAAAAAAAGTAGCCTAAGCAGTTCTTCAGGTGTGAAAAGTGCTAGGCTTCATGGAAAATGAAGGAGTTGGGGGGAAAATGTAGGGGTGTGAATTTGAAATATGAGTTTCACTAGTTTGTTTCAAGAGCAATGGGAGAGAGAGAAAAAAAGACACCGAGTGTATTTTAAATACCATAATACATATTCTGGGTCCCTGTCTAGTGTCCTTGAGGAAGCAAGGCGTCTCCTATTTCATAAAATGGTTTTTAACTTAGTATCTTCCTCAGTGAACTCTTAAATTCTGTCTGTCTCCATGCCCCTCTCTGGCCTTCTTCCTGATGTCTCCACAAGATGGTACTTGGTAACATATCTCAGGAGATACAGCTCTGCTTACTCTTGCAGCCACTGATGTGTTTATGCAGAGAAGCACAGTGTTTGCGTAGTTACATCGACAAACAGAAGGAGGGTTTTTTGTTTTTCACCTCCAAGAAAAAATTCACTAGTGCCGGTCCCAACTTTGACTAGAAAATATACTCATTATTATTTTATGGGCCAGGGTTTCCTAACTGTTGGCCTCAGACAAACACAGCAGCAGAAATTTAAGCCTATTTTTGCTTGTAGCTGGGTAGGTACTTTTTCATAATACCCTCTAACGCCAATGAAGAGAGTCAACAGCAGGAGCATCAAGAAAACAGACTAACTCCTCAGAGAAACTGACTTAGATTGTAAGCTGTTTGAGGCAGCGACTAGCTTCATGTTCTGTGTTTGTGCAGAGCCTAGCACAATGGAGTCCTAGTCCATGACTGGAGCTCTGAGGTGCCCCTACAATACAAATATTAAATAAGAGCAGCGCCATTTTTGTGGGGCCGAGAGAAAGACACCAACTACATAATTGAAAGAACAAGATGACTAAAAGGAAGAGAAAAAGGAGGAAGAACAAAAGTGACAGACATAGCACGTTAGTGTTTGAACTATTCATTCAATAGAAAGTTAGACGACCAGCATATAATTAAAAACAATGTATTTTTAATTAACAACAAGGGGCATTTTGCTGCTTTTGGTGCATCTCCTCCCTACATGGATGTGTTTATTTAAATCCCCCTTTATCTCTGTCTCCCTTTCATCCTCTGCTTTCAGTCACTTCACACTAGTCCTGTGCTATACAGAATTATTACCCCCAAGCTAGGTAACTTGAAAAGCAGAGGCTGATGAAGAGCAAGGGAAGTTCTAAAGCTGTCTGAAATTTTTCTTCCAAAAAATAATGGAGTTTAGTCAAAAAGATTTTTTGCAGGGAATGTCATTTGATAAAAACCTTTTGATTTTTTTTTTAAACATAAGACCATAAGAATGGCCAAAGCGGGTCAGACCAATGGTCCATCTGGCCTGGACAGATGGGAGAATAGATACATATCTTCCTCTCCTCCACAAATTTCCTTTTCCCCAAGGCCCCGCACCACTCGTGCTCTCTGCCCCTCCTTTGAGCTGAGCTTATTTATTATGAATCATGCAGGTTCCCTGGCAAGCTGAGGAGGTGGTATCTGCAGTTCAGCTTCCGGGGTTCATCAGTAATCTCCTGGGGAGTCCGAGGGACCCAGGATGCTGAGTAACAGATATGGCCTCCTCAGCCGCCTGGGAACCTGCATGGCACATAATAAATAAATAAAAACCTCTGGTGGAACTCAGACCTCAGCCATCCCTGCCTAGGGGGACCATTGACTGCTCTACCCTGGGGTCCGGAATTGCTGTCGGTGGGCCTGATCTCTCCTCCTATGGAAGCATTTCCATACTCCTGATCATTTTAGTTGCCCTTTTCTGTACCTTTTCCAATTTCAGTATATCTTTTTTGAGGTGGGGTGACCAGATCTGCATGCAGTATTCAAAATGTGGGAGCACCATGGATTTATAAAGAGGCAGTACAATATTTTCTGTCTGATCAGCTATTCCTTTCCTAATGATTCCCAGATTCTGTTAGCTTTTTTGCCTGCTGCTGCACATTGAGAAGATGTTTTTAGAGAACTATCTAATGGGCAATTTCTAAACTAACCAAAAAATGTATTTCATTTTTAATTATAAATTTGGGTTAGGTTCTTGAAAAGTGACATGAAATGAAATTTTCAATCTGAATGGAAACAAATACAAGTTTTTTAATTCATTAAAAAATTTCCTGTGAAATTTTTTGTTTGCATTTTTTGAATGAGGATACGGTTTATGTGATTTTGCTTTGTTTTACCCCTTCTAGAACATACTGATTGAGAAGGTGAGGGACACAGGAGGAAATTGAGCACAGACCTTTGAAGGCTATGGTCTTTCTCTGGACAGACAGCAGTGGGGAGAACTGGTTGCCTCATATGGAGCTAGGAAAAGGAGATTCTAAGTCTGGCTTACACCTAAAATTTAGGTTGACTTAGCGACATTGCTTACAAATATGAAAAATTCACACCCCTTAGAGATGTAGTTATGCCAGCGTAAGTCCCAGTATAGACATTGCTAGGTTGATGGAAGAATTCTTCTGTCAACCTAGCTACTGCCTCCTGAAGGGGTGGATTTACTACAGCGATGGACGAACCCCTTCCTTTGCTCTAGCCAATTTCTACCCCATGGCACTGTAATGTCTGTAGTGTAGACAGTCTAAGTCTGAGTAAGTAACTATATTGCCTGCTTTGGATCTGACTGCCAGTGCCCATGGTAGTCAATGGAAAGACACTCATTAACTTTGATGGCCATTAGATTGAGCCCTTAATTCTTCACGAAAATCCGCTGACTGTCTGTCTCTCTTTCTCTGAGAATTTAATTTATTTATTTTAAGGACAAATGTTTCAATCCCGAAGACACTAAATCCCCCGAGTAACCATTTTAGCAACTTACATTGCCAGATCTGTGCAAATGGGCTGTGTGACAAAACAAAGACTTAGATGAAAATGTCACTTTCAAACATTTTTAGTAATTTATTTGTCAGCTTTCTGAGTCATCTGAAGTGATCACATGGGTTCAGTGTAGAGCAAGTGATTAGCCAAGGCCTTAGTTTTGCTGTTAATTCATTTTCAGAAGCAAGTATCACGATTTCTCACTTAGGTTTTATTATGTAAATGTCTTGGTTTCCCTTTATGAAAGCTAAGCACGTCTGCGAGATAATTTAAATGTGACCTCTTCTTGCAATTGATTCTACCACAACTTTAGCGTTTTCAGTGTATAACTTGCTCATTATTTAGTTAAAATGCATTATAAATAAATTATTCTTCTAAAGTCAGCGACGACCAATAATGGCTTCATTGGTCATTTCTTCCATCTAGCCCTGCAGCTCCTCTACATTCCTTCTGTGGCATAAAAGAGCTGTAATGTGGGTGAAAACCACCCCTAGCCTGCACAATATCCTTTGCATAAAGGGGTTTCTCAGGGCTTGTCTAAATTACGAAGGTTCTGCTGGTATAACTATACTTGTATGGCTAAAGCAACAAAACCCTCTATGTGGACACAGTTGATATCCGTACAAAGTGCTCATACCGGTATGACCACTATGCTGGTTCCCCAGACTATGTTGGTAAAAAGATCATACCCCTAACTGACATAGCTATGCCAACCAATTTTTTTATGGCAATCAAATCAGACCTCAACCAATGTTCAGCAGCCAGACCAGCTTTATGCCAATCCGTATCACGGTCTCTGGCGTAGGAGATGTGAGTGGGCTGTGTTGCCCTGTGGCTACTCTCAGCAGATTCTAAGTGGAAACATAAAGCGAAGGCCATGTCTACACTAGGGGCATGTCCCCACTATAAATTTTTTGGTGGCATGACTATACCAGTGTAGATATGCTGGCAGAAAACACCCAAGTGGAGAGTGTTAGCTGACAGAAGTAGCATACCAATAATTCCTAGTTATTTTGGCTAGGAATGGGGAAAAAATATCACCTCTTAGCTGACACAGCTAAGCTGGTAAAACCGCTGGTAATGACTGTGCCAGCTACGCCATCGGAAGAGTTGTGCTGGCTTAGCACATAGCTAAACCGCTTCTCTATTACCTATGCTGTCAAGCAATCTTCTGTTGGCATAGCTGTGTGTGTACACCAGGGTTTTTGCTGTGATAGTTTTGTTGGTTAGGGGGCGATTTTTTTCACAAGTAGTTATGCTGGCAAAACTTTGTAGTGTAGACTAAGCCTAGGAATGTTTTGCCAGTATAGGAATACCAGTATTCTATACTGGCAAAGCGCTCCTAGTGGGGCTGCAGCTATATTGGCAGAGCTGTGCTTTTAGCTTGTTTTACTCCGGCCAAGCGAAACATGCGGTACCCATAAAAGTGCAGTTTTGCTGGTATAACATATATTAATCAGGGATCACACTTCTTCACATGCCTGACTGGCTATTCTGGATAAAGTCTGTAGTGTAGACATGCCCTGAGTTAGAGAAGCCCTATGACTACGCTATCTTACGCCTGGGGCCTTGAGCTGCCTTGAGAATATGAGGAACACATATTCCTTGAGTCCAGCCCCCAGCTGCCTTGAGAATATGAGGAACACAAAGGTGGTTTGAAACCATCAAAACTGCCCAGTTTCAAAAGCAGGAATGGAGCGCTAAGCACTGGGGCCTTTTGGGCATGCCCACTGCAGCGGGAATTTTGAGTATGCCAGGAATGTAGAATCACAACTAAACATTTTTCATCTTTACAGGTGACTTATTTTCAAGAAATTTTTAGTCTGTAGCTTATGCTGCGGAATCACTTTTATGAAATGCCACAGTTCCATGGAAGTGGGGTTACTGCTTTGCCTTGAGAATTCAAAAATCCTTCCCCGGTAGGTGTGATTTTATACTGCCAAGAACAATTTTATTACGTCCATAGTAATTTCAAATCCAATCTGATGAAACTGTTGTGCAGAAAACCACACATGGTTTTGTACTGAGAATCAGACCAACAGTGGTATTTGCCACACTGAGCCTGCTTGAAGAGATAGCATCATTCAGATCATCTTGGACAGTGAAATCCATTTCAGACCTTAGCCAGTGAACACGGAAGCCATGAGCAAAATGACATTTTCACCCAGAGATCTACTGGGGGGACCAGATTGTGGTGCATTAACTCATGCTGAATAGCACCGTATTTCATTACTGGTCTCACTGAAGTCAGTGAGGCGGCTTGTGAACTAAGGTGTTAGTCATTATAAAGAGAAAGGGTATCAGAATTGGGCCATAATCCATTGGTGACATCCATTGTTTCTTCATTTCCGATCTGTTTTAAAGCTAGACAAAGAGAAAAGGCACAATAGGTATGAGAGAGATTTTCAAATCTATATATAGCTTTATATATATGTTTATATGTTGCTTATGTGCACAGCTACAGACTGGGGACTGACGAGCTAGGCAGCAGTTCTGCAGAAAAGGATTTGGGTGTTACAGTGGATAAGAAGCTGGATATGAGTCAGCAGTGTGCCCTGGTTGCCAAGAAGGCTAATGGCATATTGGGCTGCATTAGTAAGAGCATTGCCAGCAGATCGCGGGAAGTGATTATTCCCCTCTATTTGGCATTGGTGAGGCTGCATTTGGAGTATTGTGTCCAGTTTTGGGCCCCCCCACTACAAAAAAGGATGTGGACAAGTTGGAGAGAGTCCAGCGGAGGGCAACACAAATGATTAGGGGGCTGGAGCACAAGACTTCTGAGGAGAGGCTGAGGGAACTAGGCCTGTTTAGTCTGCAGAAGAGAAGAATGAGGGGGGATTTGATAGCAGCCTTTAAGTACCTGAAAGGGGGTTTCAGGGAGGACGGAGCTAGGCTGTTCTCAGTGGTGGCAGATGACAGAACAAGGAGCAACGGTCTTAAGTTGCAGTGGGGGAGGTCAAGGTTGGACATTAGGAAAAAGTTTTTTCACTAGGAGGGTGGTGAAGCACTGGAATGGGTTACCTAGGGAGCTGGTGGCATCTCTATCCTTAGAGGTTTTTAACCTGGGCTTGACAAAACCCTTGGAGAGATGATTTAGCTGAGGTTAGTCCTGCTTTGAGCAGGAGGTTGGACTAGATGACCTCCTGAGGTCCCTTCCAACTCTAATATTCTATGATTCTATGTGTGCTCTACATGTATGTTTTTATCTCAAGTACTTATATGTATGCCTTGCAACCTTAAGCATATATATCCTGATGACATCCCTGTGAGATAGAGAAATGCAATTATCACCATTCTACAGATGGGAAACTGAGGCACAAAGGGGTTAAGTCACTTGCCCAAGGTCATACAGGAAGCCTGTGGTGCAGTGGGGAATTGAACACAGGGCTCCCATAGGCCAGGCTGGTCCCTACTCATTGGACTATGCTTCCTCTCTTAAGTAGCCAGCTCCCATTGGAAGATAATGGGAATTGAGCACGTAACACAATTTGCCCCTAAAAGGACAAGCCTGATATATGAAGGCTCTGTACTGAAGTTCTCAGGAATATATATGTATAGGGTTTTATAATTAAGATTACAATTAGCATTTATGTTTCTTTCTTTTTGCAGATCTAAGGGATAAGAGTCATTTGTGTTATTTCTAAAGCATTTGCTTCTGTGTGATGTCGTTAGGCATGCAGGGCTTGAAATGCAACAAGAACACAGAGTAATTGTGAACTTTAAAATTAGCTTTGTTTTTATTACAGTGCAGTTGGTACAAATGATAATAGCTTGTACGTTGGTGGTACCTTTCAACTGAGCCTATTATAGCTATCTACAAATCTTCAGGAATTCAGTCTACCTGTAACCTGGTAAAAATAATATTCCCAGTGCACAGATGTGGAAACTGAAGCACAAAAAGGCTAAATGACTTACCTAAGATCACACAGGAAGCTTGTGTCTAGGCTGGAAATAGAACATGGGTGTTGTTACTTCAAGCCCTTAACCACCAAATCATGCTGAAAAATACAGGCCATATTCTGACCTCGTAAATGGTTAATGGGTTAACACCTGGAATAAGGAAGGCAGAATCAGGTTGTACATTATAAATCAAACCATTTCCAACATATGATAATGCCCCAGTTACATAAAAGAATCAAATTGTACATAAAGAGCCTAATCTTGCATTCTCTACAAGCCCAAACTAGGAGATTCAACAGGTTTTTACAGAAACAGGCCCCAAAAATCACTCTATGGGGTTTTATTGTGATGTGAGCCTGGGACATTGGTTTTACAGCCAGAGGTGGTTTTGTTAAAAAGCAAGTGAGCACCTCAAAGTTAGAAATGATATTTTTTTAGCATATCATTGCACAATTAGACAGAATACCGCTGAGTCCCTGTTTTTCCAGAGATGAAGAAAGCCCTTTGTTTGCTTTGCTTTGCTTTTTGGTCCACCACTGGAAACTGATAGGAGAGGGCATATATTGGCTTCCTGAATGGATGACCAGATAAACTGACCTTTTGGTCATCAGACTCCTGTCCTTTGGTGTATGGACAGATCTGCTCAAACAAACCTATTTAAACAGATACCACCAAAGCAGATAAAAAGTAGCACGGAAATATATGTGCACATTGCTGTTTGGTACTGTGTTATCTCATACTAGTCAATCTTACCTCAAGCTTCCAACTGACAGAAAGGGACACTTAAATCCATAATGGCCTGCAGTTTGAGAGCTTCATTTCTCAGGGCCTCTAATAGCACTATGGGATAGTTTGTTTACAAAAACCTGTAGTATATATAGCAAGCAGGCTGCAGTCTGGTTGAGGACATGAAAATTGGGTAACATCTGGAGACTAACTGGAAGTGTTATGACAGTCATATGAGTCTCCATAGTGCAACACCAATAAATGCCGCCAAAACTTAACAGGCTTTCCATAATCACAAAAGGAACCTTAACTTTAGGTTTAAAACAAGGCCTTTGAACTCTCACAGTTAAGTCCAGTGTGTGCAGTAAGCAGGAAAGGACCTCTGGCCTCTCTCAAATGTTATTTGTTTTTCCTTGTAAGTGCAGCTTGATATGGATTGCTGCTTATCTCAATACACTGGAATGGGTTCCTTTCACTACTTGCCGACTTTCATTTTCAAACTAGTGCACTTTATACATTGCCTGGTTTCTGTTTTGGGGAGGAAGAAATTAGTGGTCCTATCCTAGATGTGTGTATGCTGGAGCTACTATACAGTGAGTTCTTCGTTTACTCTCTATCATACACAAACTCATTTCTGTGGCATGAACTGTAATAAATAGGAACTGCTGTCACTGGGAAGTGCTTTGAGATCCTGGCTCACCTGGATTGATGGCTCTCTGCTGTGTGGGGAATGGGGGCCAATGGGCTCAGCTTTGGGAGTTGTTCTCTGATGCTCAGAGGGAAAAAGTGAGGGTTATGTTTTCTTAGACTTTGTGACTAACGAAAACAAGAAAATAGGATTTCCCATCCATGGTCTGAGTTCATCTACTCCATTGTTCTGCCTTTGGTAGTGGCCAACATGTGATACTTCATGAGAAGGTTACTCTCAACTCCCACTAATGCACTTGGCCACCTGGGCAATAGTTTTTAGCTTACCTCTGGTAACTTGTTATCCTGAAGCAAGAGAAGAGTAATGGAATCTCAAAACAGCCACAAAATGATTCAGCCCCTGTTAAAATCTAGCTGCACTTTTTGGCTCTGTGGTCTCTTGTGGCAGCAAATTCCTAGGCTGACCACATGCTGCATACAGAAGTTTTTTTTTTCCTTTATTCCAGATACACTCATCATTAATTCCCTGGAGTGAACTCTCATTCTCATGTCATGGCCCAGAGTGAAGGAGGACTGCTTGGTTTTCATTGAGATCAGTGAAATACAGATACAAAAGGATACAGAATTCAGATGTAAATTTGAACCCCAAACTTCATGGCTATTCAGATCCAGATTCATGTTTTAAGCATTTCCCTCCTCCCTCACCCCAGCTTCTTTCTTTCTTTCTTCTTCCCTTTGCTCCTCTCCCCCAAAATCTGAGGTCATTCAGATCCAGAGTTTTGATTTGGGTCTCTCTCTCTAGTTGTCATTTTATGTCCTAATCTTAAAAACCTCAACCCAATTCCTTTTAATGCTCCTTTGTTGCTGAGTGATACATGTTTTTCTCTCTCTCATCATATGCAGTCCTGCTGTAGCTGAATCACTCCCGCACATGCATGCCTACCCTTTCATTACTCTGCTTTTCCTCTGCATACCCTTGCCATCCTCGCGATACCTTTTTCAGTTTCAGCTATATCTTAAGAAGAGACAGACAAAATAAATGAATAGGGTACTCCAAGGGCTTGTGATCCTGAGATCTGTATCTCTTCCACTGGCTTCAATGGGAGTGATAAAGGGTCTCTAGCAATCTCCATTTGATGGAGGCCTAACTGAGGGCTCTGTGGAGTTATTCACGTTATCAGCACCTTTTGCTAGGCAAGTCAGGGAACGGAATTAGCATCGGCCTTGAAAGACGTTCCTTGCTCTGTTTTCCCACCCGTCCGGCTTTAT
This sequence comes from Mesoclemmys tuberculata, assembly GCA_007922155.1. NCBI lineage: Eukaryota > Metazoa > Chordata > Testudines > Chelidae > Mesoclemmys > Mesoclemmys tuberculata. The sequence goes on along the minus strand of ML675629.1, from coordinate 17,942,262 downwards.
GGAAGCCATCCTACCACCATCCTGTCACTGTCATTGTGCAAAAACTCGGCTTCCCAGCATGAAGGAAACTCTGATCATTCTGCCATGGAAGTCAGGTGGAATGTTGCCATCCACTTTGATGGGAGGGAGGTTTGTCTCAGCGTGAGGAGCCTTTCTGGGCTTGCTTGGTCCTCATTGTTAGGTTCAGCCATGGAACTTGAGCCATTGTGCAGCAGTAACAATATGGACACTCAAACCATTACTGCCACAAAAGGAGCACATGCCCGGCTATAGGAAATGCATATTTGGCTATTAGTAAGAATGAGAAGAAAGGGAGATGGTGGGAAGTGCAAACAATTAGTGGCCTGTGAAGTTGGTGGCCCAGTAGAAGTACCGAGCACATGTAGGGTGGGATTTTCAAAGGCATTCAATTGTGATGTAATGCCACTCTCTTTGAAATCAGCATGGATTGCGAAGGGAGCAAAGTCTGGTCAAAGCGAACCTTGTTCGAAAATGTCAGCCATAGTTCATGCAGCTCAACATCGCCAGTGTGCTTTACAGATGTTACCTGCTATGCAGAGGCCATTACACATTTCTCTCATGTCTCTGCTTTCCAATATGTATATAAATGCTGCTGTAGTAAGAAGGGGCTAACTTTGCAGAGGTTGGGTTCAGTTCAGGTGATATTAATCATTTTGCATCAACAGGCCCCCCCCTCCTCACAGAGGCATGAACAACATACAGTGGATTTACTGCTATCTGAAATGTTTGAGTCTGTAATGTTGGGTCAGAGATCTGGGAACAGACTCTGTCCTGAGACTCCCGTCTCTTCCGGTTTCAAGATCAGACCAAGACTGGAAGTGAAAAAACATGGTTACTTACCAGATCAGGGTGACCGAGGGGGTCAAGTCCCTGAACGGAACCCCTTCCAGCACAGTCCTGGGGTTCCTCCACCACTGAAGTGATGTCAGAACCGTGGGGGGAACTGTCACCACTCTGTCCAACCAGTGCCTCCTGGGCACGTACACTGAGGCCAACCAACCTTGGAGGGGCCTGAGGACTCTGGGGGGAGCCTTGCTGGGAAGCAGAGGACGACCCAGAGTGGTCGTGCCATCCAACGCCTCTGTTCCTATCCCTGCCCCTTGGGGGGAAAGGCCTAGGGCAGTGGCCTAGGTTGCTGCTGCGGGTGCTGCTGCTGCTGGTGGGTCTGCTGCCTCACCGCCTGATGGGTGTACAGGCCCAAGGAGTGCAGCGTGGCCCTAAAGTCCTTGAGGGCGTGCAGCTTCTTGTCTGTTTTGTCCGAAAACAGACCAGCTCCATCAAAGGGCAGGTCCTGGATGGAGTGCTGTACCTCCTGGGACAGCCCTGTGGACTGGAGCCATGCAACGCATCGCATAACAATAGCAGATGCCATAGCCCTGTTGGCCGTGTCCGCAGCGTCCGACTGTAGGGCTGTGCTGGCAACGGTCAGCCCTTCCTCCAAGACCGTGGCAAAGTCCGTTGCTTGATCCTGGGGCAAGGACTCTCCGAACCTTCACATCGAGTCCCATAAATTCAAATTGTACCTCCCCAAGAGGGCTTGATGATTTGCCACTCTAAACTGGAGTGCCCCTGTGGAATAGACCTTCCTACCAAAGAGGTCTAATTTCCTGCCCTCCTTGTTTTTAGGGGTAGAGCTCTGGGCCCCCTGCCTTTCCTTCTGGTTGGCGGTGTCCTCAGAGTCCACCCAGAGTCCTCAGGGTTGGGTGGGTAAAGAGGTATTCGTGCCCCTTAGCTGGCACATAATACTTTTTCTCGGCACCCTTGGAGGTTGGGGTATCCGAGGAGGGGGTTTGCCAGACCACTTTGGCCAGTCGGAGTACCCTGTCATGAGCGGGCAGGGCTACCCTCGAAAGACCTTGAGTCCCTACATGCCCAAAGAGGGGGTCCTCTTCCTCCTCAAGTACCTTGACCTCCAGGTCAAGGTTGGAGGCCACCCTCTTCAGGAGTTCCTGGTGCACCCTGAAGTTGATAAGGGGGGCCCCCTGGTCCCTATAGGCCGCCTCGTCTGGTGACGAAGAGGAAGACAGATGGTGTGGCCCTGTCAAGGGTCCCTCGCCAGGATCTGACTCCTCCCCTGAGGAGCGATCCTTTTCCCGCACCAGTGGGGCCTGAGGGAGTGCCTGCTGGGCAACAGAGTCAGGGGCCGACAGTTCCCTGCCCAAACTGTGCTCCCCACGGTCCCCAATATGGCCACTGCCAAGGGGATTGGGGCCATCCTGGTGCTGGTGTAGGTGCTGGGAGCTGCACTTCCTCCCGGCGTCGGGGGCCCTTACCCTTCCGGGAGCCTGAGCTGGGGAAACGGTGATGACAGTGTCGTCTAGTAGAGCCGCTTCGGGATCGACTATTGGACGAACCCGAAGAGTGGCGGTGCCATCTGGATCTGTGCTGGCGCCTGGGTGAAGCCGATGATGACGATGACCGGTGCCACGGTACTGAGGACTTGCGATGCCTTTTCCCCAGTGCTGGTGATCGGTGCTGGGACCGACGCCTCAGTGCCGAGTCAGAGTCCAACGCTCGAAGGTGACCGGCTGGCAATGGTGAACTCAACCGGTGCCATCTCGGAGACCGGTTCCGGTGCCAAGTCGAGTCATTGGAGTCCGAAGCAGGAGAGGAGCTGTCCAGCTTGACTCTCTGGCACCGGGTGGTGGGCTGCCGTTGTTCTGGTGCCGCCCGTGCCCACCCTTCAGGGACACCCATCATGGGTTTGCCCTGGGACACAGGCCCTGACTCCCTCGGCCGAGGGAGGGCCGGAGGTGTGGGCAAGGCCAACAAGGCTTGAGTCGCCTGAAACACCTCTGGAGTCAAAGGGTCCTGTAGAGAGGCTCCCCCACTCCCAGGAGTTGGGGGAGGATCCCTCGGATCCGGTGCTGGGGGCTGCTCGCGCAGTTCCAGCACCTCCGGACTCGACTCCGGCAACTCCTGCGGTGCGGGGGAGAGAGAGCGCTCCACGCTCTGGCGACGCTTCTTCTTCAGCACCGATGAGGCACCACCAGCGCCGGCGGGGCGCTCTGCACCGACGACACACTTGGTGCCGAGGAGGCTCGAGGCGGCTCAGACGCCAGACAAAGCGCTGCCTCCATCAGGATCGCCTTCAGCCAAATATCCCTCTCTTTTTGGGTCCTCGGCTTGAAGGCCTTGCAGATCCGGCACCGATCCTTACGATGCTGCTCACCAAGACATTTGAGGCAGCGATTGTGGGGGTCACTGACTGGGAAAGCCTTCCCACAGCCAGTGCAGGGTTTAAACCCCGGTGAGCCCGGCATGGCCGGGTCGCTTGAGCCCTAAGGCTCTTTAACTTTCCAAACTAAACTATCCTAACACAACTTTAAACTAGCTAAGTTCAGGGAGAACTGCTATACTAACTAATAACAAAGGGAAAAATACTTGCAGGAGCAAGCGTTGTTCCAGTCACCGTCACAGGCGGAAAGAAGGAACTGAGGGTCTGTGGGGCCGGCGGCGCTCTATGTACCACAGCAAGTCCAGGAATCGTGCACGAGGGCGCACACTTACCTAGTGGAATGGATATGAGCAATCACTCGAAGATAGACGTCAATTTATCAGACCACCTCCTTAAAAAAGGTGTAAGTTTAGTTGAGAGAAAGATTTGGGAATTCACAGATTCCAGAACCAGAAGGGGCCGTTGTGATCATCTAGTCTTATCTCAAGTATAACACAGGCCATATAATTTCCCCATGTCAATTCCTAGAGCAGATTTTTTGGAGAAACATCCCATCTTGATTTTAAAATTGCCAGTGATTGAGAACCCACTATGACCCTTGCTAAATTGTTCCAATGGTTAATTGCCCTCTCTCTTAAAAATGTATGCCTTATTTCCGATCTGACATCAATTTCCAGACATTAGATCATTTTATACCTTTCTCTGCTAGATTGAAGAGTCCGCTATCAATATTTGTTCCCTGTGTAGATTGTAATCAAGTCACCCTTTCACTTTCTCTTTGTTAAATTAAATAGGGGAGAAGTTCCTATTTCATCTGAACGAGAGATAAGGCCAAGCAGAAACCCCACATACAGGTGTCCCTGCACTTTAGGAAGTTTTGGATCCTGATCCAAACGCTGTGGTTTGGGCTCATTCCTAATCCAAATGGGTTCTCCTGCCTTTCCAGGTGCTCACCTACCTGGGCCCCATTAGTGTAGTACCTGAGTGCCTCTAGCTGTGATGTTTTGGCTGTGCCTGGATCAGTGGCATGCATGGTGCCCTCAGTATGCCAGTGCCGCCGCAGTGGGGTGGGGGAGAGCAGGAAATGGGCCCACAGATCCCTCTGGGGATGCTGCTGGTGCTGCCACCAGGGGCGGAGGGGGGCATAAATGCATGTATTGGCCCCCGGGCACCAGAGAGCCACGGTATGCCACTGGCAATAAAATAAAACTGCAATAAAGTTCACATTCGGGCCCAGATTAATTCCTGGTCAACACCAGCAGAAGACATTGCAGACCCTGAGGGAGGCAGAAAGGCAGAGATTGTGCTAGTGGACAGCAGCTCAGTTTTTCCTCTACCGAGAGGACACAAAAGTTTAACAGAGATTAAAAAGCTAAGTGGGGAAATGCATGGTCTGGGTAGCTGGAGGGTTCATTGATTCAGTTTATCCTCCAGACAGTCTCTACTGATTGGGTTGCTTCCTCATGGTGAAACATCACTTGCCTTCCTTTATGGTGAATTCCCTGTGGATGCAGTGGAGATGTCATGCAGATGCTGGGAGATATAATTCATCCCTGGTTGCACTGGCTTGGGTGGAGCTAGCCATTTGCCTGGATATAACAAAGTAAACACAAGGCACTAACCGAGAAGGAACTTACATTTTCACTGATAGCAATCAACTGTGTTCTCACTGACCCAAGGGCTGAAAGGGACAGCAGGGTTATGTTTCTCTACCTCTAACATACTTGTTATATTATATTATATTGTTATAACATTTATTACATTAAGTGTGGAGGTGCCGGTGTGTGTGATAATCTTATCAGACTACAAGAAGGCACCCCGTTTCTACCTGCAGAACTAAATGAACTGTCTAAATACTTGATTGAAAATACAGCTGCTTAAAACTAATAGCAACTTTTCTTTATAGCCTTTATTCACAAAAATAAAGCACTGGGGTGAAAGAAATGATTGGAACAGCAGAAGACAGAAAAATGAAATTAATTAGTATTGAGAACACTTAGGCCCCGATCTTGCAATGAGCTCTGAATGGACGGACCCCAGAGAGAGCTCATTGCAAGTTGCAGACCTAAATGGGCTGGACATAAAACTTTACATGGTGCCTTCAAAGAAACTTTAAGGGTTTCTTTAGTTCCTAGCAGTTTCAAAGTTTTGCTCTTTTTCCATCCAGCCCCTGGGATATTTGGGGGCTGGAAATTGGAGGGCTTTTTTTTTTTTAATTACATCCCATCAGTTGCACACAGCTAATATTTGGTAGCTATTGATCTAGTATCCATCTCTGTTACTCTTTAACTTTGGCCCAAGGTTCAAAGTTCTGTCTTTTATTTAAAAACTGATTTCATTACTAGGGCATGTCCTCTAGCTAATCTAATGGTGTTAGAGGTTCATGGGGAGAAAGAATGAGAGATTTTACCGTAATTTAAAGGAAAATTCTGAAGTTCATACAGGAAACTCATTTTCCCCATGTGGAAGAGCTTTTTAGCACACAGCTACGTGTGTGTGCGTACACACAATACAGTATGTACATTTCCAGGGCTCTGAAAGATTCTAAAACATGGCTAACCCAATGGATAGAGCAATTGGTTCAGAAATTTACAAAGGCCTAAATTCTGCTCTCATTTATCTGTACTTCCCTGGTCAGAGCTAGACTGCTCAGCACCTTGCCAAAGCGAGTCCTTTGTTCCTTTCAAAAGTCAACCAGGGTTTTACTATTAAAGTTAAGGCTGATCACACAACTTTAACTTTGACCATGTATATATACAATCTTATGCCAGTCTTTAATTACATGACCACGTGGTATTTCTCAAGTAATACAATGTAAACTCACATAGCTACTTCTGATCAGTCATAAAGGCATACACTTACCTTGGCAATTCGGCGGCAGGCGACGGGAGATACGCAAGTGATGTAAATCACTTGCGTATCCCCCGTCGACTTTGCAGCGTCTCCTCTGCGCAGCGTCCATACTGCGCTGCGTCGAAGGGAACAGCGCTCCCTTCGATGCAGCGCTACTCCGCTTACAGGGGTGGTTTTCCTGCATCGCTTCCTGGATTGACTGAGTGCGTCTATACAGACTGCTCAGTCGATCCAAAGCAATCGATCTGACGGCGGCGAATTCGCCGCCATCAGTGTAGACCCAGTCTTAGACTGATCGCTAACTCATCCAAAAGTCACAATTTTAAAAACAATATCTGACAGAAAATTTTAAAACCTGACAAAGTTTGTGCCTCTCTATAAAATTAAGATAGATCTCTCCACACAGCAGTCACCCCAACACCAAACTAGTATATCTCATCCACTCTATTAATCAGTCTGCCGTGGAAAAAAGTATTGTATTGTAATATAACCAGCAGTTCATGGATTCATAGATTTTAAGGCCATAAGGGACCATGATCTAACCTGTATAAACACAGACCAAAGAACCTCAGATCATAATTTGTGGTTGAGCTATCGCATGTTACTTCAAAAGATATCTGGTTTTGCTTTAAAGACTTCAAATGGTGAAGAACTCGGCACATCCCTAGATATATTATTCTAATGCTTCATTGCCCCACGGGAGGAACTCCCGTCCCTTCTTCAGTTTCAGATTCTTATAGAACTAGTTGGAAAACGAAAAATATTGTTGGTGAAATATTTTCGACCAGCTCTCCTTTGAACCTTAGTTCAATGAAGGAGATGCTACCAGCCATCACATAACTTGTTATGGTCACAAATAACGAATGATCACATCACTAAGATCTTGCCACAGTCTTGCACACAAAGATCTTCATCTCTCCCAAAGGTACAGGAACTAGCACAAATGAGCACCAATAAGTCCATTGCCAGCAAAACGGGTAATAGTCAGAAGATGGAAACGGAAATGTAATATCTGCAGTTTATTCAGAATGGCTGAAAAAGAGGTCATACATAATACCGAAGCTGAACTATGTTGGTAGTCCATCACTGACAATATTGTCACAATTCTCAACTATGGCTATGCATGTGATTCTGAAGTCCAGACCCTGATGCACAGAGTCAGCCATACTGATGGCAAGGGAAATCCGTATCTATGATGTTTGATCATGCAGCTCTCTGGCGCCTTTCAAGTTCAGGCTGGAGACAATTTCCTTGATCCCGCTCAAACCTGTTACACGCAGATCTTGTCAGAGACCACCAGTGAGTCCTGTTCTGAGCCATTTGTTTGAATTCTTTGAGATTGATGCCAGCCCACTGGAGCCTACTGTTCAGGTTATCTTTGAAGCGCTTATACAGATGACACTTCTTTCTTTTGCCCTGCCTCAGCTCCCCATACAAGATCTGTTTTGAGAGATGGCAGTCTCCCATTCTGATGACATGTCCAGTCCACCTAAGTTGTGCTCTCAATAGTATTTCCTCAATGCTGGTTGTGTTTGCACTCTCAAGGACCTTAATACTGGTCACTCTGTCCTGCCAGTGAATGCTCATTATTTAGTGATGGGAGTGCAGGTGAAATTGCTCAAGCAGTTTAATGTGCTGTCTATAAAGAGTCCATGGCTCAGATCCATCCAGGAGAAATGTTAGAACCACTGCACTGTAGATCTTCAGTTTGGTGGAGAGACGAATGTTGTGTCAGTTAAGGACTTTTGTTCAGAGTTGGCCAAGGGCCTGACAGGCTTTACTGCAATTTCCTTACTAAGGAAATTTCCTTACTAAGGAAACCGTCACTCGAGATGATGCTGCCCAAATACTTGCACTTATCCACGTTTTTCAGCTGTATGCATTGGATGCAGATGGCTGGCGTTGGGGCATTGGAATGAGGGTTGATTGGAACAAGACATCTGTGTAACTGAGGCTGATGGTAAGTCTAAAGAGCCGGGATGCTTCACAAAACCAGTCAACAATGACCCGAAGGTCATCATGTCTATGGGCCATCAAGGCGCAGTCAACTTCAAAAAAGCACCTTGATGAGAAGTCTCTCTCTGGTGTCTTGATCTTAGCATTGAATCACTGAAGATCAAAGAGGGAGTCAGAGTCAGTAGACGATGTATACCCCCTGATTCAAGTCCTTTGTGACATGGCTGAGAACAGAGGCAAAGAACAAATTAAACAGCACTGGAGCAAGTACGCAGCCTTGCTTCACTCCATTCAAGATTTAAAATTCATCAGAAGAGTCACCACTGTCATGTGGTCATGGAACAGACAGATGATTTGTGTGAACCTTCTGGGCAGCCCAGTTTATGTAGAATAACTCATAGACCTTCTTTGTTGTCTGTATCAAAAGCTTTGGTCAAGTTAATGAACACTACATAGAGGTCCATGTTCTGCTCTAAACATTTTCCTTGGACCTGCCGTATAACAAAAAACATGTCCATAGTACTACGTGGTCTGAAACCGCACTGCACGTCTGGCAGATTCTCCTCAGATATGTTTGCAATGAATCTGTTCAGTAGAATGCAAGCTAGTATTTTCCCTGTTGTACAGAGAAGAGAAAACCTTTGTAGTTTCCACAGTCAGCTTTACAGCCTTTGTTTAAAGTCCTGCAGCATTTTTTCTTCCTCCCAAATGCTACTTAAGATGTCTTGAAACACCTCCATAGCCTTTGGGCCTTCTACTTTGTACAGTTCTGCTGGAATACCATCCTTTCCAGACACTTTGCCAGAAGTCAATTGTTTGATGGCTTTCATGACCTCTTCAACTGATGGAGGGAGATAAAGCTTCTCTTTGATGGGTTTCTTGGGTAATCGATCAAGGACATGCCAATTGACAGTGCATGGTCTATTGAGTGTTCAGCCCATCAGTGTATGATTTCCTCCTTGTCTTTGATAAGGGTTATGCCATCTGCTGACTTCAGGGGAGCTGTGGCCGATTGATATGGTCTGTAGAATACTTTGAGAGAGTCAAAGAACATCTTAGCATTGTTCATATCTGTGTAATGCTGAACATCAGTTTTCCTCTCCCACCACTTGTCCTGCATTCTCCTCAGTTCAAGCTGGAGCTTGCTGTGTAGGCACCGAAACCCATCTTCCTTGTGTTGGAAGTGAGATCATTATGCCATTCAGCAAATGTTTTCTGATTGTCACTTAGCCCTTTGAAAATGTCCTCATCGAACCAGTCCTGGTGTACTCTTTTCTTTGGCCCCAGCACTGATTTAGCTGTGTCAATAATCACATATTGAAGCTGAAATATACCAATCAGTTAAGTGGGGAAAAGACACTAAAATTTGATGTTGCAAGGATATATTAACAAGGCTGTGATACTAATGTGGCTTATACACATATTGTCTCTAAACAGTATATTTTAGACTACGTTTGCAACTAGTATACCCTGAACTTGTGCTGATGATGTGTTGGATTTTTTTATATATATAATAAAATATGTGATCATGTACTTAAATGCACAAATAGAAAGTTGAGGTTGTGCATGCAAACTTTGGCATTTGCTAACTTGTGTGACATTAATGATGCAACCTTAGCATGCTCTAATGTGTTTATTTGTGTTGCTGACCTTTTACCCCTTCTTTTTCATATTTGGTGGATAGACTGTAATGATAATATCCCAGTTGTAAGAATCAACCAAGTTTTAGTTAAGAATATTATATCAAACTTTCCATAATCTCTAGTATAGTGGTTCTCAAACTTTTTGTATTGATGATCCCTTTCACATAACAAGCCTCTGAGTATGACCCCCTCACCTCCATAGGTACCTGCCCTCGGCCCCTGTGGACTCCCCACTCCCCCTTCACCTCTAAACCCTCTGGGCTCCCCATTCCCACTTTTTCCCAACCCCTGCACTGTGCCCTCTTCACCCCTAGTCCCTGCAACGCCTTCGTGTGCCCACCTGTGGAAACAGACCTGCATGCACAGAGTGGCCGGTATTGGCTCCCACCTCAAAAGCTGCTCCTCCACACAGCCCTAGGGGACTGTGAGGGGAGAAGCAAGGAACAACATCAGGGCTCCATGCATCTAGGTCACTTTGCCCACTCAGGCTGCGTAAGGGGCGGGCGGAGAGCAGCAGCTCCCGCTGCCCACATCATAGCAGTTTGAGAACCAGTGCTCTAGCTCTTCTGACTTACCTTCACAAATTCCTCGCAACTGAATGTAAACAAGTAACTATCCGAATATTCCTTCTTTCCTCATTATTCCTGTTTGCTGCAATGCATGTGTCATCTCTTAGTCTTCAAATTAAAAGCATTTGCCTGAGCTAATTCCGTGAGCTAATTGTAAGTATCCCCTCTACCACCTTCCTACTTAAACGTATATAATACCTCTTGGCAGTTATGGACCCAAGTACTTCATCTGCATACGTGAGAGACCACCTAACCCAAACAGTCATTTCTCGTCACAGGGGGCATTTCAGTGCATTAACGATCCAAAGCCATCCTCTGTTCACCAGTCAGACAGCAGGATTTGCCTTTTCCTTTCTTGGATTTCCCACTTGGCACCAGATCTCTGAGTTCAGCAGCTACGTAAGCCCTGTGTTCAATGCAGAAATTTTGCCAGACAGACATCGTCAGCTGGAAGAGGGAAGAGGTGTTGACTGGAGTTTAGAGAATAGCACTGAGAGTCAGGAGTTCTACATTCTGTCCCCAGCTCTGCAACATGAGCCAAATGTTGTAAAGGCCACCTCAAGAAACATTAATTAAATGGGTGCCAATAAAGTCACTTCTCCGCAGCAGCAGAGCTGAAGTGAGCAACTAAAATACGGTGCAGTGGATTGGCATGTCTGAACGGATTCCATTGCGGCACAAGAGGTTTTTATACCGTTCGATGAGAAACAATTTTAAAAGTAGCACAAATGCTCAGCAGAGCCGCAAAGGATTATGTAATTACATAGTTTTTTAATAAGTGCTTCCCTAGGGTAGTAGGCCAGCTTCCTCCTTGCTGCCGCTCCCCCTCCCCTGTATTTACCCAAGGTATAGGTGGTCATGCTTCTCCAATTGAGGATTGTATGTTTTTTGCTGTGGTTTTTAAGTTGGCAGCTGTTGCGACATTCCCTATTTTGTTTATTCAGATTTCCTAGATGTTTTTCAGTTTAATTAAAAATGTAAGATGAAAAAGACCAGTTCTTTATTCTGAATGATTCAGTAAAGATATTTAACATGACCACCCAGAAAAGGAGCTTGGGGGCAGACAGCTTAGTGAATTTTGAAATTTTGAAGCAGAAGGAATTAAATCACTCATTACATGCTCTCTGAGCATTAGGACTTTAAGGATTTCATTGCTGATTAGACTCAAGCCAACACAAAAAAGAATACTTAACTGTTCTCAGTGCTGCTTTACCTGCTATTAAAGGAATGAACAGCTGTCTGAAGTTCAAGAGGACACACATCTAACAAACCGAAATGAGCTGTAATAAATTGTGTGGAACTGATTTGAAGACAGTAGAAGACAAAATGAGAGAATAGATACTCAACTCCAAACTCATTTGGACTGAAAAAATGGCTATAGATATCTATGGCAAGTAATACTTCTAGTTGTGTGACTCTTTCTGCTGCAATGTCTTTTTTGGAAGTAGAAAAGACAAGCAGGACATTGAAATCAGAGAGCCACACCTTTACGCACTGACCCAGCACAGGTGGCCGGCCCATCTCCTCCTGCATCTCTGTACATACTTTGAATCCAAAACTAATCAGTTCACCATGCTGTAGGATCAGCTTGCTAAACCTCCCCCACAATCCTCACTGCCGCCCTGCACATAGTAATGTGATCCCAGTGGAGAAGAGTAGTTTACAATTGGAGGTTTCATGGGCCCATTCTAAATACTAAGGGCTGTTCTAGTTTTAAGCTTAGCAGCTTTAACAGTCTGCAGTTTTACTGCACAAGGATCCCGAAGTGAATGGAAAACAAACAGGCAGCTGGAATTCAGTCTGCTGGCTATATCAGAATTCGTGTGTGATAAGAGGGTGAGATTAGGTTGCTCAGGGAATTCTGGATCCGGGAGACAACATCACTGCCTTAGGCTAATGCGGACTGGAAAATATTTACCTTCTTGGCTGGGAAAGCTCTTTTGCTGCACAAACTGGCCCTCCTGATGCTGACTTCAGCACTGACAAATTGGAGAAAATGACTATCAGAGGTGAGGCTGGACTGCAAACTTTGAGAAAGTCCAACTTCAAAGATGGAGGGTATTTAAATCCCATAAGCTCCTGGCTCAGGACATTGTACATCCTGATCCTCCAACGTCTGGTCTATGTGTATCTAAGGTTTTGGTTAAAATCAGTCTTCCAACTGTAGTGAGATTTTATAGAAACCTTGCCTGCTCACATCTAGAATCCAAGGTAAGTCTACACTTCCAGCAGTGTGTAAAGTACAGCAACTGCACACCCAGCTAGTGTGGGTATAAATAGCAGCGTAGATGGTGAGGCATGGCTTAGGTGAGTAGACTAGAGCATTCTACAAACTTCAGCGCCCAAGGCCTATACCCTTCATGGCTCTCTGCATGCCCACGCAGAGCTTCCCATGTCTATTTTTAGCAGTGTAGTGTGCTATTACCTCCCTGCTACTGGAGCATTTCAGTGCAGCGTGTATTTACACACACCACAGCCTGCCTTTTCTGGGGGGGGGTAGCTACACGTGAAGTGCCTGTACTCTTCCTGCTGCTGTGTGTAGACATAACCTCGAGGTTATCACAAAACTCCCACTGACTTTAATGGGACCAAGATTTCACCCTAGGTGCCTACATTTAGGTTCCTAAACCCATTTAAAGGCACCTGAATAAATAGCTTGAGGCTTGTCTACACTGAAAACACTGTAGCGCCACAACTGCAGCATTTCAGTGAAGACGCTACCTACACTGATGGGAGGGCCACTCACTGAGAAGTGGTAGCTAAGTTGATAGCTCCTGTCGACCTAGTGCTGTCTCCATTAGGTCAGTTTAACTGCATTGTTCAAGGGTGTGGATTTTTCAGACCTCTGAGCAACGTCGTTATACGGACCTAACTTCCAAGTATAGAGCTGGCCTGGATTTTAAAAATTCGTTAGCACCCAGCCGCTCCCACTGACTTCATTTAGCACTGATGGATGCTTAGTATTTGAAAAATCAAGCCACTTATTTAGGTGACTATCTGGACTTTTAGCCACCTAACTTAAGGCAAACGGGTTTGAAAGTCTTGGACTGCTATAGTCCTTAAGGCAAAATACTGCCGGATGATCCAAATGAATGTATAGTGCTGGCTGCACCCCTCTCTTTATCCTTAATATCTAAAAGATATTACCTCACCCACCTTGTCTTACTTTAAACATTGCACAATATAAAATCTATTAAATTTCCAGTGTGGGAGAAGCAAGAATTCGGGTTGCTTTGAAACAGCAGAGAAACAATGTTGATGTCTCCACCACCACTGTGCCATGAAACGCATTGTGGCAAGTAAGTTGTGACCTACTGAAGAATTTTAATGAGCTATTAAATCACAGTGTATCTGGTCAAAGCAATACAATGGTGTTTTTATTATCACTGTTTGAATTTAAGACCATTATATAAGTTTCAGCCCCAAATTCCTACCGCCTTTTGAACTTTAGTTCGCTGGGGAATCTCCTCCGCAGTTATAAATAGCACGTTAGTGCAAAACAGAAGATACGTTAATGCAACACTGGGCTGGTAATTCAAACCCAAAGTCCAGAAACTCCGGCTAGAAAGACTCCCCTGGCAATCTGAAGAAGTGAGACATTGGGTAATACTAGCCTGTGCATCTGAGTAAGAATAAATTGAGTTAGAACAACAAGGCTCCTGCTGACCAAGACTGGAGAAACTAATCAATGACTAATCATCAAAGGATTCTCGCTATTCTTTTGAGCTCCCTTCGTGCAGCCTGGGAGCAGTAGCTCTACCTGTCAAGGTGCCATAGCACATCCTGGGGTGCCTCTCTCACAGCAGCATTGCTGAAGACTGTAAACGACATTGGTTTGCTGCAGCTTCACGCTTGGATTAGTGCAGCGTATGACGATCAGCACGCCATTTCATTGGAATTAATTAATTCAAAAGCCGAGGGATTGCTGAGGTAATAGGAGCTCAGCCTCTAGGAGGCACTAAGCACCAGATTTTTTAAGGGATTTAGAGTGCAGAAAGCTGCAAATAAGTGCCTAGGTTCCTAACTCCCATTGATTTCATGGAAGTCAGGTGACTAAATACTTTAAAAAATGTAGCCTTAGCTGTCAAGTCCTCCACAACTTTCCTCCTCCAGCTGTCATGGCCCACAGGTTGCAAACTGGCTCCAAAGGATTCATGAGAGTGGCCACACACCCACCCTCCATTTGGAAGTCTGTTGGCAATTGCTTACTTGGGACCTATGAATCCCAGCCCAGGTTGAGTTTTCAATGGCAGAGTACCAGAACAGCTGATTGGCCCAATAGCCCTACATAAGCCAGCAGCTGTCAGGAAGCTGTCTGAACAACTAGGCTCCACCCTGTTCTGGACTCTGTGCCTTCTGATTCTTGCTTACCCCAGCTTGATTTCCTGGGCTCCTGTCCTGCCATGGCTCCTGGCATCTGACCCATGGGTCTGCTCTCCAGACCTCCCTGTATCCTGAACCAGCTGACACTCGACTCCTGTCTCATGACAGTGGACTGACTCAGCTGTGACACTAGGGACAACCTGTGAGCTGACATGTTAGGAACACGGATATTTTATCACCAATAGCCAGCTGCTAGAAAACAAGCATTGATACATGCAGATGACTTGTTTATCCCAGGGTGCATTTATTATAAAACGTTGGTCTAACACCTTCCATCCAAGGAGCTCAAAAGTGCAATAAAACCATTGCTCCTAAGAGTCAGCAAGATATTACTACTTCCATTTTGCAGGAGAAGAGGATGGGCTAGTCACCTAACCTGTCAACCTCAAGTTATTTAGTAAACTTTCGCCAGGAATATAACCCAGAGCTCTGGACTCCCAATTCTCTGCTTTATTCACAAGGTCTTCTGAGATGTGTATATCTCTGTTTCTTTCACTATTAGCTTTAGTTTTTAAAGGTAATGTGGAGGTGAAGCAGTAAAATTTAAGGATGGTTATTTTTATTGATATAAGGGCCCAGACCCACAAAGGGACTTAGAAGTTGGGACACTCAGCATTGCAGCACCTAACTTTTAGGACTCTAGCAAATTGCAGATCCACAAAGCCTGAGTTAGGCACCTAAAAACGTAATCCCACAAAAAACAGTATACTAGGGGAGCTACCTACACTAGCTAATGGGACATGCCAAAAAGGAGGGATGTGTCCTAAGCCCCACCCCTCTCACAAGAATAGGCACCTATCTCTGTTGTGAGCCATAAATGGGAACCCTCCTCCTGAAGTCAGGTGCCTTATGTGCCTCAGTTGTTTCTTTTGAGAATGAGTTAAGTGCCTGCCTCACTCCATGAGAAATGAGGGGAGAATGAGGTGGTGCCCACCTCTTTTTAGCCCAGTGATTAGAGCACTCACCTGGGATGTGGGAGATCCAGGTTCAAGTCCCCCTTCTACCTGAGAGGAAGAAAGGATGTGAGTAGGGGGGTCTCAGAGCTCCCCGGAGCATGCTCTAGCCCCTGAGCAATCTCTCCTGTTGAAGCTGTTCCACTGTGAATAAAAAATTGGAGCAGGAGGACTGGCCCAGGTGGGTGCCCTAACTGCCAGGTTATATCACTCACACTCTGGCCCAGTGACTGTTTTGTGTGGGTGCCACCTCTTCCTCCAGCCAGATATTGAATGGGAGCAGATCTGGAACGTGGCCTTGGTGAAATGCCTGCCACATTGGGCCAGGCAGGTGAAATAGGCATTCCACTGCCTTTCTTCCTTTAGATGATGGATTGCATTGGGAATTAGGTGGGAAATAAGCCTCCGGGCATTGAGAGCGAGGCAGCAGATTTAGGTGCCAAAGGAACATTTGCTTTAAAAATAAGTGCTAAGTAGATTTAGGGACCTACAGGGTAAGAGGGTAGCTGAGTGAGAGTTTTGTGGATGGCACTGGTGCCAAAAAATGTAACTTGGGTGCCTAAGTCTAGAATTTAAACTGAACACCTTACTGGAGCTGGGCGTAGGTGCTAAAGACTGAAATCTGCAAGCTCTGAAGAGAAGTCTACCTAGTACAGTCCCTAGAATTATCTCCATTCTGAATGCCAGGGACCATTTAAAGGCTGTCCCTCTGACATTCAATAAAGTAAAGACAGAAGGACACGTTTACCACTGACCACATTTAACATTCTATTACAGGCTTCTCAGATCTAAGCAGATGCTCATTCACAATAGTGCACATCTCTGATGCTATTTTCAATTTGTTCAGCATATTATACTTGATGACAGAACTTCATGTGAACCTTTTACTCCCCACATGCCCAGAAGGTTAAAGCTTTTCCCAGATTAAGCTAACAGAAGGAGTAGTTAATAAGGACTGGGAAAAAGGAGGGGAGAGTTTGCAGATGGTTTCAGAAGGCAGAATTCCATTCCCAGCTGTTACAAAGCTATTGCCTCAATTCAGCCCTTCCTCACCTTCCCTGGGCAAAAGTTTATTTTCCATGCAGTTTTATTTCTTTTGAGGATCTTTCAGATGAGACCTCACAAATGGACACAACTCAGCTGGTCCAGTACAAGAACCTACACAGAGATTTCATGATTTATTATTTTTTCCTCTCAAGCTCCATGACTTACTGTCAGAGGAGGGGTTCCCCCCAAGGTTGAAGAAGTGCTGTTGCTGGTCCTGCCACGAAGGGAGCAGAAGGAAGAGGCTAGAAATAGGAAGAATCTCACTGTTAAATAGTCGTGCATTGCTATAGGGCAGTGGCTACAGTGAGTGGTAGACATAATTTGTCCAGTACATTTGGATCTGTCAGAATGAAGAGTAACGTGCAAGATATTATTGACACGGTAGCAAATCTTCCTTGTACGAAGCACTTTACAGTTACGGCACCTGGTAAGGCCAAGGATTAATGAACCAACAGTGTCTACAAAGAGAAGCTGCCATATTGAAATTTGCTTTTCATTTAATATTTGAAATACTAAAAGTTGCTGGGCTGGTTTTTAGAAACAATATTTACAAGAGATAAGTGCCAAGGCATTAACAACATGAAGAGGCATTGCTGGAAGGACAGTGTAGAATTTCAGGGCCATTTAGTTTTTATTTATTTGGTGAAAAGCCCAAGTTAATTGTGTGCTGCTATGTACATTGTGTTGTTGTGTATTACAAAGATAAATTGCTCTTTAAAAGGAACAAACAGACAATTGCAGACAGCGCCAGTTCCAGCCGAAAGAAGGGCTCAGTGGTGGTTGGTAGGATCTATTTTGAAAAATGTCATCTGGATGCCCCAGCAGCAGGTGGTCTCAGAAAATGCTAAGCTTCCCAAGGATGGAAAGGAGATGAGCTAGGGAACTCATCTTTAAGGGAGCAAAAAGGCAAGCACGAGAAAACAACGTTCAGAGGTAAATTCATTGCTGCTGTGGAGGCAGGAATGAAGTAGCTGACGGCAAGAAGCCACTAGTGAGCAGCTTGAACATGTTCCAAGCCTAATGAAGCAGAAGAATTGTTGGGAAGTGATTAAGCTGAAAACAAAGTGCTTCAAAAACAAACAATGCGAGTCTGTCAACAAAAGCTGTCTCTGTCGTAACCTTTGGCTTTCTGGAATGCACATAGCCTACATGGCCGGAGAGTGAAGGGCTGTCACTGAGGGCTGGAGAAAGATGAAGTAGTTACCCTGTTGAAATGAGACCTGATCAAAATACTGGTATGCTCAAGCAAATCAAGGAAAATATCTATTCAAAATCCTGACAGGTGAAGTCCTTCAATGGCGTTCTTCGTGTTTAATGGTATCTTTAAATGATCACGTGGTATGTTCAGGGATATATCCCACAGGAACTTGATTTAATGGCAAAGGTTTCTAGAGACCGATAGCCATCAGATGTTTGTTGCAAGTGACTTGCAGTGTTTCTGGAAGATGGAGGGGCAATGTCATGTGTCACTTCAGCGCCCTTGTAGCCAAGATGGCGTCTGCTCTGCAGGCAGATCTGGTCAGGAAAGGTGCATGCAGGAACACAGCAGGGAAAGTCCCTTGCATCCCAGGGGCACCCGTTCCAAGCCCCCCGAGGGAAATATTTATTTACTGAGGGATGAATGGAGACGAACCACAGGGGAAAGATAGGGGAACTGTAAAACAGGAGTACTTTCAACACAAGGGTCCACAGGCCCAGGGGCAACCCAGGCTCTCCACCAGATGAGAACTTGGCCCGGGACTCCTGAGATCTGAGTGCAGATGCCTTGCTTAGTATCTGCCCTTTCAGACTGTGGTGCCAGTCACCTTCAGCGCCAGTGAACTTTTGCTGGCACCCTCCTCTGCCGCTCGCTGCAAAATCAGAGCGACACCCTCTCCACTTAACTAACTACAGTCTCCCTCCTTATTCCCAGTGTGCAGCCACAGGCCCCACTGATACTGGGTCCAGCTCTGGTTTGTCCTTCTTGGGCAACTCCTTCCTGGCGCGGTGCCTCTGTTGGCTCCTGTCCTGGGTGTCCCTGGACAGCCGCTCTGTCCTTCCCAGGCTTCGGGCAGGTACTCGGCTCTCCACTCTCATGATGGTCCACTGGGTTCGCCGCAGCCTCTCTGTCCGGAGCTCCAGACACACCCTGTCACTCTCCCCTTCCTCAAACAGCACTTCCTCCTTCTGGAACAATCAGCATTTCCCCCCACAGGGCAAAGATTTATAGGGACCCCAAAAGGGACCTCTCTAAAACCCCAAAGGGGTTCAACTCTCCCCCCCTCGAAAAGAAAGAATCCTTGATGTCCCCAGCAAGGTGGGTAATTTTAGGCCATGGATCCCCAGCAAGGAGACCAGGGCCCCTATTGGTTAGGAGCGTCACCATCATCAAACCCACTGGACCCCAACGGGTGGAACAGGTTTCCCAGGAGGCAACTCAACCCTGTGGTACCCCAGAGATCTGTAGGTCACTGAGTTCCCCCAAATGATCGTATGTCAGCACACAACTGGGGTTCCCTTCTCTGAAGGAAAGTTTAGGCTGGCTGTTGGGCATCGGCTGAGGTGACACCATTGAACATGGGAGCAAGATGACAGATCCTTGAGGTACAAAATCAAGGCCATCCAGGTTTAAAGTGGCTGTTTGGGGTACGGGGTTCTCTTCCTCAGAGGGCTCTTGGAGGGTCCCCACAGCTTTGGCCAGTGAGACCTCTGAAATGCTTAGTGTTTCTTTACCTTCACTAGCTCTTTGTGCAATGACAGGAAGATCTGTTATGGGAAAGGCCTCCCAAACAGGATGTTTGCCAAATCCCAGTTCATCCTCACTTTTGCTGAGACTGGGTATATCTCCATCACTGGGACCACGTCCAACCCGCGGGGCTGGAAGGCTCAGAATCTGTGGAAACATCCTCCTGGGGGAACAATACTTGTCCTACAGGTAACAGACGATTCCAGTGGAGAGATTGGTGGGGGCGTGACTGCTCTCCGGACGTATCCGATACACTGATAGATCCCCCAGTTTCTCCTCAATGACATACAGGTGTGACCCCCCAACAAGCTGCAATTTTGTATTTTCCCTTTAATCTAAGATTTCGGGCCAACACGCAATCGCCAAGCTGAAGTTATTGTTGCCTCACTCACCGATCGCTGATTCTGGTAACCAGAGGCTTGTGTTGCTATCCGATATACCTCCTTCACTTGATCCCGTAGGCGAGCCATATACCCCAAATATGTTTCTGGGAGCACCCCATCTGAAGACACGGAGGAACAGAGATCAACTGGCAACCGGGCTTCGCGACCAAACGTCAGCATGTATGGCATGTATCCAGTTGCATCATGCCAAGTGTAGTTATAGGTGTGTACCAAGTGTTCCACATGCTGGCTCCAGTATTTTTTCAGCTGAGGCGCCAGGGTTCCCAGCACGTTGAGTAGCAGGCAGTTGAATCGTTTTGGCACTGGATCCTCTTGTGGATAAGGGCTGGTGTGTGATTTTTTTTTGATCCCCTTGATCTTGCAAAATTCTTTTATTAACTGACTCTTAAAATCCCACCCCTGGTCTGATTGTGGTCTCACAGGCACCATAGTGAACGGGATCTTGGCAACCATGGAAGCGTTCTGATTTTTGGTGGAATAAGTCTGAGCGTAATGAGTAAAATGATCAGTTACCGCCAAGATATTTGCAGTACCCCCATGGTCAGGCTCTAATGCCAGAAGGACCATAGAGACAAGCTCCATGGGTGCCAAACTTGTGATGCTGACAAGAGGAGCTGCCTGCTTAGGCAGAGTCGTTCGTTGGATACACCTGGTGCAAGTGTGAACATGGTGGGCGATGTAACCCCCCACCCGGGACCAATAGAAGCTTGACTTAACTAGGGCATTCAAATGCTCCACTCACAGGTCCCCATTCAACCATGGCAGGCCTCCCACACACCTCGCTGGTACTTTTGTGGTAGCATCAACTGGTTTGGGTGAGGTCTCTGGAGGTGCTTCTACCCTCCCCCAAGCAGCATTTTGTTCGCTGGAACAATCAGCATGTCCCCGGCAGGGCAAAGATATAAAGGGATCATGCTCTCTAAAACCTGAAAGGGGTAACACGTGTTTCTGACTATTGTCCTCATCTTCCCAAGACCTTCTTCCAGCATTAGCCTGAGCTGACACTTTCTGTGCCATCCCTCAGCTGTGGCTTGGAAGACACAGTAGGCAGCCACAGGCATCTGCTTACACATTGGTGTAAGTCAAATCCATGCTCAGCTAACGGGGGGAGGGGTGCAAGGCGGGGGAAGTCTGTCCAGGGGTCGCTCTAACTACATGCAAACTAGGCAGCTGCCCAGGGCGGCTGATTCTGCCTGGGGTGGCAGAGTGGCCAGGCCAAACCTGCACAGCGCAAGACCTGGTGCTTGCCCCCCCAACTTCCATCATAACCGTTGAACCATCAGGCTTGCCATATGCCCCAGAAAGCCACACGCCCACTCACTCCCCAGTTGAGAAGCTCTGGAGGGAATGACACATTTAGATTTTGCCTAGGGCGGCAATTGTCTTGAGTGGTCTCTGCACCTATCTGAAGTCAAGTTCAGGGCAGCAATTGGACAGTGAGCCCTGTTCCCACAATATTCTTAGTTTTAAAGACTAACATACTACTTAGCACATATACAGCTCCCTGTCTGCTTATTACACCTCCTACATTGCTCATCCATCAGTATTAGGTGCAGGGAGTCTGGCAGTTAGGGAGGAAGGTACAGTATTTCCCAAGTCTTGTGTTGAGTCGGAAGTGCGACTTGCTTGAACCAAGAGGTCTGATTTCTCTGTATTACTGCGGCATCTAGATCTTGTCATGGACCAGGCTCCCATTGTGCTAGGCACTGTACAAACACAGAAAAAGAAAGAACATCCCTGCCCAAACTTCCTGCCTTTCCTATTTGGCAACTGTAATGCATATCATCTAAGCTGCTGTTAGTGGCCAAGAATTTAGTTACTTAATATTGCTGTATTTTGAGTTTGAATTCTGGCACTGAAATACATGGTACAAAAGAGGATGAGCTGTACAGCACTAATATAGACTTGGGTTGTTAATTTAAGAGATCTCTTTTTAATCCATATTCTAAACTAAGTTATCATGCTCTATTTAAAGTGCATACAGTAAATTTGTTATTGTGCTTCCTTTTATAGAGGTTTAGGAACTTTGGTAGTATATGTATGAGATAAAAGCAGCACACTTAATTACATTTAATGTTAACATTTGTGTTCTTGTTGAAAAGCCTACATTTTAATGGCTATTGTGGGAAGATTTTTCACAGATGCAGGATTTAAAAGTACATGCTGTAGGTATGTTGAATTATAAAATAAAGCTTGGAAGTAACTACAGAAAGTTGAATAATATAAAAACAAAAGGGCTCCCTTTGAATCAGCATCTTGCATCTGCTGAAATAATTTTAACAGAAGTTACTTACTGGTATTAAAAGCAATTTAACAATGGTGCACAAGTTAGTGGTAGGTAGGTGTGGGGGGAAGGGAGGAAAGGAGGTTCTGTATTTAATACCATGGCATTCTTCAAAAGAATGTGTTAAACAGTATATTGTGTGCACACTAACCATACCTTAATTGTGCAAGTCAAGTATCAAGGAGAAATCATCAAGAAAAGAGGTGCAGTACCTAAAATGGTAGTAATGCTTCAGATAAATTGTACATAGGTGCTATGATTACCAAACTTTATTTCCCTGCATCCACTCCCAGAACTCTGCTGGAACTTACAACCCTTTTAACACAATACAACAAACTTTCAATTAGACAGACCATGTATTTGAAGTATAAAAGGTTCCAGCTTCCATCATTCTTTATTAAATATTTAACAAGTTGCATCATTTCATTACAACAACTTCATTTTGTCACATTGATCTTTTGCTGTCAGGAAAACAAACTACAATTTCCTTCACTTCTCTTAATAAATGGAAAAAATTATTTTGTTCTTAAACAAAAACAAAAAAACATTTCCCACCGTGTATCAAATCCAACCATACGTTAAAGCTATTTTGATTGTGAAAATGAGTATTATTTATAAGTAGTAGTTTTCAGTTTGCTTTTTTTTTAAAAATCAATTATAATGTAGTTTAGCATAATTTTAAATAGTCTCATACTCAGGCAGTTTTACAATAAAAAGTTACGAAAGATTGTGAATTTCATCTGGAATGTTTGAAACTATTTTTCACCTTTGGAAGTAGTCGTTTCAGGTTTAAATTTGAATAAAGGTCATAATATCACAAACAGAGCATAGCAACATCACCCCCCCCCTTTTATTTGTGTTCTGGGAATCATAACCTATTCACTATGGCATGGCTCTGCTAAAGCTGCATTGGAGACAAACTGCTCACAATCCTCTTTAGAAGCCAATCCTGAAGACAGAATTGATTAAAGTAGTAGTATAAAATGCAATACATGTATGTACTGGTGTACATACTGTGTTTATATATGTATATAGTGGTAAAAAAGAACAAAAGCTACATTGCATAAGGAGGAAAACATGACATTCTAAATGAAAGATCAATGTAGGAAAATCCAGATGGCTTACAAGTACAGAGGCATGTGATTTTGTTTGCGGTGGTGGCGGTGTGATATGAATTTAAGATTGTGTGTACAGTATGACAGACCTAAGGGATATGTAACATTAATATGGGTTAGATTCCAGTTTTATCAAAACAATTTTCCCATGCATTTCAAACATGCATCACTTTTTAGTGCAACATCTAACAGATGTCAGAAGAGAGGTTTTTTTCCCCAAAATTCCATACCAACAAACAATTTGCTTTTAAAGACACCTTCATGATTGTAAAATGCCCACTCTGGTAATTAGAAGAGTTTTTGTTTTTTTTCCCCCACCTGGCATATTAAAAATTAACCTTTGTTTATAGTTGGATGTGCTGTACTTATTTGTATATATTGAAAAAGTGGTCCAAATGTGTCACTTATTCCTCCTGGTTGTAAATTCCAGGCCACACTGAAGTCACTAGGAGCTTTGCTACTTCAAGGAGGCCAGGGTTTCATTTGAAGTATTTGAACAAATTCAATACCTCAAAATTGAGATTTGCAAAGATGATACAGAACTCCGCAATCATGATCACCAGTCAGTGACGGCTAATCACATAACAGAGATGGTGCATTTCTTTTGGGGTAGTTGAGATAGAGGGGATAGGGGGAATGAAACACTTGGTTAGTCTGTACAGCAGCATCCTCTGCTGGTTTGTCAGAAAATATCACAAGACAACATGCAGCTTGCCTGCTCTGCATGAGAAATTCAGAGATAGAGATGTCTTCTCTAGGACAAGAGATTTAAAAATAAAATAGAGTGAAATAAATTCACCTTTTTTGGGGTTAACTTCAGTGGCAAGACAAAAGGAAGATAAACTTTCAGAAGAAATTAGGTCCAGTCATAATGTTTCTATCAACTAGGAATGAAAGCTGGAATTATTGTATGTAATTGACCTGCCTTAGAAGAGAGCCAGAGATCTAGAAGACTTGAGGTGAGCAAGAAATGACAATAATTTGGCCAGATAGAATCTTTTTAAAAATAGAAATACTACAAAAGTATGTGTTTTGTGAGTAAGGGGATGAACTATCCATACATGGTCAAGGCAAATGAATGTGAATACAGTATTTGAATATTAAAGAAAGGCACAGTGTTAGAGCACAAGTCCAAATGGAGCAATCGCCTCATTAATTAAGGTTTAATAAATAAGAGACATTTAGCCACCTTTCCCTAGAAAGAGTCCTTCAAATACAGTGTCAGGAATTCGGAAAGAACATCTAAGAGGTACAGTGTATTAGAACAGATATTCCAAGAAATCTACTATATCATAATAGTCAATGCAAAGGCAGCTTTCAACATATACAGTTTTTAGTTACAAAGTAATCTGTAGAATAGAATCAAACTCCCTTATAGGTGCTGTTTGCTGTAGCACACGGTGTACCTGGACCTTACACAGGTCATTGCAAAACTGAAGACACTTCCCTAGCTTTAAGAAAAGATTCCACAAGTCATAAACAGCCTCTTGGTGGACACAAGAGGCATTTCTACAGTAGGGTTTTTAGCCACTGAGATGAGCTACTTTACAGTGGTGCAGTGCACTTAGAGGTTTGCACCAGTGCAGCTACATCAATGTAGCTTCCCTAGTGGCTAATGCCCAAGTGTAGACAAGGCCAAGGATTGTGCTGCTCAGGAACTGTGTGTTAGCTATAGCCAATGAAAAAGCTTCTAATATGCAACACATAAGGTTTTGTGCAATAAGGGGATCAGACTGAACAATTCACTTTTCACATTAAAATTGTAGCTTATTAATAGCCAGGATTACTTGCTGGAATAGCATGTTTGGATCAATTATAGACCCGAACGAAAAGGGACAGACTCACTTCGACAGTAAAGTGTAAGATCTGGGGAGATATTTTTTGAGAAACCTTTCCTGTACTTATTTTACAACACTGCGTACTTTCAGTGATAAAAATCCAAATTTTCTCTTTAAGACAGGAATTTACCTCAATACAATATTGTATACTGAAGTCTTTACGGGTTTTTAGTCTTAGTTTATGTGTAAGTGGATCTGAAAAACATTAGCGTAATTTTCTAAAAGACTGATCTTATAATCTTAATGCTCCGTTATTTAATCTTTCGCGGTTAGAGAGAGCCTTTCATCTGAAGGCTCTGAAAAGGCTATAAACACAGATATGAAGCCCATTTTGCAGATGGGGAAACAGGCACAAAATTTAAATGACTCAACCAATGAGTCATAGTGAAAGGGATGGCAGAGTTGGGAATTTAACCCAAGTCTCTTGGCTTCTGGTTCTCCCATCCTAGCTGCTAGACTACACTATCCCTTATGACATAAGAGTTAGTTTATATTTTAAGTCTATAGCAAAACTCTTAGGAGTCCTTGAAATAAGGTTATGTTACATGGCACTGAAGCAAAATGTTCTTCCAATTAAGACATTGTTTTTAAAAAGAAAACTGACCTTGGAATATGACCGATTTTTAAAGGCAATTCCATATTCTAGATACAGACGTTTGGCATGTAGACATACATTCGAGATACCAGATCCCACTCTCTCAAAGGGTAAGAGGCTTTCAATATACTGTTTTAACATCTATCCAGATCCAACCTACTTCATTCTCATGTCTACGTTTTTCAGGTAACCGGATGGATAAAAGGAATGTCCAAAAAGAAAATTAACAGAAAGGGAATTAACCTTAATCGACATTCAAATTAGAATGCACCCACTGACTCTTTAAACTTTTGCCAACAAACTCAGGCTGCACCTTAAGTCAGGCAAAGTTTGACAATGTAGCATTTGATGAATGTTATTGGCTTTGATAAATTAGCTCTCATGACTAGAGTTAATACTTATTAAACTCCCCACCAGCAACTGCTGCTGCACCCATTGCTGGCAACAGATTGCGTGTGCTGGGGCTGGAAGAAGGGGAAACTCAGTTCTTGGCAATAAGAGTGAAATTGTTTCAGTTATTCTTGCACTCTCATCTCACTTACGATTAAGTGTTAGTCGGCTTCTTAGAAAAAACAACAAAACGTGTTAAGTACATGGACAGAAACTCACAACGCTGAATGTAATCGAATTGCTGATCGCATACTCTCAAACCTACCCTACTGCTATGTTAACTATTTAACTTCAGTGGATCAAATGCAAGTCTTCTCTTTTGCCTTTAATCTATCACACAACAGATACAACTCAGGCATTATAGTTTAATCATGCAACATGTCATAGGTAACAAAATTGATTAGATAACTGTATATATTAAATAAATCTTTGTGATTGAATAAAAAAAATCACAAAAACAATTGGTGAGAACATGTCTGCAGGCCCAGCTCTACATCTGGTTTTTATACAGCAGCAACAGCCAAATTCACAATTGATAGATATTGCACCCAAAAGACATGTGCAGTGAGAAGGAATATAATCACATTAATGTTTATGATAAAAAACAGATATTACCTCCATGTGTTACATAAAGTGCCTTTAGAGTTGGTGCAGTTAGAAACAAAAAAAAAACCCTGTTATTTAGGTATCATTAGCGAATGCATACAAATAGGAGACAAAACAGATCTGGTTTCCACAGTTCCAAATCAAGCAGTGCCAGGTTTCATTCAAAATGCCTCCATTGCAAATAGTAAAGAGGAAAAGATAGTAAAAGAATTGCTGTACAAAGCTAATGACAGGGTTAAGCATTTCTTCCTATAATGATGATGCCAACCCTAGCCCAAAAGGTTTTATAGTACACGTAAATATTACCAAGGAATAATGAGGTGATTTTTTATTGACCGTGAGACTTGGCATGCTTTGTTATGATTCTCTCTTAGCTTGTAACTGTTCTATTGATTTATACAAAATGTAACATCCAACCTGTACTTTTTCTTCTGGATACAGAAAATATTCGTGTGCTCAATGAAAAGCTTTTAGATTTGCCACTAATTTATCTCATCTGCAGAAAATTTTTCACATTGGTTACTCCGGCTTTTCTAATAGGTTGGGGATACAAGGCTCAAAATGCATTTTGAAAGTAAAAATGCCACTGGCATCAAGTCTGGTATGAAATTAAGCATTTTTTCTTATTTTTCCACATATATGACATTTTTAATTGTGATGAAATAAAATCTGAAAATGTCTAAATCATTTAAAAAGTAAACATGAGTTGTAATACTATACCTGTAAAGTGATTAATTCCATTCATTGTCATTAGAAAGTATGTAAAATATTTATTAAGGGCTTTGCCTACAGAGGCACAACATAAATAGAACAAGTCCCGCTGAAATGTAATCAGAGTACACATCAACCAGTTGGTGATTTACTGTGGAACTATCAGAAATGGTATCCACAGGTTGTAGTTCAACTATCTGAATTTAGGCAACTGCACTGTAGAAAAGTTTGCTCCATGAACCAACATTGTGCAACTGTTCTGCCATTGTCACTTGTTAATGTCCAGTAGGCAAATTCAACAGCTCAAGCAGAACTTGCTCGATGGGAAAAAAAAAGTAGCTGTTTTAATCCACTCCTTCAAATCCTTGAGCATTTTCAACTGCCATAAGAAGCTTCTCTCGTAAATCTTCAAAAGATTCATAAGGAGGTAAGTCAAGGCGATTAAAGCTGAAATTGAAGAGGGGAAAAGTATCATCTGACAATCAACGTAATTTAAAATGTATAATAAAGATGTAAAACGTATACGAAGTCAAATCATTTGGAGGCCTCATCAGAGGTGTGTGATCCTATTGTCTAAATGGAACTAGCTACATCATTTCCTTTTTCTCCTAAGCTCTTGTGCCCCTGCTAATAGCCCTGTTGCTCTGAAGTTGGTATACACAGATAACCAGCCCTTTCTTCCCATTCAGACCTGAGACTGGAAAATTGAACAAATCTACTTGGAAGGAAAAAAATAATGTATTTTTAGTGGTTTCTTTCTATAGGAAACCAGGCTTCAAACAGACTTGTATCAGTTCCAAAGCTCAGCAGAGATGCACTGAATTTAAAGGTCAGGTGCCCATTTTCTCTCCAAGAGAAAACAGCAAAAAACAGGCAGCAGGTTCTTTGATCATTTAATAGATAACAAAAATTGTTCTGTAGGTTTTTTCCTTGTTCCCATGAAAAAATAAGAAATTCTCTCTCCTACTATAGAATTCTGTAAGATGGTTCAAAAACCTATGGAAAGATAATTACTATTAAATGCTCTAAGTTTTAGAGTGTTTTCTATAGAACACCATAGAATGTTAAGCCCCCTTTATTTTATGGGGTTTCCATACCTTGAAAGCCTTCACAATAACTAATCTTTTGGGGTTTTTTGCTTCACAGATTCTCAGTGCCAATCATCTGAGTGTTATGGATGTGTCTGGCTAATTTAAATTAAGTCAATTGGGCTCTGGCTTCAGCTTTTCAGTGAATTGTCTGACAAGGCAAGGGCATATGGAGCCTCTGGGAACCAGCTGCTTCTGTGCAGCGTTTTTTTCTGTGGTTGTGCTTTGTTGGCTCGCAGATTTTCACAGAGCTCATTCTATCCACTTTTCAAGGGAGAGAATAAAAGTCATTCATTGAAACTGAACCCAGGCACTTGGTGATGAGAGTAAAAGCTGCCTGCAAAAAATAGTACTGGTTGGGGGAGAGAGAGGAATAGAGATTTCTGAAATAGATTCTAGCACCAAAAGAGAAAGATATCAACCCTCTCTCTGTGCAATTGCCAGTCCCACTTTCCCATGTCATGTATCTGTTTCCATTCATTGGTTTCTTAGAGAAAAAGAAGGGGTAATAAATCTGCAAGACATATGAAACAAGGGAAGGAACAGTGATGTACTTCTAATGCGAGGCACTTTTATTCCTTTCCTCATGCCCCTCAGAAGAATTTTCCTTCCTCTGTACAGTCTACCTTTCACTGTAAACAGAGCTCCATGAACTATTCTGTATTGTTCAAAGCTCACCATTAATATCAAGCAACAGAGTAAATAAACTTTAGGAAACCAAGACCTACAAGTGTTTTCATATTTAAAACCAGTACTTTTATGGTGGGAGGGAAGGCAATCCAGGTAGACGTTTCACTCAGTGTAATATCGAACTGATTGGCAAAAATGTGGGAGTTAAGGCTCAATCATCAAAATTGCTGAATACTCTGACCCTGATACAGTAAAGCACTAGTCATGTGCTTCAAGTGATGTGGTGGATCATGCCCCACTGCTCTGTACCTTGCAGGAGTAATCCTTTATCCATATTAAAAAAAAAGGAAGCTATATTTGTGACAGAGAAATGTCTTCTAGCAAAAGGGATTAGGACTGTTAGAGAAGACAGTTGCATCTCATTAGCACACTGGTTTAATTGCCAAGTGCTTAAGGCAATTTGTAGACTAATGGGTGCCTTCAAATCTGATAGCAAATTCACAGCTGACATACAGGGTAGCAATTGCTTGAAATAAGGTGAAAAAAGCTTTCAAGTAGAATCCCTTCTGTGCAACAAATAATTTTAACACAGCAGCTATAGCCCAGGAGAAATGTCCCCCAACTTTCAGGGACAACTGGATCACAGTTATACAGAACAAAAACTCTTTACCAAAATAGAAGTATATATGAATTAAACTGGTTTAAGTGCATCTACATTAGGGATTTGCACCTATTAGTTTTCTATAGATCAGCCATTAATGTGTTCATGGAGAAGATTAAACAAAGAACTACTGGAAAGTAGGAGAAGCAGTTATAACAGATCGAAGTTGAGCCAGCTGGTTCCTGGAATTTTGTCAGTTTCATCCTGCCTGCAGTTGAAAGCAGATAATCCTAAACTCCCTGAATGTTTAAACTGTGGCAGTGAATGCCCAAGGTTGGGTTGGAAGATTATCCCATTTTATAGAAAACCACCTATATAGGACAAAGGCATGAGCTCGGATGTTCCTGTCAAATTTGGTCACCAGTATCCATCCCTTGGCAATGCAATAATCCATAAACTCCTTAATGTTATGTTTTCATTACTCACCATGTGTGAGCTCTGGGCAATTTATCAGGACTTCCCCATTGCTCTATTGTAAACAGCTGAGGACCATTTGAACCTGGACAAAAAGTAAAAAAAAAACCAAAACACAGGCATAGTTTAAACACTGGATTTTAGACAGGCTACTTTCATGCTATAATGAACACTGCAAAAGTGATGTATTCGTTGGCTTTCAATCTGCATGGCAGGAGCCACATACATGCACCCTTTACTCTATGAAGATTATTCCTGCAGAAAGCAAGAATATGCTTGCCATAGCTATTGTCATGGCTGGCCTGAAAAAAGCCTCCACAGGGTTTTTTTTGGGGTGGGGAGGAGAAATTCAGTTGAATTTGGAGTGCAAACTTCCATCGTGTAATACCACTATCATGCACAAGTTCTCTCATTGGTACATTAACCTACTCAGAATTGGTCCATACATCTCTTTATTTTTGCTTTTTGAAATGTAAGTGCTAAATATCCTTAGGTACCTTCAATTTTTAACTCACCATAAAGTTCAGCAAATCCATTCATAGGCACTCGTGATGTCCCAGTAACAAACTGCAATAACCGGATACGCTTTTCAGCATCCATCAGTAAAACAGCCTGATAACAAACAGACAGTCAGCAAGCTGTATCACATGATACAGCCGTGTGTGCAGTCAGCAGGTAGATTAAAAAAAAATCATTTGTACTGTATTCATTAGAGTCAGATCACAGAGAAGTTCTATATTTATTACACCAAATTATTCCCCAAGGTAGTGTTTTGATGGGGGCTATACCTGTATATTATGGCTATTCTAGCCACTGGATGCTTTGTAAAGAGCAGGGCAGCCTTTATATATCTCGGCCACCACTTTTACTGATAGCAAACACATCTCAATGTCCTTATCCAGCAAATTGTGTAGATCCAGATTTATTTTTCATGCTTTATGTTCTTTTCAAGAAGGCTCAAGTGCTCACATTTACTTAATCTAACATTCCTGCCTCACTGACAAAAAAGGTCTTCAATATTTAGCAAGCACAATGAACAAGGCAAAGAATAAGATTTGTGAGAATCACAATGAATAAGCATAATGCTGAACACACAATACCAAGCCAATATTGTGGGTTAGCTTCCTATACTGCTACAACATCAGAGCAACATGTGAAAGGGAAACTAAATTCGGGAAGTGGAGGGAGAGATCAAAGAGTAGAGATACCTAAAACATCATGTGCAAAAAGCATAACAGTAAAATCGAAGTGCTTGTCTATACAAAGGACCTTTTTTGGGAAGGGAGGGTGCTACAACAAGGCTAACATTAGGATGATTTAAATTGGGAGGAAGAATCAATGCTGAAAGAAAGCAGCACAGAAAGAAACAGATGTGGTAAGAGATAGCAAATTAGAGCAAGCTTACTATATGATAAACAAAACAAAAAACAAAACAAAAAAGTGTGACACTGTGCTGTATGTGCAGAGGCAGCAAATCACAGGAAGAGGAAATAGCCCCTCTACATTTCTATGATGCAACTGTACCTTTCATTATCAAGGAAATATTAAGAGAACTAAATACGTGTAGCTAGGCTAAGTAATGCTCACAGGGAGAGACAATGACAGTATACAAATATGTGGAGAGGTTCAACATGAAAATTGGAAAGAAATCATTTCAAGTAGTACAAGAGGGCACAGCACAAAGGATAAAACAAAAAAACTACACACACTCAGACATGGTAGGCTGCTAAACAGGGTAACAATACAAGCACCTCATTTGGACATTTAAATGTAGACAGGGCAGAATTCTGGAGAACAGACTGTAGGGAACAGATGCTGCATTGGCAGGACCAGAAACTAGATAACCCCACAGATGTTTCCCATCTTTAATAGTTGTCTCTGTGATCATCTGTAATCCTATAAATATATTACACCACAAATGTTTCAATTAGTGATGGGCCTGAACTAAACCCAGATCCAAACTCTGGGGCTCATGATTGCATCTAGTTTCAAATTTAAGAACATAAGAACTGCCATAGTGGGTCATATCATGGTTCATCTTGCCCAAGATCCTGCATCTGACGGTGGCCGATACCAGTGCTTCAGAGGGAATGTACAGAACAGGGCAATTATGGAGGGAGCCACTGCTGTCCACTCCCAGCTTCCTGTAGTCTGAGGTTAAGGGTTGTGTCCCTGACAATGTTGGCTAATATCATTGCTGAATCTATCCTCCAAGAACTTATTTATATTTCTTTTTAACCCAGTTATATTTTTTGGTGATCACATTGCATGGCAGTGAGTTCAACAGGTTAGGTGTGCACTGTGTTCAAAAGTACTTCCTATTGTTTATATTAAACCTGCTGCTTGTTATTTTGACCTGGTAACCTCTGTTTTTTGTATTGTTTGAAAAGGTAAACAAGACTACGTTGTTCACTTTTTCCATACCATTTATGATGTAACAGGCCTCTGTCACTTCCTCCCTTAGCTGTCTCTTTTCTAAGATGAAGAGCCCATCTTTGTAGTCTCTCCTAGCATGGAAGCTGTTCCATACCCCTGATCTTTTTTGTTGCCCTTCTCTGAACCTTTTCCAGTTCCACTCTCTCCTTTTTGACGTGGGGTGACCAGAATGGGTTCACGATGACTTCATGTAGTAGAATTATATTTTCAATCCACATCCTAATAAGTTCTAACATACTTTTAGCCCACCCCCCCTTTTTTTTTTAAATTTTTTTTTTAAACTGCTGCTGTGAATCAGTGGAAGTTTTCAGAGGACTAATCATGGTGACTTCAAGATCATTTTCTTGGTTGGCAACAGCTTATTTAGACCCCTTCATTTTGCATGTATAGTTGGATTATTTTTTCCAATGTGCATTACTTTGCCTTTATCAACATTGGATTTCATCTGCCACATTGTTGCCCAGGAACCCAGGTTTGTGAAAACCCTTTGTAACTCCTCACAGTCTACTCTAGAGACTTAACCGTCTTGAATAATTTTATCATCTGCAAACTTTGCCACTTCACTATTGAATCCCTTTTCTAGATCATTAATGAATATGTTGAACTTCATCAACCAACACAAGATGAAAGAGTTATTTTATTGTCCAGTCTGTTTAAAAGATATTGTTTAGTGTGTTCATTGAGAAAAAAACCCAGACTTCACACCAAAATGTACAGTATAACACAGTGCAGCATTCATCTCAGAAAGGTAAGTATTATCAGGCGAGTGGGGTAAAGAGTATTACCTTCCAGAACCACTGGATGAGAGGATGATTTGGGCAGTAACCATTCTTGTAGATTGTGTGTTGTCTCCAGTCGTTAACATCAACATCTCCAAGGCCACACATTAGTAACTAAGTATGGATGTAATTGTTAAGGTGTTAATAGAAAATAGTGCACTAAGGAAAAGACAATACCTACACAAAATAGCATTACCCCTCCCTCCATGGTCTCCTTTTAAACTGCTAAGCAGTGCACATACAAATACAAAGGGAAGCTCTGCTGTCTGTTGTAGAGTTCTTGAAGAACTTTCATCTTAGGGCTTGTCTACACTAGAAAAGAAGTCTACCTAACATAGGTCAACTTACAGACACCGCAATAATTACAGTGGTGGCTGATGTCCACACTATCCTCACTGGGTCAGTGGAATGCATCCTTACCTGGAGCACTTCCACTGACCTACAAGGGGCAGTGTGGGGAGCTGAGAGCCTGGTCTTTAGCTCCCTGTCAGAACCCGCACAGGCTCCCAGTGGACTGCTCCCCGCTACTCCCTGTTCCCCACCGAGAGACAGCACCCTCCCCGTTCCCTGCTAGGAGCTGGGGAAAGCTGCTCAGGGCTTCCCCCTTTCCCAATCCCAGGAGGAAGCCACCTGGGGTTTCTTGCCCCTGGAAAGTAGGGTCCAGCTGCCCTGGCTTTCTCACCCTTCTCCTGGGCTAGCAGACTTCTCAATTTCACAGCTGAGCCATGAAACTGACAAGGCTGCCCTGGCTCCCTGCCCCAAGTGGTGGAGAAGTGCCCAGGCCCCACTCAGAGCCAGGAGCAGAGACCAGCTGCTCATCTCTCAGCGCAGCTTGAAATTGAGAAGAATGATAGCCCCACAGCGGACGAGAGGGATCCGTAAGGGGGATGCAGTGTCTACATTGACACTACGTCGCCCTACCTAAGCCAACATGAGCCCTACACCTCTCACTGAGGTGGCTTTATTGTGTTGAAGAAACGGCAGTTTTGTCGGTGGCGGGGGGGGTGGTGTTGGGCGTGATGGTGATTGCAGTGTGTACGCCAGCACCGTTTTGTCGAAAAAAGCTGACTTTAGTCGACAAAACAGTCTAGTGTAGAGCAGGCCTTTGTGGAGTACAAAGGCCAATGTAATTAATGTGTACGCTCAATGGGACATCTGTCACTGAACTGGCAAGTTATGAACCTGCTTAAGAACCCTGCTTAACCAGTGCACGTTTGTTTCTTTTGCTCCCTGATTTAAACAAAAGCACCTCTTTCAACTCTAGGTCACAATTACATAAAACACAAATTCACTAGCCCAAACAATCAGAGAGATAAATCTACTTGCTCCCTCAAATCCACTCTCACACCCTTTATTCCAGAACGTAGCATTTCTAAGACTAATGTGCAGCACTGATCTACTGTCTACAGAACGAAGTAATTTAAAAATACTAACCTCCAACTCATTTTCATCAAAGATTTTAATCAGGTCTGTAGGAAGGAGTTCTGTGAATCCCTGAAAAAAAAAATCAAACTAATGTTTTCTCAAAAACAGATTTATAGCGTCTGCTTTTCCCTGACATTTCTTCATTTTAGAGCAAACTTCCTCAACACTTCCATACCAGATGGAGATTATTATATCATGGCATGTAGATTTTATTTATTTTTAATACAAGGATTTTTCACTTCAGCAGGCCTATGGTGAGCAGAATTGTAGTCATGTTCTAAAACCTAATACTGTGGGGTTTCCATAAGACTAAGCATAAAATTATTCTGGTTAGCAAATTAATGGGAGGGAGGAACTGACTGATGCCAGGCATCTGAACTTTGGTGCTCTCCATAGAGATCCTTCTATTTTTCTAGAATCCCGAGCCTGAAAAATGTGCAGCAATGGAGGGAGCGGCAATGAAATTTGAAACACACAAGAGAGAATTAAAGATAGGATCTGTGGGTTGCTAGGTTCCAGAATTCATGGTTGCAGGGCAGCGTGGCACAAAAGTAATTACTGCTGTCTGGAGAGGATGAAAAGCGTTTTGAGAATGGTTGATGGTCACATAATAGACAAGTAACATTAAGACAATCATTCAGAAGTTCATGTTGCTTAATTTTAAAGCCTTGACAACCTTTAAGTTGAAAGAGAATGAACATTGTGGGGGAGGAACTATAAAAATGTTTTCAGGATATCACTAACTTTTTCTAAACACTGTACAATTTTGTGATCATGCAAGACTTCCCATTGACAACTTTGATGCCTGACAAGTCCATGCAAAAAGAGGAATACTGCTTCACCAAAATAGAAAAGGTTAATTGGCAGAAAACTAATGAAGCTTACCTCCAAAAAAGCATTCATTTGTTTCTGAACTCTGTTTACAAACCTCCACTGGATGACTAAGCTACAGCAGACAAACAAAAACACGTTTATTAGAAGATAAAAACAACATTAAAGATCTTACCTACTTTAATGTTTTCAGTTTCTCATTTATAGCTTCAGTAATCTTTCATTAAACACTGATATAAAGTAAACAGAGCAAATGAAGGGAAAAATCCCTCCAATTTGTGCTTGAGTTTTGTGATGTCTACTGAGCATATTAATATGTACGTCTCTTCATTAATTGCTCAAATTTCCATGGGAAGACAGATGAGATGGTTGAGAAAAATCATCGATGAGTATAAAAAAGAAGTAATTCCAACGAATAGCTGACATTTAAATGGTTTTTGGACATCTGTGTAAAAATCTTTCGCTATTACCTATCCATATCATTAGGAGATTTGCAGTAAAAGTACAGAAGTTAAATTAAATTAATCTTTTTGTTCCTATGCAGATTATGTTTATTTTAAGCAGAACATGGTAAAACAATTTTGTCTCTGATTGAAATAGCCTAGAAACTCTGACTACATTTTTTAAAAAATGGGGCCCTCAAGTTAGACTCCTAGATTCTTATTTATCCTTATTTTTTAGGCACCTAAATAAATAGTTTGTCTTTCAAAAGCACTGAAACACCCGGGACCTCCCAATGAAGCCAGTGGAAGTTACTGACTCATAGGTATTTAAATATGGACTTAAGGGCCTAACTTCAGGCACCCATTTTTAGAAGTCGTGGCTTGTATGTTTCACTTGTGTAAAGTGAATTTGGGATACTAAGTCATTCCATTAATTCAGTTAAAAAGCAGAATTTCTGACCGTTTTTCCTACAGCTGAACTTCCATTAGAAATTTTCTAACATTACTTATTTTGTGATTGAAATTTGTATTACTATTATGATTGCTTACTGCTGTACCACTATAAACATTGCTACTGCATTTTACTGAGTTATATGAGTGGTCAGAAGGGAAGGTATACACTACACTGATGGATCATTAATTTAGAACATTGTAGTATTTGTATAAGAGTAATTAGGAAGACTCTAAACAATTCATTAAGAGAGTTCTTCAAAATGTGATTAGGACCAAAAGAACGAAAGTTTGGAACTTTTAATAGTTTTCTACAGATTACGTGAATTTATATATAAATGATGTATATGGCTACAGTCACCTGTGATAAAAAGGAATTCAGTTTTTGTGAAGGGTTTTTTGTTTGTTTGTTGATTTATTAAGAATACTGATCTAGAGCATCACCTAGGAAGGACTGAAAAACGATTTAAATAGTCTGCAAACAATAGTCATAACCATATTTAAACAATTTCCATTCCCAACAAGATGTACAGAAACTCAAGCATTTATTCTGCTTAAATTACAATACTAAGCCACTTCTGCATTAACATTTTATATCATTTTGACGAGCACTTTAGAATTCCAATTCCTTCCTCATTCCTTTTCCTTCCCTACATTCACAAGCAGGCTCTCTTGCTTATTATGAACATATAATTAATATAGCATTTGTTTAAGGGGTACATTTTAGTTATCAGGCAGGCTAGTGAGCAGCTATTGGTTTGTATGTTTTATTTTTTGGGTAGTAGATAAAGTGAGGAATACAAAGGTGTAGTTTATATTTTCATACATATTAGACTGAATATTGTTAGTGTAAAGGAAAATACAAATTATTTCTATGCAGTAGGAGAGAAGAGGGGGGAAAATACCTGTGGAATTTTATAGAAGGGTATTTTTTCAGATATGCTAATTATTTCCAGATAATGAGAGTACAATCAGGAAAGGAAGAAGTATACAAATAAAAGCTATCCAACTTCACATCTCTGAATATAGCTTGAATATGTGAGTCATGCAGGAAATACCTTTGTGCAAGCATAATTCAGTTGTGCAAACTTTCACAATATAGCCCTAGATTTTCAAGGAGCTTTTCTTTATTGCACAGTATTAAAAAGAATAAAAAAATATTTATGGTACCTAATTTTGTGCATCTGAAAACACTGTCAGGAAAAATGACATGCCTTCAATCAAGTAAAAACAACTAGGCTTATAGATATATTTTAAATGGTAAGCACAGCAGCAGAAAATTAATAAGAATAGAGAAGAAATTGGAATTTATGTTTTTCCCATGAGAGTCAGTCAATACACTGGAAAACTGCAAACAATTTAAAGTAAAAACAGTAACAACTTTTCCTTTTATAGGTTCCAATTCAGTATGTTACTGAAGCACGTGCCTAACTCTTATTCATCTTGTTGAATCAGAACCAGACTGCTGAACAAAACTGTTTAAAAAGAGTTTTGTTTATAAAGCACTTGTTAATACATTAATTAGAGCTTTACTATTTGCATCTTAATTGGATAGGCTGTCTATTCTCACTATTATCCATTTTCCGCTACACTAAATTCTACTTATAGAAATCAGATGGAAGTGTTTGGATCTGGACTTTCTTTTGGTTTAGATTTTATATCCTGAAGTCTGGTATTAATAACTGGAAAACTAGTGGCATACCGTGTGTGTGTGTGGGGGGGGAGAAGCCCCCGGGCACCCGCCTGGGGAGCGGGGTGCCAGCCAGGCCCTCCTCGGAGGAATCACCCCGCTCCCTGTCACAGGCAGCCAGGGCATCCTCCCACCTCCTCTGCCCCTGCACTGGGTGCCAGGAGAGATCCACGGGGACCAGAGCCCATCAAACCCCCATGGCACAGCCCCCACCACCCCCACAGTGGGGGTAGAGGGGGAAATGGGCCCACAAACCCCCGCCCATGGGGCACTGCTGACAGGGGGAGGAAGAGGGGAACCGCCAATATAAGTATGGCCTCTGGGCACCGGAGATCCATGGCACACCACTCCGCAAAACTCAGAATGGACGATACCCGGGCTTGAAAGTACTACATGTCATTCCATGCATTGGGTTGGTGGGTCTTGGTTGTACTTTCTACAGTGATTAACAATGGTAAAATTCAAACCAGCAAATCACTAATAATCAGACAAGCCATGTTAGTAAAAAGAATTTTTCTAATTAATGATCAGTTAATAGAGTTTATACTACACACTGTAATGTTTTAGCAGGTTAAATTCCAAGAAGCACGCTATTGTGGTTTGTTAGACTTTTAATGAATACCATAAAATATATACATACTCAATATATTCCCTTTTGTTTTCATTTGTAACCATGATCTCTGACCCATTTGGCTTCAAATCGACTTGATATGTCTGTATTTTAAAAGACAAAAAAACCAAACAAAACATGGAATTATTTTAGGAAATATTTCTTTAAGATCTATCATCTTTGAACAGTGTGTTAAAAGTTCATTAGACAGCAGTTATTACAGAAGTATTTGTTAAACTGTTTTCTAATTCATAAACTCTCCATAGTTTACGTCTATTGAAAGGAACTATGCTAAAACAGCTAATGAGGCTTTTATACTGAGTGTCAAGATGTTTCATATTTAAAGTGTCATCATTAGGACAGATTGCTCTATGGTCATTTATGAGCTTGAGTTATGCACTGTATTTCATTAGTAAGTGAGGAGGCAGGATTGCATTTTGTATTTACTATTCAAGTTAGTAAGAAATTTAATTAATGATGCTCATTGGGGGAAAAATTAGTCTGTTGAGTCAAGATCAGATTGTCTGACTGCAAGGCGATTTTTGGATTACCACCTCTTGCATTCCCCTGGGACAGATCCTTAAACTGACTTTGGTGGCTCTGTACGACTTCAGCAAGATAAAGCTACTACAATGTCAACTTAACTGGCTGATGTAGGATTTCTCCAGCCTGGGCAAACCCCTGGGTAGTCCAGGGCTGAATCAAAATGAGTCGGGGGGAAGCTAAGCATAAAAACAGACATGGGTTGCTCTAATTTATGCTAGGGAATGGCCCAGGCCATGGAGAACACAGCATCGGGGGCTATAAGATGGCACCTTTACCCTGAACATCTCCTGAACTGCTTCAAGTCCAGTACTCTGCATTTAGCTGCTTGCGGTTAAACTCTTGATTTAAAAAAAAAAACATTCAATTGGTTGCATTCTCTCTTTTTCCCCTCTACCTTTTTGAGACCTCCTGTTTCATTACATTTAAAAGATGAGTCCAGGTTAATAAGCATCTTTGCCCTACAACTGTTGCCCACTACCACATCAGAGTCTGGATTGTTCTCCTTCCTTCTCCATTCACGGATGTCCCCCACTCTCCTATGCAGAAAAGTGGGTGTTATTCACTTCTATGGCTCCCTCTTCCCTTCTCCAGATTCCATGGAAAGGTGCATTTCACATGTCTGGGGCTGCTGAAACAGTAAAGTCTGACCAGTGGATGACAAACGTCATTCCCAGTGGAGCTTAAGTAAAGAAAAAACAGCACGGACTGCATGCTGTTCTCTATAGAGCTTCCCATTTTAGTTGTACCAGGGCCAGGGGGTGCCATTACCATCTACGCAGATCAGAGGTGCTCACTACAAATGCAATCTCTTTCAGCGATTGATTAATACTGAATCGTTTAAGAGAAAGAACAGTTACTGACCTTTCATACCTGTTGTTCTTCGATATGTGTAGCTCATGTCCATTACATGTCAGGTGTGAGCACGCCACATGCATAGCTACCAGAGATGTTTCCCTTGATGGTATCTATAGGGCCAGCACTAGCACCCTCTGGGATCACACACATATGCGCTGGTATAACGGGTGCCCCGGACCACCAGCTCCTTCTTGCCAGAACTCTAGCAGAGGGGAAGAAGGGTGGGTCATGGAATGGCCATGAGCAACACATCTAGAAGAACAACAGTTACTAAAGGTCAGTAATGTTTCTTCCTCAAGTGCTTACTCATGTCCATTCCATGTCAGATGACTCACAAGCAGAGCCTCTGGAGGTGGGCCAGGAATTCATGGATGTGCCGATTGTAATACCGCTTTGCCAAAGCCCTCGTTGTCCTGGACCTGTTGAGTAATGGCGTAGTACGACACGAAGGTATGGACAGATGACCATCTCATGGCTCTGCAGATGTCCTGTACTGGGACCTGAGTGAGGAAAGCCAACCCCAACACTTGAGCTCTTGTAGAATGAGCCATCAGTAAAGCCAGAGGCCCAACCTTTGTCTACTCGTAACAGGCTCGGATGCAGGCTGTGATCCAGGATGAAATCCTCTGGGATGGTACTGGCATTTCTTTCATCCATTCAGCAATCACAATGAACAACTGCATGGACCTGTGGAAAGGCTCAATCCTGTCACTGTAGATACTCAAAGCTCATCTGACATCTAGTGTATGAAGATGCCTTTCCTCACTAGAGTTGTGGGGCTTCAGGAAGAAAACTGGCAAGAAAATAGCCTGGTTGCCATGAAACTGCAATATCACTTTTGGGAGGAAGGCCTGGTGAGGACACAGCTAGTTCTAATTCTTGTAGAACACCACGTAAGGGGGTTCGGAAGTCAGGGCCTTGCTGAAGTAATCGTCACCAAGGCAGCAACTTTCCATGATAGGTGTAGTAGACTGCAAGATGCCAAGGGCTCAAAAGGAGGCCCAGTGAGCCTTGATAGGACCAGACTGGGATCCCACAGAGGAATCGGGCCTCTCCACCAGGCCTGTGAGGAATCTAGTTGTCATCTCATGTGAGAAGACTGATTTGCCCTGAACAGGAGGATGAAAGGCCAACGTGGCTGCCAGGTGGACCTTAACTGATGATAACACCAGACCTTGTTGTTTTAAGTGGCACAGATATTCCAAAATGGATTGAACAGATGACTTAGCCGGGGAAAGACTCTGCTCAGATGCCCAGCAGGCGAAACGCTGCCACTTGGCCATACGTGAGGCTCTGGGGGAGGGTTTTGTGCTTCCTAGCAGGACTTCTTGGACTTGGGTGGAGCAGGCTTGTTCCTCAAGGCAGCATCCACGCTGTCAGGTGCAGGGAGGCTAGTTTCAAATGCAGCAGTTAACTGTGGTCTTGTGAGATCAGGTCTTGTCGGTTCAGGAGGGCCCAAGGGACAGGAGGGTCATCAACAATGGTGTACTGAGGGGGGTGGTCAGGGCCCTGGGTACCCGGCCTGTGTGTGAGAGCGCTGGGCCAGCCCTTGAGAATGTGCAAGGAGCAGAGGGGCACAGGAGTCTCTGAGGGGCGCAGAGCCCTGTGAACCCCCTGCCCACGTGAAGGGCTGGCCTGAAGTGCACTTACCTGCTGCTCCAGCCATGCACTGGCTTGGAGTGGGGACAGCCTCACCTCCTGGCCTGGGGGGGAGGGCAGGCTGGTCCTTCACACCACCAGGGGTGGAGGGGCAGAAGCGGAAGCAGGAGCAGCGGCCCCTCATCCTCCTATGCCCCCCGCCCTCTGCCTGTTGTGAAGGGTCAACCCAGCACCCCCCCCTCAGGCTGAGGTGGCAAAGCCTTCTCCCATCCGAGACAGCACCAGGCTGCGGGCTGTAGCGGCGGGTAAGCGTGTGGGGGCGTGCATGCCAGGCTGGCCCTTTGCAACAGATAGGGGCAGTGGGCTCTGAGGGACGCCCCTCAGCTCCTCCCCCCTGTGTGTCATAAAGGGCTGGCCAAGCCCCACTCCCCAGGCTGAGGGAAGGGAGAAGCAGACACTGCGCACCAGGTAAGTGCGGAGGCTGTGGAGGGTGGCAAAGCCAAGCCTGCATTTGCAGCCCCCCAGCAGGAACAGACCCCCTCTCCATGGGGCAGCTGAGGGGTGGCGCTAGGACCCCTTCTGCCCTGGAGGTGGGGGGGAGGGGGCGAGGGCGCATGAGACCTGGAGGGTGCAAATGTAGGCTTGGCGCCCGGGCGCTGGAGACCCTCTGTACGCCACTGGTCACTGATAAGTCTAGCAACATGCCAAACCACGCTGGCGAGGCCACACCGGAGCTATCAAAATGACTCATGCTCTGTCCCGCTTGATCTTTATGAGGACTTTGTGAATGAGGTAGGAAGGCATACATCAGATCCCCCAACCACAATAGGAAAAAGGTATCAGGAAGCAAGCCATTGTTGAACCCTTGCAGGGAACAAAAACGATGACACTTTCTATTCTGACTGGTAACGAAAAGGTACATTTGGGGAGCTCCCCTCCTCTGGAAGATGATCTTGGCAATCTCCACATGTAGGGACCACTTGTAGCGAGAGATGGATCTGCTAAGATGATCTGCCAGTGTGTTCCTGATCCTTGGGAGGTGTGCCCACACAGAAGTCCCATAGGAGGAGGGCCTCTTGGCGGAGGGCTGAGGACCACATTCCCCCTTGCTTGCTGATGTAATGTGTCGAAGCCTTATTGTCTGTCATCACTTGCCCTACCTTACCGGACAGCTGCGGAAGGAACACTTTGCAAGCCAGTCAGATCGCCCTGAGCTACCTGACGTTTATATATGATGCCAGTTCCTCCTTGGACCGGAGGCCTTGGATCCTGAAGATGCCAAGATGGGCCCTCAACCCTAAACATAAAGCATCCGATACCAGGGACAGCACTGATTGCGGGGCTGCAAAGGGCACCCCCTTTGACACATGACGAGTGTTTGACCACCATACTAAGGAGGTAAGTATTGATGGAGGAATCATGAGGACTATGTCCAAATGATGCCTGGCTGG
Source organism: Mesoclemmys tuberculata (assembly GCA_007922155.1). Taxonomy (NCBI): domain Eukaryota; kingdom Metazoa; phylum Chordata; order Testudines; family Chelidae; genus Mesoclemmys; species Mesoclemmys tuberculata. The sequence goes on along the minus strand of ML675629.1, from coordinate 17,899,083 downwards.
GGAGTAAACAGATACCACCTACATCTGCAAAGGTCTATGGTGTAACTTTGCGTACATGCTGCCATGTGCCCTAACAACCTGAGGCATACTTGTGCTGTGGTGAGGGGGTGAGATGTGACATGGACTATAAGCTCCAATATGGCCAAGCATCTGGTCTTGGGTAGCAATGGTTTGGCTTGGGTGGAGTTGAGGACTGCCCAAATGAACTCTATCCTCTGTACTGGTACCAACATTGATTTTTGTTCCTTTATCAACAGGCCCAGTGATTGACAGGGGACACATACAACAATGATGCTATGCTGGACTTCAGCTTTTGAATGATCCTTGATGAGCCAGTCTTCGAGGTAAGGGAAGAACTGTATACCTTGTTGTCTGAGGTAGGCCGTGACCACTGCCATGTATTTTGTGAATACCCTTGATTTTGTTGATGGGCCAAAGGGAAGTACTGTGAACTGATAGTGCTTCTTCCTGACTACGAACCGTAGGAATCTACTGTGGCCCTGAAAGATAGAAATACGGAAGTATGCTTCCTTTAAGTGGAGGCAGTTGCCAGGATCCAGAGAGGGGATGAGGGAGACCAGAAACCATGCAAAACTTCAACTTCTTGAGATACTTGTTGAGGTGATGCAGGTCCAGAATGGGCTGCAATCCTCCTTTGGCCTTTAGGATCAGCAACTAGAGAAACTAGAACCTCTTCCCTCTCCACTCTCAGAGAACTTCCTCTATGGCTCCCATCTGTAGGAGGGCATGCACCACCTGGCAGAGAAGTTGCTCATGAGAAGGGTCCCTGAAGAAGGATGGGAATGGGAAGGGAGTGAAACAAACTGGAGGTGTACCCACCTGCTATGGTACTTAACACCCATTGGCCTGATGTTATAGCAGTCCAACCTGGGAAGAAGGGTGCAAGATGGTTGGAAAAGGAAAGGTAGGCTGGATCCTGGGTAAAGGCTGCTGGCCACCCCTTGGGCACACCTTCAAAAGTCCTGCCTACCTCCAGAGTAGCAGTTTAAGCCCAATTGAGATGCGGTAGCAAGAGCTTGACCCTGGCATCTCTTATAACCCCTATTTTTCTTTCAGTACGGCTCACTCCTGGACTGGCCTCCAAATCTCCGAGGCTTTTGGGGCCTAAAAGGTCTCTTAGAAGGTGATGGAGCTTAGAGACCCAAAGACAGAGTGTGGCTCTTGAGTCCTTTAAACTATGCTGCCTTGTATCTGTTTGTTCTGCGAATGGAGCTGCACCGTCAAATGGGAGGTCCTGAACTGATTGTTGGATTTCCCAGGACAGGCTGGATTATAGAAGCCACAAGGCTCTTCTCATTGAGACAGCCGATGCCGTTGTCCTAGCTGCCGAATTGGCCACATCAGAGACTGCTTGGAGGGAGGATAAAGCTACTGTCTTGCCCTCCTCTAATATAGCTTTAAATTCTTGTTGGAGCCGTGAGGCAGAATTCCAGATATTATAATTGTATCATCCCAACAGAGCTTGCTGGTTCGATATGTGTAGTTGTAGGATCGCAGTTCACTAAACCTTTCAACCGAAAAGGTCTAGTCTCTTTGGCTCTTTATTTTTGGGGGTCAAACTCACGTGCCCTATCTGTCTTTTTCATTGGCAGCTGTTACCAGGAACGACCCTGAAAAGGGATGAGAGTAAAAATGTTCAAATCCTTTAGCGGGTGCATATTTTCTTCTCTTGGCCTACTTAGATATAGGGGGGCAGGGAGGCTGGGGTCTGCCACAAGGCCTTGCCTAGCTTCATAACCGGAGAGCCACCTTAGACGAGGCTGCTGTTGCCAGGATGTCAAAGAGCTTGTCAGGTTTGAGGCTACCCGCTTGAGCAGCTCTTGGTGCGCTCTGAAGTTGTCCTGTGGGATAGTGGTGATGGACTCCACTACTGCCTCATTTGGCAGGGACAACACTGCCGGCACACGAAGGGGTGAGCTCTTCTGCCCTTACTAGAGTGGCTCCTTCTGGGGCTACTGCAAAAACTTGAGCATCCTGGTCGGACTCCAGGTCTGTCAGGTACTGGGCGAGTGGTCACTGCTAACTGCTTCTCTGAAGCCTCTGATAGTGAATGCTCATGTGTGACCTTGGAACAGGGGGGAAACCCCTAGGGGTTCCAAAACTGCCATGGCATGGGCCATTGTCTGTGCGACCAAGTTCCCGAAGGGGGCCCCATGGGGAAGCGTGCAGCTGCTGCAGTAGTCTTTTGTCTCTTGGGCAGGGCCATCTCATTCCCTTCTGAATCCAAGGTGTCTTCTCTTGGTGATCATGGAGGAGCTGACGTCACCTCCACTTCCCCACTGTATCGGGCAGAGCAGTGTCTTGGTTCCAGGGACCTGTGGGGCGGTGCCATGTGTCCGGAGACTGATGGCTGTATTCCGGCAACCAATATCGGTGTGTTGGGGACCAATGCCGAGAAACTGGGGATCAGCGTCAGTATTCTGGGGACTAGTGCTGTAACTCTGACGACTAGTATCACAGGTCTGGAGACCAGTGCCATGAGTCAATGGTACCAGCAAGGGGTCCCGGTGCGGGGGTCTCCCTTCTCAAGGCATCAGTGCATGGGAATCGATAGAAGGTCCTTGGCTGCCTTGGGTGTGGAAGGTAGCATGAGGTGTTGAGTGCCCCTGATGTTCCCAGGAGTCAGCAGTAGGTCCTGGATTGGGCTGGGAACTCCAAGAGGGGAGGCCGCTGCTGACCTGAGTCCCAGCAAAGATGAGTGGCCCGGCATGGGTCTTGCCTCATCTCCTGTGCCCTTTCTGTTCCTTCTTGATGTTGGTGAGTGCCCTCTCCCGGTATCTGTCTTCCTATGCTTCTTCTTTGGCACCGAGGATGGCGATTGGTGCCGGGATGAGCTCCGTGCCAGAGGGATGCTCTGTGCTGATGCCCAAGTACTTGGCATTGAGTCCAAACGGCCTGGCTCAGAGGCCAGTTTAAGAGCCGACTCCATTATAAGTGCTGTCAACCTAATGTCCTGTTCTTTTTTATTGTGGGGTCTGAACCCTTTACAGATCCGGACTTTTTTCGCATGTGAGTCTCTCCCAGGCACCCCAGGATGCTCTGGTGGGGGTCATTCACTGGCACAGCTTCTTGCACAACGTGTAAGGTTTGAAGCCTGGGGACTTTGACCAGGGCATGCCCCATCCCTGGGCTATGTCCCGCATGGGGTTGTATCTATGATACAATGGGCAAACTAAGACCTAAACTAACAAACTTTTAACTGTGTACAATATTACTAAGAGAAAAAACCACTGGGTTAGAAGCAGCTTGCCAAAGCAAGAGGATGTTCAAGCACCATTATGGGCAGTGAAAAGGAACAGCGCCCCTTGTACCGATGCATACGTGCACGACTCCAGAGGGCGCTAGAGCAGGCCTACGGACACCACTGAGGGAAACATTTCTGACATGGAATGGACACGAGCAAGTGCTTGAAGAAAAGGGGACACAAACAGAACACTAGGCCAGAGTCTGAAGAATCATTTGGACAATGAACATGTTACAATGGAGCAAAATGGGGAACAGCTATCTGAAGATCTAGACAAGTATTTTGAAGAATTTTAAAAGTTAGTAGACAGCATAATAACCAGAGGAACTTCGATTTGGAAAAGAGCACCACCAGAAAGCAGACACAGTTGTTAGAGAAGATCGTTAAGCATGCACAATACGAGGACAGAATTCTAAATAAAGTGTCTGATGATTGTCTAGTTCTGCTAAAAGGTGAGGTAACCAGATGGTCAAAAAAGGAGCAAGACTGAAAGCCATTTACTGTATTTGTTTGCTGTTAACTCATTAGTAAATCCTTTAAAACAAGAAATGTCAAAACTTACAGTAAACTAAAAAAAAGATATGAACTATGATCTGAGGAAAACAAAACTGACAAGCAAGAGTTCAACAAAAATTACTCTGGCTGAGCACTGCAAAAACCAGAGAATGGTATCTTTTCATTAAAGAATGGAATGGTAGATTAAGCACAGGAAAAAACTGTCAAACAACATATGCCCCACTGCTGCAGCTGCAAAGAAAAAAACAAAAACAACTTATTTGTCATGAAGGTAAATGTAATGTCTTCACAGTATTTCCTATTGACCAACACTTGGGAATAGCCAAAGAATTAATTCTCCTTGAGAGAACTCTCTGCAGTATTAGTCAGAGTCCACATCGTGCCGGGACTGGACTCTAGGTATTTAGCCAGACTGTGTGCTACACCTACAGAGCAAACATGAGCTTTAATTTGTTCCTGCAGTGCAGGATGTGCACTTGGACTAGAATTCATCATAAAGGAGAAGGCACTGGTTGACTTTAAGCTGTTACTCTGTTCTTGGCACCTTCTACTGCCAAATCCTGAAGTCTAGGTTCTACTGGTAGAACCCAGTAAGTGAATCTAGCCCACGTTCAGTACAACCTTGTACATCACTCTCAGCATTGTCATTTCAAAAGTTCCCAATGACTCGGGACACACCAATAAACTAAGTACCTAATAAAATGACGTTCAGGAAAGAGAAATTTGATCAAAACTATCAACACTATGGGATGGACACATACACACTGAGCACAGAGACTCTCAACTATTCTGAAGGTCAGAAGACAGCAAAAGAAAATCACAAATAAGAGAACAGCTTTACTCTGGGTCAAAGGGGATAAAAACATTCAGATCCCAGACACAAACAATGGCATCTAAGAAAAGGCCATTTTTGTTGCTTGTTTATTTCCTATCACCAGAAGCAACATACATTTGGATAATATCGCAGAACCATTATGAGTTCCGAGTGCAGCAGATGTCCTTTCATTTTCTGTTATTGAAAGGCGGCTACCCAGCATTTTACATATTTATAATAGCCACCCTGTGCATTTCCTGTTTTGTTTGTACGAACTATCAAAATCCTTCTCATGTTGCTCTTTAGAGGAGAAAGATGTTTGAAATTCTATTATAGTTTATCACGTCTTGCATATTTTGGGGCCATGTATATAGAATAAAAACAATGATGAAAAATCCAGGAAGCAAAGATGTGTCTGTCTCTATGGTATACACAACTTCATTAAGGATTTTATTGTCAGTTACACAAAGATATTCTCCAGGGCTCTAGTTCCTCAGAGCACTTCAGTACAACACAGTAAAATCAACTACTAGAGAAAACTTTGGTTATTGCATCAGTTAACGCACATGCTACCTTCTGAACACTTTTAAATTGCTGGAAGAAAAGCTATAACCATTTTTTGTTTGGTTGTGAGTTTCATTCAGTCCCTGGCAGAGCTGAGATTCCTCATTCCCATAACAGGTCCCAAATTTCCTCACCATCACCCCGCTTCCACTCGTCCCTTTTTGGGGAAGCACAAAGTAACCTTCCTTTTAAAACTCCTTTCTTACCATTCTTTGCAGACCTTACCATAGTCTGCAAGAGGAAGACTAGAAACATTCCTGTACCTGCCATTGCTACTAATGGGGATTTCTCTGCATCCCAGTATAATGGGGTGAGTCTATCAGGCCTTCAAAAGTAGTGGGGAAAGTAGTAGATCAGGAGGAATGCTTTCAATTCTGCTATTGCAGAAAGGAGGTGACCGCAGGCAAAGCAAGCAGTGCCACTCCACCACCACTACCAAATGACTTGAGGAGAGTGCATCTCCTGGTTGGTCCCAGGAGAGGCATCTAAGAGAGATGGACGGCTGGCCAGATGGTGGGACTGAGGGTAGTGAGGTAAGGAAAATGGGAGGAAGAAGAAATGGATGCCGAGCTTGGCCTGTCTCTCTCTTCCCCCACCATCCAGGAGTTGAGGAAGTCCTGTCCTATTGGGCTCTCCCAGTGTAGATATGGGGTGCAGGGGCCAGGTACTGGGTCTGGGGGGTAGCTGGGAGGACCCTGGCCTGAGTCGCTCTCCAGTTCCCTTCACCCCTCTGGGAAATGGGGGAGCTTTGGTCTTTGTGGTGTCCCAATGGGAGAGGGAGGAGGGAATGGGTTGCTGGGGCCAGGTACTAGTCTGAGTGCATGGGGGATACTTGTGGAGGAAGTGGGAAGCCTGATCCAATTCCTGCTCCATGTGCTGCCCCCAGTGGGGACCATGTGCTGCTGGGTGGGGGGCGCGGAAAGGGGGGAAGGGAACCCATGCCACAGCTACTCTGTTAGCTCCCAGGTAGCCTCTGCTGCCTTGGCAGTGGTGCAAACCAGGCCTTAGAATGTCTGTGGTGTCTCGTTACTTTAGCAGGCTGCCTGCGTTTCCCTGAGGAATGCAAGCAACAGTCAGGAAATAGTGGTTTTTAATAGGTCATCTCTCAATGAAGTCAGCACAGAATTTAATGGGACAAAGAAAAGGCACATCAGCAGCCTCAGGGGGGTCCTCCTACCAAACATGAAAGGCCGTTGGCAGCAGTGCACGAGCTTCTCAAAACAACATCACAAGAATCTTTTATAATGGAGAGTGTCAGGCAACGTAAAAATAGGATTTGCTACCAACCGCCCCAATAATAAATTGGTTGTTCTTGATCAAGTCCATTTCCAACAGTGTCTATATAAAAAAATAAAAAATCAATCCCATCTTCACTCAGCATCTTAACTGGCAGTCTGATCACAGAAGCCAAAGTCCGTATAGGGCATGAAGACACAGACTCCCATACTGTCTGTTTTCCGCAGCAAACCAAATAGGGCTATAGTTCACCTGAAAGAATTGCTGTTTAAGGACCTCCTGACCACTGGGCCTAAACGGACTTACTTTATTGAACTTTCCCATTGTCTTAGGTGACCCATGGAGAAGGGAGTCCAGGATTTGAACCCCACATGGCAGTTGACAGTACTGGTCAGTAACACATACAAGTTCTGATTAAGTTCACTAACCACAAATACTACCTAGCATTAGTGAATGTTTGGTAGTAACTTACAGGTAAAGAGGTAGGAAATATAAATCTGAAATCTTTGTTTTCTTTTTTAATAACCTACACATACCTGTCCAAAGTTTTCCTCGTCTATGCAAAACATGAGATCCAGCTCCGTAGGGTCATTTTCCAGGATCCATTTCAAAGAGTTGTAATATTCACTATCCTGTAGTAACAGAATAGGTTACAATTAAACACTTTTTGAAAATGCATACATTGTTTACTTGACATTAAATGCTATTTTCTATAAATTAATTCGAGCTCTAGAAACAATTAAAATGGATTGAGATCTCTCACATTTCTTATCTGAATGTACATTCTTCCTTTTCATTTTGGTACAGCTATAATAAAATGGAAATCAGATGGTTTGCATTATTAATTTACATTATTCTTGAATAATATATTTGCTCTGTTCACACTCATGACAGTGTTACTTATACCAAAATAAATCAAATTAGAATGGTCTGTAATAGCCCCAGTAGTGTTGTCTCACTCCAAGGAAAAGCTGTGTATTCTATGTAACATGGTTCCTACACCATTTCATCAAGATGATACCAATTTATTAACTTGCTTATTAAATTGAAAAACTCCTCCAACTATATGGCTCATATCTTCAACTTTTATTAGATTTACAATTAAAGAGTTAGCCAACAGGAGAAAAAAAACAAAAAACAAAACAAAACAAAAAAGGGAAAACTACACCAGCAAAGCTGACTGAAATTTAAACGTGTGTTTCCAAGTACAAGAGGCAAGAGAGTAACTGAAATGTCTCTTGTTAATTCAGAATAAGATCAGAATACATTGTTCAATTAAAAATAAATGAGTAAGTGACAAGGAGAAGGAGGTGTTAGTGCCGTTATATACGGCGCTGGTGAGACCCCACCTGAAATATTGTGTGCAGTTCTGGTGTCCCATGTTTAAGAAGGATGAATTCAAACTGGAACAGGTTCAGAGACGGGCTACTAGGATGATCCGAGGAATGGAAAATCTGCCTTATGAAAGGAGACTCAAAGAGCTTGGCTTGTTTAGCCTGGCCAAAAGAAGGCTCCGGGGGGATATGCTTGCTATATATAAATATATCAGGGGGATTAACGTTAGGGAGGGAGAGGAATTATTTAAGTTTAGTACTATTATAGGCACGAGGACAAATGGGTACAAATTGGATATTAGGAAATTTAGACTAGAAATTAGACGAAGGTTTCTAACCATTAGGGGAGTGAAGTTCTGGAATAGCCTTCCGAGGGAAGTAGTGGGGGCAAATGACTTATCTGGCTTTAAGACTAAGCTTGATAAGTGTATGGAGGGGATGTTATGATGGGATAGTTTAATTTGAGCAATTGATTTTGGATTATCGGCAGATAAGTCTGCTCAATGGTCTGTGGGAATGCTGGATGGGATGGGAACTGAGTTACTGCAGAGAAATCTTTTTTGGGTGCTGGCTGGTGAGTCTTGCCCACATGCTCAGGGTTTAGCTGATCGCCATATTTGGGGTCGGGAAGGAATTTTCCTCCGGGGCGGATTGGCAGGGGCCACGGAGGTTTTTCGCCTTCCTCTGCAGCATGGGGCATGAGTCGCTTGCTGGTGGATTCCCTGCAGCTTGAGGTCTTCAAATCTCACTTTTGAGGATTTCAATAACTCAGTCATGGGTTCGGGGTTGTTATAAATGTGTATGGGTATGGTTTTGTGGCCTGCCTTGTGCGGGAGGTCAGACTAGATGATCATATTGGTCCCTTCTGACCTATGAGTCTGAGTCTAAGCCAAACTCTAGTGAGTCTGACAAAGACAGTCGGAGAAGGAGCATGGATCAAGTAGCTGAACAGCATTTTTAAAGCAGTGCATTCACTGTAATATTCTGAACTGAAAAATAGCAGTGACACTCTAGAACACTAACAAAAGTCAGTTGCATCTTGGCTTCTCCTCAATATTTTATTCAGTGGAAAAGACCAAGAGGAGCTGTTGCAGAACTAAGAATTAGTCAGGCGGCATCGGTTTTACATCTAGTTGCAGGAACAACAGAAATAACCCAGGGTGACTATCAGGACCCTGAATCCCACCCAACGTGTCCCAGACCTTTGTACGCATGCTTGAGGAAACAGAGGAAGACGCTGAAAGAGAAAGAAAACAAAGTCTCTTCTGTTCTCCCAAGGTGGGTGTGAGGGAGAACTAGAATGACCCTTGTATTCTAATGGCTTAATGGAGATCTCTTATACCTAAGTTGCAGGACGGAGCTGATACTTGGAATTTTTCAACCTCAACCGAGCAGATACATCTCGGTTGGGGGGAAACAGGGAAACTATTAAAGGATCCAATTTACAATCTTCCTCCACTTCACAACAAAGGGTCAGAGACCATAAACTTCTGTAGAATCAACAAATGCTAGACAAAATTGCATCAGGAAGTACCACCTTGCTTGCAATTACAGACAAAGCCATCTCTTTTCTTTAAGCTTTTATCATGTGCTTACTTTTTCCCTTTCAAGATCAATGAACTGCTTCCTGTGTGTGTAAAACATCACACTTGCTAAGCAAATCAAAAACTGTCACAACCCCACCCCCACTGAGACAGCTGCATAGCTACAGTGTATAACATTTGCAGATGACACCAAACTGGGAGGGGTTGCTAGCACTTTGGAGTACAGAATATGAATTAAAAACCTTCACAAATTAGAGAATTGTTCTGAAATCACCATAATGGAATGCAATAGAGACAAGTGTAAAGTACTACAGTTAGGAAGGAAAAATCAAATGCACAACAATAAAATGGGGAATAACTGGCTAGCAGATAGAACTGCAGAAAAGGATCTCAAGGTTATAGCAGAGCACAAATTGAATGTGAGTCAACAATGTGATACAGTTGCAAAATAGGCTAGCGTCATTCTAGGGTGTATTAACAGTAATATTGTATGCAAGACACAGAGGTAATTGTCCTGCTCTAGTCAGCACTGGTGAGGCCTTAGCTAGAATAGTGTGTCCAGTCCCGGGTGCCACTCTTTCTGAAACTGCGGGGAGTCCAGAAGAGAGCAACAAAAATGATAAAAAGCTTAGGAAACACAGAAAGGTTAAAAAGTCTGGGCATGCTGAGTCTTGAGAAAAGACAACTGAAAGGAGACCTGATAACAGCCTTTAAATATATTAAGAGGATGGTGATCAGTTGTCCTCCATGTCCAATGAAGGTAGGTCAAGAATGTAGGTCTGAAGCAAGGAAGATATAGGTGAGAGATTAGGAAACACTTTCCAACGATAAGAAAGAGGATAAGATGTAGAACAGGCTGTCAAAGGAGACTGTGGAATCCCTATCATTGAAAGCTTTTCCAGAATAGGTGGGACAAAAACCTGTCAGGGGTAATCTAGGTTTACTTGGTCCTCCCTCCCCTAGGAGGTTGGGTTTGGTGACCTCTCGAAGTCCCTTCCAGACCTACATTTCTATGATTTTATATCACTTGCCCATTGCTCTACTCAAAGTGGGAAGGGAAAGGATGAAGTAGAAAGTCTACAGTATAATTAATAAATCAAAAAAGCTCCTCAAGTGATTTTCCAAATAATCTATTTCACTCTATAATTTTAATTGCATTACCTCTAAAATCACTATTGTGGCACACACAAAAGTACCTATATTAATAAATAAGAAATGTTCCCCAAGTTCTCACAGCTCTAACCTTGTTTGCCACCACATGGTTTACTAGACTATTAGCTTTTATAATTTCCCCAGAAGAGACACTCATGTAACTGACAATAGTAATAAGTTATATGCAATTTTGTTGTAGCCATGTAGGTCCGAGGATATGAGAGCAAGAAGGTGGGTGAGGCAATATCTTTTATTGGACCAGTTTCTGTTGGTGAAAGCAACAGGCTTTTCAGCTCAAAGAGCCAGACCTGAAGAAGAACTCCATGGAGCTTGAAAGCTTGTCTCTTTCACCAACAGAAGTTGATCCAATAAAAGGTATTACCTCTCCCACCTTCATCTCTCTTAACACTAAAAAGTTTTAAGTGTTCACTTACCACTGACTCCATGTCTTTCAGCGTTATTTGTTTCCCTAGCATCATCTTATAAAAAGGCCTGATGAAGAAGCCTAAAAAAGCAACCGAAGAAGCACAAGTAAATAGATTTAATTTTAAACTGTATTTTTTTATTCTGGTACCAATATGAGATTAAAAAGGGCTGATCCAGCAAACAACAGTGCTAAATAAAACTAGCACTCTTTCATACCTTTCAGTGTCCAAGGGAAGAATGTGGAAAGAATTAGAAAAGGAAAAAATATCACACTGATATCAGATTTGCACGTGTAAAACAAAGTATTATAAGCAGCAGTTATTGTAGTGAAATGTATTTGATTAGTAACATAAGCATAGGGCATTTCTTGGGGATTAACTATGTGCTAAAAGAGATGACACCCTGAAGTGAAGCCAACGGCCATGCATTAACCACAGCCACTCATTACAATAGTCCCTAGGAAGTGTCCTGTGTCAAAGGTTACAGTTGTCACTAAAACCGATCACTATCCCCAGTTCTCCACACACACAATCCACGGAGCATCCACATCCATCATCATTCTTACAGAGTCCTTGAGAGAAAATGAGTTTAAATAGCATTAGAACTCCAGTCACAGCAGCTGCACAGAAAATCTGCATGTTAGCATTGTATACTGCGTCAAGATTATGATGTACCTTGAGGCAGTTTCGATTATTAATTTGTTAAAGGATAAAATCATCCAGGCAGTGGAGGAAAGAGTGTAAACTCCACTATTCTGCTCTCCCTACCATAGGTCAACGCATAGAATAGATTGTTCAGGTTTAAAACAGCAACATATTGCTTTAAGTTGCCAATGGCCAAGAAATTCCCCTCTGTTAACACAGATACAGGTGGTTAAGTTAAGTTAATATAACTTTATCATCTTTTCTGTAAGCACAGAAGGCCCTGTTCTCCACTCCCTTGCAATGGATTTATGGCAGTGTTACTACCAATGGAACTACAACGTAAAAGAGATGCAAAAGTCTGGAGAATTTCAGTCCCAGGGTTGAGCTCCCAATTTACGAGGTGCCATTCTGCTCTACGAAGTGACTATAAAAATGACATTGGGAAATTGCATGGTTTATTGAGTCTTAGTGACACCAGATAAAATGGACTCGGTTTAGAAAAAGTCATCTTTGTAACTGCATGCTTGTTCTAGGATATCAAGGTCAACTTGGAATACAATGATTAGGGGGCTGGAACATATGCCTTATGAGCAGAGGCTGAGGGAGCTAGGCTAGTTTAGTCTGCAGAAGAGAAGAAGCGGGGTGAAGAGCGGACTTGATAGCAGCCTTTAACTCCCCAAAAGTAGGTTCCGGGGAGGATGGAACTAGGCTGGTCTCGGTGGTGGGAGTGGGGGAGGTCTAGGTTGGATATTAGGAACAACATTTTCACTAGAGGGGTGGTGAAGCACTGGAATGGGTTACTAAGGGAGGTGCTTAAATCTTCATCCTTAGAGGTTTTTAAGGCCCGGCTTCATGAAGCCCTGGGTGGGATCATTTAGGTGGGGTTGGTTCTGCTTTGAGCAGAGGGTTAGACTAGACAACCTCCTGATGTCCCTTCCAACCCTCATCTTCTATGACCTCTTTCTCACAATACATCAGCAACAGATTCTACAGATCAAATTATATCCTGACTGACACCTGTGCAACCTCACTGCCGTCCACGGATTTGCACAGATGTGGCTGATTTAAATGTAGGAAACAATTCTGTAGGCAACGCACAAAGAACAGAATGTAGCTCACTCTCCTTTTGCTATGCTGGCTCTGCAAGGGCTCACAGGAGTGAAAAAGCAGTAAAAACTACACATGCCGTAACAACATTTATTATTTTTTAAACTCACCATCTAATAGCTTCCCATGAAACACTGCCAGGCCAGCAACTCGTCCAATAAAAGTGAAATAGGACAGATGATCTTCATTACAAAGACCTGAATTAGGATTAATCTGAAGGGTATAGTTGTCCCTTTTATTTTGGAAGAGAAAAAAACCCTGTTTAAATAATCAAGTACTTGACAAAAGTTAGGTTAATAAGTAATTTGTCTTTGGGACATTATCTTCTATTTCTATAATCAAATCACACAATATTTTAATTTGTCTGTGTGTTCCTTAATGGCTATATTTTATAGCTTGCTGACGAGGGTGAGGGAGTCAAAAGTATACTGTCAGGGATGTAAGAATCACGAAACCAGAAAAAGAGACTGATACTGCCACTTGTGTGGCAATGTGTGTCTAAGCATGGCCAGTGCAAGATGGTTGAGACAGGTATTACACCCTACTCCCCACCATGCACCACCTCACCACAGGAGAAATGTTATTTTTAGTAAATATTTAATACTTCTATAGTGTTCATTAGATACGATCAAACTGAGGCCTGTACAAACACAGAAATGGACAAGGGCCTTGTTCCAAAGAGTTTACAGTCTAAGATGTGACCTGAGTGGGTGATCAGCTCGTGCCATGAAGCTCCAGGATTGCTGCTGCTTGTAATTTTATCATTCCTGTAGCTCAACCTAACTAACTGCAGATATAATCTTATTCATATAAATGTCTAATTTTAAAAAAAAATCTTGACATGGAAATGGGTCATTGGTCACCACAGCAAGCTCTAGAATGAAGTGGGAATATTCTTTCCCATTTGTATGCTAGGGGAAAAGAAGGGCACAAGGACAAACAAAAGGAGAGCTGTAAAATGATGGAGCATGAACAGAAAATAATAGCTTGCTACGATAAACCCAATGATCAATGGCTTTTGCCATGTGGTTGTCCACAATGTGAGACCTGAATTTTCTGGCTGGCAAAAGTAAAAAAATATTACACCCAGCCCTTGAGGAAGAGGCTGAGAGCCTAACTCTATTGAAGTCAATGGCAAAACTCCCACTGATTTCATGGAGCCAGGCTTTCACCCAGAGAGCACTTAACATGACTATCTCTAGTAGTGCCATCTTGCAAGCAAATTGAACAGCACTGAGAGTATGTCTACACTGCAAGGAAAGCCCATGCTTGAACCCAGGCTCAGGCCTAACCCTCCTTGTGTCTACACTACAATGATGCTAACCCAGGGCTCGGAACCAGGGTCCCAGGACTCTGCAGGGCTGAGGGTCCAAGTCCTTGCTGTACAGTGTAGACACAGTCCCACTTGACTTGAGTGCCAGGAGTCAGCCAGAAGTGTCCCACAATTCCATGGGACAACTTCCCTAGTCCTCTCTATCCCAACAATCTGCAATCGACTCTACTGAAAAACAGAAGCCAGCTCCCCCTTTGCAAACAGCAGCAGCTCAGGTCAGCATTAACCCATTCTCTTCTGATCACTTATCTACAAGTGTACTGTCAGAGAGCCTTTTGGGTTTGCAATGGAGAGTGAACCGATCAAGCCTTTTGCAAAGCGAGCTGCTTCCTGATAACATGCACGTTGGGCAGTAAAGATTTCCCACAGTGCACCACAGTCCTAAGGCTACAGCAGCCACATTTTGGGAGGTGAGGTGGGGAGGGACTCTGGGATATGGTTACTATGCCGGTCTGTGGACTGCAGTGGGGACTCCGGAGCATGGGTTTGAAAAGTCTTAACACAATGTTAAAATACAAGGTAGATGCTCATGGCCAGGGTTCCCTAACATGGGTCAACTGATTTGAGTCCCACTAATCTTGGGCTTACATCGCAGTGTAGCTATACCCTGACTGGCTCTGAAAAAAACTTTGCATAGCTCCCCCAAGTTGCAGAGAGAAGCCTTTAAAAAAGCAAATGAAGGAAGAGGGAAATTTAAAAAGAAGGAGGAAATGCAAGAGGTCAGAGGTGCTAGGTCCTACCCCTCCGCCCAGCACCTGACTCATAGCCAGCATTCCCCCTCTAAAAAATACAGGTTTTAATGTTTAAGCCTGGGAGAGAGCCAGATCTAAGCATATAGTAATTGCCAAATTTGCTATAAAGTCACTGTGCTAATATGATAATGGATTGATTAAAGAATCCACAAAACTATGGGTAAATGCTATTCAAGTGTATATTCTTCAGACTGAATATATCCTGCAAGTTAAACAGTAATGTGATCTGCACGGCAATGGGTGACTGAATGACTACACTAATAGGTAAGTGACACTTTGGACATACATGAATTCTAAATTCATTTTATTACCACAACGGTAGGGAAAAAATAAGCTCCCTAACAACACAGGTTAAAAATATGTATCTGTATTGATTTCTATATTGATATCTGAATATCTGTAATGATTTCTTATTCCTGTTTTTAATGACAATTCTTACTCCAGGGGTTTTTTTTTGCTCCTTTTTTTGGCCAAATTGAATCTAAAAAGTAAATAGATGTAGTTTAAAATATTAATTGTTGTACATATCCAATGAATGAAAATGATCTTTTCAAAGGCAAAAACGTTTCTGCAGTAAAATTCTGTAAAGCATAAACATTTTGAACTAGTTATGTATTTTACATTATTGTGTAATATACATAATGCACTTCTTCTGCACAAAAATAAAAGGTTCCTTTTCCCAGTCATACCAATTGGGAGAGAAACCGTTTAAAAAAAAGAAAAAAAAAGAAAAACGAAGCTGATGCACAGAATAGGGATTTTCTTGTTTATGCAACCCTTTGCTCATCTGTTTCACTGACTACTCAACACTTTTATTGGAAAAAAATAGTGTGCTAGATATTGACACTCAACACAGAAAGCACTATCTGCGATAAACAAATCAATCTTTAACCACTGCATTAATAGTTAAGACCATAACATGACATTCCATAAAAGCACTTTAAGCACAAGTCCCAGCTTCTCATTTACACTGCTCTGGCAATGTAAAGGGGCCTTACAATAAGTGTAAATGTAATTCACTCCTACTTTAAGGCCCATTTTTAGTGCCAGAGTTGTGTAAAGGGTCGTTAGTGTAAATGAGAAGCTGACCATGAAGGCTGAATTACGACTCAAACACCTGTCAGGGATAGTCTAGATAATACCTAGTCCCACCCTAAGTGCAGAGGACAGGACTAGATGACCTCTCGAGGTCCCTCCCAGTCCTATGATTGTACTAGGAGTGACATACAGAGAGCCCTTTCTCTTGCACCATTCCTTTCACTACTGCTAGTCTCA
The DNA here is from genome assembly GCA_007922155.1 of Mesoclemmys tuberculata. Lineage (NCBI taxonomy): Eukaryota > Metazoa > Chordata > Testudines > Chelidae > Mesoclemmys > Mesoclemmys tuberculata. The sequence continues at coordinate 17,883,121 of ML675629.1, read as the reverse complement.
CAAATGCATTCAGCATACTGCCTTGCAAAACAGTGGGAATATTTACAAAAAAATTAAAGTTGCTAAATAAATCACAACAGCAGTTTGGTTTCAGAAGGTTTCCTGAACACTGAATAAGTACAACAACAAACCAAAGTATAGAGATACAGTTAAAGAACTTAAAAGTACACCCTGAAGGAAGATCTAAGGGCTCTACTACCTAACTTTTTTTCCTACCCAAATACTAAGCTATATTGCTTACAAATGAAAATATTTTAATGGACACTTACGTTGCTGAATATTCAAAGAGACCATAATAAGGATTAAACATCTCCTTAGACAACAGGAAGAACCATTCTCTGGCCACGCCTCCATAGTCAAGTCCTTTTTCTGACTCAAATTCAATCCAGAGTCTGGCTTTTAGTACATCAGGTCTCTTTACAGACATGATTCTTCTATAGGATTCCTCAAAAATATTATTTCTGTGTAGTTTCATCTCAAATCTGTTTGGTATATCAGCCTACAGGAAAGGAGAAATATTGCACATGTTGGTCTGAATGCATAGCCTACATGACATTGCTGGTGCTAGTAAGATGACAGTACACAGCAGTGAGTAATCCAGCTAAGTAATCAAAGGTTTCTGCAGCCCTGTTTTCCAGAGCTTTCGCACTCTACAAAGTGTGTCTAGAAATTCTATCATGCCTAGAAATTTTCAACTACCTTCAGATATGAGTCTGGGCCACTTCCATTGCAATGGTTCAAAGGTTTTCATTCTATTCTGCATATTGAGGAAAATTAGTCAGTCAATAGAAAAAAAAAGTAATGAAAAAGCAAAAGAGGGGAGAGAGAGAGAGAAGCAGAATGGAAATAAGGTGGGATGAACACAAGTGACAGGAGAGAACCACAATAATGTTTAGTTTTCCTGTGAAGATGGGCCTGAAGCAAACTTTTTTACTGCCAATTTAATTTAGTGCAGCAGAAATCTCATTGCTATTTGGTGCCTGTGAAGTGCTGCATTTTAATACAGCGAAAGAAAGAAGCAGCCCCCCTAGATATGAATGCAAAGTTAAGGAGATATCTAGGTATAGCAAAAGAATATCTAACGGTCCCTTGTGATCTGTTTGCTGAAGGCTGCCAAAGCCTTAAAGCCATTATTGAGCCAATCAATACTACCAGCAAGTTAGCATTGACCTCTCATCTCCTATTTTCATTAACTGATTTTTAGTGCTGGTGAAAGGTGTTGAATTACTGAAGTCCTCTTTGTTCACAGACCCTATATACAACAAGTGGCAGAAGCACCAACTTTCCCACTGCTCTGCCAATTTGCTGCGACCACGCTCATGGACAGACAACCCTGAGGCAAAAGGGCAGTTCCAGTCCTTATGCCCATTCAAGTCCTGGATTTTCATCTCAGCTTGTGCTCAGGCATGCCAGTTAGCATCAACTGTGCGGGAGCTGTTTGTGAGAAGATATTACGTTGCCACTGCTGCTTTGTTGCCTCACTACTTTAATTGTCCATTTATAAACGAAAACTTGAGGCTGGGTATCAGCTTTGGTTGGAAGAGGAGATTTTGATCCATACAGAAAAGCTTCAGTCAATTTGTTCATATTCCGTTAACTGTGGGAAGGTGAGTAGGGAAAATTGGAAAAGGTACGATGATAGAGTGCAGCACCACTTATCTATTCTTGGGGCAGTCAATTGTTTTTTTTTCCTACCCTAAGGCAATCGGCTCCAACACAGCCCAGACAATTACTCACTGGTTTCTTTAACTTCTTCCTGAAGTAATCGTATTTTTGTTTGAACTCTCTGGAATAGGGAACAGCCTGGAAGAGATAAAGTTATGCATACATATAATTTAATACATTGTGCAATCAATCTGAGGTACTGTAACCCCTAAAATGTTCATTAAAAATACCCAGTAATTTAAAAACATACTTTCTTAGTCAACTGTGATTCATTCTAAACATGTACATTGCAAGTAACCCTCTGCACAAACACAACTTTCATCTGAGGTGCTGAAAACACTTAAGGAGTATTAAAATTTAACCTCTCCTCAAGAAGCATTATCCCTATATTATAGATGCGTAAACTGAGGCCCAAGGTTCACAGCACCATATCTTTTGATCCCAATCTTCTGTGCTAACCATTTCACAATCCTCTTTCTCTGGTACTAGCAATAGAAAGGGTAAGACAACCCCCCCCAAATTATATGAAAAAAGAAAAAGCAGGATTAATTAATTAAGGATTAATTTTCTGGGCCCGCATGTCATAGTAGGAGGGCACAGGTGTTCTCATAAGGTTTTTTAAAGTTATTTTTAGTTATCTTTACTGTCATAGCACTTAGAAGCCCCAATTGAGATTGAGGAACTGAGGTACTATACAAACAGTAAAGGACCATATATATTGCAAGCTCTTCAGTGCATGGAAATTCCTGATCCAAAGCCTATTGATGTTAATGAGTGTCTTCGTAAAGACTTCAACAGACTGGAGCAGGAAAACGGTTACTCCTGTTTACAGATTGGAAACTGAAGTTAAATATTGTTTGAAAAAAAATGAAACCCCTTTAAATGACCCTGAGAGCACATCATTGTGTGCCAGTGAAATGGATATTTGTGATGAGCGCTCTCTGTGCTCCAGTTAGTTCAGAATGCAGAGTGGTGCACTTAACATAAATGAGTCTTTTTGTCCACAGAGGCAGAGGCATAAAATCAGCACGGAGAGTTCCCAAAATGATAGTCAAACTACACTGGTCAGAACTCACTACCACCACAGGGTTTGGAAAGATAACGAAAAGCACTTTTGTAAAATAACTTTTTGTAACTTCAAAGGCTGGAAGGAAAGAAGGATGCTAGGGAATGGAATAAATGTTTTGGGTATTGAAGCCTATCAGTTTTTGAACACTTCCATGGCTGAAATTCTCTTAACAGCCCTATGTGTAAGCACCAGACTTTTGGATTGTATGAGAGCCAATAAGAATAATTAAAAAATTTAAAATTGCTAATAACGTTCAAGTGCAGACACCTCTAGAGAAGAAAGCATTTGGCCCATAGCAACTCCCTGGAACAATTTTAGAACAAAAATGAAACTAAAAATATATGAAGGAATTTAGGTTGGATGAAAACAAATTAGAGTTGGAATCTGATAGCATCCTTACAAAAAATGACACAAGATAAGATCTTTGAGAATAAAAAAAAAATTTATTTATTTGGGGTTATAAATGTTTTAAATGTCCCCACTTGAGATTCTAGGCATTCTTCTACAGAAGATGATAAAATCAAAGGAAATCAAGTAAAAGCTAACCCCACAGTAGGTAGCCATGATCTCTATTACATGACACAGTAAAAAAAAAAAGTGTTAGCTCCACAGCACAGTCCTCCTCCACTCTCCCACCAAAACTCCATACCAGGAGGCAATGGATTGATACTAACTTAGGGGGAAGTGTGCCCTCTATTGAATCACCATCACCACATAGGACAATATGGTGGGTTGTGAAAGTCTCCCATTCAAGAACTTACCCAGTTAGACTCTGTTTAGCTTATATGATTGAAGGAAACACAGTGCAAACTGACATGGGTGCAAAAATATAAGGGAAATTTGTTAAAGCCAATCCCTTTAGCTAATAGCATCAGACCTGAAAGAACTGAATTATACCAGACTTAAAACAATGGTACAGCTAAAAGCCATCAAAGATCTTCATCACTGTCCTTGTGACGGTCAACGACACGGTGAGACCTCAAATACAAAAATCGTGTACAAAATTAATTTTAAAAAAATAGAATAGGCTGCAGTAATGGTAGTGGAGCTGCTGCTATCTGCTTCATGCCAATTAACTGATTTGTGTCTGAGCAGGGATCCTTACGTCCATTCTTCCTCAGACCCATGCACAAAGGGGGGGGGGGGGGAGGGGGAGAGAGAGAGAGAGAGGGGAGAGAGAGAGAGAGAGAGAGGAGAGAGAGAGAGAGAGATCACCTGTCTTTGAGAGATCATAATGAAAAGAAAATATTTCCTCTCACCTCATTACTTTCTTCTGCCCTGCTTGTCCCACAGGACAAAAGAGTAGATCTATCAGAGCAGCTAATGCAAATGAGCAACAGCTCTAAACATTTGAAGTATACTTTCACTAGGGCAGACGAATAGTTATGAACTTCAAATGTGGAAAGCGGCGTATTATTTAGCCATTCCCAGATGCATCACAAATATCAAATGTCGGTTCAGGACGTGTCTCAGGGAGAAGGTGGTTTTAGATTGTCTTGAAGTGGGTTTATAATTGTCTGGATGTGGGTGTAAACTGGGAGGTTGAAATATGCCTGTTAGGCTGTCTTCCTTGTGGAAGATGACATGTGAAAAAATCATTATCCCCTGATGAGGATAAGAACGTGATTTTATTGCAGCAATGAAGGAAGTTTGTGTCATGCTTATTGTTGTTTAAATACCTTACTCACACAATACAAAATCCCTTTAGGGAATGTATGTACTTCACATGTTTGTAATGGCACCCAGAACTATCATTATGCCCCTTGCTGCCATGACATAACCATCACTTTTCCATAATGACTAGACATCAGGGGTTTTTGGTTAGCTATAAAGCTAAAAAAGATTAACACTAATTTCTCAGCTCCAGAATTCTCTGTCAGCAATTACCACCCCGGATAACTGATGAATGTGAAGAGTTCCTATGCTCTCTGACTCTACCCTCCTTCACCATCCCATACACAAGGCCTCAGCACAATACAATGCTTCCACAGCAGTCAAAATCTCCAAGAATCCAAGGACTGAAAACTCAGATTAGACAAGTCCTCAGAATCGCTCAAGGTTATTAGGCTCACATAAGCAGTAGACCAAAAACCCCCAACATCCTATTCCCAAAGTCCCTTGCAGAATCTCAGAATTCAATGAATTTAGGCAAAAGACATTCTTGGTGACCATGTGCCTGGCATTTGAAAAAGATCTGCCTATTGAGTGAGTCAGGGGCCATTTCACACCAGTTTTTCTAATGCAGTAATAAAATTGCAACTTTCATTTCAGTATGCTCAACAGGTATGTTTAAAGAAGATAATATACTGTCTGGTCACCCTTAAGGTCTAAATGATGTAGACTTAGCAACATCTGATAGGTATCAACAGCAAATGGAACAACCATTTAGAAAGCACCATTAACCCCCCCCATTAAAAAAAAAATGGGATGGCCAAACAATGTTATAATGCCAGGGCTCTATTTTGTGCCACTGAAGTCATAGTTCTGCATTTGGTTTCAATCACATACATAATTACATACAATCCATGGTGAGTAAAAGGCGAAGGAAGAGTGAACAGTGAGTTGGGAGAGCGTAATTTGGCAACGGAACAGAGTGTGTACAAATGTTTTTAAATCAATTCTTATTACAATGGGCCCAATTCTCAGCTGGTATAAATGGCAGAGCTCCATGGCAGCACAACTTACACCAGTCAGCGATCTGGCCACGTGTCTTGCTTCTTTTATTTTATTTTTAAAATAGCCTTCTGTTTATTTTGATAAACGTTGAGGCATTTATCAACAGAAGTAGACGAACCAGCAGAAAAAGTTCTGGAAAACTATCTGAAATATGTCTGAGAAAGGGTTAGGTGAGTGAGTTTGCCTGGCACACAAGAAAGGGAGGATGTTGAAGGCCTAGGGAACGGCATAAAAATGCATGGAGCCACAACTGGGAGGTGAGAGCATAAATGTAGAAGACCAGACCTGTAGTGTAGACAGAGGCAGTATTGTGTAGAAATCTGAAGGGGAGGATATGCAATTTGAATTTGATGGAGGAAGGCATAGGAAGCCAAAGAGTCACTGAGGGAGTGGAAGATTGTTATGGTCTGAGCCATAGCAGTGGAAGAGGATTTTAATATAGGAAAGATGGTGAGGAAAGGCTCAGGGAGGCTGGAGGAAGAGTTCTCACTGCATGTTTTTAAAATATATCCAGATTTACATTTTTAATGACTTTCTTGGATGGCAAGAGCAAGTAAATAGCATCTTATGCTGTAATAAATTGGATATGGCCTCTGCATGATTTCTATTCTGGAGTCTCATCACCACAACATCTGTTCCCTAAAGTGAAAAATCTGTCTTGGAAAAGTATTTTTTCTAGCTAGGGATGATCTTAATAATGAATGTCCTTTAGAGACTATCTCCATGGTTTCAATTTGGTGGAGATGGTTTCTTGTTGCAGCTGCAGAGAATGGAAACAGTGACAAGCAAGTTCCAAGCGTCCATCTGTTAGCAATGCAGTATCTGAACCGATAAGAATTTTCATAAGAGGAAATAATGCAGCAAAAAAATACGCTCTGATCAGACATCCAGGAGAAACCAGAGTCAAGATTATGGAGCAGGCAGGGATTTACTGGAGGATTCACTAATCAAATATTTTTCCTGGGTCCTTTAAGGAAGAAAGTACATTATATGGTAACTGGTGAAAGAAAGGAAAGAAATCAGAGGGCTGGCAAGCTTCTAAATCTAGACAGCTGAGATGGTGACACAGAAATTGCCTCTATCTATACCATACCTTGTCTGGTCCTGGAGGGCAATGTGTTCTAGTAATCTCGAATTGGTGTACTGTTTCCTGGGTCTGTTGCCAGCTGGTGGCATGTTAGAGCGGCCATAGGGCTGTTCTAAGTTGTACTGTAGCAGGCACAGATTAACCCAGAAAATCAGCTGCAAACAGCTCCGACAGTCCCTCCGGCCCTGCACCAAGGGGATCTTGGCACAGCAGAGAGTTTAAGCCACAGAATTTAATGTGTAGCATTTGCAGTTATTTGCATGCACACAGTACTTACTGGACCAGTAATAGCTGGGTTCTGCAATCTGGGGTCTTCCCATTGAGTAATTTTACTATCTATAAATTAACAAAAGAAATCATACAATTAGTTCTCTTCAACCACACTGTAAAATTACCCTTTTAAAAAATTTCATCTGCATCCCACCTCCCTGAAACATCCATAACTTAGTACTTCGCGGTTAGGAAAGAACTGCGTACACCCCATCCATTAAAATCCCATCACACTGTTTAGTTGGAAACACTCATTCAAAAATGCAAAACTACCGTATACTCCAGTATGCACTCACTGTTTTTGTTAAAGATCTATAGTGTCAATATTTAAATTATAAACCCCTTTTCTTGAGGGATTTATAACTTGATCTTGAAGTGCACTTAAATTCAGATTAGACAAAACAAAAGTCCTAGGCCAAATAGGTAAGAACAAGCAAAGAACCCTTTCAAATGCCAGATTTAAGTTTACTAAATTCAAACTTTTTGTATGTTCTTGCGCAACTTTAAAACTACTTCCAATTAAAATGAAAAAATTGACAAGAGCTCACACCAGGATAGAATCAAATTATTTTAAAAAAAAATTTAGAATAAGAAACAATAATTTTAAAATACGACCTGAATTAGATCTGGGGAGAAATTCCCTCCATTCCAGAAAAACACGTAGACCCTCGCTACTGATTTCACAGACAGTGTACATTTTTGCTTTCCCTTACGAAATGACGGCACAAGGGAAGCATAGTCGATTTTGACCAAAATGGCTCTTGCCAATGATGTAACAGCAACACAATGGTGTTTTCATTTTCAGATGTTTAGGGCATTGGTAGGGTAATGGTTATAGGGTATCACAGTGATGGCCTCCCTACCTCCACATAGCATATTCCTAATAAAAATCTAAACACAGTAGAACCACAATGGAATGATGGTATCACAACAGTAAGACAATGGTCCAAAAACCCAGTAGATGCCATCTGTAATGGCAAAGTCTAACTCATTAATTTACTGCCCGTAAATACAATCCCCGTATTAAGTTTACTGCTATGCTTTACAATTTGGATGGTAACAATTGTGATCAAGTTCCTCCCCACTCCTTTTTTTTTTTTTAAGTTCCAAAATTGCTTGCCTAAGACGAAAGTTATTTGCAGAGTCATATGTCTATAACTTATATATTATGCATGCATGAAGTTTTATTGTAAGCATAATGGTTATATATCTAAAGAGTTTTTATTTTCTTTTACAGCTCAAAAAGATCGGTTGGTTTTTAATATCTGGCTTTAATTTTAAAATGGCCAAAAAATAGATTGGGTTGTGAAAGCTGAAGTTTAAAAGATCATTCTGAAGAAAGTATTGAGAGAAAATAAAGATTAAAGCTGTGGCCATTCTCATTTGTTAATAATTATTTAATATTAAAATGCTGTTTATGTATTGCTTTTTAAGTGTATTTAATGCTTCTGGAAGGCACCAGAGTGACAGCTCTGGAGACCAATGTCTTCCACACAGCCTCGGTAGATGTAGTGTAGTGTAGGTGGACAGAGACTATGAACTCATTTCACACAGGCTACTGAACAGCTTTCAGATGCCAAATGACAGTTGGTCATAATATTGACCCAGCTCAACTCGCACCAGTCTTAGGGAAAGAAAAGCTCTGTATCTTATGGCCAATGCAGTCCCCCTTTGAGGGCTTGGGAATTAAAATATTTATGTATCATTATTAAAAGCAATATTTTAAAGTTAATAATCACTGCTGACATGTGAAATTTGTTTTTTTTTAATCTGCTACTTCCACATGTGACATCTAGAATTACTATAACTGAAAGACTATTTTTCTTTATTAGTTTATGCCGTGCATTTGATACCACTTGGTCTCATTGTTCCCAAAGAATAAGTGTAGCTGCTGTTTGCACTGCAATCAGGGAGAGGAAAACATTAACAAAATAGGATTGCAGAGCAGGAGAATCACAAAAATTGTTGGGGAACCAGGTAAGCATGTATTAACCCTCTTATAAAGTTGGTTGGTTTTATAAAGATTTCAAATTGATGGCGTACCATTAATTTAAATGCTCACAATCTTTTACATGGAAATGTTTTAGAATGATTCAGCAGAGCTGCTGCTTACTGAACTGTTTGCATGGCCAGGCAGCCCTTTGCAGCAGCCTCCCTCTGGTCTCCTTCAAAGAGATGGCTCCTGATCGGCTGGAAGAGAAGGGAGCCCTGCCCCACCCTACAGAGCTCCTGATCCCAGGCCCTTAAAGGGTCAGCGTTCTGGGTTTTCCCCCCATTCTACCGCAAATTCTTCAAGAGCCATTCCTTTCCTCCACTACCAGGCCATTTCCTGGGCCTTTTCTCATTCTAACTCCCTGAATGGGGTCTTCTGGCCGCCTCTACTCTTTAGAAGCCAGTACACCTGTTACAGTTAACAACTAGCCACTTTAAATGCCAAAGACCGCGAATATAGGAGATGCTAATGGTCATTTCAGTGGCTAGTTATTGGAGCTCTGAGACCTATATATTTTGGGGGGAACATAGCTGACCACGACCATGACAGGTTTCTTTGTAGAGCTAGATTTAGCCCTAATCTGAATAGGATACATCGTGTATGCTAAAAAAAACGAGTCCTGTAGCATTTTAAAGATTTAATTTTTGCAGGCATAAACTTTCGTGGGCTGTAATCCACTTCATCAGATGTAAGAAATAGAAATCAGATAGAAGGTGTGTATAATATATATACATCCAAGGGTAAGGAGCAACAATGAGGAGGGTAGGTAATAGCAAAATCCATTCAGTTAGAGTAGCTAAGGCCTATTCACAACCATTGATTACGAGGTGAGAATGTGTGAACAGGGACAATTAGTTCTTGTAATGAGATAACATTCCAAGTCCCTATTCAGATCCAGTTTGATTGTGTCAAATTTGCATATATGAGTTTCAGCTCTGCAGTTTCTCGCTGAAGTCTGTTTTTGAAATTTTTTTTTGTAGAAGTATGGCAACTTTCAAGTCAGCTACAGAGTGTCCTGGGAGACTGAGGTGTTCCCTGGCTGGTTTATGGATGTTACCTTTTTTTAACATCTGATTTGTGTCCATTTATTCTTTTGCGTAGTGACAGTCCAGTTTCGCCAATATACATGGCGGAGGGGCATTGCTGGCACATGATGGTATTTATTACATTACATAGATGTGCAGGTGAGCGAGCTCCTTGTGGTTTGGCTGATGTGGTTAAGACCTGAGATGGTGTCACTAGAGTCAATGTGTGGGTAGAGCTGGCATCAAGATTTGTTGCAGGGATAGGTTCCTGGGTTAGTCTTTAAAGTGCTACAGGACTTTTTTTTTTTTTTTTTTGCTCTATACAGACTAACACAGCTACCCGTCTGGAACTTTTCTTCATATATGCTGTTTCATAAACTTGTCGTTGGGACTTAATGAAATAAGAAATCTATATATATGAAACAGGAATAATATTACCATATCCTTACATTGCTGTAATTATGTATTGCATAAATGTCATGTCACAATATTCCCTTAGGAGTACTGTGAAGAGAGACATTACTATTAATCTTATGAAAATAATTGAACATTCTGTATTGTCATTTGCTTAATATTGAGCACAAGGTTAACCCAAAGAAACTGGAACAATTCCATTGTGATACCATTTCACCCCTGCTGCTAATCCACTGGTAATCACAGTGATGTAACAATGTGAGAACAAGGGTGTTTTCTGGAAACAAGTATTGCCAGGAAAAAGTTGCTTTTTGCAGTTTGCCATCCACAAAGTCAAAAAACCCTGCAACTTAATAGAAGGGATTGAGGAAGAAATTTCAAATAAAAAATGTAAGTTGTTTGACAATCACTAGAAATTCACTAATTAATATACACATTAAAATTTTCCTTTATATTTAGTGACAAATGTATGCTCAAATAACTTAAAGGGTTTGATTAATTAAACTATTTAAAGACAGGGAATTACAACAAATGTAATGTGACACTGTCTTAAATCAAGCCCTTTTCTTGGACCCTTTAGTAACAAGAGTTCAGGATAAATTGCTAACCTTAACTAAGTTTCCAGACACTTGTTGACTAATTAAAATAATTAGTAGAAGTGCAAACGGCACTAAGAATTCCATAGTAATATTTGGAACAGGTTAACCTTGTTCTCTGCAAAGAATGTACCTGTTAAATTCCTTATTTAAAAGCAGGGTACCTCTTAAAAGCTAAGCATGCAATTTAAAAAATCATAATCTACTTTACAGACAGGATTTTTTAGACAGAGAATAAGCAGAGCAGTTAATACTACTGACACTAAAATAAAGTAAAAACCATCATACTGTCAAACAGATAGAATGGTTTAAGATTTTAATTTTACAGGTTTTGTGCAGCTACACTCCCAAATTTTTCTAAGGATGTTTAATGGTCTATATATTTTTGTGAGGATTATTCCATTAATAAGAACACCTTTCAAATAAGCTTGGCCGTAACATAAAAAATCTTCTATTAGACTGCCACTTATATTCAAACAACAAAAATCCACACACTTGTTCTGAGATGCTGTAATAAGACAAGTCTACAATGAAACATCACTTACACTGGAACTTCAATAACAGAATTGGATAGATATTAACGGGCTGGGTGCAATAAAACATGCTATAAATAGAAAATAAGCTCAGAAATGGCATTGCCACAAGACCTTTTCAAGGAAGTGGGAGGGAAAATTACTTATCAGTGTTATTTCTTCCACTGCCTATACATGGACTTGTGGATCATCTTTTCTCATCTTATTTTCTATTCCTACTGTGTGTTTTAATTTATTAAATAAGTGCAAATAAGCCATGGTATCATCAACAACAACAAAGAATCCAAAATACCAACAAAAATGAAGAAAACCACAAAGAAGAAATGTTAATGCTTCACAAGATCAGAGAGGGACAAAGCTTGATGAGCCAATTAAAAGCAAGCTTTTGGTGAATATACAGTACCGTATGAGGGCACTAAGTCTCTGGTATCAATGTCTCCACATATCAACACCTGGCTTCCTAAATGAAGAGTAAAATTATAAAGCTTTCACTTCAATATTTATTACCTCCCTTTGTCTACTTGCAGTAGTACCTGGGTGCTTACTTACTATGATCTATATAAAATGTTCTTCCATCCAAATGGATTCTTTCCTCCCAACCAGGCTGGAAATGTTTAAAAAAAAAAGAAAAAGAAAAAGTTAATTAAAATAGTATTACTGTATTAAGTGTACACACAGCAAAGAGAAATAGATCACCTACTTTTCCTTAAAGTATATAGATTTTTATTAAGTAAGTTAGAGGGCACAAAACAATCACAGAAGGCTAAAATCAAAGGCCAAGAAGTTAGCAAGATTCAAAAAGGGATTGGATGTTTATGCGAATATCAAGAATATGCAGCGTTATAACAGTAAATACTAAAAAGTTTGGGAAGAGATATGAAACCTCCTGCTTCAGGGTTTAATGCAATCTCTAAGTAGGTGTCCTTCATATGGGGTGGATTATCCCAATGCCTATTTTATGTGGGGTTTAATGAGCCTTCCTCTAAATCCTACAATGCTTGTTAATTTCAGAGACAGGATCCTGGATTAGAAGGTCAATGTGTCTGATTCAATACGACAACCCGTTTGTTCCTAGCCTCCCACTGTTAGAGGCAGAAACAGAAACCACCATTTACTCCATCTGTACCTTCTACATCAGCTTCAGCCTTGTATACAACACAAAGGTTAACTATTTTAATTTCAGTCTGCTTTTAAACCGGTTTAGTTAAACTGGTGCATAACCCTATGCAAATAAACACTCTTCCTTCAGTTTAAAAATAGCTTGTTTCAGTGTACCTTAAACCTGTTCGTGATCAAGTTGCACTAAAGGATGTAACGCCACGTTTATACTGATATAAGGGTATCTGCACCGCCTTTTGCTCTGTTTAACTGAATCAATATAAAATTATACCTTTACTTAAACCAGTGAAACTGCATCTAAACAAGCCCTCTCTGCACACAACTGCATTCCCAATTTATGTGAGAAAAATGCCATTAAAACAGTTTCTTGCACAGCTATTTGTCTTTTAAAATTGCTTTAGTCTAGTCTTGTAACCAGCTAACACATGATTCTAAAGGTGTTAAACTGTGCCTACAGTAGGTGCTAACTGGTGTTTCAAGTCATGGTAATTGAGTACTTGATTTCAAAAACACCTTTTTTGTAGTAAAAATTGGGTCAGTTAGACTTATTCCCAGAAGGATTAGGTGTTGAGAGTGTTGGTGGAAACCAGGGGCCTGTGAGGTTTCCAGTGTTGCTAGTACCATTTCAGTTGAGCCTGATGATAGTGTGAAATTTTTCAAAAACTCCCCTGTAGTGTAAACAAGACCAATGAGCTCTACTGATATCAGGCACTGAATCAGAAGCTCGGGGAAATCCAAAGTTTTCAGATATTACTTTCTGCTTTTAAGAGTAAACATAGAAAGGCTCTATAATTCACTTTGATTATGAAGCAAAACAACATGGTACTTTGGTTACTAATATAATCCCAAGTAACATTTGCATCACAGTGGTGGTTTTCTATGTGGAATGTAGACATGTCATTCAAAATATAAATTAAACTATGCAGCACACCACCTACTCCTGCTCCAAGAGAGATTTGTGAAGGCCAGTAAAACAATAAGGCAAAGAGATCTGCAGGCTAGCTGACATAACTAACTTTAAAATGTTCTTCGATTATAGGACGTGTCCTTCCTTCCACCCCAGCGGTTCAAGTTTGTATGCTGTTTTTGTTTTCATAGCAACAACTTTCAACCAAAGTTACACAGCCAGTGATAAAGACATGGAAAAAGCTTCCGCATTGCTTGAACTTTCAGCTAACACCACACATGTAAAAGGTAATCAAATATGTGGTAGACCTCTTCAAAAAAATGTTATTAGCAGACTCTAGAAAGTGTATTCCTGTCACATTACTCAGATCACCATGAAGCATTTTGTGTTATACATACACAAAACACAGATTCACACATAGTATATTCAGAAAGTAGTATATATTCGTTCTCATAAGTAGTCTTTATGCATATAGTAAAACATGTCAATTGACACTTACAGGAAGAGGGCCCAAATCATTAGGGTTCAAAGAAGCTTTTGATCTCAAATGCACTGGAAATTTCAATCGTGGATCTTCCTGTAATAAAAATACAGCACTGTAAATCGATAACAATTTAAACCACAAAGACACTTCTTATTTTCACTTATAATGTGGCCTATTCAACCAGAACCAGTTCACTATTTATTAGTTTTCAAGAAGCAAAACAGATAACAATAGTTTGTGTGGAAATTCTCTAATATTAGATATTTCTATCAGCTTATTAAAGACATTCAAACCAAACCGCAGAGCTAGCATTCCAGGTAATATGATGAGGCTTTAAATGAACAGGCCCTCATTTGTACTGAGAGATCCTATATGTTGTATACTTTATGTGAATGCTTTGTCACTGTTAGTAAGTCAATATTCAATCTAATAATACTTTTACAGCATGACAAGTTGCTATGCAAGTATTGCCAAAGTTCAAACCTTGAGGCAGGTTACATACAATAAATCAGACAGGGCTTCACAATGTGTTTGGGATTCTTCTTGTTGTGTCCATTTGGTTGTCCATTCCTGATTTTATGACAGGTTGCTATATAGCATGTTGGCATCTTTTCTTTCTCCTAGGGTTATGCCCACTGATTGATCATCTCCCCTGCTGCACTAAAAATCTAGACAAAGTTACCATGGGAAACTTCCTTATGAAAGCAAGTCAAAGTCCATATGATGCACAAACTCATACAAACATGGAAAAAGTTTAAAAATATTTTTAGACTATTATGAAGGCAAGAGTTGGTCAGTCCTATGAAACATTCCTTCAAAACTTTTTTTCCCCCCCCCATTTGGCCAATTCAAAACTAAGAAAACGATGTGTTTCTCAGCTTTTACACTGCACTCATTACTATGACATCAAAACATTTTCTGATACAAGGAGGTGACAATTTTGGCCTACAGTCTTTCATATAATGTTTGAATTGCTACATATTTGCAAGTCATATCAAAGGTCAGGTTTGGGAGTTTATTTTCTTTTCAACATCACCTCGTCATAGTAATTTTTGTTAGCTTGATAACGGGATAATAGCTGTTCAGTTCCGCATTATTTAAAAAGCAGGAAAGAGCAGGAAAAAAAACCCCCACCTTTCTCTAGTGCCTCCTTTCCCCAGGCAAAATACAATCTTAACTTCACCGTTTGCTGTTTTACGATGAAACCATCTTAAATTCTTTGTTTCAGATGCATGCCACAGTTGTGTCACAGGTCCCTATTTACTCAATTTGAAAACATGCTAACCTGTAATATCTTAGTTCCTGGTACAGAATTTTTTTTTTTTTAAATATAGTCATCAGTTTACAGCACCGCTAACCAGCCCCAGGAACACTCACCAATTACCAAGCTAGGAAAGCACTTTGTCCATGTCAAGATTTATAGTTTCTAATATTTGTGTGGGTTTGAGGTTCCATACTGAGTTTTATGTTTTTCCAATGGCATTTTTAATAGCAAAGGGAGCCAGGATGATGCAGAATCTCTTCTCCCGAGTATTTCATTTTCTGGATGTGTACTAAGTCTTATGGGAGGAGGGCATTTTCCCTATCCTTTGGAAAGTACTCTCTGCATTGTCTGAGGCAGCCTGAATCTATTGACCTTCAGGAGACAAACAGAAAGGCCCATCTTTTTTCACACTAGCTTTTATAGAGGGGGAGACTGTTTGGCAGTTGATGTTTAGGAAGGGTGAGGTATTTCTGTTGTCTGCACTCTATGGTTTATTTAGTGATTACTAAAGTCATAGCTTATATTGACAAGGCTCAGTGGCTCCATATGCTAATCCATTCAATTTTTTTCACATTCACCCTCTATTTCTAGAGCTTCATATTCTATCTGAGGATCTGAAGTCTCAATGATACAGTACAAGTGTTAGAATTAAATCACATACACTATATGTAACTGACAAAGGATCTAACTAATCGGAACTGCAAAAGTTAGCAAATTCAGATCTAAGGCTAAAAATCCAAACTTAATCCAGAGTTTTAATTCATATTGTTGAATATAACTAAAACCTTTGCATTAAGGCTTGAATGCTGGCCCAGATAATGTAGTCTTACCTGAGTTTTCTTTGAAAACTAAATTCCTTTTGTAAGGCTTGAGATTGTTTTCAGCTAACAAGCTGTAAGTCAAAACTCATATAAATGGCTCAGGAAGCCAGATGTCCTCTTAGTGATTCTAATTTCAATGAGAACAGTACATTTGCTTTTAGAATTTCTTTCTGCCTGCCACCTACCTGTAAGAACCCACTCTCCTTTCTTACTACACCCTACCCCCCACGAGTGTAACCCTAGCATCCTTGATGTAAGTAAAGTGATTAAAAGTGTATCTGCATATATGTAACGACCATTATCACTGTTGTTCTCTCCGGATGGGCCAATGTCTGTATTTGTAAGTAAATAGATAAAAGAATTTAAAACATACTATGTAATCGATAAGAAAGGGTATATAATTGACCACTAACACCATGAAGCTGAAGCTGATTTATCAGACTTCCCGGTATTGTGAATAAACCTCTTCAGTATTGTCTGTGCTGTCTGATTCTTGGAGAAAGAATCCTTAATGCTTTATACTTTAAAAAGGCAAATTATTTTTTAAAAAATTATTGCCAAAATAAATTCACATTGCTCCAGTTTATTGTGTAAACACAAATAATTTTTTTGAGTTTTTGAAGACATTATAGATATAGACCAACAAATAAAGTAGACAATGTTTATAACAAAGACAGTTAACTTAGGGTATGCCTATACATCAAAACCCTGCAGCAGGGAGTTCCAGAGCTTGTGTCAACTGACCTGGGCTCATGCTACAGCACTAACAATAGTAGTGTGGATGTTCCTGCTCAGGCTGGAGCTCAGACTCTGAAACCCAATGAGGGGAGTAGGTCTCTCAGCCTCAACTAGAACATCCACACTGCTATTTTTGCCTCCTAGCAGGAACTCGAGTCAACTGACCTAGGGCCTTAGACTTGCTGGCACAGGTTTATGGATTGCTTTTTGTTTCTGTTTTAAATGCAGACATACCCAGAGTAATCAGTCACTCTGACACATGGAGAACTACATAATTTTTTAAAAATCTCTCCTGCTCAACAGCCAGGTACCATATTAAACCTATTTTTAAACCTTAAGCACTTTGATGAATTGTGTGTAAATGCTAATGAGAGCTCTGCTGTATAGGACACAATGTACAGACAGTTCCTAGATCTGAGATTATAGCTCTATATCGACTATGCAGAATCTTTTAAAAGCACAAATTAAGTTAGGTGCCCAACTCCCACAGAAAATGCATGGGAACTGGGCACCTAACTGCCATTTGCAGAATCCTGCGCAGATACAAAATTCGTTTCTGCATTTGATCCGGAATCTGCAACCATGATCCATGGATGTCAAGCAGCTATCCATAGATTTGCATGGTTATAGCCATCTGTGCCTTTGAACATCTCCCTCTGTACATTGATATATTTATACAAACATAGTCCTAAATTTCTATTGTTTAAGATGAAACATTTTGATTTTTAAGCATGCAAATACAAATATCTCAAAGCAATTTTTTGTAATTCAAACAGTGATTATTTTTAAAAGGGGAAAAGTATTTGTGTCCCAGCTGAGTCAGTACTCACAAAACTATGAGTCAAGTAAATGTTTATGGTCAAGTTCTAAGTATGAAAACTAAGTAGATCCTGAAGTGTAGGTATTTTAAACAATAATGTTATAATAAAAATGGATAATCCCATGAGCTTCTAGAGCAAAGAGCGATAATGATGTGCTCTGACAGCAACAAGCATCAGCCTTAGGAACATGGCAACAAGGGTTCCCATTAACTCCCGATCCAAAACTCACAAAGTCATGCTGGGGCAATGAAAACATTATTCTGAGAACAAAATACACAATGAACCACAAAGAGCTATACTGAAGTAATATCAAGGCTCCAACTAACAGAATTAGACAAGGAAAATCAAATTTAAAATTCCTGGCTGATACCCTGTCCTTAAGGATGCCTAGATTCTGCAACAGCCAGTATATATCATGCATAGTTCAAAGAAGTATGTAATGTACACACAAAACCAGATAAATTAAGGACGGAGAACAGCCAACAACATTATTCTTAAACTCACAAAGCAAAGATGCGCAGTTGAGTCTCTTGATGCTTCATTAACTTTTTTTAAAAATAATTTAGCTTCTAATTTTTTCTTTTTAACATAGTACACAATAAAAAAAATGCAATATACTGATGCACGGCAGATAACATAGTAGATCATGACAACTACAGAACATTTATTATGGTAATTTTAATGCAAGAGCAGTGAAAGGCACAGCAAAATATAATAAAATTATGGAAGACGGCCTCAAACCAAAACACTTAGGAAGATTGTGTGCCTTTGAAATCCAAACTCAGTCAAATTTTGCAAATGGACTGTAGCTTTATAATGGGCTAAGCCAATGATCTAGATTCAAACTCTGGGGTGTTCTAAATCTCATTCAGGATTTTAAAATTTTAACCTAAGTAAAATATCTTTGCTCAAAATGATGGTGATGTCCACTGGTCCACATGTCCATATACTGCCAAATATGCTGGATATGGTATACAAAAGACAAAAGATACTAGAAAAATGTGTAAATCCACTAACAATGTAATTTCAGTCAGTAAGTAAGACTGACATAAGACTCCTTTCTCTAACAGCAGGAATAGGCATTATCACAGCCTCTTCAGGATGTTAGCTTGTTAGGTGAGTCACAATTAACTATGTGTATCACAGTACTGTTCACAGGTCTCAATCGCGTCCATGGCCCAATTGCGCTAAGTGCTGTACAAACTCTTAAGCAGACAAGGTTCCTGCATGATGAATTTACTGTTTAATTAAAGACAAGGAGGGTATACAAAAGGGAAGACAAAAATAACAAGGTAAAAATATTCAGAAAACACCAAAAGATTTCAAATTTTATAAGGTAGAATTCATCTTACCCATGTGGTAGTCTTAGTATTATGATCAATGAAGAAGGGCCTGCCATTTGGAGCTATTCTCATCTCCCAACCAGGTGGCAAGAAGCTCTGTGTCACTTTGTGTTGGGGCTTAGGAGAATTATAGGGCGATGGCTGTGGAGACTGTGGGTTGGAAAGGGTGTCCTTCACAGCTCTGCGCATAGGTGAATCCTTGGCACCCTGTGGAAACCGATCAACATTAAGACTCCACAAATGTCACTTTATATTATATTATGAATGACACTTGGTATGATGAGCTGAACGCTTTTTCAGTGGGGATATAACTTACAGGGAACAAGAGGTATCGCTAGCTCTATCATTAATTTCTTTTAAAACTGGCAGCTCCTTGTTACATAATATGTTTTCATTGGGAAGGTCACGGGGTTTTATCACTTTCCTCTCCTAGAGATACAGCTATTGTAGCTAAGATCTTAGATATCTATTTCTACTGCCTCTCTGTAAATACTAAAATTCAATTTTATGTAGAAAAATACAGGCACTGCTTTCCTGTTCGCATGGCACTGCATCTGACAGACACTTTACATCAAAAAGGTATAGATGAATTTCAGAAGGCAGTATAAGTTAGATACCTCAAATGCATTTTTCAGGAATTAGTAACTGATTTCTCCAACCCAAGTGTTTAAAATAGGCATTTAGCAAGTTTTAAAATAAAGCGCGGTTCAAACAATATATAGCAGTTTGTAACTACAGATAATGGAGAACATTTCAAAAAGTGCCTCAATTTCATTGACTTTCAATGAGATTTCAAAACCTAACAGCCAGACTTCTAAAGGCATTTAGTTGCCTAAAGGTGGAGACTGGCGCCTAGTAGGATCTTCATAAGTGCATATGCATTTAATAGCCAATAAAACCAAACCACTTCTGAAAATGGGACGTGGACACTTTTGAAAGTTTTACCCACTGCCCAATATAGTAAATGCTTAGACTTAACTTTGTTTATTGCTTTGCTGAGTAACACTGATAATATTTAATGATGTATTTAAATATATGTACATGGCACAAATAAGTAGATACTGAACCATGACATATAATCAAATATTTTTATATTTACTTATACTAGCTTATGCAATTTCTAATTCAGATACTTATTATCTTCAATTTCAATGTTGAGAATATAAACCAGTTTTCTACATAATTCAAAAAACAGGTATGGATTAAAAACTAGCTACCATTCTGGTAAATTTGATTCCACTTTAAAATGTAAGTTTATATTATGCAGTAGTCAAGAATATTTTTGCATATTTCAGATCCCATTTCTACAGGGAGATTTATCTGCTCTGGGTCCAGTGGAATTCCATTCCAGCAAAAAGGTTCATGCAGGTCCATCTCTTTGCATGATCAATGCCTCACTTACTAATCTTGAATACTAGTGTAGTGCAACTTATTATCCAGAAGTTCTCTGGCAAGAACAGTGAAGTTTAAGGATAGTAAACAGCATATTATTTTTATTATTATAGAGGAATACATTTATAGTAAAAATCACTGACATTTTAAAATCTGGTTGCTTAAAATTAGGGTCCTAAATGAATATTTAGACATCTAAATATACATGGCTTTTTTCCAGAAGTGCTGAGTACCCACAAATCCCACTGAAGTCAATGACCATTTCAGACCTTTGAAAATCATGTATTTATCTTTAGTTGTTTTAATATGCAGTTAGAACCCTAATTTTAGACACATAGACTTGAAAAGTTTAGCCCATTGCCTTTACTTGGATCATAGGCCACAAAAACCATTCAGAAAAAGGTTTTGCCATGAATAAATTTGACAACTAGGTCTGTCATTAAATCCAGGAGATATCTTCAAAAGCACTAAAAGGAAATAAAAATACCCTGCTGAAAAGAATGAAACAAAATCAAAAGCTTTGAGGTATCCTTGGTGCAATTTTCCAAACTCAAACTGCACAGCCTTTATTTACAGTTCATTGCACTTGCCTTTCAAAATAAATGTTTCAGCTTTTGAGAATATTTCTAATTTGATGCTTTTGCAGCAAGAAGTTATGGTAATGCACGTACCACAGGATATGCATACACAAATGAAACAAACTAATGAGAGCAAAGGGGGCTACAGGAGAAAGAATATTTCCAATGCCCAGAATGAGGGTAAGGGTTGAGCAAGAAGAATTAGGCAATGCTATTGTGCACAGTGAAGATGCACATGACAAAACTTCAGAAGAAAATATCATCATGAAGCAAAAGTAACAGCTCAGGAGAGAAGAATAGGTAAGCTGCAAAACTGGAATGAAAAGAAAAGGATAGAAGTAATCTTTATTAGATGAGACACAACTTCTCACCTCGAGTGGAGCAGATAAAGTTACTGTGGGTGAACTGAGGCTACGAGGCCGTCTTATCTGAGGCTCACTTAGATGGTTGTTACTATTTGCTGCAGACCCAACTGCACCATCTTCTGCAAGCTATTTCAGGGGCAAAAAGAAGATAGCTAAGTGTCAGGATCACGTTTATCTATAGTTAGGCTGCTCAAAAAACAAACCAACCATCATTACTCTGTTCATTTTTTTCTAAATAAGCTTTAAATATATTATTTCAAAGAGCACGTTCAATGGAATTAAAAATGATTCATGCTTTAAATAACGAACAACTGCCTAGGCAAGAATAAACTACTATAAATGGCCTTATTAGTACACAGATTAAATCCTCTTTTTGAATTTGATTCTAAAATTTTTTTTGAATACATTTACCATCTCTCTAATTTCTCACCACTGGGGTTATTAAACTCCAATTGTATCTTTAGGTTGACTCTAAGAGATATTTAGCAAAAATAATCTTAATCATTGTAAATCTTCCTGGTTAAATGTAATAACTTTATTCTAAATTGTCACTGCACCACAAAGACTGTTTCTCTTTAAGAACCTTAAAACAGCTTTTCAAATGGAGCACAACCCAACACATTTTAAGCATTCTGTTGTGTTGTTTAACATCAACAGCAATCTCCATACCTGCATAATGGGCCGAGTCCAAGTTGTGGTTCGATTGTTATGATTGACATAATATGTACGTCCCTTAGCATCTTTCCTTTCTTCCCAGCCTGAAGGTAAGCCCGGTGTAGTATGTACATAGGCCACTGATGGCTGTTTATGCAAAAAAATTTGTATTGTTATTCTGTGGTAGCTTGAAAAAAAATTAATTATCTTCAGAAATCTAATTTTTTGGTTTATACCATTCTTACAATCAAATACAGTAGAAAATTTGGAAATGCATGTCTTTAAATTGTTCTTTAACACAGGCTCTCTCTCATATAAACTGACCCAACACCCTTCTCCCTTCCATATATAGGCCTTCTGATTCACATTTGCATAGCTACAGGCGCTTTGTTCACAAAACAGCTCAGCTTCCAGTCGTGAAACTAAAGGAGCTACAAAAGAAACCAGAGACTACACATTACGATAGGAACGGCTTTCATTTTTATAAAAATGTTTTTCCCTTGTTAGAAGTAGTATTTATTCCCTAAAGTTGATGAACATGAGTAATATAGCTCGAGAGGCCATGTAACCTAGGGAGAGAGAACAAGTGGAAAAGTCTCTCTCATGGATTGGGTAAGCAGCCTCTGGTCAATCACAACCTCTCTATCTCATCTTCCACCTCTATAAAATGGAGAGAATAACTCAACTGCCTCAGAGGGTGTAGTATAAATTAGCTAGATAATATTTAAGCAACAGTTTGTCAGTGCTAAGAAACAACGCAAATAGTTTCAGGGCTGAAAATCCTGCTTAAATTTTCTGAAACGCAGTGTCCACCTTAGAGATAAAGTCATAGTCCTGCCCTTCCGCAACATCCCCAACAAATACAAAGTGAAATGTGAGTCATTTCGATGGGAAAATGCATTTCTTCCAAAGAGGAGTCACCATCTCCCCCAACTCGTTTAGTAAAGGGAGCATATTAGCAAATTTAGTGTAAAAGGAGGATATGGATATAAAACATGTCAATATACAGATAACGGTGGTGCAAGAATAACCAGGTATCACTACAAACAGGGAGATCACAATTTAACTTAGGAATTTTATTAGAGATGAAAGATGATGTCTCATGTACTTCCTATAGACGAGAATTCACTGTTTAATCCCATAGGGTAGTTAACTCTAGTACTCTTTCCTTTGTCATAGTGTTCATCAAATTGTACAGAACAAGGCCTCCTGATAGAAGACCTCTAGAAAGATTTTCTGTTCATATTTCTAACATGAACCCTAATTACATCTCAGAACACATTTCAGTGTTTGTAACATATTTGTAGTACTTTATCCAAGGCCAGTCTGGGTTTAATTCAACCCCTTCTATATTCAGAACTATAGTTAAACATGGACACTCTCACTTTGGATAAACTGTGTTCTTAGAGACTTTTTTTGCACCCGGGGGGGGAGGGGGAAGGGAAGACGGAAGCTGGGAGCTCTCCTACCTCCTCTCCTGGTTAATAAAAGTGCTAAAAAGAAAGATGTTTTCAAAGCTACGCAACCAAGCTCACCAAATTTCATAGGCTCAAAAGAGACACAATGCAAGAGGTTATAGAATTAGATCCTTACGTACTGCTGCAAGCTGTCAACTTTTCATTTTAAAAATCTAGTCTACTTCAAAATAGCTAATTATACTGTGCTGCTTGTGCATATGGAAAGAAAGTGACTGGATTGATATTTCAGTGTGGAAGCTTTATAACAACACTGCAGAGAGGGAAGATGTACAAAGTCTTTGACTTTTGTAACCTTAAGTCTGACACTTACTAAACACAGACTGCTTTGCAGCCTTAATGTTCATTCAAGATTTATGTTTAGGTTTTGTTGCGTGTTTTTTAACATGTATATTAATCCAAGTGACATCCTACTTCTGCACCCCCACAGATATCACTGAACTGAGGGGCAGGGAAATGCTCTCTTTATTGCCAATGGGAAAAATCAGGCACAAAATTTAATGGTAGTGTGATGGGGTGGACACCCCACATAGGAGTGGAAGGAGTTAAGGACTGGCCAGGTAGGCCTATTAACTATTAACAGAGAATTGAAGCACCATAACCCGGAAGGGGGAGAAACGCTGAACAATTAGCCAGAGGGTTGAGCCACAAAGAGGATGCTGAGTTTCCTGGGCTGAGAGAAGAGCTGCACGCCTGAGAGAGAGATGATGTGATAGCATGCGACCACTGGAAGGGGCATTGGCCTTGAGAGCTAATACCCAGAGTGACCAGGAAGCAGCGCCAGCAAGCGGTGAGTGGTGCACCCAGTCACAGGTAGTAGCTTAGGTGGTGTTAATTGGTGCAACTCCAGTGAGCATCTGGCCCTTAGTAAATCTGTATCATGTTCACTGGGTTAACTATTCCCAGGCCACTTTTCTGCTAAAAAGAACTTTTACATTTTGTAGGACAAGCTTTTTGGTCTCTAATTAATCCAAAGGTATGTGGTAATAGATCTGAGGAATTTGCAAGTGACCAGCAATAGCCTTTCAATAACCTTAGATTATTGAGAGAAATTAAAATTCCAGAGTCTCCTTCTTTCTTATGACAAAGCTTTGTTTGGCAGGAGAACGATTAAACCAAATGCTTCTTTTAGAAGACAAGGTAAGAGAAAGCAAGTGCCTGATCTTAATTGTCATGTCAGTTTCTGTGTAATGCTTTATTTTATCATCAGTACCATTAATTGCATTAGAAGCAGACAGTTTTGTAGCTATAAGAAAGTGTACTAAGGCCCCTTCTTACAGTAATCTGTTTTTCTAATGGCTTTCCTTGTATGGACGGCAACAATAAATGTGGCATTCTTTTATAGATATAAAATGACAAATTACTTCCCCTCACGGAGGTCAGAATAAAAATATTGATGTTAAGGCAGTCGAGCAATGCTGGTATCTTATCTGACATGAAAGAAGAGCAAGATGGGTAGGGAGAATGCCTGTATTTAAACAGTTAAATGTATTCTGTTCATAGCATGTGAATTTCGCACTGAGTTTAACAGCGTAAGTTCTTGACTTGATGTTATAACAAGTGCCAGTATCTGGATTTGGAAGAAATGGGTCTGACATCTGAGTCAGAGGAAGAATCTATGTCTATGTCCAAACTGCACATAGCAGCTATGCCTGTTTTTACACTGTTGAGAGGTGGGAAAAATGCAAGAGAAAATTTAAGAGTTTTAAGGCTATTTGGAAAAGAGAAGAGACAAGCCTGTTTCTAAAAGAAGCACATTAAAAAACAAAACAGAAGAAAGGGATTGTAAAGTCTTGTCACTGTCTGACAACCAGCCATTGCTGGATATAACTGAACAAGGCTGAGAGAAACACAAGCATGCTCTCAGCCATCCTTTACTCTAGAGGAGAGATTTCTCCAGTGCTCATTTGCAACCTGCATTGAAGCCAAACACTTAAGGCAATCATCCAGCACACAAATCAATGGGACATATACTCTACAGATGGAACATTTCTTACATCTTTGTCATTCCTTTCAGATTTTAAGCAAAAAGGGAAAGAACATATTTGAAAAGCTCATCGTGCTTTTGTTCCATATTTAGACAAAAATCTGACTAGAAAGGTCTTATCTTTGCTTAACAACATAGGGTGTGATGCTGCAATTTCAAATAAGCCATGGAGAAGGTATGTAGCTGAAGAAGGGAATAAGACAACACAAGGACTAAGGTTTTATTGGGAAGAAGAAAAAAAGGATTTTCTGCTGGTTCTCAGTGTGCAGTCTTCCTTACTTAGTGTGTTAAAAGCAGCAGTTTCTTTACTGAGATTCCATTTACATTACTGCCAGTTCTTGTTCTGACACTTTTGTCAATAGGAAGAAATAATAGAGGGGATCACAGGTGCTATCATGGGAATGCTGAACAGAGGAACACGGTGTTCTTCAGCATGTCAGGATAATGAACAAGCCAAGAAAGTAAGGGCCAGAGCCTCTCAAATTCTGTACTGAACTACTTTTCACATACAGATATCTCAGTACCAGAGAGTATTTCTTACACCCATACCTGATCTCAGGATATCAGTAAGCAAGGATGTACCAAGAGCATGTTTTTGTAGGTATAACAAAGTTTTAAATCCTAGTAGCTCAAATGAGGGTCAATTCTGCAAGGCACTGAACACTCCTGTGAGGTGCTGGATACCTTAAATTCTCAGGGAGGTCAGTGGGAATTGAGGGCTATCGGCACTTTTTCAAGATCTATGTATCAGAGGCTTGATCTTCCAAAGATATCACAGCCTGGAAAAGAAGCTGAGGATTTGCTTTTATATGGTTGATGATGACGGAGAACCATCCAGGAGGTTCTATAAATATTGAGCTTCTCATAAGAAGGTAAAAGTCTGAATGTGAGAGTGAGGTAATGTATATTACAACATGATGAGCAGCACAAAAGCATTCTTTGAAGATTAACTCAAGACAGATCTACAAATAAAACCAACTAAATTTTTGGAAGAAATTGGCCTGAAAATTACTGAGCATCTTAAGAGAGGTGGAACCTAATTCTTATGAGGCAGACACAGATCTTCTATTTTTGGAAAGGCTTCCACCTGATTAAGTCAGAAAAGGTACCACTGAGGAAGGGTAAGATAATTCTTAGTGGGAGCAAACTAACAAGTTAATATAAACTGCTGCTTGCTGTGCTTAGTTTAGAAATTCACCGTCATCATAAAGCGTTACTCTGATCGAACAACACTGGTGAATTTTTTCCCTCTGTTAAAACCGAGGAACATTCAGGAGCTCACATGCATAACTATTCTGGAAGTTTAAAAAAAGCGTAACCCCTCTGTTCTAAATCAGGCAGGGTTATCTGTATGTGAATCTTACAAATATATTTTGCATTTTATACTTTGCTATAACATTTAATTTCCCTTTTATTGTGGTAATGCTTTTTGCGCAACTGAATATATTGGATACTATAATCTGTTATGGTAATTTTTAAATCTGCAACTCTTCTTATAAAACTGTAAGCAGAATTTCAAAATTAAAATGCCACGTGATAGAACTGGAAAACTGTAACGAAGAGGCATTAGTAGGGTGTATCACAGAAGCAGCCTAATGCACCATAAACCATGTTGTTTCACTGCTAGAAAAAACACAGGGCGAAATGTTAATTGCTTAAATGATGGAAATGTCTTATAAGAAATATCACTAATAGATTTTGAACTGTAGAACACGATAATATTTATGTTCAATTTAAAGAGAAAAAACTCCCATTACCAAGCATGAAAGTCATTCACAACTATAATGTGGCTGAAAGTATAAGAATATCCTAGACACAATTTAAAGTATTTATACTTGCAGAGGATGGAATGAGGCAAACAAATTAAGTCAGCTGTATGATGCATGGCAGATTACATTTAATTCCACAATCACTGCTATCGCCCTGCTTTAATCACTCTGTTCACAACCGTCTTAAAATCTAACCCGTTTAAAGAGTTTCCCACTTGTTTTTCCTTCTATTACTGACAGACTGTAGCATGCAGGCATGAAGAATTTTAATAAGAAGTTTTTCTTGTTAAAATATTGTGGCATCAAAATTTCCAGTTATTTTTGATAAAACATCAATCAGAGAAGTTAAAGGCTGATGCTCTACAGGTTCTGCATATGGAACATATGCTGCATCATGACTGAAATAAGGCTATGTAGCTACATAGAAATGTGTGTTCAGTAACATCACAACCTTCTCAGGCCTGATTCACCATCGTAATTACACTGCAGTTTAACCATCTCTTTTTTGTGTAGCCTTATAAACAGCAATTTGTGTTGTATATTCATCCTGTTATAAAACAGATATTGTGAAGCAAGTTGAGGACAGTGGAACACTGTTGTCCCAAAGACTGACAATGCACTGTGGGTTACAGCGTCTCTCTTTCGCCCACAGATCGCTGCTGTAATCCAAGGTGCATTAGTTTTCCTTATTTAAAGTTCCAACAATATATTTTTCAGTAACTCCTGCATATGCTCTACTCTCTGATCAGATTCCCTAAGAGTTCCAGATTTTTTTCTTTGAACTGTCACAGTAGCTCATTTAAAGGAACAAGCTTCATGTGATTGAGCTGAAAAACAACCTAGATGGTTCAGAGAAAAAATCAGGAGTCCAGGCAAAGCCAAGACTGGGTAGAAAGTTGAGCATCTACTTAAAAAGGAGGAAACCAGGAAATAGAAGTGGTGGAGAAGAGTAATTAGCTAAAAAAGTTTGGCTGAGGCAGCTCATGAGATACTGATTCAGTCATTTCCTAAATTCATTTCCTAAATGAATAGCTAAATGTGTTAGCTATTGATTAGCTTGTCAGAACAGAAGTGTTTTAGGTCACGTGACTCTCAGCCAACAGGTAAGGAGTTATAGATACTGTATACAAATACATGCATTCACTGCAGTGAGAGGTTACTGAAATTCTCAACAATATAAATTTTTAAAAATTGGCTACCTCAGAGGCTTTCAAGGAAGTTTTAAAATTGCTTGGTTTTAATAATATACATTCTATTCAACACAAAACCAAAAGGATGTTTTATGTCCTTTAGTGAACATTGCTAAGAGCAGCTTAAATTAACAGGGAGCTATAAGGAGGTAGTCACAAAGGAAAGAGTCAATGGAGGTGGACCCATTAAAGATCACAGATGACAACATGTCTCTTCCTTTTTATTGTCTCCTAACTCCTTATAAACTGAATCCAGTTACTAGCAGCATTCCTTCTTAATATGAAATGAGCTTTGCAAACCAAAAGAGAAACTGAGGCAATCCCTTTAAAACACATTTACATTGGATCTTCCAGTTCTCTTTAACAGTACTTTATATATTCTCAGAGGTAAACTGTATTTTCTTTATTGGTTTCCTTACATAAGATAACTAAGTCTCCCCATTTCTGATTTATCTGGTTCATCCTCCTGCCATTTATAACTAGTGTGTCATCCAGTCTAGTTTTACCATAAAATGTCTCGAGAGCATATTAAGTTTCCTTTGAGGCTTTCAATCAAGCTCTTAAAAGCAACCCATTTAAAAAAACATTGTGCATTTATACATACCCCATTCACAGAAGCACCCATTTTACATAATCATGTATTAAATTTTGCTCATCTTCTGTAATACACCTAAGCAAAAAATAATGACCCCTGCAATACTTTATTAATAGACAGATGTAGTCTCATTATATGGTACATTAATATTTTGTGCATTCATTTCTTGTGCTAGCTAAACACTGAAGGTCTACATTGGTATGGTAAATGCAAAATCAATATGAATGCAAAAATTCAACAAGAATTTCCTTATACTATGCAGCAATATCACATCAACAATGCAAGCCTATTTTGTAACACTGTGGCGTTACTGACAAGGCATTCATAAAGGACCTCTAATCTGAATTCAGTTTTTAATAGAGGAATATAAAATGTGTGTGGAACTATCTGCCAACAAAAGCCTGGATTTACAGATGAATACAGCACATTTTGCCTGCTCTGTGTCTATTAATCAGTTTTTCCCTAGATATCGAAAGTACTACTTTGTTTGGGAAAAATATTGACACTTAATTCAAGATACAAGGTATGTTGCACTTGCTTTGAATTGAAAAAGTTGAAGGAAGAACACACAGAGGCACTGCGTGACACAAAGGTAACTGGATCTCTGAATTAGGACCTCATGCCACACCCACAACACAAATAATAATTATATAATTGGTTTTCACTGGAGCACATATTTATAGAAGTTGAATATATTTATTATAGGACACTCGACTTGCTTTAGGTTCAAATTTAATCAGATTGTAAGTGTATGGGATAGTTTCACAAAGTACAATGCTTTATGAAAACGGTTTCAGCATATTAAACTTCCAATTAAAAACATTTACATTATTTTCATGGGCCACTGAGAGTCAAATATCCAGCACTTGCTAGTGAAGGACAACTGGACAATGAAACTTGGTAGTAAACAAGGACCATATTCTACACTAAGAATTATGTGGGTACACCCGTGTGCCTGCATGATTCTCAAAGCAACATTAAGGCCTAAGAATAAAACCAACTTAGTCTAGTGTTAAATCAGCATAAACGGTAAAAGCTACATTTTAAAGGATCTGTTTATATAATCTACATTGCAGTTAGCATCGCATTTAAAAAAGTGTTATATCCTTAAATTTTTGTGCACTTAGTCAGCGGTATTTACCAAGAGTGTAGACCTGTTTGAAAATAAACTGCATGACATCTGTGTCTTTATAGCATTATTGTGGCATACAATGCTACTTGAAAAAATTATTTCAAGGTAAACGGTAAAAAACCAAATGTTAAAACTTAACGATAGTTTCAGAAAAATTTAAACCAGTACACTGCTGCTGTTCGAAAAATGGCGAGTGCCATAAAAGATGCTAAACTCAACTCATATCCCATTTATAAAAAAATTAGATAAAGATTATTATTACCGTTGGTTCTTCACCACCTGTGACAGTTGAAGAACGAGCTCTCCTAGATGGACCACTCTGCTGTTAAATGATAATTAACGTGACAGATAAGTATGTTTAGTGATGAAGGTAATAGATTATGCTCACATCTTCAGGAATAAGGAATCACAGCCACCCTTACACTTTTTAATGGAGAGCAATTAGACGGAAGTAGCGTTAAATAGAAGATAGCAGCAAGAAAATGAAGCCATCAATCACTGATAACCCAGATGAATGCATCACTTTTAAATTCAAAGACTGAGTAACTAGTCGATAATAGTCGTAGTGCATGACTCTATATATGCACTAGTGCTATGACAGAAGCTTTACTATAAGGTAAGGAATTTAAATAATTACTTTTTCCAAACCAAAACTATTTTACATCTTCAGCTCTATAAGCATGAAGTGCAGCCGTTTAGAAATAAAGAGGCAATTTTCTGGCCAGCAGTGAAAAGTCCTGTGAAGTCAGAATAATAAAAAAAGAAATCGGTGTTCCGAGTTTTCAGTAAGGAGCAATATGTTCCAGCACAGACAGCTTACCTAGAAATAAGGTGAGGGTTTAGTTGCTAGAAGAAAAATGACTGTTAGTTCAATAGAGGTTGCTGAGTGGTCAGATTAAGTATGTGCCAGTTTTACAGTAGTGCTTTTAATGCTGCTCTTTTGAGCACCTATTGCATTTCATTTAGTAAACATTTTAAAACAATAAACTGAAGGAAGAGTCATAACAAACCCTAACCATATACACCAGTAAGAACTATCCACAAACCACAAAGGACAAAAGCGAATAAAAAATATTGAAAAAGTAGAAGCCCCCTGGTGCAGATTCCACCAAGCACTTATAGTAGAGAGAAGAGACAGTTTAAGTATGTTTTTGCTGCGAGCAATATTTTTACTGCAGGAAGGAAAATAAATAGCTGGGTAGTACTTTACAAGCATTTTCATTAAACACTTACAGAAACATCTATTACTGCAAAGTCACCATTTCATAGTGACATACGTAGAATCATTAGATAATCTCTAACTTTACGGTGAATTAAAAGCCAATAAAAAAAAAGAAAAAATTCTCAACTATTTAATACATTTACAATATGTACAAAAATTAGCCAATTTCAAATTAAAAAAGGCTAAATCATACCAATTTAACAATAAAAAGATGATAGCCTTGGTAATCAGTTTCAATTATTCATATTTTATTTACTGAAAAAGCAAGTTATAATGATCCCGTTTCATTCAGATGTCCATATTTACTGCAGTACACATATATAGAGCCCTGCACAGATACAAAATTGGTAACCACATCCATCCACCGTCTGCAAAAATGATCCTTGGATATCTGCAGATATAAAGTGCATATCTACAGATTTGCAGGGCTCTACATATATACCAAACTTCTGGTAAAAATAATGGGAAAGATTTCTGCAAAAAGTTCTACAGGAAATGTTGTCCTTTTTTTCACTGAAATGTCATCTTATGAAATATTCTGCCAGCCAGTCAAATGCTGATCTACTGCAATTTTATTATAGGGCATTTAATATGTGTCTTTATGGCTCACCACCACCTGCTTTGCCCAATTGTAGGGGAAAAAATATAGAGCTTGCTGGACACCAGCAGTAAAGTGCTACATAGCTATGAAATAAAAGAGAACCCAAAGCTACCTTTCCTTTTAAAGAAACATCTTGGGATATGGATCCTTTTCCTGTTTCAAGGGATTCAGTTAAATTTCTTAGCTTTAATATACTAGGAGAACCTAACTTGTTAACTTACATCACACTGGTCAGAAAATTATTCTGTTAGATGGCATTGGTTTTACATGGCCCTTCATGAAGGAGATTGTTAAAGCTGGGTGAAATACTAGCCAATTTCTTTTTAATTAAATTGGCAAAGTTTTCCACTAACTTGCAACATGCTGTAAATTTTTTCACATTTGCAAAAAGTGTTGATTCCCTCCCCTCACACCACTATTGAGGTGTGTCTATTTCTTTTTTGCGTCATGTTTCTTTACAGGCTGGAAAGTTTTATGATAGCACTTCTTTGCAAATTTTGAACATTAAAAATAGCAATACATAAAACAAAAATCCATGCACAAAACAGTCCATGAATTTTGAAGTATAACAAGCCTTATTACTTCCCCTCACCAAAAACCCCTCCCACCTCCCAAAGTTATTGAAAAACTGTCACCAATTTTGCCCAATTCTAATTATATAGCTACCTATAAGCCTAGGCATAAATTTATTTCAAAATGTGTGTATTTGTTTTTAAAAAAAACTAACACTGGGCCAAATTCCATCAGTTACACCAACTCCAAATTTCAGACATGTAAATGAAAACAGAACTAGACACATGGGCTGAAATCTTAGACCCAGTGAAGTCAATGGCCAAACTTGGGACCAGGATTTCATCCATTGTCTTTTAGTCAAATTGATTAATCTTTTGTAAAACAAATATAACCTTATTACTGTGCTGATCTGTGCAATGTGATCTTAACTTGGAATCAGTTACACAGTGGTACAGTCACATCTCATACCACATTTTATACATATATATCTGAAGCCGTTGCCACAGGAATGGGTGCCATTCAGAACCAAAGAACATTTAAAGCAAAATACAGAAGAAATAAAAATTAGCTTTGGTTTACCAGTGATAACTGGGACTGTTCAGCAACTGCATCTGTTACGCTGCAAGATCTTAATCTTGAAGAAGGATCTCTGTGCTGAAAGAAAGGAGAAACGTCCTAAATGATAATGCATCGAACACGTGGATTTTCATTCTATCAAATTCATCTCTCTGTCAGTATTGTTCTCAGAGTCCAAAATAACCCATGCTTGGCCTACAATCTCCATCTCCTTTTTATTTCTACATAACCTTGTGTCACAACCAAAAAATATTCGCCTAAATTCTCAGCATTTCACCCTGGTTTGTGTTTGGCCTTGTTTTGGATTAGCTGGGAACACAAAGCAGCTGGCCACACATCTCGTACTCATGCAGCCCTCACTAATCTATAGGTTCAAATTCACTCCACAAGGAGAGTCTACACAAGACTCCCTGCGCCAACCAAATCCTGCATGTATCACCCATATAGGGGCAGGGGAGGGTGCTGCTTCCACACAGGAATGATTAAGTGCATCCAGTGTGCGCTGAGGGCTGAAAGCTCTACTTCAGAACATATGCTGGAATAGCATATGGTGGGTCTTTGCTGGAACCCAATGCCCCGGTCATGGGTTGGCAGGGTTAATACATTTTCAAACATACTCCCAAGAATTAATTCTTGTATTCAAAAGATAGTAATAGTAAGAGCACATGCAGGTGTAAAATGTGGAGTCACTGAATACAGACTGGAAGATGTCCACACTACAATGGAAGAGATGATTTGCCACCTCAACAGACATAATTTTGCTACCTTTAATCTAGACAGCACACTAGAAATAGCAGTTAAGATATGGTGGCATGGGTTAGCAAAGACAGTAAGTAATCAGGTTGCTGGGTGAGCTTGTCCAGTCCACATTAAAGCCTGTGCTAATGCCTTTTTACCGCTATTTTTAGCATAATAGCTAGATTAAAGCTAGCGTGGGCATATCTACCTGGGCTGCATGTCACATCTTCCATTTCTGTATGGACATAAGCCAGTGATATAAGTGCAATTAATAGTAATGTGTAATTGATATCAACTCAGTAATTTAACACAGAAGTTGGCCAATTCATTAGGAAGATTAGAATAGATAGCCTTAGCCTTCTGTCCTTATCTTTAGTCTCCTGTCATTTTGTATAGGTATTTAAATTGTACCAATCACTACTGTATCTGTAATAATAAACGTTACAGGTGGTATAATGAAGAGACATTTAATAACTATTAGGCATGTGCTTTTGTTGTTTGTGCACTACTCTCCCTCTTTTAAAAATCAGTTTTTCCTATATGTTTTTATCAGCTGCTACTGGAAAATAGAGATTCCTTTCTGCAGAGAAGACTATTTATTACCTGAGCAGTGCAAGCTTTCTCCTGTCTTAAAGAATAGGCTCCTTTATTAAGACATTTCATAGAACCATAGAAGATTAGAGCTGGAAAGGGCCTCAGGAGGTCATCTAGTCCAACCCCCTGCTCAAAGCAGGGCCAACCCCAACTAAATCATCCTAGCAAGGGCTTTGTCAAGCCAGGCCTTAAAAACCCCTAAGGATGGAGATTCCGTCACCTCCCTAGGTAACCCATTTCAGTGTTTCACCGCCCTCTTAGTGAAATTTTTTCCCCTAATATCCGACCTAGACCTTCCCACTGTAACTTGAGACCATTGCTCCTAGTTCTGTCAGTTGCCACCACTGAAAACAGCCTAGCTCCATCCTCCCTGGAACCCCCCTTCAGGTAGTTGAAGGCCATTATCAACCCCCCCTCACTTTCTCTTCTGCAGACTAAATAAGTCCAGTTCCCTCAGCCTCTCCTCATAAGTCATGTGCTCCAGCCTGTTAGGGCTCCCTGGGCCTGTCCCCTCTCAGTTCCCACACAGTTTGCTGGAAAGCAACAGTCCAGAGTCCAATCTGCAGGGACTCTGCGAAGGGTTTGTTGGGGGTTCCACTGATAAGCTTAAAACCATAACCATAACTCCAAGCCTTTCACACCAGTCTGGCTTATTTCTCTGTATGCCCAGAGAGTTTATTCCTCTCCCATCAATCGTAGCTCTATACGCCCATAGAACTCCCTCTTTCCTTGACCATGGTTCTGTACACTGATGAAACCCCCTCAACCCCTCCTTCCTGATAGCCTTAATTACACCTGTAGCTGCCCCACCCCCCAGTACCACCTCTTTCAATATATGGCCATATTCCATTTCGGAGGGTCTGGGAGCTTTGTATCCCATGGGAGGGGAAGAGAGTGGTGTCACATCTTGCCCATGGTCAGATGTTTATGTTTCTTTTTAACACTTCCCTCTCTTTCCTAGCCGGTTGCTTGGCCTTGCTCTGACGCCTGACTTGAAAAGGGAGTCTGAGCTTTTCCTCACTTGCGCATTCCTACATCACACTATGC
Source organism: Mesoclemmys tuberculata (assembly GCA_007922155.1). Lineage (NCBI taxonomy): Eukaryota > Metazoa > Chordata > Testudines > Chelidae > Mesoclemmys > Mesoclemmys tuberculata. Next base: position 17,847,868 of record ML675629.1, on the reverse strand, counting down.
CTTGAAACATTGTAACTGCATCCCTTATCTTTTCACAACAAAGAAAAACCCATCTAATTACAGACAGGCAAGAAGAACACACACTGTCTTTGTTCTTTGCTAACATGTGTAGCTCAGAGACTTGACTTTCAGGCAGGCCCAGAATCCCATCTCAGGCAAATACGCAAGCCAAAATACTTACACAAACTTACATTATAGACTTACACCCTAACACAGCCCTTTAATCATTTTTGTTGCCCTCTGCTAGATTATCTCCAATTTGTCCATGCTCTTCCTATAGTGGGGGGCTCAAAACTGGACACAGCATTCCAGATGTGGCCTCACCAATGCCAAATAAAGGGGAATAATCACTTCCCTCAATCTGCTGGCAGTGCTCCTACTACTGCAGCCCACTATTCTGTTAGCTTTCTTGACAACAGGGGGTACAGTGTTGACTCATATCCAGCTTCTTGTGCACTGTAACCCCCAGGTCCTTTTTTGCAGAACTGCTGCTTAGTCAGTTGGTCCCTAGTTAGTCTGTAGCAGTGCATGGGATTCTTTCATCCTAAGTGAAAGGACTCTACGCTTCTCTTTGTTGAACCTAATCAGATTTCTTTTGGCCCAGTCCGCCAATTTGTTTAGGTCATTCTGTATCCTATCCCTACACTCCAACGTATCTACCACTCTCCGCAGCTCAAACTTGCTGAGGGTACAATCTACCCCACCCTTCAGATTATTAGTGAATATGTATCCCCTATTTTTGTATCCCCTATCCAAGAAACAGCCTAGCAGCACACAGTGTCCTACTAGGTAAAAGACTGACTGGGAACTGTGAGTATGGACTCATTGAAGACCAAGTTCACCACCACAAAGTTCTTAATTGTGGTCAAAGCATAAGAGCACCTGTGATCTTAAAAGTGCTCCATCTGACATGATTTCTGAACCACAAGTGAAAGGAAGCCTCAGGAATGCAATATGCACTGTGCCCAGCTCTTATGCTGAAGGAAAACGCTGTCTCTTTCCTATAGTTCTGAGGATAAATATCTGAGTTTATTAGACTAAGAATCAGAGGGATTACCCAGCTTTCCAGGTGAATACGAAGAAGATTACTGCCTTCATAAAAAAACAAACTAACCCTATTTTGACAATCATAGCAATTAAATGCCTTCATGTAATGCTAGACACTGATTCCCATTATTGCAAAGGGGACTAAGGCTTTAAGAAAAAACTAATACCATAAGACTCATGACATAATTGTGAGAACTGTCAACACCATGTGTGACACAAAGTAGCATTGGTAAGTGACTGAATTGTATTTCCTGGCTCCAGTCACATGACATGGGTCAGGATTACAAAAAACTGCAGCATATGGAGGTCTAATAGTTCCCGACAGTTTTACTTCGAGAATTATCCCTGGCATGCACAAATATTTGCGCTGCAGTGCAGCAGCGAGAGAAAGGGTCCAAAAGGTTCCACCTTCCCATTCCCTTTTTATTTAAAATGGGTCTCAGCTTGGAAATCTTGTGGGGATGAAAAGGAGAACGCTAGTTCATTAATGAACCCCAAGGAATCATCCTGCTAGATCTTTAAAAACACTCATGCTGGTCCCACTCACTATTTTTTATGCTGAAATATACGCCTGAGCAGGTGGCTTTCCCGTTCTACTTCAAAACACAGGCTACTTCCATGGAAATTGGCTTTGTTAACAAATGGCCTCAACACAAATCACAGCCCTAAGCCTTCTCCTGAGATTTGGCTGCAACTAAGATCCCTTCTCTAAGATAATTCTGCCCAGATCCCCTCTCTCTCCCCCCAGAGAGCCATTCCTACCTCCCTTATACCTATGGTAAGGTTAATGGTTCACTTGCAACAATGGATCAGGACTCAGCAACATCTTGCAAGCTCAACACTTGCTAACGAAGTGGTTCCTCAGGATAACACTGCCTCCTTGTTAAAAAACGTATTAGCTTTATAATATCTCCATATAGTGAACTAGCTTTACAAGACATCTGGACTACAGATAAGACATTAGGACCAGTGTCATGAGAAATCCCATAAGGTGTAGAAAAAAAAATCAGCTTTAAAACAACCTCGCACTTGAAACTGTATTCTCCCTTTCTAGCATCAGCAATGCTCCCTCTTAAGAATAGGCTTCTGACTTGTAATAATTAATTTAAATTATTTAATTTAATTATTAATTTAATTTAATTTAATTTGACAAGCATTGTTTGTTTGTCAGCTGCTTTCTCAACACCTTATTGCACTGCTATTTGAATACCATTGCACATTCCATGTATAGAAATAGATATTGGGGAGTGATCGACTTCTTGTATAATTCGTACCTCAGATATTCTATGCAAAGGACAACTGGCAAAAAAATATATGAATAATGGAATAAGAGTGAACTACAGATATATAAGTTATCTGGCCTGTTTAAAGAATGCTTCAAAGTGACACTCCCAGGAGATAGGGCAATGCAAATAAATAACAACATGAAGTAATTTAATAAGATGTATTGCAGAGCCTCCAGTCGTTCCCCAAAATATTCAAACTTGTTAGATCAAAAATAGTATTAAGAGTACACACAATGTGAAAACCAGTTTTAAAGAAAAGAGAATCTCATTTTTCTGCACATACACTCTGTGTGGAACAAGAATTATAATGGATGTACCTTAATTTGGACAATTTTTTCAGCCAAAGCTATTGATTCCATGTGCTAGTCTCCTGCCCCCAGCTCGGAGGCCAATGAAATCAGTGAGTATCCTCAAAGACACCCGGCTCTACCATGGGGATCTGATTGCAGGATTGGGGCTTCAGAGTCTGCTAAACTAGCGTGCAGCTGACATTCAAATCATCATAAGACATCTATTCGGCTCCCTGAGTAGAACTTACATCTACTTAATTTTGTCAAGTAATACTGAACCAGACTGTGTCTAAACTTGGGTTTCTTATCTCCTGAACTACAGAAGTACCTTGATAAGATATCCTATGAGAAGACAATATGTTCAGTTTCCTATGTTCCATTCACTATCTACAGTTGTTTATCAGAGGCATTAAACATTCCCACACTTGCAATCATATTACTCGTCCTCCATGATAGTGTCAATCTGCCTTGATTATAATATTTTACAAATACAATTTGTAACTTCTCATCTTACTGAGAGGGGCGAACATACACAAATCTGACATAACTCTGACATTTCATATTTTACCACAGCTAAACAGCTCCAATTATTTAAGCCTTTTAAAATCTGATCCAGTTCAAATAAAGTGCTTGTCAAATTCCAACGTAAGAGAACACCACTTGTTTTAAAATATATTACAAAAGTACACAGAAGCAATATCTTTTCTTTGTAAGATGACCATTACTGTAGCAGTGCTATAAAGCCACGATAGTTTCCACGAGTAGGATTTCAAAAAATGTTCATCTCAGTGAAACAAACTGCAATATCCATAATAATTGTAATATTTTAATTTTAAAAATGACAAAATTAAACCAAAATAGAGGAAGCTTTCCTTCATGTGAGTGCAACTTGGCAAGTCTGCTATAGTAACATTAGTATTGCTTGTTATTTTTAGTACTATGTTGAATGGTGACATTCTGACCATATGAAGCTGTACAGTCAAATTTAAAGGGACACTGTCCAGTTGAAATTTAGCACCTGCTATAACTTAAAATGAAGACTTGCGTCCATGTTTGTTTTTTAAATTCTAATACACACATGCAGGCCACACTCTGAATCAAATAAACATTCCGCAGAGGTGTTGCAAGTCATATCAACATTGCAATATCTTGCCAGTACTTGACAACCAGACAGGAAAACTGACAAGTCTATTTCTAACTGAACTGTAAAAAGTGAATCGCAAAAAGAAAACAAGGTTTTTAAAATATTCTATTTTAATAATCAAAAGGAGGTGTTTAAAACAAAAACATGCTATAAGCCAAAATTGTTTTTAAAGACCCTGGATGAAATCCTGGTTCCAATAAATTCAATGGCAAAACTTCCATTAACTTAGTGGAAACAGGATTTTATCCCTGGTCTACAATTTGGGTTATGCAGTGTTCTCAACGGTTATAATTCTTTGAAAGCAGAGAAGATACGTGCATTTTAATAATAATTCTTGCTCTTGTTCAACCTCAAATAACGAATTATGGGATGAGACTGAAGTTATTAAAAAGAGCATCTCAGCCATCAAATGTAAAATACTACCTGATGCATAATACCTTCAAACTACTACCTACACAAAATGGATGATTCAGACCATATCAAACTTATAGTAACGGAGATGTATTCAGTAATATATACAGTGAGCACACTGCTTACAATCAAAGAAGCAAATTGTTCCCCATTGGAATCAGGAGCGACCTGAAGTCTTCTGTTCAATTCATCAGACAGCTCCTGAGGACTGGTCCGAGAGACTGGAGAAGCTGGGGGTGGTGGCAATGACAAGCTTAAGGAATCTCCACTAATACTCACTTCCTCTGAAATGGTTTCCCAGGGCTGACAAAAGAAAAGATTATGGAAAGTCAGATATGTGAATTTGAATGGTTTTGGAAACAGAAGCTCGTTCAGTTTTATTCCACTTAATCATCACTAGAATTTAGCACAGGCAGCTACCTCAAAAGCGGTATGAAAACATTGCTGTACTTATTGCATATTAATTAACTCACAATTAAAAATCATTAGTTTGGAGAGATTTCACTTAGTTATAGGGGACTTAAAACCATAGAACAGTTTCTTAATGCCGAGGAAAAGATTTTAAGATCCATACGTACTTCAGATACATCTCCACTTTCCATAGGTTCAGGCTCCAAATCCTCACTAATATGTCTCCGAGAGCGAAACCGTCTATGGGCTGCCTCTTGATTTATCTGTCTGATGTTGTTGTCCGAATCAGATGCAACATCACTGGACATTGTGGAAATTAGCAAGGATAGTGGGGAGAACAGGAAAACGATTAATGCTAAATTAACACAATTTTACCATCGTAATTCAAGATTTTCTGTCCATCTGCAAGTCAAAAAGGCATTAAAAAGGTAAAATTAATTCTTCTATCATCTCTCTGATAAAATATACTCTAACAGACCAACCCTCAGTCCAAAGCAAATAAAACCTGAAGTCAATCAAGACTTCTGTTTAATTAAAGAACAAAACAGCAGATCTTGCACCTACTCTGACAACGCTGGAAACTAAAATCTTTACATATATAAAAACAGGTAGAGCAGTCCACACTTCGATCAACCACCTAGTCCTGCACATGCTCTGGCCTCAGTTCAATATCAGGAACCTGCACCAGGGACTCTGGCCAGCCTCCAAAAGACAATCGTAGAGTTCTTGTGGCTGGAGCTGTACTGGGTCCTCTGCACGTGTCCTGAGCCCTCCCCCTGGAGGGATAGGTATGGCTTGGTCTGTATCTGTAGCCAAGTACACCCCATCTTTCTTCAGATGGTGCACAAATTCTCTTATGGTGCAGGTATTCTGGCATAGAGCATGCTAGTGCACGTCTTCCTCCACCACCTCTCTGGGCTCCAATACAAGTGGCAGCTCTTTTATCTCCACCCAAGAAGTCTCCCCACAAGACCTCTCTGAGCTGTTGATCTGTCACCAGGACCTTGAAGTTAGTTTCAGAAAGCCAAGTCCATAGCAGTCACTGAGGTGGTGACCACCATGTGGTGGAGTGGCCAGATGATGGTGTCCCCTTCGGAGTGCCAGAGGAGGGTCCTGGCAGGTGTATGCAGAATCGGAGACCTCCTGGACTACGATTGGAGGGACTGGATAGACTTTGGCATTCAGTGAGCACATGGGGCTGCTCACCCTGCATACCCCCCATCAGGTGCTGCAGAAGACGAGGGCAGCTTGACACTTCCACACTTCTGTTGCTTTTATGAAGAGGGTCCTGCAGGTCTGTGTTCCCTGCACAACCTTCACCTCTGGCCCTCTGGAGTGTGTCATCGGGCCCCTGACCCAGGCATCCCCAGCACACAACTTGAGTAGACTCAACGCCATCCCGCCAGTCCATCTCCAAACTGCGTTCCAAGAACATCTGTACATGCTCATGCTTCGTGCCATCCACTTCCTCGTCTTTGTGTCCTGCCCCAGCATCCAGTGGTGGGACCTGCTATCAACTGCAGAGAGTGAGGAACCCTGGTGGGCCACTCAGATTCCCTGGCCAGTGGGGGTATTAGCTGGCAGCTCCTTGATGGAGTCATGAGTGTGCATCTCGTATGGTTTGCAGAATCCCGACACCTGTACTTTTTGCAGCAAAGGGAGACCCTGGTGCACATCTACACAGAGTATGCCAGGCTGCAACCCCTCTTCTGGCTCCTCCAGAACCTCTTATAGCAGTTCTGTCTGCACTTTCCCTTGCACTTTCTCATTCATGCACACCCCATCAGTGGCCCCACAAAGTCGTAAGGCCTCCTCCTGGCATGCTTTGCAACTGCGGAACCTATTTCCAGTCCCTTGTCTGATCACGTCTCTGGGCAGAATTCCCCTGGATGGTGGCCTCTGACTCCTTAAAGGATCAGCGGTGCAGTCTGGGGTTCTCTGTTCAGCATCCCCTTCTGGCTCCATGATTTTTAACCTTTGACCTCCCATTCCTGTTTTTTCCATTTGTTGCCTGGATTCAGTGGTTCCGCCCCCGTGATTGAGGAGATGGGCCTTCAGTTCTAGGCCTGCATGTCCCATTACCTGAAATGGGTACCTCATTATTGTGCATTGTTTCCTGAGCTAGGAGGAACCATTACAAGAGGCGAGATGCTACTTCTGTGTCTATGATTAAGTCAGTCCTAGTTCTCTCTGATGAGGCTGCTGACTAAGGATGCTGGTTGTTACTGAGGGTTCTTGTGATACGGATACCCCTTCAGAAAGAACTGGCCTCGGAATACCAACTCATTTCACATAGACCAATGGCGTCCCATCTTTTTAGCCAGAGGTCTGAATATATTATTTCAGGAAGTTCAAGGAGCCACAATCAATACTTGGGATAGATTTCCTGCTTTGCTCTGCTCCCTTTGCACAAAGTAGAAATTAAATAATTTAATCCTATCGTGCTCCAGCAATTTCTCCCCACCTCCAATACACTTCCTGCACCAGGGACCGTGGAGAGGGGGGCACAGGAAACCTATTTTGGCTTTGTGCCTGCTATAGCTTCCCTCATGGGGAAACCCCAACAGGGAAACCGCAGGTGGTTGGGAGTGAAACCCACCTTTAATTTCCCTTTTGTTCCTACAACTCCCTCCCCAACAGCCCTAGATGCAGGGATCTCGTTGCGAGTCAAGGAGGAGTTGCACTTGTGTCCCTTGAGGCTTGAAACTGTAGCCTTCAAAGGTGACTGTGTTAAGAAAAAAAGTTTCTTCATAACAACAGCTATAGTTTACTGCCTCAAGGGCCACACACCACAGCTCCAGACCATGGAACACTCATCATCACATTTCCTCATTATTCAGGTAGGCCATACCTGAAATACTGACCTGTGAGTCAGACAATACGCAGCCTACTAGCAATCATATGAGTCCCTACATTTCCTACTGCTGTTTCATAGATTCAAGAGCTTACGGCCAGAAGGGACCATTATAAAAGCACATCTTCCAGAAAGACATCCAATCTTGATATGAAGCTATCAAGAGATGAAGAAACTACCACTTCCCTTGGTAGTTTGTTCCAATAATTAATCACCCTCATTGTAAAAATTTGTGCCTAACTTCCAGTTTGAATTGGTCTTAAATTTTTCAGCTACCATCCCTTCAGTCGTCTTATATACTTCTTTTTCTGCTAGATTAAAGTGTACTTTAAGACCCAGTTTTTTCTGTTTGTAAAGGCCCTTATATCCTGCAATCAATCTTTTTGATAAACTAAACAGATTAGGGTCTTTAAGTCTCTCAGGCTCAAGCATTTTCTCCAGCCCTCCAATCATTTTTGGGGTTCTTCTCTTTAGCCTCTCCATTTTTCAGCATCCTTTTTAAAACATGCACAACAGAACTGGGCACCAGCGTTGGTCTCATCAGTGAAATAAACAAAGGTAAAATCACCTCCTACCTCTATTTATATATCCCAGAATTACATTAGCTCTTTTTGCCACAGCATCACACTGGGAGCTTCTGATCAGTTGTCTGTCTACTATGACTACTAAATCCTTTTCAGAGTTACTGCATTCCAGGATACATGCCCTTTCCCTCATTCTGAAGGTATTGTCTGCATTCCTTGCATCTACATCCATGACTTTGCATTTGGCTACATTAAAACACATTTTGTTTGAATGGGCCCAGTTTACCAAATGATCCAGATCATTCTGTATGACTGCACTGCCTCTGTCATTATTTACCACTCTGCCAATCTTTGTGTCATGCACAAATTTTATTAGCGGTGATTTTACATTTACTCCAGATCATTTATGAAAATGTTGAATAGCCCCCATTTGACAATAATGATTCCCCATTGACACCTATTTTTTTAGATCTGTTTAGCCAGTTCTTAATTTAAGATGTCCTTTATTGCTATTGTACTGTGCTAATTTTAATCATGTTTTTGTGCAATAATGAGTCAAATGCCTGACAAAGTCTAAATATATTACACCTACACAGTTATCTTTATGAACCAAACTTGCACATTCAAAAATGAAATCATATTTGTTTGACAAGATCACGGTGATATGACAACCAAGTAGAGCCCCATCATTTTGTCTATAACATCCCAAACTCTATTACATCAACTGGTTTTAAAAGCAATGCAAAATTTGTACAACAAAAAGGCACAATATCATTATTACAAGTTATTTTTAATAATTATATAATCTAAATAGAATCCCCCATCTGCATAAAATGTTAGTATCCAATACTCTAAGAGAAGCCTAGATAAAATGGTAGGTTTTTAAGAAAATAGACAACACAGATTTGCATAATTATGATAATAAACAAATGAATATTCAAAAGAGGTTACTGTAATAATTATCACATTACAGAAGAGTAGTTAAATGTCAAACAGCAAAATAAATCTAGATGTTTGACTAATGTCTGATTTCAGTACACATCTTACTGTACTCAATTATGGATTGCATTTAAATTTAAACCTACTGCATTTTTATCATCGTAATAAGAAAAAATGTAGAATTAAGAATATGAAAGGACCTCTGCCAACAGTATAAGACGACTACATAAATTGCATAGTTCATGCACCTTGGAGCATATTAGAATCCCTTAGTAAAGTGAAATAGTTTTAGTGTAATTTAAACTCAATAGGTTGCCGATTTCGCTTTCTTTGATAGTTCCCGTTGTAAACACACTCCCCAACAGCCTTGCTGGTCAATTTGTGTTAACTACTATATAGATATGATGTAGTTAGAATAATACTGTAATGCTGTTCATACTTACTCCACAATACATATATGTACTTAATATGTAAGTTTTTTATATAAACACATGGAAGCACAAATAACTTGCGTAATGGCACAAAGTTAATCTGGATATCTTGACACCAAGACTACACATAAATAACCCGAGAGCTCTTGGACCCTCTTAAGCAGATGTGTCTTTATACAATGTACTTTCCAATAACCTTATTCCTGCTAATACCTTTTGTGACCCCTTTATTCCCCCAACATTTAACACAGCTGCCAAATTTACAGATATTCGTATCTGAGATTCCAGAAGAGCTGACAGGACACTAAAAACATTGAAGGCCTCTTACCATAAGTCCCTGCCTTCAAATGTTGTAACACCATTAAGAAAAATCTATAATTTACTATCAGAATTAATCAACAGCTATTAATAAATGCACCACCAGTGAAGCTAGTGTCAGTTGAAGTTTAGAGACATCTAAAAATAAGGGCAAAACGGAACATTACAGAAATAAGATGACAGTTTGAAAATTCCTACTGATTGGTGACCTACAAAGGCACTTCCTCACTTCAGGATCTCTACAAATGTGTGTCAGGGGAGATGACACTTTACTGAGTAAGCTGGGCTTTCGAGGTGACTGCCTGAACTTTGATTTCAGCACAGCTACTGTAAATCATCTAACCTGGCAGGCCAGAGAACACCCCTAAGGCTGGCTGCATTGCTTCCTTCTGTGAATTTCCCCAAGGCTCTTCCAACTTTAGCACGTGTCAGATTCTGCCTTCCGATATGAGCATACCTCACACTTGTGAATGAGAGTTGCATGGGAAATGTCATACGCATACAAATTATAAAGGGGAATGATTGAGTAGAGATCTAAGTTGTATTGTTAGCATGGAAATATATATTAATGTATTACATAAATCTGACCCTCTGTCAAGTGAGGTTCAATGAGAGGGAAAGCCTGTCTGCCTTTATAAAAACTGTATTGTGAGAAAACGGTTGATTAAAACAAAATAAAACAAAACAAAAATCCCTCTTTTTGACCAGATGGAAAACTTAAGCCAACATCCTGAAGCAGCAAAAGTAATCATAACCGATTCTGTTCAGTTAAACTTGTTTTACAAAGATAACACGTTGATGAAGGGCTCAACAAGATCACCCCCTAGTTTGTTAATATAGGTGGTCTAATTTCTATAACCTGCAGTCAGTGTTATTCAGTTAAGGTTCAGGGGCCTGACTTAGGTGATCCCAAGGCAGGATCGGGTTTTGTATTTGTAATAACCACTTTATTATGTGCCCAATCCTGCTGAACACCCTTAACATCCACTAAAACCAGTAAGAGTGGAGGACATTCAGGAACGTACAAAAGACACTTCACACTTTGTAGATCCTGTCTCTATGGGTTTGATCCAGCATCTGCTGGGATCACTGGAAAGACATCCAATGACTTCAGAGGGTTCTGAATCAGGCCCTATGTGTTTAAGGAACCACCTGATTTCAAACTGGCACTATTAGATACAGAAAACTGTCCTTGAAGCTCATGAGCCCATGTCCCTGTGCTAATGAACACCTACCGAAATATTTCAGATTTTGTATGTGCTTGAAGCTTGTCTCATATTAAAGTTTTGGTTATTTGTTTAAAATAGTAAAATGGTCTAGATGTGTTTCATTAGCTCTAACTTTTTTTTTTTTTTATAAAGAATTCCATTTTTAAAAGAGTACAGTTTCATCTTGAAGTGAAGGACTCAACCTTTAATTCTCAATTAACTAGAGTGTTTTATGGAACAAACAACAAAAAACAACCGCCCCACACCCAGATCATATTCCCAAGCTATTTATCACAGTTAACATCAAATCTACCACTAATGTGTTGTTTTAAAGAACAACGTACAAATATATTTCATAAAAATCTTTAGGTCTTTTGTTTTAAGATTCTTTCAACCTACTGTCCAGGACATCTATTGCGAATTAATAATATTAATACTCATTTGAACGAATCACCATCGTTACTCAATCTTGCATGTTCCATGAATTTATTGAACTGCTCTGGATACTTACATTAAACTTGGTCGGTGCCACTGTGTTGTCCTGTTGTTATGGTTGACGTAGTAAGTACGGCCCAGATTGTCCACTTTTTCCTCCCATCCAGGAGGCAATGGAGGAGGTGGTAACTCCTCTTGATGATGAGATGCAGCGTCATTGGAGTCAACCACCTCCCATGCATGCTGAGGAATAAAGAAAGAATTATAAAATTTGAGTTACACAAAAAAAAGTTAAATTCCTGTGGAGTTGGGGATAATGTCTTCTTATATTTAAAAATTTCTGAAGTGATGGATTAAGAATTAAAATTAAGAATTCAATTCAAATTGAATGAAACAGAACCAGTCCCACTGTTATACAACATGCCCCATATCTTGGCAAAGAAAAGGAAGTCAGTATAAGCTTTTCAGATAGTAGGGTTTATTTAAACTACCTCAATAAATCTACAGTATTACAGAGAACGTCGTATAATACTAACAGTTACTAGGTTATAGTTAAGGTCACGTCTCAACAGAAATTAGCTCAGTTTATTGTCCAACTAAAGGAGAAGACGGGAAGTTAAAATTTATTGAAAATGTATTTTGCATGCTTTGTCCTTTTCCCAATCGCCTAGTAAATTCCTTTTCTTAGGACTCCATCCTACATTCAGATCTCCTAGCACAGAGCCCTGCACCTGTGTCACCAGCGGTCAATTTGGGCTCTTTCTCGATCATGTTTCGTCATCAATAAAAGATTCCGCATGACAAATTCTACCCCCAGTTAAACCTAAAAACAGCCCCTTTTCTCCTGGTCTTCAACTTTTGCCCCCACTTGCACAAGTGCAAAGCTAAGCTTGAACTCAAGCACTTGGCTTAAGAGCACTCCATTCCCACGGACTTCCACTGGAGTTCATGATGCTACCTCCTCATGGGTCATGTTCACACAGCCCTGTAAGATCAGGACCTTGTGTGAGCCAGAAGGGGATCCAGCTCCCAAAGTAAAGAGTTATAAAAACATATTTTGGCTAGTCATATGGGGCAAGGTCCACAATCTGAGTCAGATGCCTAACTGCCACTAACAGTGGCATTTTGCTGTCATAGAGATCCTCAAAATCCGCATTTCAGCTGCCCTGTCTCTGTAGGTGCCTAAAATCCTTAAGTGTCTGAGCTTCCAGCATTAAGAGCTCCCAGATGCCTAAGTTTCTGTCAGTGAACATACACGCAGCTGCCTCAGTCTAGGTGCCCAAGCACCATCTCATGCCTAAGCCACAGCAGGATCGTCACATTAGGCATTCCTCGGCCTATCTTGCCTGTAGGCCTGATCTGGTGGGCTTCCTCTGAGCATGCCTCACAAAACAGCCAGGGGAGCAGGAGACAGAAATGGCCTGAGGAGGGCCAGGGATTCGAACTTGGGTTTTCCCACTTCTCCTTAGAGTGCCCTGAGCACCGAACTATGGGATATCCTGATATGCAGCTCTCTTAGTCTCTTCTATTGAAGCTGTTCCACTATGTATGAATAATTAAATGTGCACTGGGCCAGAAAGAGTGAGAATGACTCTAAAGTTCAGCGGTTAGGGCATTCACCTGAGAGGCGGGGAACCCAATTATAAATCCCTTCTCGTCACCATGCAGAGGGGGGAATTTAGCTGAGGCTACACACATCCCAGATGAGTGCTCTAACCACTAGGCTGAAAAATACAAGGTGGACCCCACTCAACACATTTATTGCAAAAAATGGCTTAGGCATCTCACTCCAGAGGAGGATTCAAGGCTGTGAATCCCAAGCAGAGATAAGTCCCCTGGAAGGCCACGGCTGAGCACATTCCTCTCTCCCTGGAATTTCCAACTGGCTATCTAAGAGGGCTCCCTGCTCAGCATGTTGGCTTGTGTGAATCCCAACCTTTCTCATGCCTTGCAGAGATAGCCTAGGTGCCTAAGTCAGGCTGCGATTTTCACTGGGTGGCATGACGCCTAAAAATTAGATGTTGCAACACTGACCATTGCCATGAGTAAGTCCTTTATGGATCTAGCCCAGAATAACTCTGAATAGAAAACATGCCCAGAGAGCGGAGACATTGAGTAAGATGGTACCATTTTTTATACACTGAAAAGTGACTAAGGGATCCATCTCTCAAACTGGTTTTATAAATAAAATGTATTTAGTCTTGTAAGTAATTCATTAACCATGCAGTTACGACTGCCATTAGTAACATATTATTTGAGGTTTGTCTGCAAATTTTAGTTTAGGTAATTACTATATTTAGTCATTTTGCCTACTGTAGTATTTTGAGACGTATTTTAAGTTTTATAGCGATTGTTTACTTCAGCCTCACTACACTAATTGCAAATCAGAAATAAAGATTTCATTCCTACAATTTAAAAAAATAAATATTTTGTTTTTAAAAAAAAAAATTGGTGCTGTATTAATTCCCAGGAAATGCAGATTTACTTTAGAGGTCCCACCCCACAGAGAAAGAGACAGACACACACACCCTTTAGGATGAGATACTGCCAAAAACGTTACTTTTTAGTCTAAGGCAACAGAGTATTATCTTCACAATATGGACATATGACAACTGCAGATTCATGGTAAAGTAAAGCAACGGTAAACTGCAGAAGTGGGAAAACATTCAAGAGGAGAAGAAATAAAAATCATAATAGAATTAACTGAGTAAGGTACCTTTTCAGAATCACTTGCAAGAGCTGGCATGTTTGCAAAAGTATAGATCATAAGTACCTACATCAGAAGTAACGGGGAGATTAACCTGTTACCTAGTTGATCATAATGTTTAAGTTTTGCTATTTGTCTTGCTAGGCTGGGCAGATGCCCAAGGAGGGTGGAGATCTGACTGGTCACCACAAAGCAGACAAAACCACACTCGTGATCATGACACCGATAATTTCAGGGGAAAAAATTGACTTTGAAATCCACAACAAGCGTCACATCCACCATAAGCTCTCCACTGCTGAAAGGACAGCCTTACAATCCCTGAAATCTAGCCCTTGGTAGTGATTAAACCAGCAGAGAAAAGGGGCACCATTGTAGTCTTCAAACTTGATGAGCATATTAACAAGGCCAACTGACAGCTCTCCAACACCACGTACTATGAAGAACTTAAAGACCCCAGACCACAATTTACCCAGGAATTTAAGGATATTATCAAATCCTTCCTTAAATAACTCCACGACAAACTCTAAAAACTCATCCCCACGAATCCAACCCAGAGACCTTCCGCATGCTTCCCAAGATACACAAAAAAGGGAACCCAAGCTTACGACTTGTCCTCCTGTGAGGAGCCAGACTCGCTCCCTGGTGACGAACACAGGCCAGAGCCTGACCCCGTCCTGCGAAGTGGTGCTGGGTGGAGCAGTATGTGGTCTCCTGAGACCTCTGGTGCTCCGATGATCGATACCTTGGTGATGGGGAGTGTGAGCCCAGCAACCAGTGATAACACTCGCTAGACCAGTGCTGAGTCAGAGAAGCCCTCCGGTGGGACGAAAACTGGGAACACTGCTGCGCCAAAGGGGAGTGCCCCAGTACTGGGGATTGACGAAGGTGCCACTCCTCCCTAGGGGAACGTCCTGATGCCAGCGACTGTTCTGCACCGTGAATGCACAGGTGAACTCAACGGTGCTGGGAAAAGCGATCAGTGGTGACTCCCTGATGGTGAACATCTGCCAGACCTCAATCTAGAGCAGTGCCATCCAATCAGGCCTGAGGCGCCAAGTCGATGCCACTGAGGGCCTGCACTATCCTCTCTCACTCCCTGACGATGTGCCCGGAGACGGTGAGAGCACCCTTGGGGACCGGTGCAGGAATGGACCTGGGATGCGAGGAGGCATGCCAGGGCTCCGAAAAGGAGTGCAGCCATTGGGGGGGGGTACCATCAGGGCTTCCCTTTCAACACTGGAGCTTTTCCTTTCCCTTGCTCCATCCGGAACAGAGGTGTTGGGGCAAGGGTAGTGCCATTAGGTCCCTGTCTGCTTGAAACGCCTCCGGCGTCGACTGCACCACGATCCGTGGAGGCCCTCTTCCCCTCTGCAGTTGGAGGAGGCTCCCTTGGTGGACTTAGGGCCCCAGGAGGCGAGCCTTGCTCCTGCAGAGTCCGCTCAGCGCTCGAATCCGCACCCTGGACTTCTTGGGTGCAGGGGAGCAGACCCTCTCCGAACGTTGCTTCTTCTGCTTCTTTCTTCGAAGGTGGAACAGAAGATTGGCGCTGCGAAGGTTCCTGTACGGGCCCTCTGTACTGACGCAGTGCTCGGCCCCGAGAGAAAGCGAGATGGTCCAAGGCAGGTCTTAAAGTGGCCTCCATCCGTAAGGCCTTCAGACGAATCTCTCTCTCCTTCTGCGTCCTTGGTCTGAACGCCTTACAGAAGTGACACTTGTCCTTCCTATGTGACTCCACCAGCTGCTTCAGACAGCAGTCGTGGGGACTGCTAAGCAGGAAGGGCTTGCCGCAAGACTTACAAGGCTTGAAGCCCGGGATCAGGGCATGCCCGCTGCTGGCAGAGATCCCTAAACTACTAAACTATTAACAAAGATTTACTACCATACACTAGCGACATCTATTTAACAACTACTGTAGGAACACTTGACTAAGAAGCTAAAATGCTAAGAGACACTTGCAGCAGCAAGCAACGAATGCAGTTCCAATAACCAACAATGGAAAGAAAGAACTGAGCAGGCGTAGGGCCGGTAGCACCTAATATACTGTGACATGTGCATGGGACTCCAGGGAGCACTGAAGCCAGGCCTATGGGAACTGCTGAGGAGAAAAAAATTCCAGTAATCGTGCACAGGAGCGCACATGCACCTACAATGGAATCTACATGAGCAAGCACTTGAAGAACAAATAAATACGGTACTTAACAAAAATACAGTGTGGCAGTTTTTTTGGTTGTTGTTTGGGGGCAGCTAGGGTATCTTGTCAGGGCCCTAAAGGAAGAAAAACTGTCAGGTTAAAAAAGATACAAATCTAACAAGCTGAGACAGGCTTCATTTGTCTAATCAAGATAAAATCTTATAATTAAGTGGGGCTCTTTAGAGGAAGGAGTCATGAATGCATTATTTTTCTGATGACAGCAAACTGTACAATAATGTTCTGGTTTGAAATGACTCACAACAAAGACAGGTGAGGTTAAATAAAGCGGTAGACAACAGTAATTTCCTCCAGTCCATTTCTTCAAAAAATCATCATTTGGCCTTCCTCCAGGTACTACAGGATGGCACTGCCTTGAGAAAATATATTCAGATTTACGCCTGGTCTTTAATGAGCCCAAAAGCTTCACCATTGCTATAATATGGGACTGGGGGGAAAGAGTAAGGAAAATAGGTGAAATCTCTTACCTCAGATTCCTCCCTTTGATCACTACTTTCTTCCTCTTGTCCTCCATTCTTTGGCATATAAGCCATTTTCAGTCTCAAGAAACCCTTCACCCGAGATTTGTGGCTAAAGAACAAGACACTATTAACTAAGGAGATTAATCTTGTAACAGCCTTTTAAAAATAAAGTACCATTTCTTCATTAAGTTAAACAGAATTTCCTTTGGATACAAAGCCTCTCACCTTCTTGGTCTGAGAAGGAAATCCTTAAATGTGTATGGCCGTTCCATGCTCGGGTCTTCTGTCTAAAGTCATAAAAAATAAAATTAAAGTGCTGACCCTTAAGAATACACAAATACACACTACGTTCGTTATAGGGTTTTCTAGAAAAACTTGAAAAATAATGTTTGAATAAATTAAAGTCAAAGGAAGCACTCTTTTACCCATAAAAGTTGATATGTATAAGTGTTGCATAATAGGCCCACTAGATGTCACTATGAACACCAACAGTAAGTTGGACCACAATCATTTAATACTCTATTGCGATATTTACAAATCAGTGAAGGGAGAAAGAAAAAAGCACAAACTAAAACAACTCATTATAGCTTGCTCCGGCCACCTAACAGTAATGTTTGAAAATTACAGTGCAGTGTGCTCTGATTTCAGCCAGAAGCAGCTGCGTGAATATATGAGTAACATTTCTTACCCCCTTGAAGGTTAATGAAACACTATTCAGCTATAAAATTAGCTTTCATTTCAAGATTTCACAGCATATCACAAACACACTTAAGTCTTCCAACACCTCCATGAGACAGGCAAGGCACAGAGGTTACATTTTCTGATGTGCCATGTTACTAACTCTCTCAATTTTATGATGAGTTTCGTGATATTTGGTGTTTTTCTTAAACGTACAGCTCTTGAGGGCTTTTAATTACATGAGAATCTCATCTTTCATTTAACCCCCTCCCCCCAACCCCAGATTCTAGTCTTTATGGTTGTGGAAACACTTGGAAACATGAACCTTAAGACTCAAAAACGAGAAGTTACATGAGAACCAAAAATTCATTGTTTTTTTAAAAACCCATGAATTTTTGGGATCTGATTCAAGATTTTTGTACACTTGGGGTTGGCAATATTGGAATTGTGCACTAATTGTGTGCGCACATCGAGCTAGTACAAATCTGATTTTCAGGAGATGCTGGGCACCCAAAATTGCATCTGAAGACAATTAAGGCTCCAAGGGATCAGCGTCTCTGAAAATCAGAAGGGTTTCTCAAACTGGGCACTCCACATTAGTGGACACTTCTGAAAATTTTAGCTAACTAATTTGTCCAAGGTTGCTATATAAATGTAAGGCTGGAAAGCAGACCCAGAAGCACCGATTCCCGTTCTCAACTTGAACAGGTAGACCACTAGCCATCCTCCTTTCCAAATTCCTGGAAAATCAAGATAGTGTGTGTTGTATTTGCAAAAAAAGCGAAAAGTCACTGATCAATACTCACAGGATTAAAAAAACAACTCCTAACTAATTCCTTCAGGGTTTATAATTAAAATGCTATGCATTTTTTTAGCTGAAAAGTCTTCCTTTCCATTTCCACTGAATTCCTGTAAGAAGAGCACTTCCTTCTTTCAAAGAAGACAGTGTTAATAAGTGGACAGGATCATAAAATATGTATACAGGTGAATTTTATCACTCCTCATTTCTATGATGTTTTACCCTCTGTGAGCACTCTAGAGAATATAAATAAATCCTGAACGCTGCTTTATTAGCCATATTTTACAGATGGCAAAGCTGAAGTATAGAGAAGTCCAGAGACTTACTTGCCATAGAAGTCAATAGAACAGACAGGATGAAAACGAAATCAATGATCAAATATACTATGATGCTTCTCAGTAATAAACGAAAGAATTAATGAGAAAAAAATGTTGATTATTTAATCTGTCAAAAATTACTTTTTGATTCTTTTAGCATTATTATTGTCACTTTATTCTGAGGCATGTGAATAACTCACACTTACACCATAGAATCATAAAAGATTAGGGTTGGAAGGGACCTCAGGAGGTCATCCAGGCCCGGTCTACACTTACCTTGGCGATTCGGCAGCAGTCGACAGGAGATACGCAAGTGACGTAAATCACTTGCGTATCTCCCGTCGACTTTGCAGCATTTCTTCTGTGCGGCGTCCATGCTGCACTGCGTCAAAGGGAACAGCGCTCCCTTCGACGCAACACTACTCCGCTTAAGGGGGTGGTTTTCCTGCGTCGCTTGCTGGATAGACAGTGCGTCTATACAGACCGCTCAGTCGATCCAGAGCAATCGATGTGACAGCAGCAAATTGTAGACCCAGCCCTAGTCCAACTGCCAGCACAAAGCAGGGTCAAACCCAACTACCACTTCCCCCAGCTGAGTGTCACCTGCAAAGTTGCTGAGGGTGCAACCCACCAGATCCTCCAGATCATTAATGAAGATGTTGAACAAAACCAACCCCTTCACGGACCCCTGGGACTCCGCTTGTTACCGGATGCCAATTAGACATTGAGCTGTTGATCACTACCTGTTGAGCCTGATGATCTAGCCAGCTTCCTATCGATCTTATAATTCATTCATCCAACCCATATTTCCACTTGCTGATAAGAATATTGTGGGAGATTGTATCAAAAGCTTTGCTAAAGTCAAGATATAGCACGTTCACTGCTTTCCCCACAGCCACAGAGTCAGTCATTTCATCAAAGAAGGCAATCAGGTTGGTCAGACATGACTTGCCCTTGGTGAATCCAAGTTGACTGTTCCTAATCACCTCTCTCTCTTCCAAGTGCCTCAAAATGGATTCTTTGAGGACTTACTCCATGATTTTTCTGGAGACAGAGGTGAGGCTGACCAGTCTATAGTTCCCCAGATCCTCTTTCTTCCCTTTTTTTGAAGATGGGCACTATATTTGCCCTTTTCCATTCATCTGCGACTTCCCCCATCGCCACGAGTTTTCAGAGATAATGGCCAATGGCTCTGCAATCACATAAGCCAACTCCCTCAACACCCTTGGATGCATTGCATCCAGCCCCATGGACTTGTGCATGTCCAGACTTTTTAATAGTCCTGAACCTGTTCTTTCAGCACTGAGGGCTGCTCACCTCCTCCCCATTCTGTGCTGTAGTCTGTGCAGTAGTCTGGGAGCTGACCTTGTTTGTGAAGACAGACGCAAAAAAAGCATTGATGTGGAAAAAGCTGAAGTACTCATCTATCACTAGGTTACCTCCCCCATTCTGTAAGGGGCCCACAGTTTCCCTGACTACTACTTGTTACTAACATAGCTGTAGAAACCCTTCGTGTTACCCTTCACGTTCCCTGCTAGCTGTAACTTCAGTTGTGATTTGGCCTTCCTGATTTCACTCCTGTATACTCCAGCAGTATTTTTATATTCTTCCCGAGTCATCTGACCAAGCTTCCACTTCTTGTAAGCTTCCTTTTTGTGTTTAAGCTCACTGAGGACTTTTGTTAAGCCAAGCTGGTCATCTGTCATATTTGCTATTCTTTCTGCACATCTGGATGGTTTGTTCCTGCATCCTCAATAAGGTTTCTTTAAAATACAGCCTGCTCTCTCGGACTCCTTTCCCCGTCATATTAGTCTTCCAGAGGATCCTGCCCATCAGCTCCCTGAGAGAGTCAAAGTCTGCTTTTCTGAAGTCCATGATCCATATCCTGCTGTTCCCCTTTCTTCCTTTTGTCAGGATCTGGAACTCGACCATCTCATGGTCACTGCTTCCACCGTAAGATTCCACCATTTGGAATCTTGGCCATGCACAGGAGAATGCTGTGTTGAGACATCTTATTGATTGTGGAAAGGGAACTGGGAGTAGCTAATGCCTCTTCAAACTAACTGACAATGTGCATGGCATTGTTACGCCCCTAATTTCAGCTTCTGCTCTTTGTATTTTATTTTAATTTTGGCTAACTAATGCTACTAAAATGAGTTTAAAAATACCATGTGATTGTCCAAACCATATGTTCTCTATAATATGTCACATGACATTACAATACATATTATAGTAGTGGGGTTTAACACATCTTTGCCATATATATATATATCTAAAAAGAACAGCCTTCACCCACATATTACAGTACACACGCTGTTGGGTGTAAAAGCACTATCATTTTTCGGAATACATCTTCTTCCCAGCAACGTTACAACTTACACTTGCAAGCAGCCAATAACAGTGTTATGACTCGAGAAGACCTCACCTTTAAAAAACGAACTCGGAATGAACAGTATGCAACATCTCCACATGAAACACCCCTCCCCCCATACAAATATTAAAAATAGATACCGGGCCCCATTCCTATAATACGTAGCATAGGAATTAGTTCAGATTTGTCTAAATAGGAATATGCCTTACAGTACTATTATTTCTATCATCGTGTAAGTATTTGTCACTTCCTTACATTAATATTGTGTTCAGACATTAAAATATAAACCAACACAAAACTATACCCTCATATATGATGTAAGTTGATATAAGATTATACTATTTAGTAAATGCAAAAGTATGTTCAAATAATGCTTGATTATTGCAACTAAATTAAATTAATGCAATAAATAGGACTGCAACCAAAAATTAAACATTACTGTATCATTCAAAAATATCTTAAGGTATGTAACAACAGTTGCTTTGCTTTATTTACAAACATTAATTGATAGTCTACCAAAAATGGACAAAAGGATTTATTTGTAAACATTTATGCAGAAAAAATTCTTTGTGGATCCACGCTTTTCGTGCCCCAGTGCTTTCAAGTTTTTATATTTTCACTCTTCGTCAATTTAAAATATGGAAATAATGGGTGGCAGACTATCTGGAGCTCAAAAAGGCAAGAAAAGAAAAAGAAAATTTGTTTGGGGCACAAATATTTACTGAGAAATATCCTAGATTTTTGGGGAACAATAAATGGTGAAAACTAGGCAGTCTTATATTGATCCATGAAACTGGAATCACTCCATTTATGAAGCAAATATTTGAATAATTCATTCCCCTGCCACCCCAAAAGAGTTATGGTGTCCAAGACTAGAGCAGCTTAGAGATATATTTAAAAGTTGTATTATATAGAGAATAGACTACAACAGCTGCATGATACACATATATTTAACTCACACATTAAAGAAAGGTAGCCTCTTCAATGTGCAGAGCCTTGACCAAGAGAGGACACAAATAAGAAAGACCATGAGTTTACACCTCTAGTCCTACTGCTGGATTAGGAGACTGGGGTCAAGCTCTGACTTGCACAAATTGAGGAATATGGGGCATGCTGTGGCCTGCCAGTTTGCTACTTCTCTAGGCTGGGTCTGAGCAAAATCCCTTATAATACTATAGTACAAGTAGTGGGTAGACAGTTTTCAGAGTTTTAAATTTCAGTCATTTGACATTTTTCCTTGCTGCATCCCTCCTCCATGAACCAATACAATTTCTCCAGTATTTTGAGGTGTAATTGCTCCAAAGAAAGCTATTAAGATTGGCAGGCTGGTCCTCCATGAAACCTAAGGCAAAAGTGATCCAGCCCTGGCAGACCTCAAATATAAAAAGAGCTCTGTGGCAATGCTTAGCAAGTTGGAAAGGTCCTGTGAGCGAGTCCCCACTCGTATTTATCTACGACTCCTATCAATCCTCCCCATAAGAGCTTTCATTTCCCATTATGGTTACCTATGAACCAAGTTTCCTTGAGAAAGAAGACTTCCAACTCACACCAGTTGGGGAGGCACTACAGTTGGGAGTAGAGGGTGAGATGTTTAGTCTGTCTCCCTGTCTTGCTGCTGGCATTGTGTTACTCTGTAAGGGATCCCTTTTTCCTCCCAATAACAATAGGGTCTGAGTGCCATTTCATATATTGTAAGTGCTTAAACTAATCTTGCTGCCTTTCAGTGGCTAATCCAACTGTTCCATTGTCCTCACAGACAGGCCCATAGACATTTGAACAACACCGCAGCTGGGACACCTGCTCAACCTGTTTTCTTAAAGAGCCAGCTCTAAATGAGGCTCTTTTTTAAAGTATCAGGAGTAAAACCCAGACCTCACTGAAGTGAACAGTTCTGCCACTGGCTTTAGAGGGGCAGAATTACACTTGGCATTTGTCCACCAGTTTCTGAATTTTGAAAAAGCTCCCAGTCTGCAAATTTCCAAATGCACGGGGGCAGCTTACATAGAAGTAATGAGCTATAAAACCTCCCAAAAGGGACACAATGACATCAACAGGTTGAATATGCTATGAGAATCAAAGGGAGCCAAATTCCACCCTCAATTACATGGTTAAATGGGGAAGTATATATAATTTAGGTCTGAATTTAGTCTGCTGAGTGGTAATTGTGTGCAGCCCTATGTTGGCTAGAAGGAAACAAATAGACAACAGGTATCTTATAGAATGAAGTTTCAAGACAAGCCTTTCAGTTACAATAGGTGACTGCTGACAATGAAATTAATGGAATACAACATCTGATTTCATTAGAGTAATTCAACAGCTCATGTAGTTTTTCCACAAGGATTTATGGGTCATTCTGGAATGACTTTCATCAGTCTATTACAACTCTTATTCCTAACAAGTTACAAAATGATTTCATAATAATCAATGGAAAAGAAAGAACATTGTGTCAGTGTAAACAATATGATTATCTGTGGCTTTGAGAATATGAATCTGCGAAACTGAAGCTTACACAGATGCTACAGTTAATGGTCACCTATTAGCCAGTGTATAGTTAATCAAAGAGTCCAAGTACTAACACAAGGACAGAAAATTACATTGTTCTTACTGTTTGAAACCAGTGCCATAAAAGCTAGATTCAGTTACCAGTACAATTAGATGGGCTGATGTTTCATAAAGCGTACCCTGAAATGAATGCCATATGCCACTAGAAGGTGGGTTCCAGGGCGGGGTTCTCAAACCAATAAAACCTGTAATCTCAAAAAAGCACACCCTTTTCCTCATATGGGTTCCTTCACTTGTGCTTCTTTGCACCCTATCCCTAATATTTCAGCTAAATTCTAAAAAATCTGGAATTTTTTTATTCATTGAAACATAATATGGAAAAAAAATTAGGCAACTACATGCTAACTACAGAACAGTAGTAATTACACATTACAATATATTAGAAGCTATGGGGTATTTATTGAGAAAGTTTTAGATTGCACAGCTAGTATAGATTTTGAATTATTCTTCACTATTTCTAAAATAGAATCATAGCATCATAGAAACGTAGGACAGGAAGGGACCTCGATACGTCATCTGGTCCAGTCCCCTCCACTGAGGTAGGACTAAACCATCCCAGACAGGTTTGTCTAACCTACTCCTAAAAACCGCCAATGATGGAGATTCCACAACCTTCCTAGGAAATTTGTTTTAGTGCTTAACTACTGTTACAGTTAGGAAATTTCTCCTAATGTCTAACCTAAATCTCTCTTACTGCAATTTAAGCCCATTATTTCGTGTCTTGTTCTCAGTGGTTATGGAGAACAATTTTATCACTCTCCTCTTTATAACAATTCTTTTCATACTTGAAGACTTAACATGTCCTCCCTCAGTTCTCTTCTCCAAACTAAACAAACCCAGTTTTTTCAATCTTTCCTCATTGGTCATATTTTCTAGACCTTTAATTATTTTTGTTGCTCTCCTATAGACTTTCTCCGATTTGTCCACATTTTTCCAGAAGTGTGGCAATGAGAACTGGACACAATACGCAGTTGAGGCCTTATCAGTGCAGAGTAGAATGGAAGAATTGCTTTTTGAGTCTCACGTAAAACACTCCTGCTAATACATCTCAGAATTATGTTTACTTTTTTGCAACAGTATTGCATGTTGACTCATATGTCAGTAATACTGCATACTAAATAATACTGAATATCGTTATTAAATGTGCTTATCACTTCAGTGTTATTTGGATAGGATTTCCCTGCAATAATTCAAAACAATAAAATAAATAATAAAATAAAATTTATTTTAGTCACATTTGCTACAGTCAAAGATGAATCGTTTTTTAAACAATACACTTTTGAAGTAGACTTTTCATTAATCTGATTTCATTATTTACTCTTTTCTGCACCTAAACCCTGTAGCAGAATGACTGAGTTTCTGGGCAGTTCTTCTGTAACAAAAAATAGTCACAAAAAGAGCTTTCTGGGTAAGTCACTCCAAAAGAACCCCAGCTTCATGAAAGGGGGCTTCCTAAAATAACCCAAAAGCTGCTGTTCAGCACTTCTCATGCAGTGAGGTGCAAAGCGTGTTCCAGGTCTGGTTCAAAGACTCAAATCTGCCCAACCCCACCAGTAGCAAAAAAATGACAAAAGACACGTGCACTACAAAGTACTTTTACAAAGGGATCTTATAGAATCATAAAATATTAGAGTTGGAAGGGACCTCAGGAGGTCATCTAGTCCAACCCCCTGCTCAAAGCAGGACTAACCTCAGCTAAATCTTCCCAGCCAGGGTTTTGTCAAGATGCAGCTTAAAAACCTCTGAAGATAGAGATTCCACCATCTCTCTAGGTAATCCATTCCAGTAATTCACCACCCTCCTCATGAAAACATTTTTCCTAATATCCAACCTAGACCTCCCCCACTGCAACTTGAGACCGTTGCTCCTTGTTCTGTCATCTGCACCACTGAGAACAGCCTAGCTCCATCCTCCCTGGAACCCCCTTTCAGGTAGTTAAAGGCTGCTATCAAATCCCCCCTCATTCTTCTCTTCCGCAGACTAAACAAGCCTAGTTCCCTCAGCCTCTCCTCATAAGTCTTGTGCTCCAGCCCCCTAATCACTTTTGTTGCCCTCTGCTGGACTCTCTCCAACTTCTCCATGTCCTTTTTGTAGTGGGGAGCCCAAAAACTGAACACAATACTCCAAATGTGGCCTCACCAACACCGAATAGAGGGAAATAATCACCTCCCACGATCTGCTGGCAATGCTCTTACTAAAACAGCCCAATATGCTATTAGCCTTCTTGGCAACCAGGGCACACTGCTGACTCATATCCAGATTCTTATCCACTGTAATCCCCAGATCCTTTTCTGCAGAACTGCTGCCTAGCTCATCGGTCCCCAGTTTGTAGCTGTGCATGGGATTATTCCGTCCTAAGTGCAGGACTCTGCACTTGTCCTTGTTGAACCTCATCAGATTTCTTTTGGCCCAATCCTCCAATTTGTTTAGCTCCTTCTGCATCCTATCGCTACCTTCCAGGGTATCTACCACTCTTCCTAGCCTTCTCTGAATCAATCTAATTTATTAGCTCATCCTACTCTATCTGCCTTGCTTCCTAGTTCTCCACAGAAATAGCTCCATCTCGCTTAAATTTCCCTGTCCCATAGATGCTCTTATAGAGGACTTGATTAATTTTAGTTTGCTTTCGTTAGCAGCCATGTTTACAGGAAGACAGCAAAATATATGCCATGTTGTTTCTGTGTTAGGGAAACTCAAATCTAAGGACTTTTCATGTGTGGAGCTAAGGAGATCAATGGGTATCTTTGCTTCCAAGTCATCTTTAAGGATTCATTTGCAAACATTGGCAAACAGCTCAGCCTTGTTTTCAAAACTCTCAAGAGTTTAAATCCTATGGATAGCTGCTTGCTATGTTTCAAGCATGCCTCTTTAGGTTTTCACTGTGGAGACTTAGTTTCCTGTTCATCAAAAAAGCAAACCTTTTCCTGACTCCATCATAAGTATGCATGCTAGTCTCCAATTATGTTAATATTGTGTCTAAGATAGATTTTGAAAACTTTTTCAGGATTTGACGGTTTTTGGTTTTTTTTTCGGTCCTTTGCAAGTTTACTTGGCATTATTTTCCTCCGAGATCATCTATCTTGCAGCTACAAGGAGATTTCTAATGTTTCAGTTTGCAAAGCAGGAGCTTTCTTACGTGCAAAAAACCAGAAGCTCACAATTCTGATAAAGCACCTTGAAGGCCAAGTAAACTGTAAGCCACTTGAATATCAAGATCCAGACTCTAATTTTTTCCTCACAATGTTAATTTTTGATAAGGTAGTATATTGTATCTTGGCCAAAACCACAAATGAAAGCTCTGGTTTGCAAGCTATCAGCTTCCAACTTAAGTTCTAGCACAAGATTGTGTGAAGACATGATTGTCTCTAAAGCAGGGGTTCTTAAACTTGGGGTCGGGACACCCTAAGGGGTTCCGAAGTTATTATGGAGGAGTGGAGGAGGTGTTGTGATCTGCCAGCCCCCATGCATGCCATGACTGCAGCAGTCAGTTCTGGCATAGTTAACAGCCAAAGCCCGTCAGAGTTGGGTGGCTGGAGAGCGCCAGGTGCTCTGAAGGCAGCACCGCCCACAGCAGCAGTGCAGAAGTAAAGATGGCATGGCACGGGGCGGGGAAAGTGGGGTTAGGGGAGTGGCATGGCATGGAAGGGGTCATCTTTTGTGGGGGGGGTGCGTGGGGGTGAATTGTCACAGCCTGAAATATTTTCTGATGTTTTTCACGGGTCTAGGGCCTGCTGCAGCTTGTGAACATCCCTCTTGTGTTTGTAGATATTTATACGTTGCAAAACACAGTTGACCATAAGAATTCATCCCTCAAGCTCTTCACAAATTAATTGCTAGGTTTGGACTGACTATGGTAGCTGGTGAAACATCTGACTAATCTGTCTGTGAAACTCAGAGCTGTCACCTTTGCTTGAAGTGGGGTGAAAAGGGGGGGTAGCAGACCGCCTCAACATTTTTTTTGAACCTTGAGAACGGTCTTCCAAAGCTACTGCCTCACACAGCTCCCCTGGCTCCATTTCACCCTGCCATGGACAGGTATTGCCCACTCACTGGTCCACCCATCAGCAAACAGGAAGCGGGCAATGCCTGCATCCATGGGGAAGTGGAGAAGAGCTTGGAGCTGCAGCAACCCAGGGAGCAGCAGAGGTAACAGCTCTGGGTCAAGATGGTGCACCCTAGAAGTTGGGGAGGGGCCAGAAGATGCTATAGGGGGTCATGGATTCTCCCACACCAGCCACCCAGCATCTGATAGGCTCCAATCCAGGCCAGCAGAAAGGGAATAGGGTGGGGCAATGAAAGGACAGAGACAGCAGCCCTGGCGCAGGCCCCAACAACGCAAGGCCCCTCTCCTGCATTCTCACTGTCACTATACCCTGAACCCAGGAGACACTCCACACCCCACCGAATCCTATGGCGCCCCAGCCATAGAGAGATGGCAACATGTCCGAACTTCACTGCACCACCAGCCCCATGCTCCCACAGAACCCCCCCAAACCCTTGAGACTCCCAATCCCAGTGAATATCACTGCACGCACCCCCAGCTCCTTCTCTGCAGGCAGATCTTCCCATATCTAAGAAAATCCCTTTCCTCCTGAATTTCACAGTGCCCCCAATTCCCAGAGACCTCCAACTCCAGTGAATCTCACTGCAACCCCATCTCCAGAAAGGCCCTCCTCTGTTTTGGTATGACTATCAATGACATCTGTAAAGCATTAAATGTGACCTCTGCAAACACCATTTGGGGCACAAAATGGATATGGTTAGGGCCCCACGATGGAAGAAAAGAGTGACGTTAAAAAAAAATAAAGTGGGTCCCTTTATAGGCCCGGTTCCACTGGAACCATTTTAAAATCCCACTTTACCCACGGAACACAGCCCTGTTCTCATACCCCAACCTACGGCTACTGCTCTTACTAGGATTGAAGTAGTGCCCAAAACACGCTGGGCATTTTCCAGAAATAGAGGAATATAGCCCATGTCCCAAATAGTGTACAATCTTAGACAGACAACTCAGACAATTACAGGATTAAACATAAGCCTAGGAACAGTAGAGCTGGGGTAGGTCAGCAATGGAAAGCAAAGTAAAAACAGTGATTTTTAAGGAAAGGTCTGGAGGAGATTCAGTTTGCTTGGCTCACAGGAAGGAAAACTGTTCCAAACAGAGGGTGCAGTATGAAGAGAGGCCAGTGGATGGACATTACAGTAAAGTGAAAAGAAACCAGACCCTAGACTAGCATTTTCATCACCATTTGACACAGAATGGTTGGGGTAGATTTAAGGAAGAAACAACAGAAATGGACGACAGACTAGATAAGGAGGAATAAAAAAAAAAAAGAGCTCCCTGGTGGCAGTCTCTCTAGCCATTCCGTCTCCAGTCCCAACAAGCCCAAGGGGAAAAACCTCTCCAAGCTGCTGTAAGGGGCAGGGCGGGGAAGGGGGGAGCCTGAACCTTTCCTTAGTTTGTTGTGCCTCGTACTCTCCTGATAGCTACTAATGCTGCTGCAGCAATGGTGGCTATGAAGAGACTGGATTACACTTTCTGTACAGAGGAAAGACTGTATAATATTTATATAAAAGTTTCTCATACAAGGCACCGATAAGGCAGAGTACAGAATCATAGAAATGTGGGGCTGGAAGGGACCTCAAAAGGTTTTCTAGTCCATCCTCACATATTGAGACAGGACCAAGTAAACCTAGACCATCGCTAACCGGTGTTTGTCGCTAACAGGTGCTAACTGGTTCTTAAAAACCTCCGGCGACAGGGTTCTACAACCTCCCTCAGTTGTAATTTATTCCAGTATTTAACTATCCGTAGAACTAGAAAGTTTCTTCCTAATATCAAACTTATATTTCCCTTGCTGCAAATTAAGCTTATTCCTTCTTGTCCTACCTTCCGTGGATATAGAGAACAACCGATCACAAAAGACCTCAACATATTCGCAGACTTATCAGTTCCACACCTCAGAATGGTATTAGTCTTTTTCACAACTGCATCACATTGTTGGCAGATGGTCAATTTGGGATCCATTACGTATGAGCATATAAACATTTCTTACCGGTAGATGATTAAGTGGCACGTCCACTTGACCCAGGAAGTCGTCTCTAGTCTGTTAACGAAACAGAAAGGAAAAAAATGTTTAAAAGTTCATTTTTAAACCAACAGGAAGGGGAAAATATGGTAAACAGAAGTCAGGTCACAATGGAGCCAGACAACTCTGTACTACACTACTATTTTACCAAGCCTGGATTCTACCCCACCCCTCCCCATCCCTAGTTGGCAGGTCTGCTTCCTGTACTTCAGAAAACGATTTAGTATATTTCTATTATGTCCCTCCAAAAGGCTCTCCAACCTATCAAAAACTCTTAAAAGTACAAATCCATGTATTCCACTGGATACACAGCCTAGTCTACACAGAGCTTTTGTTCCTTGAACGACATTGGTTTAGAAACAGATATAGTTAAAGTACATGGATATAGCTTCACCAGTATAAAGGTTTTACTATCAGCAGAGCTTATTTCTGTATTATTGTCCAGATAAGGGAATTATACTGCTTTAACTATACTGGTTTCTAAACAGAGGTAGTTAAAGCAATATAAATATTGTGCATAAACAAACTCTTTGATGGGGCCTCACAGGTCAAGTCTGCCTAAGATGTGGTAACTAGGCTGCAATTAGTTAGTGGTTCTTGGGAAACCAGCATGTTCTACAATAGAGATCAGGACCTATGAAATGCACTTTATTTATTGTGCCAGGAGCCTCAGGCTTTGAATTTACTTTTCTGATCATCCTGATTTATGCAGACACATAGGCTCATTGTTTAACATAACACACAGAATACAAGGGGTTCTGATTTATATTCTGGTTGAGGCCTTTTTCAGGGCATGTTTTCACTCTACTTGGATTGAATGATTTATTGTGAATCTCTTGCAATTCCAACAACAATCTTGTAAGTCTACATGGCTGATATATTGAGTGAACAATGGAACAAGGTGATGCATATTTCTATTGTTTTTGTATGGAATGCTCGAAAGAATACTTTTCTTTTGAAGTACTTTATTTTTTATTCACATACCTTCTCCACTATTACAAATAAAAACAAAACAATATTTGAGTCTTCAAAAATTTACATGTTTTAAAACTGTTGTCATCCTTTCACTCCACTGCCTTGATTGATAGGTTACATTTAAAAGGAAATTGTAAACTCTTTGGGGGAGGGATCACATCTTTCTAGTTGTGCTGTTAAGCATTTAGTACAAAGCTGAAAAGCCAAGCATCCCAATGTTTTCACTGGCATAATAATGATATACAATAAATAAAGTGCTATGATTCAATAGCAACCATCTCTTTCCAGGACAGAAACATTGCTAAATTGTCAGCTGTTTGGACTCCTTTATTGGGGGACACTTGCAACTAGCTTAACAAATACAAAGCACCTGTACACTTGTTATAGCACCAGCAGAGGGAAAGGTGTTTTCCAGCAAAAGTTGTCCTATCAACTTGCATTCACAATAATTATGTCAAACGTAGTTCCCTGCAATATGAATGCAATTCATTTTAGAGTTAAACAAGGATAAAAAAGCAAACCAAGGACAACTCAAAAAAGCAACATTACAATAAGGATAAGAAAAACAATGCTGAATTTCCTGCCTTTTAAAAAGTTTTTAAGTCTGCTAGCGCAGTGGTTCTCAACCTGTGGCCCAGGGCCCAAAAGTGGCCCACGGGGGCTTTTGAAGCAGCTTCCCTCCTGTTGACTGCAGAAGGGAGCCATTGCCTAAGGACCACAGGCAGAGTGCTTTTCCACAGGGCTAGAAGACCAGTGCAGTCTCCTTGTTGCAGCCAAGGGGATGGGAGATCAGCCCTCCCCTCCCCGTCTGTAGCAGAGGGCATGGAAAAGCACTCCGCCTTGATCTCCCACCCCTTGACTGCAGAAGGGAGCCACTGCCTAGGGACCCAGATGGAGCGCACAAGGCTACAGGACGCATGCAGTTTCCCTGCTGCAGCCAAGGAGATGGGAGATCAGTGAGGAGGCAGCCTCCTCACTGAACTCCTTCTGTCTTGCTGCAAATATCATATTTTCATGCTTCTAATATTAGAGACGTACTATGCATTCAGAACAAAAAGTAAAGAACAAAATATATCTCATAAAAATATAGCATGTTAGCAGAAAATAAAGTATTTCATAACTGACTGGATAGCACAGAGAAATAAGTTCAGAAATAAGTTAAACAACCTTGGTACTTTCACTTCTCTGACCGATGAAAACTGAACTGCTGACCTGGATGAGAGAGATTTTGGTGTCCATTTACTAATCTCCAGAGCCAGCTCCTCCTCCAAAATACCTTCATTTAGCTTTATGACTATACCGTTCACAAATGGTATTTTTAAATTCAGATTTTTGAAACTCACTACTCTCCCAATTACTATACTTTTAAAAAGCCCGTTAAAAAGTTATTCATGTTTTTTGGCATCTTACAGGTAGTAATGAACTTCCAACTCAAAGCTCACCGTTTAAATATTCCCGTTTCACTCGTAATTTCCAACAAAGATGACAGAACATCTCTGAGCTAAAATTAAAACCATAAAGCTCCCCATTTCTGTTTATATTGTGCATGTCAAGGACACAGTTAAAGTAAAGGTGATTATAAAAATAAACTGGAAAAATCAACTCAGATAGAATGTCAATAGTTTGTCAAGTATAGAACAAGAACTGAATAAAGCCAACAGGCCTAAACAGGTGCTCTACAAGTGACTACTGGATGTGCTGGTTTAACGTAGCAAGATTTCAAAACATGGCAGTGCTGCCAGAACCAATGAAGTAACAAACAGACTATCTGAGTGCATGTGCCATTTTAACAAGCTGGGATAACACTAATATGTATTAAAAAGGCAGTGTGATTCAGTGGCAAGATAGTCTGGTCCAGGGGGTAGGACACAGGCAGGATGACTAAATCAGGAGGCTTGTATTCTATTTCTAGCTCTGCTACTGATTTGTGTAACTTTGGACAAATTATTAGCATTTCTGCATGTTTCT
The DNA here is from genome assembly GCA_007922155.1 of Mesoclemmys tuberculata. NCBI lineage: Eukaryota > Metazoa > Chordata > Testudines > Chelidae > Mesoclemmys > Mesoclemmys tuberculata. The sequence goes on along the minus strand of ML675629.1, from coordinate 17,815,434 downwards.
CACTGTCTTCCACTGCTTTTCTATATCATTTTGACCTCCACAGATGTGAAAGCACGTCTAAATATATTCCCACTCTGATGTGAATAGACTAAAACTTTCACTCATATTAAACTGTTCATGTGCAGTGTTAGAGAAACTTCTTATAAATTAAATTGATCTTCAAATCCTTCAGTGCAATTGTTAGAAACGTTCACTTTAGAGCCTGTTCTACTTAGCAGAGCAAGTTCAAATAGCTCTTTGAAGTTACACTACTGCAATATATGCATCACACAGCAAATTAAATTACATTAACCTAGCTGAAAGTACTTCTGTAGTGCATTCCATCAAAAGAATATCAAGTATTAATGAATTGAGCCTCAACACTATTATAGCTATTGTACCGAGGGAAACTGAGGCAGGTTGAATTTCTTGCAAAAGGTCACCCAGGAAGTTTATGAGAGAATCAGGGATAGAAAAGAGATTACCCGACTCCTAGTTCTGTGCCTTAATCTCATAGACGTACTATGCAAAACGTATTGAAAACATCTTATAAAAGAAGAATATCAACTGAAGTGGAAGGGATGCTCATTATGACTCTATATTGAACCAACATAATCTCATTTAGTGTTCACATTTCTTGTGGTTATTTTTAAGGTGGTAAAATGCTGCCAATTTACCTTCTCTGTTATTGCTGATTATATCATCTGCCATACTAAAATCTCACACAAAACATCCCCCATTCCCTCCTAATTCCCAAAATGCTGAGTTCAAATCATTAAATCTCTTAAACCTGAGATGCCACAAACTTCATCGTGAAGTATAGTAGTACAAACCACAATCCCCCCCCCCCAAAAAAAAGAGGGGGAGAAAAACACCCACAGGGTGTTTACATTTGATGTCTAGTAATAAAGATGGAGAATGGATGGAGAAATCCAAACAGTTCAAAGCAGCATAAATAAACCCATAAATAATTTCTGTAATCATACAGGTTCTACTATTAAGTAGTCCAGAGAATAAAGGAAACCTTTCCAGCCTCTTAAAGAAAAGTTCACATTATCTGTCTGATCTTTGCTATACTGAATGATGCTTCCAAAATGAAAAAAATAAAAGAATGCATGGCCACCAGTAACACTCAAACTATACAATGTGTATTGCGGTCAAACCAACCATTAATACCTTTAGTTTAAAGAATGACTTATAATTTGCATAATGGCTTCCAAGCACTCTTACCAATCGGTTTACAGATACAGTGTTTGTCTACGTAACTGTTCAGTTCACGGCAAGCTGGGATGTGAATCTATCCCATGGTGGTGGCCGCATGTTAGCTGCCCATGAGGACCCCACTGATGTGCACTAATGTGCACTAGCTATCTTTTCTTGTTTCAAGAAGGGTAGCTAAAAGTTCATTAAACTGTTAGTGCACGTCAGCAGAGTCCACACAGACCATTATGTATGGCAGGCTAGATTCACATCTCAGCTTGCCATGAACTCAACGTTAAGCAAGCCCACAGTATTTTAGGAGCCAGAGAGAGAGAGAAGCATATAGAAATTAACTACATTAGAGAAAATGAGAGGCATTGGCCTTGAGATGGAAAAGAAAACGTGTTCCAAGATTGCCCTCTTGAGATCTAGGTAAAGACCAGCACTGCAGCAAGCTTTCACCAAAAACCATTTTTAAAGCAGAAAAGCATCATTAATATACCTTCCTTTTTATTAGGCATGGCAATAGCATTTCCAGCTCTATTTGCAGACTGGATGGAATGGCACTTGTTTAAATCATTTATATATTTTTAAAACTGCTTGGAAATCATGGCTCTAAACTATTTAAGCAATTAATAGTCTGTCACTTTTACAATTCTGCTGCCATAACCAGGAACTGTTCTAAAGTCTTGTTTGTAAATCAGTCTAAATCTCAGTGACAAGATGAATTCTCCTGATATACTGTCACTTCCCTTCTTCTCAAATACGGTCACTTCCCAGTCCAGCATTGAACACATTCACTGAACAAATGCAAGAGGTGGCTCAAATTTCTTCTTGTGTTTGTGCTGAGCTGACTTCTTATAGCTGATTATGTGTAATAGGAGGCCTCCCAAGAAGGAAATAAAAATCAGTCAAAAAGAACATGTTGCTGTGCAGTCAGATACTGCAGCTCTTTAGCCTTTTCCTTCTGTCTCCAATGCTGTGTTATTTCAGAACACCGTGTGTTGAGTATCTTACTGAGATTATAAAATGGCTTTGAATGTGATAAAACAAAATACACTGGAAATGAATGAACAGTCCATATGCTCTTCCCAAATGATATTTTATAATAAACGTCAGAACAAACTGTAGTGTACTCCCTTGTGAAAACCTGTACAGCAGTTTTAACCATTGGGCTAGCTACTGTTCCTACTCTTCCCAAACCAATGCAGAACAAAAGTTAAGATGCTTAACAAATATTCTAATTGCTTCCTTATTAACTAGCCAATTTACTGACACAGTACCTCCAGCAATGCTTTCACACCTATTAATGGATTCAACCACATGGGTTGCTCTTAATTCCATTGTATTCCCCTGGAACATACCTACGCAGCACATATTCTGAGCTGTACCATGTTTCTCACACAGAGGTAGAATCAACATACATGCTGCAGGTCGGATTTTCAAAAGATCTGATTTGTAAATTGTTCATTATTACAATTTTGCTGTTTATTAGCTCAAGACTAGATGACTCTCTCCTGTGGAGAAAACACTAAGAACAAGGCAGCGGAGTTAGGCAAGTGTTTGCCCCCTCATTTTAGAGGGACACAGGTAGAGGTTGAGGCAAGACTACGAATCTGACTGACCCCTGGGACTTGACCCTTGTGTCTGCACAGAAGGCTAGAATCCAGGAATTGTAGTGCTTCTGAATTTGTTTCTACAGCTATACAGTAGCAGGAGCCTTGTAAGGTAACAGGGAAGTTCGTGTGACTTTAAACTGACATTTAATTGTAAATCTGCAAGCTCAGCAAGGGAAAGACTCCTAATTCACTCCCTTTCAACTCTTCGCTCTCAAAGCCATAAGCGGTGACCCAAAGGAACTCCAATGGGATGACCACAGGGTTTCAGGGAAGGGAGCACTCTATTACAGTGATTCTCAACCTGGCCCAACACTGCCGCCGCCCATGTGACATACTCAGGGCCATACCAGTAGTATATATATTGTGTGGATGTGGCCCACATAACACACAGAGCAGTGGTCCACAATGATAAATAGGTTGAGAACCATTGCTCTATTACTACATCCTTCATTCCAGGTGAGACTCTCTTTTTGCCTCTTCCATTATTTACACAAGCAATCTGATCATAATTTGAGAGGCATACTGCCTCTAGTAATTTAGGCCAGAAATACAGAAATCGTCTGGCAAAATGTATTATCTGAAATCTAAATATATATCATCTGTCATAAAAACATTGCTGGCTCTAAACAAATGCTCTTCCTCCAGATGTTGTATTAGCATTGATAGTGCTACACAAACAAGGAAGCAGAGAACAGCTATGACCCTTTCAGCTCACTGAAAACTCAGCAACATAAAGAGAGGTAGTGGAAGAAAGTACTGATGTGTGAAGTGATTTTATGTTTTTAAGAGTTGTATAAATGTTTTTAAAGTGTATAAATAAGAGACCTTGCCAATTTGCCTTTAAAATTATTTGAGCTTGTTTCAAAGCCAGTTTTTAAAATATATTTATAATACTGTATTTATCGGTCATTCATTTTAGTATCTTATCTAAGCACGAGGAATTCCTGCAGCTTGATCTGAACAGATTCTTGGGTACTGACATTTCCAAAGGAATGAACCTTTGGTAATTGATACCATATACAGCATGAAGCAGTGCAAGTGTGCATACATTTCCCTTATTGGCCAGTCAGCATGCTAGGTTTATTCTTCCTATTCATTAATCCATTGCACAGGACAATTTCCAATCATTTTAATTAACTATTTAACAAATTTATCAAAAATCAGTTCTCTGCCAGACAAAAAAGAGACATATTGCTTCTGATACCAGATATCAGCTCTGGTGATTGCCCAAATAACCTGGTGCTTATTTATAACCACACTATGCACAGAATTCCAGGAAGTGCATACTGCCATTCTAAAGCCAAGTTTACATATTTATCATAGCAGAGCATTATTGAGTTAGTATTAAATTAATATTTTATATGATAACAACCCTTAAGAATTCTACTTCTACCTCACAAATATTTTTCATTTGTACAATAACAACCCCTCTACATCCTAATTAGGGTCAGGGCTGGATGACAGTGTAGTGAAAAGGTAGTGCCTGCCCCAGAGTTTATCACCTTTTTCAATTAAAATAGAAAATACCCCAAAATAATAGAAATTCCATAACCAAAAATCTAAGTTCCAGAAGATGCATAGAGGTAACTTGTTGGTTCATTTAAAAGAAGTCTATTAAAGGCAATCACAAGCATTTCTTCACATTTAGAGCCTTACCAATATCCATTGATTCAATGGCCTTTGAATCAGATCATTAATGAATACACTATCACACTAAAATGGATGGACGGACAGACAGACATAGAACCAATCTATCTACATTTTGCTTTGGGGAATTTAACACCTTTTGTCCCCCACTCCTGCAAACGTACGGATGCACATAACGTTAAACACATGAATACTCCCACTGACTTCAGTGGGGTTACTCACTTAAAGTTAAATACTTGTGTCCACTTTTGCAGGATTGGGGCCATCTATGGGAAAACTATAAATGCTTGTTTGGGAAAAAGTGAGATTTTCTTGAACAGCCTGTACAGCAGATAAGAACCACACCGTAGCTCCTATAAATTGCAGATAGCCCTATTTAGCTTTCCCCCAACCCCACTTCCCTCTCTTCCTCTGGACAGGTGACTACTTTTGAGTATTTGCAGTTTTGGTTAAAAAAAATACAACAAAATACCTGGAGGAGTCTCAGATTGTCTGGGAAGAGAAACTGTGGTCTACAGGATGAATAAACCCTGTGTTCTACCCTGGCTCTACTACTGAGTTTCCGTGCAAGTTTAGCAAATCACTTCTCCCTCAGTTTCCCCATATCTAAATTGAAATAGTGCTATTTACATCTCTCTCACCCTGAAGTGTTCTGTGGATTAATGTGTATGCAATACTTTGAACATACAAACCTCCATATAAGCAGTAGGATCCTTTGTGAATATTAAGATGTAGCACTTTGGGTAGATCTTAGATTGTAAACTCCTTTGGGCAGGGACTGCTTTTGTTGTGTTTGTCCAATGCATAGCAAAAATGGGTCCTGATCCATGAGTGGGGCTCCTAGGTGCTACAATAATAAATTGTCTATGAAATGGATGCTGACTGGTAGGATTCCAAGATTTCTAACATTTTTAGGCAAAGAACTTTGATCTTTATTTAATTAGTCTCCCCAATGATTTTTTTTTTTTTGGCAGGGGGACCAAGCAGTTTGAATGAAGACACTAGTGTTCTTAGGGTGTGCATTAACATCCAGACCAGCCATCCAACAGGCTGTGTTAGAATTTCAAGGTGATGAATAAAGAAATGCTATCAACTGTAAATTATGAATAAATGCTGTCAACTGTAGTTTCCGGGGAGAGTAAAGTCCAAGTACTAAGTTTCATTCTGAGATAAGAGCCTTAGAATTTCACAGAAAGGCAAAGCTTCCTGACTGAAGAAAGAATGAAGGGGGTGAGAGAGCAGGAAGGTCTGTGGAGTTTCACCTGCTAGTGTGGGGTTAGCACTTTTATTTTTATGTTTTGGTATGGTGAGTAATTTCAGAGAGCACCAAAATGTCTTCAAAGTTTGTACTGGACACTAGATCCCAAACTACCCCTCCCTTGATATCCTGGAGTTTCTTGTTTTATCCTTCCAGCTTCGTGGCTTGCAACAGTCGGCATTTTTCAGTGCATGATGCTTTTGCTACTTTAGATTCAAGCCCTAAACTTAGGTTCCAAAGATCCTCTTGCAATGCAGCTTATTTATCTCAAAACTGCAGGCATTTTAATTCTGACGAGCACATTTTTAATAAGAGTTATTAACACGTAACTCCTAATTGAACAGGTGAATTAACATCCATCATCATCTTAGTTTCTGTATCACCCAAGTACTGAATCTTGTGGGTATTTTGATCAAGGTAGGCTATAGTCAATTTTCTCCTTAATCATCACCTACAATCATCAGATGGAATACTAAAAACAGAGCATGCACATTGAGTTGCTTGGTTCTGTACAATTATGTAATACCGATTTTCTCCTCCGTACACATGTGCAGCTCCCATTAATGAAAACAGAAGCTACAGGAGTACATATTGAGAGGAATTTCAAACACACCTTTCTTTCCTGTCACACCATTTCTTCCGCACATGCCAGAAGTTAGACTTAATTGGTCTAATGAATGTCTCAAATATGGAAACAACCTCAAGTTAGTCGTTACAGTTAGTTAGCTGTAAATACCATTTACAGCTTTTGTAAAATGTATTAACTCCTAGCTTGCTGTGGACAAGGTCCAGTGCAGACTGGACTGAATCTGCAGTAAGATCCCTGGATTCTGTAAGAGCATCATTAGAGAGTCAGGTTTTTAATCAATTAACTCTGAAAATACACAATACAACAGCCCCTAGATTATTTATTTTATATTAAATTCAACATATTCTAAGCTATCCTCATTTCCAGTTTCCATTGCATCAGAGAAGTAATGTTATGAGTAGCAGCAATTTTGGTGGCTGGGAGATCATGGAAGAAAGTTGGTGTTGTGGCATATGCACAGTAACTGACGGCAAAAATCAGCAGAAATGAAACAGTTAATGTTGACATTTAAGATGTTTCAGAGTAAATCACCCATTGTGATGAAATGGACAGTTCAAACCACTCACTGCTGTTCTTTCAAGCTATCTGTAGATTTAGGCAGACATCACTGCGTTGATTTACATTTTGTCCATATTTTCAAGGCTATCTTCACAATCACGAGACAAATTTTTTTTTTTTTTTTTTTAAGAAAGTTTACATTAAAAGGTACAATTTTGTGGCAAATGGTGGGTAAGAAGTGGATTCCATCGCTGTTGAAAATAAGGAGCTCTGACTGTAGTTGATGGAAAGCCATTCTGAACTACAAGTTAATTTAAATCTTAACTTAGGATAAAAATATTTGTTACACTTTCTTAAAACCCATTTATAACCCCTATAAAACTCAATGGAGAAAAAAATTCCATGATTTATATCATGTCTCTTTAAAAGCATCTCTAAAAACCCATAAGCAGGTATGTTTGCCACACTGAAATGGAAACAGAGGTTTGTTTGTTTTTTCAAAAAGGCCAGTGTGAGAGAAAGAGGAACAAGTTACAAAGTAAAACCGTGCTGTAATGAAACTACATCCACAAGAGCCTTCCATAGTTTAAACAACTCAACTGTTTCAATGAACATGAACACTACTAAACAAGTAAAAAGATACTGTTCTGTTAAGGAAACAATGCGAATTGTACTTAAGCTATGCACATTCCCCATTGCACATCAATTAAGAATACCCAACAAAACAAATAACCTGACTGTTCTTTACTAAAAATATACAAATTGTTATCTGTTGTCCTGTAAATAAAACATTTATATTAGCTTCACAACTGTAAGTTTCACACAGACACTCTTTCACTCTAGAGTTCTGCACCCAACTTCAGCAATTACTGAAAAGTACAGAGAAAGGGGAGTATTTTGGTGGGGGGTAATTCTTCCCTTCTCCATGGATGCCAGCCTTTCATCATGCTCATTCCCAAACGACAACACCAAAACATCCACAACTATTTATTATTTTCTACCAGACACATAAGCCTGAATTTTTCTAGACAATCACTTTTTTTCTTGCCTACATTTTAACCTCTCTTTGAAGATATTAAATAACCCAGTCTCAACATGAAAATTTACAAGACCTTAGTGACTACTACTGCACAATTTAACAGATTTTACTCTTCATTTCTGGTCCTCCAAACAATTTTCCTTGCATATGCCATTCATATCAGAGTCAACTCCAACAATAAATCCTTTACTAAAATGTAAACACATTTCATCCACTAATTTTTTTGTACTGAATAAAAAAGATCAAGATCTGGTGTGATTTGTGGTTTATAAATTATGCTATCTATTGCTTGCATTGCTGTTTATCCTCTAGTACTTACAGAATCTTTCAGATCTTTTATTCCATTACATTGCCAAGGGCTAAAGTTAGACTTATCAGACAGTAATTGTTAGGATTACTTCTTTGCACTCAAGATACTTACTCAAAGTCTTGGAGCTAGTCCCCACATTGGCTTACATACTTGGACTGCTGGATGATTTGATTACCTTCGTTTTTTTAGCAAGACCCAGAGAGGTTTGGACAGACACACAAGACTTGCTATGATTGATTCTCTACTCAATACCACAGTGATCAGAGCATTATCAAATTTAAATTTGTGGCCAAACCATCTTTATAATTTGCTTCACATGCTTTCAGCTCTAAAATGGGGATACAATATTGGACACCATTATCAGCCCCTTTGTTCATTTACTCGTCCCTCCTTTCTATTGTCCCAGTTCCTTTCACCTTGAGTGCCAGATCCTCAGCTATTGTAAGCAAGCATAGCTCCAAGTAATGGACCAATAAGAATATACATCAGTCGAGGATCAAGCCCTCAGGCTTTCTCCTAGTACCTTCTTCGTCCCTTCTGCATACCCCTCTTCTCTGTTTCTTGTTTCTTCTGCGGTGTTACCATAGGGCTGAGATTGGCAACACAACACTGGGTACACAATCCTCTACCTGCAACATGGAGAAAGTAGGGACTGGAATTTACCCAGCAGTTAGGGAACATTTCCAACCAGGAGACTTAATTATATAGTTCGGCAGCATAGCACAGGGGTGGACTAACTACGGCCTGCAGGCCACATACGTCCATCTGCGCATTTCATCAGGCCCACTCCCCACCCCGCCCTTTTCCCACCACGTTCGCCCAGCGGCACTGTTCCGGCCCCAAGCAGCACGGTGTGGCGGCCACCCCCTCCATGCAGCCCCGCCCCTTCTGCCTGCCCCAGATGTGGCCCGCAGGCCAAAAACCTTGCCCACCCCGGCATAGCAGGACAGAGCCAGGATGACAGCTGACAAGCTAGGACATTTCAGCTGTATACTACAACATGGTTAGTTTTTCCACTTAAAACTTGCATTTCCAACCAAACCTCACACAACTTCAGTGTGAAGAAGAACCCGGAAGTTACCAACCACGACCGATTCCGTCACAAACTGAACAATGCTCAGAATTCCACAATACAGTCTGCCAGTTGTATGCAGTCATGTCTGTCTGTCTGGCTAGCAGTGATATCTTTCTATTTGTCTGACTGCCTTAGGTCACAGTTATCAAAATACCGTGATTTTGGGTAGGCACATTATATCCTGCATGACGTGAAGCACAGTCATTTCTCTAAATATACACAAATAGCAGAGAAAAAAATAAATCTAGTTCATTGAAGGATAATTGCAGCTGCCAGCAAAAAAGAAACCTTACTGTATCAGATTCATGGGAAAACCTTTGAGATCAGTTTAGGTGTCAGAGTGGTTACTCTCAGCACATTATCGCTCTTCAAAATCATTTTAAAGTAAAGCAACAACAACAATAGTTGGGTGATTGATGGAACCTTAAAGAACAAAATAGTACATTCACCCCAAGGAATTTAAAGCTAGCAGGCTGTGCCATTTTAGATAGTCAACAACAGGCTGTGAAGTGGCAACACTATGATTTTACAAGTGTCTTGTTTTGAACTGCAGTGTTTGTTCGGTGTGAGCTGTGTCAGCCAAGGTACACGATCACAGCTGAGAAGGGTCATCAACAAGAGGCAGAGCCTTGAGAGTAAGATAGCCAACACATGCTACCCTTTGGAGGGGCCAATCCCTGTATAAATGCCATTGTTCTCTTGGCATTTGTTCTTTCTATCTGTAATATGTCCTTAGTGTGGGCCAAATGAGATAGCAGCAGCAGATGGTGAGGAGGTGGGAGGTGAGTTTTCATGCTTTACATCGGGCTTGGGTGGGAGGTGTTGAAAATCCCAAACCACAGTTCTGCTTGTGAGAGGAGGCTACGCTTTGGGTTACTAAATTGGACTTGCACACTCCAGAGCAGTTCAGCAATGGAATTAACTGTTTTATTTAAGTGTATAATGCCTATCATGTGTACCAAATGATCATCTGCCAGAAGTCAAGAGATATTTTAAAATATCCCCTTTGGATAGGAACAGAATCAAGGAAAATACCAGCCTGTTTGCTCTGCAAAGAAACAACGATACGCGTAAGTACAGACTGCTGGAATACTTTCATTTGTATCTCTGCATTCCTCTCAGTGCCCCAAATCCCAGTGTTTCACATATTAACACCCCATAATCCAATGCCTGACAATATGTGTGTCAATGGAGTTCCCTTCAGGTCTCAACAAGATCACCAAAAAGGGATTCTTCCACCAACATACACTCTGCCCTCCACCACCACCACCTTGATGAGCTGAGCACGTAGACAGCAGGTATCAAATGCCAGGGAAAGCTTAGCCTTCCCTAACCGCCGTCACTGCATGCATGGACCATGGTGGCTCCGCATCTTCCCATCCCTCATGGATGGGCGGCAGGTAACAAAGGTGCTGGTGGGCTGGCCCGGCTGGGACTGCTCCAGGTGCCAGCAGGCCGGACAGGGCTGAGGGGGGCTGCTCTGCTCTGGCCAGGGACTCAAGGGGCGGGGGAGGAGAGGGGCTGCTCTGTTCTGGCCAGGGACTCGGGGGAGGCTGCTTGGGGCTGCAGAGGTTTGAAGTGCCTCCTTTGGGGCGCTGGGGTATGAAGGCCCAGGAATTTAAAGGTAGCCCAAATGTTCTTAAGACTGTGAAGTTTGGAATCTATCTTTTCACAGAACAGACCTAGTCCCCCAAAAGAGAGGTCTTGAATAGTTTGTTGGCCCTCATGAGGGAGGCCCGAGGCTCATAGCCAGGAACTTCTTGGCATGGCTGTGCCAGATGACGTGATATGAGCTGTTGCGTTTGCCACGTTGAGTGCTGCTTGAAGTGAGGCTTTTGCCACAGTCCTACCCTCACCTACTAGGGCTGTGAATTCTGGCTTGGAGTCTGGTGATATTGACTCTGTGAATTTGGACGGGGACTCCTAAGAGTTAAAAGGGTATCTGTTTAGGATTGCTTGCTGGTTCACAATGCGGCATTGGAGCCCCCCAGGTAGAGTACACCTTTCTACCAAAAAGGTTCAACTTCTTACCGTCTTTGGCCCTGCTGACCCTACCTCTCAAGCTCATAAGCCACTGCCACTACAAGTGATCCTGGTGGAGGATGAGCTTTAAGGTACTCATGGTCCATAGAGGGCTTGAAGTACTTTCTCTTCACCCTCTTGCCACAGGACGCAAAGAGGCTGGAGTTTGCCACACAGTGACCTCATAGTATCACATCTGGTCTTTATTAATGGCAAAGTGACTCTGGAGGGACCCGCCAGGGCTAAAAAGTCAACCATGGGGTCTGTACTCTCAGAAACCTCCTCTGTTTGGGGTCCCATGTTCTATGCCACCCTGCCCAACAGCTCCTAGTGAACCCTGTTGTCGTCCATATTAGGCACAGCCACTGCTCCTGCTGCTGCTTTGATTGGGGATAAAGCAGAAGCTCTGATGGGTACCGTGTCCTGTTCTTGGCCTTTAGCACTCAAGGGGTCCCGTGGTACTGGTTGCTTGTCCTTGGTGTCAGTGTCGAGGTCGTGCTCAGAGCTGGGCTCGACACCAGGTTCCAGTGCCGTTTCTGCTGCCATGCAGCATTTTCCCAACTCCCATCTGAGGCAGCCAAAGGTAATGGAAGCTTGGGAAAAATAAGAAAGTGAAGAATGGTTCACACTTTTCTTGATGCCATCCAATATTTCCAAACAGAATGGCAGCAAACTTCAAAACCATGAAATTGCTTTCCTCTAACGCACACCTCACCTGGATTCGCTACCAAAAGGGACTTTACAAAAAAACAAAACTTGGGCCCATAACTTGAGATTTAAGGAAGGCTACAATATTCAGCAGGAATGAAGTCTCAGAATTACGTATTTCGGGGGGCAATTAGAGCAGCAAGATTAATACACCTGACTGCTTTCTGTGTAGAACTAGAACATTTTTAAATTGTAAGCAAGGGCCTTGTCCCTCTCTGCGTCAGGCATTGTACAGCATTGTTGGCATTCAAATATACGTAAGCCACCTTTTAAGAATGTATTTGTAACAGGGCTCGTCAAATTTGTTTTGGACCTAGGAGCCAGCCCAAAAATGAAAGAGCCAGACAACCTAAGCTCAGCGGCGGGGCGCTCTAGCCTGAGTGCAGCAGCCCCTTCTCCCCACCTCTCTCCCACAACATGGGCCCAGCAGCAGGACACCCTGACTGCCGTGCAGCAGCCGCAGCACTGCCCCCTCTCAGCCCTACCACGTGGGCGCAGTGGCTCTGTGGCCAGAGCACAGCAGCTGCTCCCCTCGGAAAAATACTAGGCACCAGACTAATTTCTAGACGCCATGGCGACCTGGCGCACGGGGTTTGTCGAGCCCTGATTTATGAGCATTGTGCTCCTCACTGTAGTATCTGAGTTTTTAAAAGTCAGAAAGACCCGATGAAAAAACATAGAAAGCAAATGAATAATCTACAGGGTTTTAAAAACTTATTTATGTCCTTTCAAAAGATTTAAAATATTCACTCATTTCAATAGAAAGGTTTTCCCTTCCAAAACAGAAGCCAGTTTTAGAAAGCCAGAGAATTACTCATCTGTGTCACACAAAGGCTTAATATTTTCATGTTAATTTACTTCCCTTTTGAATGACAGCTGTATGTATTCTATTGCACTCACATATTGTAAATAATAAAATTAAACATACTTTTACTAAAGTTTCTTTAGAATTTCACCATTACTCATCTTATACAAAAGGTTTTTCTTTTCTGCAGGAATGATATTAATTGTTGGCAATCTATTCCACTTGCGGGAATAAAGTAGTTAAGCTAATAGGTCTTTTCCCATATGCAATTTCTACAAGAAGAAGAAGGTTTGAAAAAGTTGCTTGAAAAGCACCTTAACTCTCATTTTTGGCATGCTCTAGAAGAATCATAAGAATTGAGATGTGACGGATATCTTCCCTGCCATTCAAACAGCAGACAAGCAGCACAACAAATGGGGTTTATCCATTATTATTTTCTCCAAATATGAGGAACCTTCCATAATTAATCAGGAAACAAATTAAAATGGAAAAAACATGAAAATCTTCTTTAAAGCATGACTACAACTAAAATAAATGGTATATAATATGGTCTGATGCAGCAATCACAAACAATTTGTAGATAAAAATAATCTTCTCTAAATCCATCAATAAAATAAAAGCCCCATCCTCTTAAAAAAACCCAAAACAATGATACTACGTTTAAAAAAGTTAGTCCAAATCAAACTTCTTATTGTTCTGACCCTGAAACACTCAACCTATATTGAAAAGTTCCAGAGGGGAAGCCGTGTTAATCTGTACACAGCAAAAACAAGAGTCCTGTTCCCATCTGACAAAATGGGCTACAGCCCACCAAAGCTTATGCCTTTCAGAAAGTAAATGTATTAGTCTGTAAAGTGCTACAGGACTCTCGTTGTTTCAACCTAAAGTGCTTTTCAAAAGAAAAAGGAAAAGAATACCTAGGTTAGCACTCTTGGGTATCAAGTAATTGGCCAAGAAAGCCGATAAGAGCCCTGACTAAATAATCCCTCTCTAATCTGATTCAGACACGCAACCCTCCAGCTTTGTAGGTTTCCAGGTATATTACTTTTCTGGAAAATATTTGTAAGACAACTGAGGATCAGCTACAATGGCCTACTGGAAGGGAAATCACAAGCAAAACTGGAACATTTAAAGAAATAAGGGTTGGATCATAGAAAAAAAAAAGAGGCTACCAATAGAAGACCTACCCCCATACATGTTACAATTTCTTCTAAAGGGTGCTCTTGCTGGGACAATAGGCTCAACATTTGGACTGGCAAACAAAGGGACAGACCTTTAAGAATTAAACTTCTCCCTTACCCAAAGGAGCATCATACCATATCCTTGAGACTTCTTCAAATACTTTATCAAATGATCACTCAACTGAGGTATCTTATAAAAACTTGTAAGGCAAAAAGAATAAGGTCTTCTAGTCATGGATATTTTTGCTGTAATATTATCTTTGGCTAACCCCTAGGAATGTACATGCTATGCCTGTCTTTTTCCTGCTATATAGGTACACACAAACTTTGGTGTCTCCATCTCACTAGGGACTGTGTGGAAGATGTGCTTCCGAAAGGATCAGTGAAATTCCACATGGCAGAGTGCTCCCACAGTAGGTGCATTTGCATCATTTCTGGCTCTTAATAGCACTCCAGCATCTCTTCTTGAAATAACTTTTTGTCACTTCCTGAAATAGAACAGTGCAGCCTGTTACTGCAACTGATCTTGTTCAAGGACTGCATGGGCTCTGAAGGCGTTGGGAAATTTTAAGAAGGCCAAAAGGCATTGACAAATAAATGGTCTTCTTTCTGGCTATGCAACCTGACTGGGGTTACATATGGACTGGACGGTCATTATATTTCAGAGTTCTTAACCATTTTAGGACTCATTCTCGTACCTTAACTAAAACTAAATGCATTATTCCCTGCTAAAACATTGTAATCAGGTATTTTAAAGCTTTCAGTCAGTCACCTTAGTTTTTCATTAAACTATTAATAAGATTTGATGTCATATCTTGCAAAGCAAAGTCAAGCAAATATATTGATACAATATTTAGAAACCGTACACACTAGAATAAAAGCAATTACATTTATGTCTAATTATAAAAAAACCTCTGGAAAACTTAATATCTATACAAATGAACAATTTGATATACCAAAAGTTAGTCACTAAACTAAAAACTTCTGTTATAAAGCCCCTGCCTCATCAAAAATAGCCTAAGACAACCTATTAAAAGATTTTATCAGAAGAATACATGGTATTTAATATCTACTTTTATCACTGTACATAGTCTGGCAGTTTCTCTGGAATAAGTCTTTTACGACTATACAGTAGTGAAATGTCAAAAGGGTAATGTAGCATAATAAATGAATGCCAACTCATTGTTTCTTATAGGCAATGCTGGTAGCGCCCACCTATAGTTAAGGTTGCTTGTAACTTTGCTAACTGTAACTCTCCAAGCTGAAATTTTGCATGCCAGATGTTTGCCTTTGGCTCTAGTTTTGGGAAAGTTTCAGCTAAAATGGTTCAGCCCTTTCCAAGAATAAGATTAGGGAACAATACCTTGTTTTGCATATATTAAAAAATAATAAATCTTAAATCCTTTTTACTAAGACTACCACCTACATGCTTTGGAGCAGGGGGAAATTTGGCAAAGGTAGCTTCAATGTCAGGGACGTGCCTTTTGCCACCCATGAGAATCGGCCCTAATTTGACCCAGTTATGAGCCTTTGGACAATTTAGCTGCCAAACTCTAGCAAGCTTCTAGAGCATCTATGAATTGAGATTTTTTTTCAAATATTCCAGTTGCACTGGGCATGCTCCATTTGCTGCTCTTGGCTGCTGGAGGCCAATGTGACACCAAGCACAAGCACCGAGAGCAAGAAGCATGGAGAAGGGAGGAAGCCGCCTGACTTGTATGCAAAGGGATAAGGGGTAAAGGGGGACAGGAGCAGAAGGAACTAAAACCACCATAGCACACACTCTTCCAGAACCTGGAATTGAACCCAGGAATCCTCTGCTAACCCGAGTGTCTTGTAATCTGAGTGTCTTACCCCCTTCTTGGGGCTGGTCCACCTAGAAGATAATAGCCTAATAATGCTACCATTTACTAAATTATCTGCAGTGGCAGATGTCTGTACTATAAATCTAAATGCCCACTTACATACTGAAAGCTAACATCCTCCACAATGTGGAAAGCAATGCATACAAATCCACCTGACCTGGCTTAATATGGTAGTGATTTATTAAATAGGTACATTTGCACTTTTATATCTTACACAGTTGGCACACCAAGAGTATCACAATAGTCTAATTTGTAATTTCAGAAATTCCAAGACATCTTAATGCTTATTTAGTTCCATTGGCTGAAATTAACTAAATAAAGGATGCAGAGCACACACATACCAACCATGTGCTGGCTGGAAAATGGTAATAATAGTATATGATCAACACTGCATTAAACTAAAATGCCATGCATACTCAAGAACTGATAAATATACAGTTATTTAAGATGTATTTTAGAAGGGTTACAGGTAAAGATATCCAAAGGTCTTCCTTCATCCCTACAAAATAGACTGTTTAAAGCAAGCATTTTTCATCACATTAATATCTTATATTCTCTCCACAGGGGAAAACTTCCATATGCTTTCACTACTTTTTGTTTATATTCAAAACAAAAAACAAAGTTAAGTAACTCTCTTTCTAGAAAATTTAGAAAGCCACCTTCCTGTCCTCCTTCTAATCCCTCCATAAAAACTCTCCTCTGCCTTATTACATATAAAAAAACCCTTTTGCAATTGGTGGACACTTGGTATGTTTAGACTGCTGCCTACTATGATGGACAGAATAGTCTCATTGTTGAATTATGCTTCCCCTGTCTGTCTGTCATATCAATCTCTTGTCTCCAATTTAGATAGTCAGTTCCTTGGAGTGGGGACTGTCTTTTTATTATGTACACAATGGGGGATTACTGGCCTACGACTAGGGCCCTTAGGTGGTGTTTCAGTATCAACAAAAGAAAAAAATGGGCAGTCATTAAAATTAAATTAATTTAACAAACAATGAAGATGTAACGTATGTTCTGTTTCCATCAGAGGCAACGAAAGGAAAATAGAATTTTTTCATCTTTTATAAACCATATTTTTAATGAACCGCTTCTGCAAAAATTCAGCACAGTTGCTTTATGAATGTGAAAGACACTTTCAGTTCAAAGCAAACAGGAACAGTGTAATTCCATAGTTCTTGAACACAATGTTTAGATTCACCGTTTTGATGATCAAATACAAGACAATCAGTATGCAACCCAAAAATAACCCAATTTTACAGCAAGTGCTTGATTAAGCAAACCCCATTAAGGCAATTAAAAACGTGCTTTAAAACTACAGTTGGAATCAAGGAGACATAAGGTATACATTTCTATAATGTTGATACAGTATCAGATTTCTGTGCTAACATGCAAGGCCTCATTATAAATGTTAGAACAAGATTTGAATGTCAAGTGTTACATATAAGAGAAGGTTACTTACTGTAACTGGAGGGTCTTCAAGATGTATGTTCCCTATTTGGATTCTAGAGGTTGTGCACATGTATGCCAGATCCAGAACTGTTTGTAGTAGCATCTGTTGACACAGACATGTCGACTGTGTGGTGTATCCAAGGCTTAGGAGGCTGTGTGGGTTGACACTGCTCCAAGTCCCTTTTACCAGGGAGCAAGAGAGTCCTCAGCAGAGGGGATGGAGGATAGGTATTACTGCCTCATCCGCCACCACTGCTGGAGTGACGGCACAGTGAGTGGTAAAGGTGTGACCAAAGGACCACGTGGCTGCCCTACAAATGTCCTTCCACAAGCAAGCAAGGTGGCATGTGCCCCATGAAGTGGGCCATGGATTCCAAAAGGTGGAGGAAGATGAGAGAGTGTAGCATTCCCCCATGTAACTGGAGATCCACTTAGAGAGGTATTGTGAGAAGAGGGCACCTCCTCAAGAGCATTCTGCAATGGTGAGGAAGAGTCTGGGAAGGTGCAGGTGCATTGGAGATAGAAGGCCAGTGCATGGTGGACATCGACAGAAGCTCTGGGAGAGATGTGTGGATTGCGATACATAATTGGAAGGTGGACAGATTTGTTAAGGTAAAACAGAGATGCCACCTTGCAAGAAACTTGGGGTGCAGGTATAAGGAGACACTGTCAATGTGGAAGACAGTGAAGGGCAGGCTGCCAACAATGATGGCTAACCTACCTCATGGAGGTGATGCCTCCCTAGA
The DNA here is from genome assembly GCA_007922155.1 of Mesoclemmys tuberculata. NCBI lineage: Eukaryota > Metazoa > Chordata > Testudines > Chelidae > Mesoclemmys > Mesoclemmys tuberculata. The sequence goes on along the minus strand of ML675629.1, from coordinate 17,797,441 downwards.
AGATCACCTGCATAGAGAGGTGGGTCAGAACACAGGTTCTGAGAGGTTCGAAGGGAGGCCTTGTGAAGGCAGAGAGGATGAAACTGAGGTTCCACGAGGGGGTGGAGTTTCCACACTGACAGGAAGATGTTGAGTAGTCCATGGAGGAAGTGGGAAGTGGTTGGGTGAGTGAAGGCAGATAAACAGTGCATAGGAGACAGGAAGGCATTGAGCACCACCAGATGGAGGAATGGATGAGGCCCGCCCCCCTAAGGTGGAGAAAGTAGTTGAAGAGGACAGGAATGGAGATAGAGTCCAAAAGGCAGCAGTGGCAGTGTATCCAAGTGGTGAAGTGTCACCATTTCACTTGATGGCAGGCCCTAGTAAAGGATTATCTACTGTTCATGAGAATGTTGCGCACTGGTGTGAAGCACTTTCTATCTACACGTGAGCCCCATCCAAATACCAACCCACCAGGTGGAGTGGGCTTAGGTTGGGATGCTGCAGATGGTCAGGCACCTGTGTGAGGAGATCTGAGAGGTTGGGAAGGTGGATTGGGAGGCAGAGATAGAGGAGGTTGGTGAACCAGTACTGGTGGGGCCAAAATGGGGCTACAAGGATGATTTGCACTAGATCGCACCTGACTTGTGGGAGCAGAGGGATGGGTGGGAATGCGTAGCAGAGTTCAGTGGTCCAGGACAGGAGAAAGCCATCGTCCTGGGAACCCAACGTGAGAGCTCCTCCAGAGCAGCAGAAATGCAGCTTGTGATTTGTGATAGTCACGAATTGGTCCCAGTGTAGTGTGCCCCCCTGGCGAAAGACCTAGCACAGCGTGGGATTGTGTAGCTCCCATTCATGATTGATAGAGAAGGACCTGCTGAGTGTGTTTGCCAGGGAGTTGCTGGTGCCCAGGAGATGCAGTGTGGAGAGTGACTCCATGCCTGAGGCATCAGTTCCACAAGTCAATGGCCACTGTGCAGAGGGAGCAGGACCGGGCACTGCCCTGCTTATTGATATACAGCAAGGCGTCCATGGTGAGAGAGGTGCAGAGAGTAAATGAGGTGCCAGCTAGGTCTTTGGAGGGTCCACCACGTGAAGGAAGCAAGGACGGAGTAGGGGATCAAGACTGGCTTGTCCAAGTGATCAGTCTACAGTGTGTAGATTGACCAGAGCCGCAATTGGAGGCAACACATATGCAGGCAGGCATATGGTGTGTCAGAGATGCAGGCTGCCCTGTGGTCAAGTAGGGAGAAGAAACGCCCGATATGCACGTGTGGACTGTAATGCAGCTGTGTGATGAGGGAGGTGAGGGGTGGCAAAAGGGTTCTTCAGGAGAAAAGCTCAGTCTGCAAGAAAAACCAAACATGCCCCAACGAAGGTGAGGACGGGTAAGGACGAGAACTGATTTGTCCTTGTTGATGCAGATATCTAGGCTGGCAAGGAGGTTGCGGAAGGTCTGGACAGTGGAAAGGAGATGACGCAATGAGGAGCCAGTTGTCCAAGTAAGGGAACGCAGTGTGGTCATAACGACCCATGTGAGCTGCAACAAGAGCAAAGACCTACATGACCACACAACAGGCAGTGGCGACACCAAAGGAGGGGCCCAGAACTGATAGGGAGCATGTCCCACCATGAAATGGAGGAACTTTTGATGAGCTAGGAAGATGTCTATGTGAAAGCATGCATCCTTCATATCTACAGCCATGAACTAGGCCCCGTGGGGGAGGGATTGGATAATAAGAGGGAGCATGGCCATCCAGAATCGGAACTTGTGTATGAATTTGTTCAGCAACCAGAGATCCAAAATGGTACACTGGCCACTGTTGTTGCTGGGCACATTTGTTCGTCACATGGACCATGAATGAGCCAGGGAGCGGGTGGGTAAACATTAAGTCCATACCCTTAGAAGGAATGAAATTGTGGCATTCAGCACCACAATGTTTTAGGGTATGGATACTAGAACCCGGGTCGTGCCAGACCGATTGGGCTGGCTAGAGAATGGCCTCGAGGATAGAAAGGGCAGTGCGGGAAAGCCCAGGTGGTTGCAGGATATCCAGAAACTGGTTCTGCAGGTCCTGAACGTCCTCCACCAGGAGGTTCAGTCAGTCACGTGTCGAAGGAGGTCGTAGACAGGGGTTCTGACTGTGGCCACGTGGCACTAAGAGGGAAATGCAGTGGCATTGACCCACAGAGCCTTTTAAAGTCTCAGATGCACCACGCAGTCGACACATGCGGGTCAATGGACATTACTACAAACCGTTCTGACTCTGGCAGCTGGTGCACATGTGCACCATGCCTGGAATCCATATAAGGCCCATCACTCTAAGTAGAACTGCTAGTACTCTCGGTTGTTTCATATCCAAAAGGAGTTTACATCTGGGTCACCCCATCATGTCTTACAGAATGTAACACAACCCAAATTGTGACAGTTCAGCACACATTAAAAACATATCAACGTATTTAAAGTCAGAGTGCTGTAAGTCTTTATGGGCGCGCTCTCACCGTTTTTTAAATTAAGCAAAGACTCTCCATTTCTGAAAACGTACTGCACAGATAGTATTCTACAAACATATATGACAATGTACCTTAAGAGTAATTCAAGGGATTTAGACTCAACACCATGAAAGGCATACTATTTTCTGAGTCTCTTAGTGCCATTAGGCAATTAACTCATTCACACGATGAGGCAGTCTGACTTATTTATTAGATATTGCAGACATTACAACACCTGTTTTGTGTCCAAAGTACTAAAGACATTTAATAAATAAGGCAAATAAAATAATTTGGATAAAAGATGTGATGTGAATGGCCTAGGACAGTGGTTCTCAATCCGTGGCCCAATCAGCAAAAGGCTGCAGTCCACGTGACCTCCTCAGGGCCATACAGGTAGCATATATATTGTGAGGATGCAGTCCACGTAACACATAGCGGCATATGCATATACGGCCCACAATGGTAAATAGGTTGAGAACCACTGGCATAGGAGGATTCTAATTAATGCTATTAACCTCCCAGATAATATATGGCCTGTTCATCCACAACCATATCATCTTGCTTTGTAACCCCTTAGCATTTGTAAGCAAAGGAGGGTGATGTTTGGTCAGTACTTGCATGGGAAAAAAAATCAAGGAAAAACAATCAAAAATGCTACAGAAACTGTACTGCTGTGTGTGTCACCTTTCAAAGGAGAAGTGAAACAGAGCCTGTGACCATTTGTGGTCATTAACACCACACAAATTTTCTGCAGATGTTTGTCCTAGTGTCCTGGCCAAATTCCAGTTTGGGTAGTTACACTCTGCCCACCTAAAATTCCCTCTGCACTTCTGGTTGATCATGATGTTACTAGCTTCTTACCCTAAAATGTGTATTGCACTCTCCCTCTATGAACTATTAAACAAATATTATATTCCATTCCAGGTATTGCTACATTTCAGTATTAGGTGACATTATCCCTATATTTGCTTGTTTTGGCTCATGAAATCTAGATCCCTTACATAAAGTTATGGTATGGGGATCGTTTTTTACCCGTAATCCTCATTGCTGCTTCTCCTTGAACCCAACTGTAACTCCATTCCAAAGACCCAAAAGCCCTTGTTCTATCCTAAATGGACTTATCGTGCCTCAGCATGCAAATTATGTTTTTTAATCATCAGAGCTCGGCGTTATGCAGTAATGGGTAACAAGTGTTTCTATTAGTGTCACTGCCAGTTTATCTTTAAATTTTATTCTAAATAAATCTTGGAATGTAGAGCTGGAAGGGACCTCGAGAGGTCATCTAGTTGAGCCCCCTGTGCCAAGGCAGGACCTTGTGAACCTAGACCATCGCTGCCAGGTGTTTGTCTAACCTGTTCTTAGAAACCTCCAGTGGCAGGGATTCCACAATCTCCCTGGATAGCTTATTCCAGCACTTCACTTTCCTAATAATTCAGAAGTTTATGTTTAAACATTGTTTTAAAATCCAATTTCATTTTAAATTCTTTGTTGCCAAGCAGTTAGTTTCAAATATTATTAACTAGGGAGCAATGGAGAAGCGCTGAATTCAAATTTAGGACTTGAAGAGATTCACTGAGTATGGAACATGCCTGCAGGTGTGATGAAACAACAGGCTATTACTTCCATAAGACAAGAGTGAAAGTGTGCTTTGGGGCAGTTACAGAATGCTTCAGGTGTCATATCCTAAACCACAAAGCTAAAGGCAAGTGACTAAAACCACATGAGTGCCATAGCTGGATAAAAATGCTCTCCTCTGGCTGAGTAATTGTTATAAAACTGAATTTATATATAAAAGTGAGCAAGAGAGTTTAATCTCTGCATTACATGGGAGATACACAACACAAATAACATCACTGCCAGCCATTGAGGAAACCGTTTCCAGAGTTGTAATGAGTTTCTCATGTATACAGCATTAATTCCTCATTAATATTGACTTAATAAAGTTGCATATGCCTAGGTGGAAGAACCAACCAAACCAAAAGCCTAGATACTTGTTATCTGAAAATAACTGTACATGCAACCATTATTTCATCTCACTCCAAAACAGAGTTATCATTCTCACTCCTAGAGCAAACAAAAGCATCACATATTGTATGCCTCAAATCCTAATGATAGCAAAGCTCTAGTTTTGTTACTTTAAGAGGGAGCCAACGTTACCTTTATAAACAAATATTCTAGGAGGTTAACAGATGGGAAAAGTTATGCCACTAATTGTATGAACAGGGTATACATACGTTTTTTTTTTAATTCATATTTTGGGACTATCAAACTTTACTTTGTTTTTTAAAATACACCAAAAATGTAATCAGATGATCTTCAATTTGGTTGGTTTGTCTTATGAAATCTAGACCCACTCCACCTCTCACCCCAAAAATAGATGGCAGGGAAGAGAAAAATGAATTTGCAATCTTAGAAGTGAAAAAGATAAAGGGATTCACATATTTATAAACATGCAATATTTTTTTGAAGGCATAACTGGGTAGTATAGTTTCTGAACTTACACATGACATGTTCATCTATTATTCTCTTTTCTTTTGGGTATTTTTAAAATATATTTTAAAATGTAGAAAGTAATTTGTGACTACAGTTACTGTAGCTTTGTAGCACAGCAAGTCCCTTATTTAGTTTACATGAATGAAACCAAGATGATAGTTTTATTAAACTCGTTTGTTACTTAATGATAGGATTATTGCAGTTCCATTCTTGCTGGCCAAGTTCCAATGTATTTTTCATCTTCCTACTAACTAAATTGCATTAAGACATTTTGTCATTTGTGGGGTTTAAAAAGAACTATGTCAGCTACCAGTTTAATGCAGCCCTTCTAAGAATTATACTTTGCCCAGAGTAAACTACTTTAAATTAATAATGTACTGCCAAAGAGCAACTTACACAATCTGTTTTTATTAGACTAACTCTATTTTCCAATGCTTCCATTTACTGAGGACTAATTCCCAAGCACCCGAGATCCATATTTTCTTTTTATCAACAATGACTTTTCATCATACTTTAGCAGCTCAGCAGTACTCCGTTGATCATCACGATTTGAACTAATGTGTGCCCACTAAACAAATGTTTTAAATCAACAAAGAATATGAATTTTCATAACATCTTAAAATCTACATTAGAAAACAAATAGACTCATTAAGACTAGAATGCAAGACAATTTTATACAGAGCCTTGAGATACTTTGATAAATGACATTAATTTATATCAGCTATTTTGTGTTTTTAATAAGATCAATAGTCTTCTGCAATTTCAATTACATATATTAAAAGGTGAATGGCAATGATCTTAAAAGGAAAGTGTAAATAAAGTATCATGATTGTTTGAGAAGGGAAAAATTTATTTTTATGACATGGGGAGCTCTTTATCATTAATAGACCATCCCTAGTTTGTTGAGCATACGTGGGTTTATATTTTTTGTACTTGTATCTAGAGGTTGTGATAGGCGTGTTTTATTTATTCAGTAACAAATTCTCTCACACACAGTCGTTTAGATAGCTGTTTCTAGTTACATTTGATGTCACCTAAAGCCATGCAGCCATTTCTGACATTGTTATAGTTGTAGTGATCCTGCGCAGCTGCAGGAATAATATGTAATGTTGAAGTTTGCTTTTGTTAGATGAGTTTTTTCATTTAATTTATTTGTGAACCCCAGTATTTATTTATTTATACTGTGGTTCACAAAAAATCTAAATGAAAAAACTCATTTAAGAAAAGGAGAGTTCAACATTACGTATTACTCCTACAACTGCTGAAATCACAATCATGGCTTTAGATGACATCCAGTGTGGTATAGAAACAGATACTTAAAACTTTGATCTTGACTAATGATCAAATAATTTGTTAGCCTTTTTTTTTTAAATGACATTTACAACTAAAATCTCTTCCTCATTGATTTGGTCCTCTGTGTTGCTAATTCTGACAAAAATAAAACCCTCCAGGGCCTAGCTTCTTTTTCTTCTTGAAAACACAATAAAATATGGTGGTTATTTCAGTTTTTACTAATTGGTGTCAGACATGGACAGCAATTGCGCTGGAAAATGTTTTTCATGCTGTCATGCTCTTTTTCACAGAGAAAGGTTTTAACAGCCAATCACAGACACCTTGTCAGTTTCTGGTCTCCTCACATACCAGGATATGTTAGTATATTTCTCTTTAGATTTCACAATCAGACTAGATTACTTGCTTTAGATATGAGTTTACAGAGATATTTTTAGCACTGAATATTTGGAACATTTACCCTCTCCTCTCATTTGTAAACAGTAAACCTGGAAGTAGGTTTATTGCATTCAATTGGCAACAACTTAAAAAAAAACAAGTGAAAGAATAGAATTAATTGCAAATGGAGAGCTGATGTTGAAATGTTAAAGGGACACTGTCACCTGGACATTTTTTTAATTGACTTAGAAAAAAATCCATCTCATGATAGTACCCTTTAAAGAGTGTGTGTAAAAAGACACTGGTTGAGGGGGGGAGTGGGGAAGAGGGAAACTAGGACTGGGAGTTGGGGTGGGTCAGGAGACGGAAGGAAGGAAGGAAATGACCAAGATCAGATGAGGAGACGGGGACTGGCTGAGAAAGGAAACAGACTGAGAACCAGTGGGGAGGGGAGAAGGGGAAGGAGATCTGATGAAGTGCTAGGGTGAAGGGGGAAAACTGGGACTGGCTGGGAAAAGACTCGGATAAGGAATGGGGGGTAGGAGGGAGATGGATTGGATGAGGATTCTGGGGAGTGAATGAGACAGACACAGACTGGACGAGGCAGGAATGGATGAGTGGGGGGGCATGACTGGGCAAGGAGAGTGGTACCCAGTGGTGTTGGGGGGGAAGAGACTCCTGCCTCATTCAGTGCACAGGATAGATTTGCCCTGGGAATGAATTAGGGTCGTGTAGTGAGGGAAGCTGTTCTCTGTAGGACCCCTGCCTCACACTTGCTGCAGAACTTGCAAACTATGCAATGAATAAGGTAGGGGAACAGATGAAGAAAAAAAAATGTCTTGTGGGTAAGGTAATAGAATGCAGTGTCCTGGAGAACTGGATTCTATCCCTGTCTCAGCCAGAGCTTCTGGGAGATTCTAGACAAGTCACTTCCACCAAACTTTTCACAGATGGTCACTAATTGTGTATTCCTCCTTTTGTGTGTGCCTCATTTGAGATCCTGTGGTTTGCTTTACAGAATGCTGAGCACTCAACAATTGCAAATGAAATCAATAGGAGTAGTGATCTGGACATATTAAGTGCTGTATAATGCTAAGGACTCTGAAAAATCAGGACCTACATGTCTCAGATTGGACACCCAGAATTAGTGATGCTTCTGTCCTTAACCTCTGTGCCTCAGTTCCCCAAATATAAACTGGGTATAATACAACACCCCTCAACTTACAAGGATGCTGTGAAAATAAATTCATTAGTGTTCATGAAGTACTTCAATACTATAATGATAGGCATCATAGAAAAGCCCATGCAGAAATTAATATTTCTGTCTTCAGAGCCAGGTTTGAATAGACAACGTGCAGTAAATAAGGCCCAGGGCCACATATTAAATAGTGAAAAGGAAACAAAACTTTTTGAGTACCATCCATCATGTGCACTATATGGGTTGCGAAAAATAGTATGTGATCATGTAATTAAAGAGTCTGTTGTCATAATGCATATGCACAAGAGGGCCAAATTAAGATTGCACAAGCAGCCTTAATTCTGGCATTTCCTAACTTTTGAGCACTTGACTTTACAACCTTGATAGCATTCTTCTAAAATGATTGTTTGGTTTTTTTGTACTTTAAAGTTTACACACACACCCCTCTACCCCCCTCTCCCCCCCCCCAAAAAAAAAAAAAAAAAAAAGAAAACACTTTGCCTGCAAGGTATATGAAAATATTATGGTAAGCTATTTATTTTTAAAAGTTTGCTAAGGACAGCAAACAAAGTACTCATGGCAAAAACCATTTTTCACAATGTATAAACATTGACATATACTGGAAAACAAATTATTCAGCTGTAAAAAACATTCACATTAACATTTTAAACAGAATGGTTCATGTTTCAATAGTTTTGTATAATATTCTTTTTAAATTAAGTTTTAAAACCAACCCACACTATTCTCTAATACCCCTCCTGTTACAAAAGGTGTTAACTTTTCTACCAGAAAATTCATTAGGATTAGTCTTCAAAATGACTGCTTTAATTGAACACATTTCATTTTTAAATGTGACTAGATGATGGGAAGTGACAACTGTCATGTGAACTTTGAAGCTGCTGTTCTGAGCACAATATGTACATTTTTTTTAACCACTGATAATACTATGTTGTTCCCAAATATATTGGACACTTATGATAGAATATATTCTATCTAAAGCTATTTAAAATAATGCATGTACATATTATTTGCCAAATAGCATTTGGAAATAATATACAGAATGTATGCATTAGTATACATTACATAAAATGTATGTTAAAAGAATGTTATAATGTGCTTATTCAAGGAATCAAAATTTAGGAACTGATAGAATTAAATTGGCCTGTACGATCTTAATTCTTCTTTTATGTATTCACATTATTTTTCAGTCTTTAATTACATCTTCACACTTTGCTTTTCTCAGGGCACCGAATGACAGAGGAATCCCGATGGAAAAAATAATGTTCATTTACCTTAAATGGGAGCAGGACAGGACTCCCACACATATAAATTAACAATGATACAACAGTTGAACAACACTAGAACACGTAGCCATGAAGTCGTATAAAAAAGTATAGAACTGTATAATCCATTTTTCAGCATGTGAATATAGTTTTAAAAATCTTAGTTTCAGAATTGTGGGATAGGTATGTAAGGGAACAGAAGTGGATAAGATGTACGTGCGATGGAGAATGGGCTCCTGAGATGCATGTTGGGTGGAAGTTATTTTTGAGCCATTAAACAATATTTTTCATAATTAATTTTATTTATTATTATACATAATATCTATGAGCCCTTGTCTCTGACCAGGGGACCCATCATGCTAGCCATTTTTCAAACAGGGGAGGAGGGGGAGAGACAGTCCCAGCCCTGAAGAGTTTATAATCTGAGACAAGAGTCAACAACTGAATTCAGACATATAAACAACAGAGCACAAGGAAGCAATGAGACTGTACTGGTCAGCATGGTATGTAGTGGTCTCAGCATACCAACAGTCTAATCACTGTGAACGATTTTGTAGGCATAATGTAAAAGGAGAATTTGTATTTGAGGATGAATTTACTGAGAGATCAGAGATATAGGAGGAGAATCAGTATAGAACAGAGTCCCAGAGATAAGATGTAGAGGGAGAGGAATAGAGAAGCAAAGGGAATCCTATGCAACCCCCACAGAAAGTTGTGCGTGGTAAAAGGGACAACATTTTGAGAAGACGAGCATGGCCAGCAGCATCCAAGGCAGCTAGCTGACAGGTCAAGGTGGGATGAGGAACTTGGGCTAGGAAGAGTTTATTAGAGACTGTGGCAAGAACTGTTTCAGTGGAGCACAAGGGGCAGAAGCCAGATTGGAGAGGGTCTAGGATGGAACTGGAGGATAGGAACTCCAGACACTGACTGAGGGCCATGAGTACGGGAGGGAAAAAGGCCAGTCCACAATGGCTGCTCGGTGCTACTCTGCAGTATGGCAAAGCAGCCAGAAACTGCTGATAAATCTGGCCCTAGAAGTTAAAAGGGAAAAAAAATGTAAAAAGAAGATTTAAGGTCATCTCAGCCTTAACACTTAACAGTTTTCTTTTAATCTAAGACTATTTAAACGATTCGGATACTGTTGTGTAGTTCAATCTAATTGGGCAAATATTTCAAAGCTATTGGGGCCTTTTTAATCCTGTAGCCATAAAGCAGTAGTACAATTACATTTCCATAATTACATGTAAGAACACCAAGACACTACAAGCGCACCACAGATAAATCCATTTACAGTATTACTATCAGAACTCTTTTATTTTAAAGTATTTTCTTGATTATCTTCTCAGCAGGAAGTTACACTGAAATTTCTTATGTGAGAACGCCTGAGGTGAACTGCTGAGCTGTGACCGAGTACAAGGATTTCATGGTGGGTTTACTAGTGTCAAAATGCCACAGAACATACTAAAAGTTTACAGGATGTACTCTGTACATTAACATATGCTATCAGACTTTTTGTTTCCCCCCCACACAAAAGAGTTTGGATTCAACCAACATTTCAGTTATTTAAGAGGTAAGTAAATCATTTAAGTATCTTCTGCTGTGAATTAACTGTATGGAATCTTATCTACAGTGAGCGTTTCCAGCCTCTCTCTCTCGTGTGCGTGTGTCCCCTTATACATCTAAATATCAGAACCTTTTGTTCTGGAATAAAACATCACATCAGTTTCATAAATAAAAAAAATGGGGGGGGAGGAATTCTTTTACTTGAAGGATTACAGATTTACCATAATGTGAAATTTAAGATTTGCCATACGAGATAAGACCACTGGTCCATAAAATACCATAACTTGCCTCCAGCTGTGGCCAATACCCAACATTTCAGAAAAAAGAAAAAACCTATCAGAGTTCTATTATAATTTGTTGAACACCTATCCAAAGCTCTAAAAACATAGGTAGCTAAGTGTGCAATGCCGCGCATGTGTAAAAATATGCCTTCAAATCCATTCTTACAACTTGAAACATGAAATGTAATTACCTTCACCTTATTGTACTATAAATGTTATTGGTTGTAAGATTTAAATAGTCTGTCGAAAGGGATCACAGTTGAACACAATTGTTTTTAAACACACCCACATCATAAACTAGTTTAAAAAGTAAAGTAGTCTAATTTTAGAGACTGATCCAACACCTCAATGTATACTGCACCTCTTCTAAGTACAAAAGAGACATCTTAGGTGGGTTGATTTCTTTTCAGCTTTTTACAAAAAACAATGCAATGTTTTTATATGTTGGCCACAAACAGCTCTAGTCAAAATATACTTAAACTAAAATAACTGATGTCTGTATTGCTTGCATGGGATGTTCCTTCAAGACACAGACTGATGGGATTGGTCAAGCAACAGCCTTTCAGAAACCATCATGCTACCATAATGTAGCCAGCCTAACTAAACAAGAAAATAAATGCCACAAGCATCTGTAAACTACAAGGTGACATCAGGAGACTAAGCATGATCTCTGTCTACAAACGTTAGTTTAATTTTAGTGAATGAGATGTTGCTATATCAAATTAAAAAAAACAGTCTGGATTTAAATTAAAAAGTTAATGAAAACGTTACAATATAAATCTCTAAGTAAATCCAGTTCAAGCTTTGGCTGATAGATTTCATCTTTAGATAGTTTAGTTCTCAAGTCCCACATCACATACGTAAGTGCTAGAAGTAAGGGGGGGGTGCTACCAGACCCCCCTGGCTTGAAGTGGTTTCCGTTATATACAGGATTTACTGTTTGGTTCAATGGCTCTCAGCACTGCCACTATAAAATTTGTTCCAGCACCCCTGATCACATAGGTAACCACAGCACATCACGATCTGTTCAAACACTTGTACCAAGGCCTAAGCAAAGCAGAGGTTAAGACAAGAGTCTCAGTCTTCTGACATTGGTGTCATTATTTTATTACAACCATCATCCCATTTTTTCTTTTCATAAAACAAAAATTTTTATTTACTTGTTTTTGAAACTATAATAAGAACAATAGACCAAAATGGACTTCTTGTTTCTCTTGTCAACATGTACTGGGGTGGTTTTGAAATTCAGAAGTTGGCCATTAGAGTATATTGAAAGAAAGAAAATAGATTTGTAAAGGGGAAACTCAGCACTTCAGGCTCTCTCCAGCATTTAAACCACACAGTATGGACTGAATTGATACATAGGGACCTCTGCACGGGGGCCATTTTCTCCCTTAAAGAAGTCCTGGAAAATGAGTTCTTATAGAAATAGTAAAAATCTTCATAAAACACAATATTCACAAACTAAATATCTCCATTTCAAAAATGCTTTCCAAAATACTAGAAATGGTTGTATTGCTAAAAAAAATTGCTTGTCTTTAAGCAACTTTATTTGGCATTTTAAAGCAACTTAAAATGCCCAAACAGATTTTTCGTTTCAAAATTCAAATGCACTGGAAGTTTTTCTGGTATATATTAAAAAAACCCACAAATATACAAGATCAGAGTCTTCCTGGCTCAGGTTCCAGCCTCCTGGTTTAATTTTTTTCCCCCTTCTATTTGAAAGATCCCAACATTCAGCTCAATTTCTGGGACTATTAAATTACTGCAAATGTATTCACTCTATATACAAGGTCAAATTTTGTAACACTGATGTTCACTTTCACTTTTTTAAACGTATACATTTGACTAAAATGCTATTTCCTCGTCTGCTGTATAAATTGCAAAAGCTTCCATATATATATTATTGTCTGCATCAAAAAGCTCATTCACACGCTTACAAGATTTACTTGAGCAGAAATTGGTTCTTGTGACGCTCAGAAGAGATTGATGCTTTTTACTGGGCTCACAGGAGCCAGTTTTCCAGAATTCATACTGTACGGTATCACTGCCCAAACCTGTCATGTTGCTCGTTATATAATATTAATAGATCTAGCTGTATGTATATAGCATGTGAAATGACCAGAACACTCTCCCAATTGATCTTCCCTCTACTTTAAACATAATTCCTTACCGTTGGATAATTCCTGCACCTCACTACTTGTTGACTTTCAGGCTCAGAGACTAAAGTTATCCATTACAATTAATAAAGAAAAATTAGTAAGATTTTTTTTAAATGCTATTGTAATAGACTGAACTCTACTTGCATATATTCTCTTTATGAGATTAAGCCACTAACTGGGAGGTCATTCGATTAAAAATTAGAAGGGAATATGAGCTTCTATTGGAGCCTGGGGATTTGAGGCTTATGGAAGACTTCAGTGATCTCTAGGATCAGACTCTTATATTCATTCCAGCAATTGTTATATTTGACATCAAGGAAATCTAATATAACCTTTAGTCTAGAACTTATTGGTCTAGCCAGCACAATGCTGCAATCTGCAATCTGCTTAAAATGCAATATGTACAGATGTGTATTTTATCATCCTTTCTGGTACTGTAGGTATGTCTCAAATTTTTTTTTCCCCAGGTCTGGGATTTGTTGTCTGACACATTCAAGTATAAAATTCCTGTTCATCCATTTATTTGTCTCCTACATGATTACTGCTGGCTTGACTGGATGGATAAATCAACTTGGTTGTTTCTTTCATATTCTTTATTTATAACCCAAATATTTTATATTTTGACTCAATCTGTCCAGATTTTGGGATTTTAATATTACTGGCTTAAGTATCTTTAGACCTAATTCATCAGCAGACACATTTTACATGGTTTAGCAGTAAGTTTTGTGGGGCTCCTTTACTGAACTTTTACCACAGGAACTTCAGCAGTTCTTCCTATTAGTCCTATAGCATACAGTAGAACCTCAGAGTTACGAACACGTCGGGTACGGAGGTTGTTCGTAACTCTGAAATGTTCATAATTCTGAACAAAAAACTTTATGGTTCATTTTTCAAAAGTTTACAACTAAACATTGACTTAATACAGCTTTGAAACTTTACTACGCAGAAGAAAAAATACTGCTTTCCCTTTATATTGTTAGTAATTTACACTTAACAGTACTGCACTGTATTTTTTTTCCCCATTTCTGCTGTGGCCTGATTGAGTACTTCTGGTTCCAAATGAGGTGTGTGGTTGACTGGTTAGTTCGTAACTCTGAAGTTCTACAGTATTACATTCTAGCTCTTGAATTTTGTAAATTTTTTGAAAATTTTTAATTCTAGCCTTTTAAATTTTGGTACAGGGATTATGCATACAGTGGAGCCTTTTTTAAAGTAATATTTTCATAGTGATTTTTTTAAAATAAGAGTAACTTTTGGAAGGGAGTTGCTATGCCTACTTTTAATCTAGTTGGCATCTGAAAAATAGCATTTATTATGGACCAGGTAATATAAAGTTATTTCAGACACATTGATTGGTGTGTTCAACTATAAAAGACATCATTTAACCACACAACAGAGAGCAGAATAAATTATTCTAGTGACAGCAGTTTTACTCATTTCAAGTCTCTTCCTCTCAAACTGAAAAGCACAGCATTTCCAATTAATTTCTGTTATTCATTTATTATTGTACACAGTGATGTTCTCTGTTCTCCTGCTAGCATGTACAGAAGTTTAAATTAAAAATGCCTGTCCCAATGAATTAGAACTCGAGTTTTGATAATACTCTCTCTCTCATGACATGTTATGAGGCTGATGCACTTAAGTTATGTTTTATATCCTAGTGTTAGATGAAACATTTAGTTTTATTTATTCATGAGGCTTTCTGAGAAGAAAACCCAGAGCCTGAAATTTGAAGGAAAGGAAGGCGATGGGACAGAAAACATTGTCTAGATTGCACTGAGTAACAAACACGCTCCTTTGGACTCTGCATGCTTTTAAGTTTTTTCAAGGCACACTGAAAGACTCAGAGATGTGTGTATTATTGAATGAGTGATTCTCCCTAGAATACCACGAGAATGAGTTTGTTCTCACTCACCCAGCATCTATTATATGAAAAGTCTTCATTACCATAATCCCTTGGCATAGTTTCCATCCATTAGGAGCAGTTAATTATGAGACACAGCAGAATTGGCTCCCAGGACATTATGTACACTTGTGCATGCCTGATCAAGAGTAATGCCCTACCACAAGATAGAAACGTCTAACATCCAGACAGAGGGCCTTCCTGGATTAAGCTAGAAACAGAAGACATCATGTTAGAGTTAAAGTTACAGTGACTAGGGAATAGTGTCCCAAAATAGTGGCAGCTGTATGAGAAAAGCTACTGTATAGGATCCTGCATGCTACAGTACATGAAACACAGTTAATATTGAACATACAAAATAGTTCTCCAGTATGACAACTGGTTATTAAAATGTATTTAAAAGCATTCATTCAGTACCATGCCAAATTCTGATGTATTACTGAAACATGAGTAACATGTAAAAACTCTGGACAATGCCAGGAAAAGGACAGCAAGGCAAGATTTATTCCATGATCATGAATGAAA
This sequence comes from Mesoclemmys tuberculata, assembly GCA_007922155.1. NCBI lineage: Eukaryota > Metazoa > Chordata > Testudines > Chelidae > Mesoclemmys > Mesoclemmys tuberculata. Next base: position 17,781,893 of record ML675629.1, on the reverse strand, counting down.
CTGCTTCCTATTTAGATCCCTAGTGTAATAAAGGTGTGACACACAGAAGAGCTGGAAACAAGCTAATCTGTTTCCTGGCTTTAAAACACATAACATGGGTCAGGGTTACAAAAGGTTACACACACCCACACCCCAAGCAAGAATCAGAATCCACTATTATTATATTATGAACTGGAGTATCTGGAGTCCCCAGACAGGATCCGAGTCCTACTGTGCTTCTGCACAGACTTTCAGAGAACTGAGGGAGGAGCCCTGAGCAGCAAAAGGAGAGAGAGACGAGACAGTCACAATCATCAACATAAGAGCAGCAGTTTCATCAGCTCTTCTGCACAAGAGAAGGGGAGCTGACGAGAAGAATCTGCTTAGAAGAGAATCCAAAATCCCAAAAGAATTGGTGAGGAAGGGGAGAATCAGAGAGGACAGACGGATGGACAGACAGATGGCTGGAAGAAACGAAATGTGTATTATGCGTTTTGTTGAGGCCACATGGGCAGATCTGCTCCTGCCACCTGTCCCCCAATTAGATGAAGGAGAGAAGGATAATAAATATCCTTGTGAGGAAATGAAATCTATTCACAGTGTTCTAGGTCAAGCTTCACCTTATCTCCTCAAAAGTAGGAAGAAAGCAAAGTTAATCACAGTAAAATGAGAAAAAAGAAAGTAAAGATTCTGATTTGTCCACTTTTCTGAATCACTTCAGTAACAGAATTTCCAATGAAAAGCCAAAGGCAGCCATGAGCTCCAGAGCTTCCAATGAGGACTGTCAAACAAGTGGAATGGGGAAAAGGATAACTTACCAAGTACACAAGTCAAGGAAGCATCAACTCTTTGATATATGCCAATTTCAGAAAGGAATAGAGTTCATAATAGTATGAACGAGTCCGTTTCAGAAAGCCATTGTTGGGTTGTATGCACTTAACCACAAACATGCACAGCCTTCAAAAATGACCAAAGGATTAAACCTCATTTGTCTTCCCCTTTCAGAAAAAATAGCAAAAATCAAACCAAGCTAATTAAGTCATTTCAGGGGGGAAAAAAAGAGTGATGTTAAACTGTGTTTGAAGCACTCAATAAGCATCATAAAGCAATCTGTGTTTTATCCCAGTAACACAAAGATGTACAGAACACACATGTGAATAGTAACTCGGCCCAACCTGCAAGAAAATCAAGCTTGCTTACAAAATGTTTTCCAATAGTCCAAGGAAGAAGGATGATCTTTATTGGGAGATTCAGTCTTGAAAAACCTGGAAGAACATTCTGCAAAGGACAGGCAGACAACAGGAGGATGTTGTCTTCCCAGAGCCAAGACCTAGGACATCACTCTAAGACTGGACAAGTTTCTGAAGTCCATTGGCAAGGATTCATTAGTGATGATTCATATCAGCATTATAGTACACTGCATTTGCAGGGTACTTTGCAGATAATCGATGACTTCAGGGAACCTGGAAGCATGCTGAAGAAGAATGTCCAAGCAATCTTCTCAGAACTCCTTCCTGTCCCACAAACGAAGGACAGAAGGTAGAAGATACTGGTAGTAACTCGCTGGCTAGGTACGCGATGTAAGGTGGGGGGCTTTTGTTTTGTGAAACATTTGTCCACCTTCTATGGGGAGAGGGGATATATAGTTTGGATGGACTCCATCTCAGTGAAAGGGGTCCGATCTCCTTACAAACAGAGTGGCTAGAGTAGTCAGGAGGGTGTTAAACTTGAATTAATACAGGAGGGTAAAAAGAGGAAGGATATGAGCACTCAGCACAAAATCAAAATGTTGAAAACAAAATTAATCAAAAACCAAAGGACATGAAAAGCAAAAATACTTGAATTGTCTATGCACCTGTGTTAGGAGCGTGGGTAACAAGCCAGAGGAACTGAAATTGCTCATTTATGAGCATCAATTCAATCTGGCTGGTATTACAGAAATCGGGTGGAATGATTCACACTACAGGAATGTAAAAATGAATCATTATAACCTATTTGAGAATGATTAAACGGGAAAAAGGGGAGGTGGAGTGGCAGTATATCAAAAATAGTTTCCAAGTCACTGATAACGCAGAAGAAAATTACCTTCAATACTTATGGATCAATGTCCTAACTGATGAGGTGCAAAATGGAATATTAAGTTATCACACTAAGGAACAGGATGACCAGTTTCTTATGAACCTATCTGTAGGAAAATAGCTGTGTGACCATGGGAGACTTCAATTTCAGGGACATATGCTGCAGGTCTCACACAACCAATGTTAAAGCATCCCTTGGAATTTCTAATCAATAGATGGCAGTTTCCTAACTCAAAAAGTGTTGCAGCCAACACCAGAGATTTCTATAAAAATTGATCATAGAACTAATGATTAATAGCAGTTTAGGTATAAGTGATCATGACTTGCACATTATAAATGTGCAAGGAGAAGAAAATCCAGACCAGTAATATATATACACATGGTGCTTTAACAGGGCCCATTTCACAGAGCTGAAAACTACTATGAGCCATACCAGCTGAGAAGAAGAACTGAATCAGAAAAATGTTTGAATGATAATTTGGAATCTTGTAGGAACACCGTACTAGATGCCCCAAAAGTCCAAAACCAAGAAAGGGTATACTAGTTAAAAAATTGACCTGGTGTAGAGGGCAGCTATAAATTAAAAAAAATAATAATATACAACAAATGGAAGAAAGAAGAAGAACATAAATCATAAGTTAGGAATTGTAGAAAATTGAAAAGGGAAGCCAAGGGATACAAGGAGAAATCTATGGTCAGCAAAGTTAAGGACAATAGGAAGGAATTTTAAAAATATATTAGGAACAAAAAGAATCTCAATGGTCCATTTCTAGATGGAAATGGTAGAATTATTAATAATAATAATGGAGAAAAGGCAGAAATGTTCGATAAATATTTGTTTTTCATTTAGGGGAAAAACAGATAATACAGTCTCATCATAGGGTGATGACAACGCTCTTCCCAGTCCACTAGTATCTTAGGACACTATAACACAGAAGCTACTAAAGGTAGATATTTTTAAAATTGTAGGGCCAGATAACTTGCATCCAAGAGTTTTAAAAGAGCTAGCTGAGCAGTTTCCTGGACCACTAAAGCTGATTTTCAATGTGTCTCGTAGCATTGGGAAAGTTCCAGAAGGCTGGAAGACAGATGATGTGCCATTTTTCTAAAAGGGTAAATGGGATGATCAGGATAATTCAGATCGGTCAGCCTGACATCGATCTCGCGCAAGTTAGCGGATCAGCTGGGTCAGAACTCGATTAATAAAGAATTAAAGAAGGATAATATAATAATGCAAATCAATGTGGATTTATAGAAAATTGACCCTGTCAAACTAACTTGATTCTTTTTAAATGAGATTATAAATTTGGTTAGCAAAAGTAATAGTGTTGACATAATAGATTACTGTAAGGCATTTGATTTAGTACTGCACAACATTTTGATTAAAAAATTAGGACATTATAAAAGTTAACCTGGAACACATTAAATGGATTAAAACTAGCTAAATGATAGGTCTCAAAATGTAATTGTAAATGGGGAATCATCATCAAGTTGGTGTGTTTCCAGTGTGGTTCTACAGGAATCAATTCCTGACCCTATGCTATTTAACATTGTAATCAGTGACCTGAAAGAAAACATAAAATCTTCACTGACAAAGTTTGAAGATGACCCAAAAATTGTGGGAGTATTAAATAAAGAAGAGGACAGATCACTGATATAGAGCAATCTGGATGATTTGGTAAACTGGTAATTGTTTGGTAAACAAACAATATATATTTTAATACAGCTAAGCTTAAATGTACACATCTAGGAACAAAGAATGCAGGCCATACTTACAGAATAGGGAACTCTATCCTAAGAAGCAGTGACTCTGAAAATGATTTGGGCATTGTGGTGGATAATCAGCTGAACATGAGCTCCCAAAGTGACTCTGTGGCCAAAAGAGCTAATGTAATCCTGGGATGTATAAACAGGAGAATCTCAAGTAGGAGTAGATAGGTTATTTTACCTCTCTATTTGGAACTGGTCCAACCATTGCTGGAATACTGTGTTCAGTTTTAGTGCTCACAACTCAAGAAGGATGTTGATAAATTGGAGGGTTCAGAAAAGTGCCACAAGAATGATTAAAAGATGAAAAAACATGCTTTATAGACACAGACCCAAGGAGCTCAATCTATTTAGCTTAACTAAAATAAAGTTAAGGGGTGACATTATTACAGTCTGTAAGTATTTACTTGGAACGAATATTTAGCAATCACTTCTTAAATCTGAGAAAGGTCTAGTATGATCCAGTGGAAGTTTAAACTAGACAAATGGAGACTAGAAATCAGACAAACTTTTAACAGTGAGGGTAATTAACCAATTTACCAAGGGCTGTAGTGGATTCCTCAACACTGACAACTTTTAAATCAAGAGTGGATGTTTTTCTGTAAAAGCTCTGCTTTGGGAATTATTTTGGGGAAGTTCTATGGCTTGTGTTATACAGGAGGCCAGACTAGATGATCACAATTCTCCCTCCAGGCCTTGGAATCTATTAATCTCTTAGCATAACTGGCTTGGAGGATTAGATATTGAACTGGCATACATTTTTCAAGGGCATGAAAAGGGGTTATTTTTAAAAATTATCTTTTAGCAGATATTAGAACAAATAAATATCAGTTTATACAACTGATAACCCACATACTAGCGTGATGGGGTGTACAAATCCCACACTGGGCAACCAGGAATATGAGATTATTTTGGGCCCAGCCAGCCCCAACCACCTGCAGCAAATGCTCCATCTAGTGGAGGAATTGAGAGAGAGAGAAACAGCAGCAGAACTTGAAAAGAGCAGGCCTGCAGCCCCACCATTTGAGCAGTGCAGAGCAGAGGAAAGCCTAAAGTCTGACATGGCTGCCCCAAAAGGGCCCTCTTGAGGGAATGGAGGATCCACCTCTTATTTACTTGATTTGGACTTCCCCAACAGGGGAAATCCCTAGAGTAAGCTGAGTGGGGGCTGGGAGGTGATGAGAGGAAATGGTCCAGGGATGGCAGCCTTTGGTTGTAAGACCAGTAGTAGCTCCAAATGGTCCTGGGTCAGAGCCTGGTGGATTCGAAGGGTCCGGGCTCCCCTTACCCCAACCTCGCTGCTACTCATAAGTTGCAGCCTTGATCAGTAGGCCATGCTTCCCTACCAAACCCCGAGGGAGGATCTGTAAGAGTAAATGGACATCTGTCAGAAAATGTCCCCATTTTTAGAGGCACGTACTAAGGATGCCCATTATTGCCTCTTCTTTTTTCCAGGGGGATGGAGTCATATGCCCAACTAATCAGAAATAACCCTAATATAAACAGAAATACAACAGGGAACACAAATTAGCCTTCCATGCAAATGTGGTCATGGTATTCATTACAAATCCAGCTCAACACTACTGTAATTGCACGAGGAAATCTTAAATCCTGATATATTGCCAAATTTTAGCATAAACTGTAAGTCAGAATTCCTGGATGTAAGTGTGGACTCTGATCTACAGAAAGATATTAAAAATAAATAGAAAAGAATAATTATTTCAGTAAGGCATCTGGGAATACACATTTTTAAAATATGGCAAGATTTATATAATACTAAGTATATTCCTTTAAGTAAGAAAAACAAAACAGATCTGGAAAACTGGTTAAAATATGACATTTCATGGTTAGGCAAAATTGCAGCAGTTAATATTAATATCTTACTAATAATTAACTTCCTTTTCCAAACACTCCCGGTGTGGTCCCAAGAAATATCTTGGATCCATGGCAACCCATGATAAACAAATTCATTTGGGGAAATAGAAAACCCTGGGTTACACAATCTGCTTTACAAAGGTCGTGGTAAAAAGAAGCATTAGCTCTACCAAACATTAAGCACTATTATCAATCTAGTAAGATCAGAAACCTGATATACTGGATAACACCAAACCGTAATTAGTACTGGGTAGAGACAGAACAAGCTCATTATTGTGCAATAAACTCAGTATCATTCCCTGGATAAAGAAGTCCTACAGACTAAAAACCATTATATAACCACCGTTTTCTGAAAGCAACAATAGAAACTTGGGAAAATTTATTTAGAAAGCTAAGCCCAGATCCATCACATTCAATGCCCACAGTAGACAATACAGAATTGAACCCCAATAAAGCCTGGGAAGTTTTGATATATGGGAACTCACAGGCATGTCAAAATTCAGCCAACTGTTTAGATATATTACATTTAAATCACTTGATAAAATACAACTGCCAAGACACCAAAATTCCAGTATCTCAATACCTACAATGGAGACATTTTTCAACCCACCTCCACAAAAAAGCAAACCTAAGCAGATGATTGACAGAATTTGAAAACCTACTCACTACACCCATGAAACACAACTGTTTCACAATGAAACAAACTCAACAAAGAACTTACTATCCAAAACTAATTAGAGTCACCAATCCTCTCCAAGGTGAACATATTAAACCAAAATTGAAGTTTTTAGATCTGATCACAAAAAACCATGTCCAGATTAGATTATTTCAACATAAGACCCTCATGCCTCAAACACTACAACTGCTTTTCCTTGCTTTCCCTGACACTTTTTTGCACTAGCATACAATCCATAGCTTTGAAACTTCAGGGGGATTGCTTCTGATTTAGCAAAGTTAAGGAGCAATGTCAAAAAAATCAGGATTATAATGGAAGATTTGTATGAACCTTAACTATGTAAGAAAGACTGATGTCACTCTAATACGCCAGCTACTTTGTTACCAGCGATTCCTCAGACACTAAACGTTCTTACTTTGCAGCATAACAACAATCAAATCACATAACGTTCCAAGCTCTGACCTGTTTCCCTGTATCCTTCCAATGCTCCATCTGCTGACAGGCAGCCGATGATGCCAAAAATGAGATTGGGCAAGGGCCATAATTGAACTAGAGTTGTTTACATCTTAAAACTGGAAGAAGGTGGAGGATGACCTTGAAAGTCACTAAGTTTAAAACGTAGAAAAACTGATGACAAATGAACTTAAATCAGAGAAAACCTTTAAGTAGTGTATGTCTTTCTCTGCTGGTTTTATACGAAAATGTGAATATGATATTTCACAAAACTGAGTTATAAAGATAAAAGTGCACAATCAAATTGGAAATATCTGATTCCACAATTATCTGCTCTACTAATACCTGCCTATTGAGAAATAACCCAGTTCCCCCATTTTTCCTCCTCAATACATCAGAGGACATATAATAATCTAAAGGATTAGGACATAGTGCCAGCAACGTGAGAAAGTATTACGAAGTCTGGGGGCATTACCCACAGTCATTCTTAAACTCGCCCCTAAAGCCTGCTGTGGTAAGCATTAGCAAGTACTGTACTTATTTTCAGGATCATTTACTGCAAGCTACCAGTATTTTGGAAGTTCATCTTTAAAACCTCTGGTGACCTACATAACCAGTAGAAAAATTAAGTGGGATACGAGTACTATAGCTAACTGGCTAACATGTATGTGCACCACTGCCTGCTACTGAATACAGTAAGAACCACTCGACTGACATACACCCTATACTGCAAAAAGCAAAAGGCTCCCTGATCTTGAAGGAGTAAGCGTCTGTTTTTGGAGCAGGATACAAATTCCTCCCCCACTATCCCTTGTGAATTGCCATTGTGAATAGCCCCAAGCTAACAATATTTAAGTCCTCCACTGTGCTGCATTTTTCATTTCCCTGCAACTTCCTTCTTTGTTCTCCTTCTCCTGTCATCCTTATGCACCTCTTTTCCTACCTCCACGTTTGTTTCTCTTCAACTGTTTTCCTTTTCCAGCTTACCGTCTCCACCATCTTTTTATTCTGCTCCCTTTCTACAAGTTATGACCAATTGCTCAGAAATAGAAAATTCATACCAATCAATTTGACATCTTCATCCCTTTTCAAAAAATATTACTTTAGATTGTGATTTTAATGAGTAATCCGCTTTGTTAAAGATTAAAAAAAAATCAGATCTCACCCTTTATGTCTCCAAGGACTAAAATGTTTAACTTGGTGAAATGCCCTTGAAAATCATACTGAACAGGTCCTGGGATCCACTGGTCCTCTGCAGATCTAGGACATGTGTAGCTCTGGAGGGACAAACTCCTTGACCCTGCTTTGGAGAGAGAGTAATGAACACCAGCTCCACAGAATCTGAGTTTCCTTTTCTTTACTCTGAAATTTTCCTTGTACTGGGGGAAAAAAGACCTATTTGATTATCCAAACCTCTGCCAGGACAGGATTAATCCTTCCTATCATATTATCTTGAAAATCCTCTATAAAACAGACTAATTAAAGAAAAGATACTGAATATTTATTATTTTTCCTAATTCTGCTATCCCATCAATATAGCATACTAATTTTGTTGGCATTACACCCAAATCTTTTTGGAGGTTTAAATTTTGGCTGAGTCTCTTATGCGGGCTGAAACTTGATGAGGATTCAGTGGATAAACACATTTTTCTTTCATATTCTGTTTGAAAGCTCACACTCCTATTCTCCATTTAGAACAAGAGAGTGTTATATGGAAATGATAGTTCACTTAAGTTATTAAAACTCTCTTTCCCATGACCTTCAGATTCACAACTGAGCCTTCAGCATAACGGGATTTAAAAATCCATTTACAACGCATTGCAATTATAGGTTACCAAGTCTGTATTTGGTAGACATCTAATTTCAAGAACAACAGCTATTTTCAAATAAGATTTTGTTTTAAACTCTGACTTCATAGATTCTTCTGCTTAAAAATGTGAAAGGCTAGATGCAGTAATGATCAGTTATGATTCAATGTCAAAAACAGATCAAGATTAACAATAGGTTGGAGTAAAACTAACTAAAAAGTGTTATTTTCACACTGATCTGTCTTTCACACTTCATAAGTTAAATTACTCGTTTTCTAGACTATCAGTACATTTAAAAAATGAAATCAGTTCTAAATTATTTGAGAAACACTTGGCATTTATTCCTAAGTGTCCATCATCATTTCCATTAGAAGCCTTGCTGATAAGTTTATAACTTGGTTCTTATAATTTGTATCAGGCTTAAACCATGTGTACAGTTTCTCATCACAGATTACGAGTTTAAAAAAAAGTCCATCCAGATGTTTTCTCCCTGACCACTACGTAACATTTAAAAATTATAACTTGTTAAGAACTTTATAAACTCTTTTAGCTACATGAGTACAATAAAGTTGATGCGTATTACAAAGAGTTCTTAGACAACCATCATTGCATCTTGATACCATTAACAATTCCCATTAATATCCTACATAGCATATTATCTTAAATGATAAACTGATTCCATCTTATGTTACTGACAACTTGTAAAGCACAGAAACTTTGCAGAATGTATGCCTGTATATAACTAGCTATTTCCCTCATTTCCAGGAATTATAACTTTATAAAAACGACAGAAAGCTGCAATTATACATAGATACAGCAACTTTCACTCAATTTGTGCATCACATAACATAACATACGGTTATATAATGTGAAAAATATACTCCCCTCCATTCCCTCTACATTTCTGCCAGAGGAAGATATCACCAAGCTATTCTTCACTCAAATTTACATAGAGGGGATTTCTAAAGTGCTACATACCATATTTTTCATACTGATCAATGCTTACTAGTTCCAAGAGCTAAAATGCTAGAGACAGTCCTAACAAAGAACTGATGTCCGAGAATAATAGTTCTTTTCACACCGTTTTTAGTTAAAGATGACATCACAAAACTTCCCCAAAAAGCCAGTGGCTAATCTGCAGCAGTTGATCAAAAGACTTTTCTCCATTAAAAACCAAGGGACACATCAGTGTATTGGAAACATTGTCTAAAATTTAATACATTAATTACACTCAAAAATATTTTGAAATGACCCTTTAAAAAAAAAAACCTCCAGGTGTAAGTATCCTCCAAAATTGTAAATTATTTAGACATCGCTTAAAGTTTGTTGTGTATTGAAGAACAATGACCTGTGGAGCTCACAATCTATTTTTAGATATAATGCAAGGAATAAAACAAACCAATCAACCATTTTTTGGGAGGCGGGGGGGGGGGGGGGCAAAAGTTACAACATTTATTTTTTTAACTTAAGTTTTTAAAGGAAAAATGGGACCAGGAAAAACAGCCAAGAATCCCCCTTTGCAGTGTCTGGTACCCAACCATTGCAGGATTATGAAAGTGCATGAAATTCTGAAAGTGAAACTGATTAGTAACAAACTAATATGTACTAGACCATATTCAAAAAAAGATTAGGTAGTAAGTTTCATTTGAAAAAAACAATTATAGTAAAACTTCAAGTGTACTCTGTAACAATTATAAATTTTATATTTTTATTTTATTTTATTCTTTTAACCTGACAGTATCCCTTTGAGGAATGGATTGTGTGCATTTGGGAAGGCAAAAGGGGAAAATGGTACCTGGGATATCTTGGGGGCAGAAGGAGTGCTTATAGGAATTGAGGGAAAGGGGGGCAAAACCGAACCAGAACACACTCTGCCCACCTCTTCCAGAAGATGTGCAAATGTCAGGAGAGATTGAGGTTTCTAATAAAACTCTAAAAAGGGGTTAATTTGCCTGCTCTGGGGTTTTCTTGCAAATCAGTGATCTACCACAGAGGAGTGTTCAAAATGGCCTTTTCCTGACAGATAAAACCTGGAAATCAAGCCTCATCATATTCAATTAGGATTTATAATGATCTGTTGTTACATCTTCTAATTGTATATCAGTATATTTCAACAGGACAATCATTCATCTTTTATTTAATGCTATTACATTATTAAGTATAAATATATTTCAAGCTGATGACTGAATCGCAGTATGTTTTAAAGTATTGGTGGATTCGTAGAGAGGTATTACGTACGCACAGACACTCAGATGCATGCAAATATAACCACTGTTCTTTTTTTATAAAACACTCAATTAACTGTCATGTATCTTTTTTGTATTTTCCCCATCATTTGTTAGTTTCTATTTAGATACCAATGTATTGGCTTTATACTATGTAAATGCAGATTATTTTAGAGCAAGGATTTGTGACATCAGCATCATTTCTATGGTATGATCTTTAAAGAGGGTACACACTTTTAGTCATTTGTCACACATGACGAGCATCTTAATTACCTGGTATCCTAGGTTTCGGTGATAAAAAAATTATCTGATAAAAATAAAAATCTGTGTTTTTCCATGATTGAAGTGCAGCATTTCATTTTAGCTTCCCTAGCCACAATATATGTCGTTATCAGTTGAACACAATGTTTTACTGATATACAGTAGAACCCCATTTATCTGAGCCTCGATTATCTGGCTCTCCATATTAACAAAACCACCTGCCACCTGGGGCAGACTGCCCAAATCCCTGCACTCATCTGCAAATAAGGTATAGAAAGCGCTTTGCCAACTCTCCTGATTATCCCAATTTTTGACTACCCTATCTGGCCACAGTCCCAATTAGCTCGGATAAATGGAGCTCCGCTCTAAATGTAAAGCGCATTCAAAAATCAATCACAACAGTGGGAGGTTGCACGCATTGAATAAATGACACTGGTACATGCAGTAAAATTTAGTTCATGTGTATCTTTCTTATTTCATGAAGTATAAAAACTAAAGCATCTCTGCAAAAACACAAATCCCATGTTTTTCCACATTTTCCCATGGAAACCAGATTTCTAGGATCCCTGTTTATTACGCTGAGGTAATATTCCTCTATTAAGATTTCTAAATAAGCACTGGAATACATGCAAACGTACCTCTGCCCACATGGCAATGAAACAACGTATTACTCTGGAAAGAAAAATGTTCCCAATTTTCCATGTTAAGATACACTAATTTCTGCAATTTCATATTCCACTTAAACATATCATAGATTCTTGGGCACGTACCCCTGTAAACAGTTCAAGATGGGAATACTGGTGATTCAGCCTAATATTTTGAAAGTCACTGTAACTTGAACACATAAAACAGTTCAGAGACATAAAACAACAGATCAGAGACAGTTTTTGAAAGCCACTAAAATGTTTATCTGACACCCTGAGAACTCTTAACAAAATTCTTGACCGTATGGGCACACAAACAAAAGCTAACATTTATGCAAGGTGCAATTTTCACTGAAAGCACATAAGTTATATCAGGCTACTAGAACCATAACCTCACTATAACAAGGTCTACTTTCCCCTTATTTCTGAGAAGCTGAAGATACATCTATGTTAATGATCCTCCAGGATATTGAAATTTAAGCCAGAGTGACACTTATATAATAAAAACGTATCTGTTTAAAAACTGCATACATTTCTAAATAAATGTCACATTAACATTTCCAAAACTGCCAAACTGGTTACTCTCCTAAATGATTTGTAAGGGAACATTTGACAAATTGCATGGGGAAAATGGGGGAGGGGAAGTCATGTTAAGCACCTTCCTTGAGTATTAAATTATGCTACATTAGTACCCATCAACATGTTTATCTTGGAGCATGATGTAGCACTTAGACTATGTGGTCAATGAGACAGTCCTGGTCCGAGATTAAGCAAAAGGGAGCAATGACATAGAAAAAACGATGGAATTGAGAGAAGGGAGCAAATTCAGAGAAATGGGTCTAGAACTAAAAGCAGCAAGGAAAACACGCTGAGTCTTATTCAGAAAAAATTTCCAAAAACCAGCTAGGCAAGTTCTACCAACAATCTAGTCTTTCTAAGCTGCTCAACAGGCACTTATGCAGAAACTGCCCAAGCAGATATTAAACCTTGGCAGCATCTGCAGTAATATTTTTCTCAAGATGAACAGGTCTAACAGTTTTGCTAATGGTTACAAAACATTGGCACAGATCTAAATCCCGGGCATGTATTATGCAAATATGTATTACAGCTGTTTTTATTTAGTATGGTGCAGCAAAAACATGCATAGAGGAACAAAGGCAAATTATATAATGGAATTGTGCTGCTGTCAGTGAAATGCTGATTTATAAGCCAATTAAAGAAAGAGTGCTTTTAAATTTCTTAAAATAATTCTAAAATAAATTATACAATCAAACACATAATGTCTATTTCTATCACCAAGACAAAATAGTCTAAAAATGAAAGATTCATCCATTTTCTTCCAATCTCAAGACTAGTAACAAATTAATTAGTAAAAAATACAGCTAAATAAGAAAATGACGACGACTTCTCAACTTTCCACAAATGTAGTTCTTTCCACTTTTCCAATTCTGTGCCAAAATGTGCCTTCTCCTCCGTAATGAAGCGTTCAGCAGCCCCTGCTCACCTTGGCTTATATATTGGCTAAGGAAAAGTGGACTGAAAAGCAAGCATCTGACAGATTATAGCTCAAATTCTCTAATGAATTACGCTGCTGTTAGAAGTGACCTACTGAATCATAGGGTTCCATTAGATGATTGAAATCTGCAGCCTCGTCATGGCTTCAAAATTATAGCAGCAAATAGAAACAGAAGATACAGTTTAATTCTCTGAATCTACCAATCGTCTCCCATGTTATTCTCCTCACATGATTTCTTCCTACTGGAGATTATGAAATAATAATCAGATAAAAATTTAAACAGTTTAATTATATTAATTTTAACACATGCAAGCAGAATATGGTTTTACATAGAAACTTTCATACTTTATCTCCTCAGCTTTGTTCAATAATGCCAACATATTTATAGTAAGTCAATGAATGACAAAAAGTACTTCCAGTTTGATATTTAAGATGCGCCACTGGGTATGTAATTTACAGTCACGAGTAGCAGGTAAGTGATATCTATTACGAGTAAAAGAAAATTTGCATTTATATTACAATCCCCATAATGAGTGGAGCTCCCTTGCAATAGGTAATGTACAAAGTAAGAGAGACTGTAAACTCTTTAGGGCAGAGACCGTTCAAGTATGAAGACTAGACCGAATGCGTAAATGCAACAAAAGGGAAGAGAGGGAGGATGTAACAGTAATACAAAAATATAGTTTTGCAACATAGAGGAAATCATGCTTATTATGTTGATGTATTTATATGCAAAAACTATTTGCAATATAAAAGGAAGGCTGGAAACTCAAGAATTCTCCAGCACTTCTGACAAAATATTTGCAGCCATCCTAGTAAAATTTTACAAAAAGTTGAGGATCATAGCAATATCTAACATGCAGATGTTTTCAATTCCAAATTCACTGAAAGTCCAGCATTTCATGAGGTTAACATCTGCTACAGAAAGGAACAGTTTAAAAAGAAAAACAAAAAACTACACACCAGCTCCATGGAGAATGAAGCTGGCACTGCAAATTGAGGACACTGAATTCCTTTTCCTCCTACTCTTCCGGCATCTGTTTTGGCTGGCATCTGACACAAGCATTCTGATTGATGTCACCTGGCCAGTCCACGAATGCTACGGCATGCTATTCAAGACAAAAAACATTCTGGAAAAGAAGGCAGACAGCTTAGCAACTGGGGGGGAAAACGTTTTAAACATTGCTGCTGCTTTTTAGCAGCACTGCTTAAACCCTTGCTTATTAACATTTCTCCCCACTACAATTATTGCTCTTGTTTGATAGATTCCTTTGTTCTATTTCATACTGAATGGTAATAGAGTAGCACATGATTGGTTGGAGGATAATAATTGGAACAGTGACATCAAGTGCTGGCCAAAATAGATGCGAAAAATACTCTTTAGCATAATCTGTCTGAAATGTCTGTTCATTTTGGATGAAGCTGGCAAAAGAAGTCACACTTTTAAAAAAAAGGGTATGTTACATGTCTCACGTATAATTTGACAGTGTGTAAACAAGTCCTGAAAAGTGCAAGCACATAGACCTTGGTTTCTCATTAAAGGAACCCAGGTTACTACTGCATGAGATTTATTTATTACAGAAGATGCCTTATAGCACAATTTATAGTCAGAAGAAACTGCGCTGCATCTGCCTTCCTCCCTATTTTCATACGCCCTTAGCTTTTGTTAGAAGTGGATTTTTCCACTTGCTTTTTGCTATGGCCAAACTCCAGCCTGGGATGGAATGCAGCTTGTTAAGCCTCAAATTAAATAAATAAATAAATAAATAGGTGGTGTTACCTTCTGAAGTCAAAAACCGCAGACAATAACAGTTTTCTAAGAAACTTACTACTAGTGTCCCAAACTGGTTTGAACCAACCCTGGAGAAGGTGATAAGATAACTTATAGCTACCAGCTGCAGTGCTCATGAGAAAACTTTACTGACCAAGGTCAGTGAGTTTCCATGCCAATGGGCGATATGCTAATTTTCTGGGGTCTCAGCCATAAAGCCAGGCTTCTAGTTTGGACACGTTGGAGGTTAGTAGCCTATCGTTTCGCCCAGGGACCTGGCCAGTCCTGGGCACCTCCCCACTCTTCAGAAGGAAGAGTGTTAAACCCCCTTGTCTGATCACCAAGGGAGCCTGCAGTTTTCTTTTTCTTTTTTCGCAGATCTTTTTTCTGTTTTTGGATTTTTCTTTTACTGATTCTTTTTGTTCACCTGGTTACCCTGGATTGCGAGGCTGCACACCTTAGCATATCCGAAGGTGGATGGCAGGGGGTGTTCAAGTGTTGTAACTGGTTGCAGTGAGCTCTGATTATGGCTGCTCGCAGCCAGGATGAACTGTAAGTTGGTCGAGCTGATAAATCACCGAGCTGGTCAAGAGCGTGCAATTGGTTGACACCAGACCGGTGGGCTCTGCTTATGGCTGCTCGCAGTCAGGATGAACTATAAATTGGTCGAGCTGATGGAACACCGGGCTGTTATCTCACACTTAATCTTCTATCTCAAGAAAACAAGTTGCAGATCTGTTGTCTGTCACTCCGGAGATAACATCCACATGTGGTAAATATAACCTGGTTAAATCTGGGATTAAAATTGGGGAATGTTTTTGGGGATTGTGTGTGTATGTATTATCACTGCTCCAAGCACACTAACCCACAGATTAAAAATAAGCTGAAATCCACTTGTATTCCCCACCAGGCACCCCAGCTGACCCTTGTAACTCCTAGCTGCAAACAGCCCATGGCTAGCCTCACCGGGCCATGACCCATGGTGACTGTGGAGCAAGGGGGAGAAGCAAGGTGTTCGTGCTGTCCTGGGCTGTGCATATGTAATAATGTGTGTTAAAATGGAATAATCCTTTTCACCCACAGATTGTGCTCTTTGTCTGGTCTGAGCTTTACCCAACTGAGACTGGCACTGAGGTTTTCCCTCTGGGTTGGGCTCGGGAAGATGGATTGTGATTGCGGTGATGCTAGTGTTTGCACTTGAAGGATTTTTTGAAAGTTTTAAGGAAGTAAAGTTTTGGGAATGTGGCTTGTGTATGAGGGATTGGTGTACATAGGATTTAATAAGGAATGTCTTAGGGAAGTAGAGTTTGGGAATGTGGCTTGTGTATGAGGGGTTGGTGTATGTAGGATTTGATAAGAATTGAAGCTTTTTTAATTGCAATAATAGGAATTCTTTCATTTAATTCATTTTTCCTTTTTTATAACTCTATATACTTCAATAAAAGTTACATGAACAGTGGTTAACCAAAAAATAGTGGTCTGGTCTCTTATCTCTTGATTGGGACACACTCTTGAAATGGGGTGATTGGGCCCCTTGCGCCCCACTCCACCACAACAGCTTTATGAACTATTAACCATTTGGGCTGAAATTTTCCATTCTTCCTTCCCTCACTTCTCTCATCTTTTAAAAAACTACTTTTAAAACTAGCATATAGAAAATGGTGTTTTTAACATGACATAGAAACAATTATGGACCAGTGAGATTGCCTGGTTTGAAAAATAGTGGGGTTTTATTTTTAAAAGATATAATCATTTAAGAACGTCTGCTGACTATAGAAAGAAGAAATTTTCTTAAATATCCAGGTGCACACTTAAGCACGAATGCACTGTACTTGCTTGAGAAGTTAATTAAGTGCACACAGGTTGATTTCATAGTATTTACTTCATAGTGAATTACTGACAGAAACCCTCCCCCCTCTTGTTTTTCCTTTTATAACCCCTCCCTTTTTTAAAAAAAACTAGTAATTTAAAATTACCAAAATTAGCATAATGCAGCTTGAAGGTTGAGAGATCTAGACCCAACAGACAGGTCATCCCAAGTTCAGGTTGCTCTGGGAACTCCAATACTGTTACATTGCACAATGGTAGTTTTTTTTTTTATTAATTCTTCTCTCTTCCTCATTAAATATAAAGCTTAATGCATTACACTGATAAGTCTGGTTTTCATAGAAAATTAGGTTGTGTTAGGACATGACCTTCAGGAGTTGTGTTAATATGATGTTAAAGAAGACTAATCAGTCAATACGGGGAAAAAAACATCTTATTTAACATCATGTCAGCTCATCATGACTAAACTATGGTTCCACTTAGGTTTATCCATGATTAGGTGACACAGCGGAAGCTACACGGTCCAGTATACAAAGAATGCTAAGTCATGTTTAACTTGGTTAGTTAACACCAGACATGTTCGAACACCATACAATCAATGCAAGAAGTACAATGTGACAAAGATAATGTTGCCAAGGAACATAGGCTTTTGGAATGTTCTTTCGCTTGGTCTTGTAAACTTAACTATCAGCACTGCTTTGATGCCACTTTTTTTGCATTTTTAATCACTCCAAAAACTATTACATAGGTTGGTACTACACAGCATTGATTTTAAGGAATAAATGTTTCTGCCAAAAACAGCCAATTTACTTCAGTACTCAAGTTTGATTCCTAGGGCTTGACACACCCAAAAAACATATATAAGCCCCAAAATGTAAGTTAGTTATAATATTTTTAAATGTACTTTATATTTCCACCCTAGCTTTCTCAGTTTTCATTTGCTTTTTACTAATGCTGTTAGAACGGCTGATGCTCAATGTCCTACACTGATGAGAAACCAAAACGTGAGTAACTAGGTGCAACAGGAGCAGGAAAAGAAATTATACAGTGGAGATACTGGCTGATAGCAACCACATAGGCTCCTAACAAATAACATGATTCATTTTCCAAGGTTCATTTTGCAGCTTTAACAATGATTTATGTTAAAAATAAACATTTGTCTAAGCTCTGAGCCCTTGATATCACCCCACTACATAACTTCACTGGAGGAATAGGAAAAAGGCTTCTGTTGTGACCTACTTTGTCACTGTAAATCAATATAGTGGACAAATATTAGTATTGATACCTGTAAATTAGGTTTTGCAGTTCTGGTGCATTGGTCTAAAATGCCTGGGATCTACCAAGCAGTTCCTTACTTACAAAGGTAACTGGGGTGTAAGGGTAGAAGTTTTAAATCAATTAACTCTTCTCGGTCACTGTACAGCCAAAGCTTGAATCTTCTGAAGGCATGTCAGTCTGAGCAGTGCCAAAGAAGAATGCAGAGAAGACTGGACAATGACTTCTATTTATTATAGAGATACAGGAAAGGTCTCTGCTCACCTAAGGGGAGTTTAAACACCTTTGCAATATGCTTTATTGTAAAACATAAAGGAAGTCCTGCCCCTACTGGGATGAAACACACAGGATTTTCCTCAGAGGAAGTCCCACTACAGGCTTTAAAATGTCAGCTTGCTTCACCCAACTTGAAGAGGAATCCCAGTTTTCATCTCTGATGCATTTCTTCCTCCTAGTAATCTTTTCTTTGCAATTCTCATTACCAGACTCAAACAAGTCCTCTCAAAACACTCCTTAAGTATTCCACATGGCTACCCTAACAATGTTACCTCAAAACTCCCTGAACCAAGGAAAAATCAACATAGCCCTGAAAAAGATTAACCCCTTTCCTGGCAATCTTTGGATGGGTTCTGGAAACTTCTTAATCATTTCTGACCCATTTGAAATTATATATTTAAGAAACGGAAATGGAAAACATGCATGAAGCAATAACTGGTCTATCAGAGAATCCTGAGATCAGGAATCCTGAAATCATCTGGCTTTAAAATTTCAAAAAGAAAAAAACCTTCTGTAATAGCTTAAATTAGACCCATTATAAAAGATGATGACAAATAGAGTCAGTGATCTGCATTAGAGATTAAAACACAAATTAATGAAAAATTTATTAGCAGCCAATCAGATTGTAGCTTCAAATTATTAGTTTTTAAATCAATATATTTTCTACATACAAACAAGGCTAGAAATATCAATGAATCTAACTGACTTCTCATATTAAACATTTGCAAGACTAAGTTAACTTACACATTTCTTTGGGCAGAACTTATTAAGCACTATAACCATTCCACATGTTGATATGGGGCACAAGAGGTAGAAAGAAGTTTACTATATTTGTCACTTTAAACAGAATACACAGCTCCAAAAATAAATGAATAAATAGATTTTCGATGAAGAATTGCATTTCTGAATTAAACTGTTTCTTCTTGATCCATGACAATTTGCAGATTTGTCTACTACTCTCTCATTTGGGTTATTTTCATTGCACGTAGTATCAATGCAACAAGTAACTCAATTCTGAAGAAGTTTTAACATGGCACTTAAATCTCATTTATTTAAAAAATGTCTTTCATTAAATGGTCACAGCTTGAAAGTTTTCTGAATTTCAAAAGGGATACTAGCTGTCTGCATCAAGAAAGCTGTTAAAGGCTCTTACACTGCCCTGAGTTTAAGGCCAGCAGTGTATTTACCGGCACTGAAAACCATAAGACGACATGAAGAAACTATTAAAGCCAATTTGAGCTTTGCAGTTAACACATACCTTACTAATTCATACTTACTGGGTTCCCTCATTATGAATTATTGAATTTTGAAAATCAGTATGTGAATAAGCAGCACAGTATGGCTAATGCGTCACCAAATGTACTGTGTTCATTTCCCAGCAAGTATAGTTCAGTTTTGTTTATGATAGTTCAGTGCACTGGTAAGTGTTCTCTGATAGAGTTTCTAAAAATACTGAAGTGTTAGTAACGCAACAACTACCACAGCCTACACTTTTAAACCTTTGCAGAGGCATGGAAAGAGAACTTTTTGTATGTGTATATTAAGAGGTGAGGTTCTACTCTGACTTTGAAGAGTAACACACACAGCCCCAAAATGTAGATTAAAAAACATTTTTGCAAAACCTGAAATTAACACTTTAAAAATAAATGTACTACAAGCCTCTTTCAAACAAGTACTCCCTTGCATGCTTGAACCCTAAAAGCATTACAGTATTGGGGACGTACACAGGAAACAGACAATTGTTATAATGAACAAAGAAGAAACTGATATAATTAAATTTTCATGGTACAAGCTGAGAAAAATGCAGAAAGTAAAATAGCGAAAAAAGTGGAAAGTAACAGCTGCAGCTCTAATAATCTAAACATTTATAATCTAAACAATTTTAATATTCTTGTTTAAAGTATAATTTTAACTTCAAAGAATCATTTTTAAAAGGTAAAATTTTGTTATGCCCATGTGTTTATATGCAGAGCTTTTGTTATGGTTAGGACCTACAGTAAAAGCAATGTTTCAAACAATGGACCTATGTAAGAAGTAAAGTAAGACATAGCTATAATCAGGAGGAGAGGATATTTTCAAAACAAAAATTTAAACAGCACATAAAAGTTAGGGTTTAAACTATTCATCAGTCTCTCAACGAGGATTAATACTGTGCTCTACCCTTCGGCTTTAAAAGATTTTTTTTATGGTTTGATGAATACTGTGGGATTTTTAAGTTTTTGAATATAAAAAAGTTGTATCATCATTTTCCAGAGCTACATGCTTCTGTTACCCAAGAACACGCCTAAGCCAACAGAAGACAGGGTGTCACAGTTACTAGGCATGCTCAGAACTGTTTCTCAAGCTGTATAGGAAGTTTTCATAGTAGGCAATCCAACTGGCAGGTAACACCCCAAGAGGAGAGAGCCAAACAGGGTACAAGGCAGTGGAGGGTGAGTTATAAAGACAGGCATTAAGACAGTCCTGTGGACTCAGTGGGTGACAGAGGCAGGATCAGAAGGTCTGCTGAGGGGGCTAGGTCCCAATACCTGTACCACTCTGAACACAGGCTACAGACTTGTTTCACCAACTGAGGACTAGCCAGCTACGAACTAAGGGCTGGAATGTTACTAGCTGTGGAGATCGCCAGTTTGTTTGTAGGCCGATATCATTTTGAAAGGTGTTAAAGGACTGAGATCCTGCCATTCTTCTCAAGCTGACAAACACTATGTATTACGGCCACACTATAATGACTGAGAAATCATCTCTGAAAGATAAGAGGGGAGTGTGTGTGTGTGAACGCACACGCATGTATTTTACAAGGGGAAATTGGCCCATCTGCCTCAGTTTATACTGGAGAAAAGTGAAAGTGTATGCTGAGAGTATTTTTTATTTTCTGCTTTTACACAACAATACCAACTTGCATGATGGCCATGATTAAAAACAATTCCTCTGCACCTCTTACTTCACAGAAAAACACTGTGTCTATGTTTCTCAGAAAATTTAGAAGCGGGAGACAAGAGGGGGAGCTCATATGTATGGATGACAGGATTCTTGTCTTTGGAATTACAGCAGTTTCTCCCAGTAGTTCAAGAGCGCTCAAGTTTGCTGGCCTTCAGGATTTTGCCAAAAATGGGAGATGTGACACACAGGGTTGAGTTTTTGCAGTTTGTGGCGCATGGGTTGACATATTGCCAATTTCACTAACATGTATTTTTTTCATTACTTATGTGTAGATATCTAGAGGCTACAATAAGCATCTTAATTGAAAAATAAAATCAGCATATTTAAAATGAGCTTATTTAACAGAGTGCTCTAAGAGAGGTAATCAGGAAAGAATTAAAACAGGAGATAGACTGCTCTAAAGCCAGCAGTTTTTGTGAAATAAATAGTAAAAAAAATGACCATTTCTTAAATTCTTTTATCAAGTGGATACCCTATTTTGATAACACAAGCCAAGTAACACTGTATATATGTACTAATGCCTAGAATGTTCTGTAGCTGTATCTATTCTGACATCACTTTGGCTGGCACCTTCACTGTTAAGAAGTTGTGTCAGCATTTCCATTATAAACTACAGGCCTTATAAACTCCGTTTTAAAGAGAAATCACTCTGGGCTGAAACTCAACAGACAAATTTTCCATGTGGGAGCAAATGCTTTATTATTGTTATAAAAAGTGATTATTTCCAGCGCTCCTATTCAAGTTTTTATTCTGGTTTCTTTAGAGATTAATGAGAAAAGTCTGGGCTTGCAGGAACAACAACTTCCAAAAGAGACATCTGTCAGAGTGTGAAATGGACTCCCAGGGAACTTTGTGGGGTCGTGAGGATAAAGAGCAGACACAGTATTTCCAGTGCTTGAGTCATTAAAAAAAAAAAACACCTATCTGGTTGTTGATAAAGGCAAGGAACGATGCTACCTGATTCTGCAAGACGGAAACCATCTGCAAGATGCTATATGCCCTCAACCTCTCGTTGAATTCAGTGAAGTTGCCTTCCTCATGGCTCCTGCTCTACAAAGAGGTGCATTAGCCAGTGTGCACTTCCACCTCCTCCGACATATTCCAGACTGCCCTCTGCACCCAGAGGAATTTGTTGGGGGTCATGTTTGGCTTTCAAGTGACTTGCTCCCCTCCACACTGGAGTATCTCCATACCCTCAAGAACATGCTGCTGGAAGGAAATAAAGTAGGACACATTCTGGTGACAGTTTGACAATTCACTTTGTAGTCTTCGTGACAGTCCAAGGCCTTAAAGATTGGGAAAGTTAATGTTTTTTTAAAAGGAAGAGCACAAATATTCAGATCTGCTCATCCATAATCACGTTTAACTCCCATTTCATGGACATCAGGCAGCTGAACGCATCTGGATTTGGCTTTTTGCAATGCAAAACCCCTCTATATCCTTGTACAATAGGTAAAAGTAACAAACATGCATACCTACAAAAAGAAAGCTATCACTTCTGCCTTCTCTGCAATTTAAATGGAGTCAGGGTTGGTCCTAACTTATTTCCTTTCCACTCAAGGACAAGATAGGCAAACAAACAATTAATTCTCTGGAGCACATCAGAAGCACCATTTGTCTGTAAATCATTTTGTCTCTTTGTTCTTCAAATTCCTTGATAGTGTATATAGACTCTTTCCAGAAGCTGGAAGGGAAGCAGTTAATCCTCTGCCCAAACCAGAAAGGCCACTGCTCCCTATACTAAGACATCTCGAAAGGAGGAGAGCTGGCCCAGCTGAAGACAATGAAGCATGTCAGAAAAAGGTAAGTACTACGGGGTGGCTGACTATAGGTTTCAACAAGAATAGTGAAGTTAAAGGGAAAGTTGGGTTTCCCATCTCAGTAAGTAAACTGGTAAGGTGAGCGTGCTTCAAACAAGTCACCTCTTTACAATGTTAAACTGGGCTAAGGAAACCAGGATCATTTATATTTGGCCTTCAAAGATGCAGAACACTTACAACGCTCTGCAATAAATCACACCAAGTTTAGCATCTAAACCCTATTTTAGCATAGAGACTCTCTTGGAGTTGACATGGCCTGGAGCAGGGCTCAAACATTTTCATTCTGAACCCCTCTCTCCCTCCAACATATTTTAAAAACTCCAGAGCCCTGCAAGGAGGCCTCGGGACTCCTGGTTTCAGAAAGAGCAAACCAAGAAAATATGTGCCTGTTAATACTTCCTGCAGCTCTGATCCACCAGAGAAGATATATTAGTCCCTCTTTCACATCAGGCAGATGACTACCAATAGCATTTTCATTCCCTTCACTCCCCTTTTCGCTCAACACATCACAACAAACATGACTAATACAAGCCATAACACAAATATGCACAGACATTTATTTGTTGTCTATTTACTGATGGCTGGATGTCAGTACGGGTGGGTCTAGGCTATAGGAGGGAAATACCAGGTAAGGAATCCCCCTTCCTACAGTCTAATGGGATCTAACTTGCATATCCAGCAATTTTCAGTAGAAGATTAGGGAAGAAACTGGCTGTTACATTCACCGGGCATATGGGACAGAGATTCATAGAATCCAAGGTCATTGTGATCATTAGTCTGACCCCCTGTGTAACACAGGTCACAGAGCTTCACCAAAGTAATTCCTGGAGCGTGCCTTTTAGAAAAAACATCCAATTGTCATTTAAAAATCCCCAGGGATGGAGAAGCCAACACAACCTTGGTGAATTGTTCCAGTGGTGGAGTACCCTTACTGTTGAAAACCTACATCTTATTTCCAGTTTGAATTTGTCTAGCTTCAATTTCCAGCCATACCTTTTATTCAATATTTGCTTCCCATGTTGGTACTTATAAACTGTGATCAAGTCACGCCACAGCCCACCCTTCATTAAATTAAAGTGCCTTGAATCTTTCAATATATGACATTTTCTAATCCTTTCATCATTCTTGTGGCTATTCCCTGAACTCCAAATTTATCAACATCCTTCTTGAACTGTAGACACCAAAACCTGACAGTATTCCAGCAGTGGTCGCACAACTGCCAAATACAGAGGTAAAATAAACTTCTCTACTCCTACTAAAGATTCCCATTTATGCATCCAAGGGATACATTAGCCCTTTGGCCCTGACATCACACTGGGAGTTCATGTTCAGCTGACTATCCATCACAACCCCCACATCTTTTTCAGAATCACTGCTTCCCAGGCTAGAGTTCTCCCCATATTGTAAGTATGATCTACTCTCTTTGTTCCTACACGTATACATTTAACTGTATTAAAACTTAAATTGTTTGCATGTGCCTAGTTTACCAAGTGATCTAGATTGCCCTGCATCCGTGATCTGTTCTTTTTTGTTATTCAACACTCCTCCAATTTTTCTGTCATCGGCAAACTTTATCAGTGATTATTTTGTTTTCTGCCAGGTCAGTGATAAAGATGTTAAGAACCAAGAACCAATCCACTGAAACACAATCACTCGATGATTCCCCGTTTACAATTACATTGAGACCTACCAGTGAGCCAGCTTCTTAATCTCTTTAAGGTGTACCCATGTTAATTTTAAGTCATTATAGTTTTTTAATCTAAATGTTGCACAATGTCAAATCAAAAGCCTTACGGAAATGTAAGTCTATTACATGACATGAGAGAGAAGCTTGAGCCATGTAAGCATTCTGCCATCAGAGTCCGGAGCCTTTTCACCCTGGTCTTAATCGACTGCAGAACTTGCTTCATTGTCTGTTGTTGCCTGAATAGAAGGCCTGAGATGCTATTTTCTGCAATGCTGCCTCCTTCAGGACCACTCTCTGGGTGAATCAGTTTCTAGCTAAGCCAGTGAACCACAAGGTTGTGCGTGCCTGCAATGATCAAGTGTTATTAGTTGCTACCTCTCCGATTTGCACAGAGGAGGGACCAATCCACCTGTCTACTTATGTCACATCGAAGCCACGGAAGTAAAATAATAAATCTTCCTTTCTGTTTAACTTTGCTGTGGTTTCTTTTTGTTTTGTTTTGTTCCTGGCTGTGCCTCTCCAACTCGGCCATTTCCCTTATTTTGAAATGTGGGAAAGAGGCAGAAAGCATTTCAGTCCTCCATATCATAGACATTCTGCTTAACAGAAACTTTGGACAGGTGGAAACACTCCAGCTCTCAACTGTTCACGTATGGAGTTATCACAGTAGAGGAGTCTTAAAGCATGGTGCTCCAAGAACACGCAACTAACCACATAGTTAACAAAACAAGCCCACCTTTGGAATGAGAGCAATTGCTTATTCCCCTTTACATTTAGGACTACATATTAACATTACTGTACATCCCAGACAATTCACACTTTTGACAAACTAGACTGAAGTGCTGCCATTTTCTTGGTGGCTTGGGTATAGAAACATAGGGGTACGCTGTGCGAGAGATTTGCAGTTTATTCTAGGATATCAACTCCCAGATCTCATTCCCAGGACCAACTGGGGTCAGATACACTACAGAGGTAACATGTGGTAGAAGGCTCTTACACCATTAAATACTGTCTGAAAAAACATATCTGCAATGATAAATACAGCATACGGTGATATTGTCTTTACACGAACAATTAGCAGCAGTTAGACACTACTACACTTCTATGATCTATGTGACTTCCACCACACCCATTAGTAGTGAAATTGGCTGCATGTTCCTGAGGTGGTAGCTTGGATAATAGAAAGTATAAATAAATGGCCTCCAGTGTGAGAAGGTGGTCAATGAAATCTTCTGGCTCGCCAAGAGGCTTAAAGAAATGGCAGTTTTCAACATTAAACTGTCTGTCAGTAGTGACTTCCATGGCATTGCTAATTACTCAATTGCTCATTTTATATTTACTATTACTCATTTATTTATTATTTACTAAATTACTCAATATTTACTATTACTCATTTCCTATTTTCTATGTACTCAATTACTCATTTTATATTAAATTACCCATTTTATATAAAAGTCTCAAGAGCACAACTATTTACCCTCTCTATATGGGCCTGATTTCATAGAATCATAAAAATGCAGAGATCTCAAGAGCTCATATAATCCATTTTCCCCACACTGAGGCAGGATTAAGTAAACCTAGGCCAGACCCGATAGGTGTTTGTCCAACCTTTCCTTAAAAACCTCCAGTGATGGGGATTCCACAGCCTGCTAGGCTAACCTGCTCCAGTGCTGAAAGATCCTCACAGTTAGAAAATGTTTAATATACCTGAATCTCCCCTCCTGCAGACTATTACTTCTTGTCCATTCCTCTGTGGACATGAGAAACAATTGATCACTATCCTGTTTAGAATGACCTTTTATATATTTGAGGATTTGTGTGCCCCTTCAGTCTTCTCTACACCATAGTTTCTCAACCTGTGGTACATGTGCCCCTGGGGTAGGTACGCGAGACACAGGCAGAGGATATTTGGGAAAAACAGAGAGAAGGGGAGGCAGGAAGCAACTGCCTATTTCTGGGGAAGCCTGGTGGCGGCAGCCCATTTCCCACCCAGTCCCAGCTTCTAACTGAGACACATGAAGCAGCCCCTGGCTTCTGGGGAACGCAGGTGGCAGCCCCCCTGCTTCCCACCCAGTCATAGCTCCCAGCGTCTGGGGGAGGTGGGCAGCAGCTGCCCACGTTCCGCCAGGTCTCAGCTCCGAGCTCTGAGGCAGGTGCCAGCCACTACAGTCCCAGGACGCCGGGCTGCAGCGACCTGCTTCCTGCCTGGTTCCAGCTGTGAGGCAGGTGGCAGGCATCAGCTTTTCAGGAAGGCGTGTGGCAGCCCCCCCGCTTCCCGCCAGGTCACAGCTCCCAAGTGGGAGCCCGGTGGCAGCCTCCAGCGACTCGGGAGCTGGGCTCGCAGCTGGGTGGCAGCCACCCGCGCCCGGCTCTAAGCCAAGGGGCAGCCTCCAGTGCCCCGGCTTGAAGACTGGCAGCAGCTGCCTGCCCATATCCTTGGCTCCCAGCCAGCGCAGAAGCCTCCTCTGCCCTCCTGAAAGTGGGTGGCAGTCGCCCACCTCCCGGGCTCACCCCTTCCCCCTCTCAAATCTATGGAAAAAAATTGGCTTAACACTTTACATTCCCCAGCATTGCCCAACATCACCTCTAGCCCAGGTACGGACTTGAGTTGTTCACCCCTGCTGTAAAGGTGGTAACCCTACCCACACTAGATCTGACATCTGTCATAGATACCTTATATACTCTGCTCTTCTTCCAACATATGGCTCCCATAGTCTGTAAATATAAAATCCCATGGAAAATTGAGTATTGGGGATACTTATTAAAATGTTCAGAAGTTAGGGGGTACTTGCTACTTAAAAGGTTGAGAAACACTGCTCCAGACTAAACATACCCAGCTTTTTTAAGCTTCTCTCATAGGCTAGGTTTCCCAGACCCCTTATTTTTGTTGCTCTGCACTGAACTCCATTCAATTTATTCAAGTCTTTCTTGAACTGTGGGGGCCAAATCTGGATTCACTGCTCCCGCTGAGGCTTCACCAGTGCCGAACAGAGTGGAACAATTACATCCTATGTCTTATACATGACACTCCTGTTAATACACCTCAGAATGGCATTTGGCTTTTTTGCAATTGCATCACATTGTTGAATTGACTCATTCAATTCGTGATCAACTCAAAGCCCCAGATCCTCTTCAGCAGTACCACCACCTAGCTATTTAGTCTTCTTTTTGTAGTTGTGCTTTTGATTTTCCCCTCCCAAGTGAGGTACTGCACATTTGTCTTTATTTAAGTTTATCTCATTGATTTCAGACCAATTCTCCAATTTCTCAATTTCATTTTGAATTTTAGTCCTGTCCTCCAAAGTGCTTGAGAACCCTCCCAGCTTGGTACCATCCACAAATTCTATAAGCACACTCTCCCACTCCATTATCCAAGCCGTTAATCAAAATATTGACCCAGGACCCAGACCCAAGATAGACCACTGAGTGACCTCACTGGTTATGACCTCGCAGTTTGAGAGCAAACCACTGACATACAGTCTTTCAACCAGTTGTTCACTCACCTTAGAGTAATTTTATTTAGACAAAAAACAACCAGAGGCCTGTAGCACCTTAAGGACTAACACATTTCTGCGGGCATAAGCTTTTGTGGGCTGCAACACACTTTGTCAGATGTATGAAGTCATGATGAAGTGGGCTGCAGCCCACAAAAGCTTATGCCCACAGAAATGTGTTAGTTTTTAAGGTACTACAGGACTCTCCTCGTTTTTGCTGTATACAGAACTTTATTTAGACCATCTTTCCTTAGTTTGCTTATGAGAAAGTCCAGGTATAACACATCTACTTCTCCCCTATATCTCCCACCACACACACACAAGCATGTGCACACACACACCAAGCTGGTTGCTCTGTCAAAGAAGGAATTTAGATTGTCTTGGCATGATTTGTTCTCCATAAATCCATGGTGTCTATTACTTCTCACCTTATAATCCTCCAGGTTTGAATAAACTGATTAATAATTTATTCCTGTATCTTTCTGGGTATTTACAGCTAATTGGTTCCAATGAAGAGCATTTAAAATGCTTATGTTTAAATAAAAATGTCACCATAAATGCATTTTGCAGTGTACTCGCCCACTGACAGAGAGACCTATTTAGTTTATTTGTATCAGTTTTATACTAAATAGGAGTGAGAATCAGTTGCAAGAGGGAGTTTGCAGATTGAGCATTAGCTGTCTGTTCTCATCTTCTGAAAACAAAGAATAGAGAAGGGAAGAAGGCATTAGGGTCTATCTACACTGCACGGTTAGCCCAGGTGATTGGCACCCAGGTCTGAGCACTGGGGTTAGCTTAGCCCAAGTGTGAGCACTGACACAGCGAAGCCTACCCATGTTAATATGTCCTCATTGTCTCTGCATTTCTTTGCAAGTTTCTGGAAGAATATTCTATGGTTCTGAGTGTTGAGATGCTCTAGGATTCTTTCCCAATCAAATCTATCAACTGTGATAGAATCTGAATTGGGGGAAGGTAATGGAAGACTATTAGCATTCAAGTGATTTTGCTTGCATCCTCACAGCAAGGCAGGTGGGTTCCAGCCAGAGATAAAGCACAATTGAGGCTTTAATTCTGTGCAAATAACCCTTGGTTCAAAGTGCAAATAAACACTTGAGGGCTGTGTATCTGAATGGTAATGGAGTTTGGGCAAAAACCCATGTAGAAGCACAGGCTAAGATTACAGTGTTGAAATACCATAGGAGTGTATTCTGATGCAGTTATGTGAAAACAGTAGAAGTTTTCACAGTCTAAAACTACAGAATTTGATCAATTCATTTCTAGTATTTACCAATTAGCCATTAATGGAAAAATAACATTGGAAACAGGTATTCCTTTAAAAATATAAAATTTTAAATAGTAATTAGAAAATCCTAATATACAGAAATTACAGCCAAGCGTCAAACACATTTTCATATAAATTGCACAAAGTATAGTCCAGCTGTCTCTTAAAATTTATACCCGTTTATAATGTTTTATTTTTTCATATATGCCACCAAGAAAGCCATCAAGGAGGAAGTGAGATTGAATATTTGCACATATTTCTTCCAGTTCAATCCTGCTTTCTCTGAAGTTAATGTGGTGTTTGCCGCTGATTTCAATGGGAACAGAATAGTATTATGCAAATATGTGGCAACATACCTTTGCTTGTACAGTATAGATGTAGCTGTATAAACACAATCAGATAAAGATTCTGGTTCTATCAGAAACCTGTAGAAATTTGGATTTTTAAAAGCAAGTAGTCACAAAAAATGCATCTAAAAAGCCACTTAAGAGTAGTTCCAAGATCAGAATTTTCCCTCTGCAAAATTTAGAGAAATTTCAGTGGGACTCAGAAATTACTTTAATAATAAGATTTGACTTGACAGATATTCCTGAGGAAGTAAGAAAAAGAATGCAAGTTCAGTTGTGACAATTGCAGAACTACATTACAAAACTCTGGATGTGTTACGACTTCCTTTTCAGTAATATAATACAATTATATAATATAATACAATCCTGCAATATTTTATTTCTCAAGATACTTTGCATTTTTGGTCTTAACAGCAGCAGCAAATGCCAACCAGGATCTTAAATATTCTCCAACACCAGTTCTCTCCTACTTGGGATTTTTTAGGTTCCATCATCACAGTATTTCTAGCATATGTACGCTTAAACCCAATTGTATAAACACAAACATAATAGGCAGCATAACTATTGTTTTTAATATGCAGACACACAGCAGAAGTCTTTTATGCTGCATAGAAAATATCAGAATATAGAAAAAGAATCTAACAAGCCTTCCAAATAAAGTTTGTTTTTTTTAAGTGGGTCACACATTTTATTTTATTTAATATTTCACGATAACTCAATGAAATACATCCTGCTTTCCTGAAAACACTTCTGATTAAAACACAAGATATTTGAAAGGTCATAAACACTTGGTAGCAGTAGGACTGCAGACGCCCGCATGAATGTTTTCACTCAAGATAAATAAGGTTATAGCAGCTGCTGTCTACAGTCCAGGCCCCATGCCCTAGATCAATCAAATACACACAAACTAGCTTAACTGGAAGAGTCTAGAAATTATTTTACCCTAAGAGCGTTAAGAGGGAAAAATTTACTCCCCAGTTTAATAAAACAATCATTTGTGCACACAATTTCCCATCATCATGTGACCTACCAAAACAACTTGTAAGGGATGAATTAAAAATGACACCCCACTGAAAAACATTGTGTCCATAGACTAAATAAAGAAAACCTTTGATCCTTAAATTGTTTTCATTGTCCAGCTTTCCTGAGGCATTGTGCCTAGTAAACTGCCTCCACCCAGAACATTACTGGGCTCACTAGAAATAATGTAAAGAAAATACAATATACTTTTAAAAAGTCTTAAGCACTTAATTGAGGAAACCTATTTGTAACAAAGAATTTAAATCTTGTTTAAATTGAGTGCCTCTACAACTGTCAAGCTACATGACTCACTGTCTAACTTTATGTGGGGCTAAAACTGACTGCCATGGGGGCACTCAGTAACTTGTGGCATAACTGGTTTAGAAAATCTAGAAATTTATATTATGGGGTATACATTGACTGTTATAATGAAGGGCTAGCTCAAGAGAGATTTCAGGGATTTTTACTCCAGTCTAACAGAGATGGGAACTGTTGCAGGGACAATGAAGTGGAGATGAACAACGTTTTGGGGAGTTACACAAATCAGATTGTGTCTAAATCTTCCCACAGCATCTGATCTATGGAAACATTTATAAAATGTTTACAGTGCTGGAAATGGATTAAGAAGAATAAGTGGAAAATGGCAGTTTAGACTTCTGACTCGAGTGATGTAGAGTAATGGTTTAAGATAAAGAACTGTACGCACCCCACCAGATGCTCGAGTCTAAAGAATATCAATTGTACAGGTAGTATAGAAGAGATGGGCCTGAACCAAAACCCTGGATCTGAACAATTCCAAACTTTGGAAAAGTTAAAACTGGAGTCACACTTGACAGCTGGCCCTTTTTCCCCAAAATCCTGGATTCAAACATTCTCAAGTCGTTAGGGAAATCTGTATCCAGACAAGAAGTTTACAGTTTAGGCATAACTCTAACATAAACAAGATAAAAAACTTCTGAAATAATAAGGAAATCCACAAAACGTTTGTGTGAAATGAAATAGCAAAACTTTTAACACATTGTGGAGTGAGAGAGTGAAATTTAAACAAAAGAAGGACTCTAGAGATGTTTTCAGAAAGGAATACTCTGAATGCAAAATATTAACTGGCCAACAGCAAACACACTAAGAAAGAGTGTGATATGGTATATAACCAGAAGAGAAGAATTTTTCCTCCATAGACTGTGAGAGCTAATTATCCATATATTTGTCTTAAAAACATATACTGAAGTGCTGTCTTGGAATAACTTTCATACTGTTAGATTTTGCTATGAAACCTGCAGAGTCATCATATTGTCTTGCTGCATTTAGCAGCTGTTTTTCTGTACTACATTTCACTGAAAGAGAGCACAAGAGAATGAGAACACGCACAAGTAATAAAGGCCAAAAGCTGATCTTGTGAGTCTGTTTTCACAGTTGGAGATAGGGTACTTACTATTCTATATACAGCATCACAGAGCTTAGAAACTTAAGTGGGCAGTGTTAAATTGCACTGCAAAGCAATTCAAGTAAGTGATTCCCCATACTCCCTTAAATTTTACCCACGCATGAGCCTATAAAGTAGGCTTAAATATTTTTTAAAAAATTATACAACTTAATATCTCTCATTACGTGAGAAATAGGCATTAGAAGATTTTATATAATCTTTTATACCAAAGCTTTAATATAAGGTATCGTAATAAATTATGCCTAAATTGCATTTATAGTAGTTCGATCACATTTCACATGACACTGAAAGGACCATGTGAAGAGATTATGAACTAAAGAAGGTCAAAAACAAAAGTATTTTTGAAATAAAATAATTCTGACCGCTGGGTACTTGAAAGCAAAATTCGTTTCTTTACTGATATCTGCCTCCACAAAGTCCTGAGCTGCTCGTATATTTCAATTTTGTTCTTACGTACATTTTAAAATATAGAAAGCGTTGAAACTTTTTTTTTAAAATGTAATTATTTATGCAGTAAGGGCTTAGCAAACTGATAAATAAAAATAAACAGTGACACTTGGGCTTTCCAATTTTATAAAACTGTTCAGCTGACATGACACTGAGTTAAGCAACATGTGAGACACTAGGACTTCAACAAAACATTGCACTGTACGTAATCATAAATGGAAGCAAAACTATTTTAGGTTTAGAGTTCAGGATGTTTGATCTTTCTAGTATCGAGTGAACTTCTTTAGTTAACTAAAATTCAGAAGCTCTTCTATGTTACCGTTTAACGTTTTGCTAGAACACAAGGGAAGCATTTCAGCATATTACTTACTGTGACGCTGGCTGCTGTAGGCCTGATGGTATCAGAGCCCTCTTGTTCAGGAACTTGATTTTGTTCTTCAGTACCACGAGTCACAAGAATTCTGAAGTGTTGCTGCCTTGTGTTTTGATCTGGTCTGATTTTAAACAAGCATCCCTGCCCTTGAGGAATCCTCTCTACCGAATTGCTTCTAGATATTTCTGACCCATTTCTGCTATTTCCATGCAGTTCTGAGTTCGCTCTGTCTTCTACAGGGCTAATTCGTTCTGGTTGCGGCTGGACGGGATAGGAAGTACTCCTTTCCAAACGTATCCGAGGATACCTGACCAATCTGTTCCCTTTTGTTCCAGTAAAACTAAAATTATAGTCACTCCCTGTACCTGTACCACTTGCCTGTGGTTGCTGCAACTGGAAAACAAACAACTTTTTCCCTGAATTTGTGGACATATCTGGCAGATGCTGTAAAGACCAGCGCCTGGGTTCAGAAGCATTATTCTGAGCCTCGGAACCAAAGGGCAATAGCGTAACCTGACGCATATCTGCGCTTGAAGCGCGATGCTGAATTCTTACACCACTTAGGTTTAACCCCGAAGCTACTTCATTTGTTTCATCTTCTTGGGCAGTAGTTGAAACATCCTCATTCTGGTTATTGGAAGGAATTGTACAAAATATTCTGTGATTACAAGAAACAGTTCCATTAAGCTGCTGCCCAATCTCTTCAGGTATCCTGGCTGGAGAATTCTCTGGAGTTACTTGCGGACTGCTTGGAGAAGAAGAACGGCTGTCAACTGGGCATGTGTAATGCTCCCTGAAGTCTGAGAACTTACAGGGAAGAGTCTCCTCAGGAGACTCTGGGGCTGCGCACTCATCAGCATAGCCGTTCGCAGCTTTGCGCTGAAGAGAGATCTGCATAGATGAGCTCCTTGTTGGACGCGCATCAATATTGTTCAGCAGCTGAGGAATAAACATGGATGTGCTTCTTTTTAAGGAGCCTACTTCTTGCAAATCACCGCCACCATAGTCCGCTCCATGTCGGGAGAAAGGATGAGGACTGTTCCTTCTTGGCAACGTGTGGAACGCCATGAAAAAGTCATCTTCTCTCTCTCGGTCCAGGATCTCAGATTCAGGGGCTGTGTTGCTTCGTCCAGAGCCAAAATGAAACCGCAGCCGATGGGCCATGGTTTAACAGAGAGAAGAAAGGGAGAGGAAGAACAGCAACAACTCAGGCACTGCCAGAAGTTAAAAAACAAAGACAAACTCCAAGAAAACGTGTCCCATCTGCCAAACAGTTAGCACTGAAGCACTGACAGCACCAGATAGCAGAAATAGCCCAAGTGGCAAGCAGCATTCCAGACATGATTGGATAAGAGCAATCAGGGCTCCTACACACTGTGACATAGGGTAGGATGGTTGGAGTCAGATGACCTAGTTCCCCCTCTCCACTGCAATCTAGTGGTCTGGGGTTTTTTTTTTTTTTGTTTGTTTGTTTTTTTTTTTAATACCAGCAAGAGCCTGAAACTGCACCTTCGCAGCTGCTCCTTTTCCATCAGAAAGGAGCTGCCCCCGCGGGAGAGCTCTCGCAGCTGACTAAGGCAGCAAGCACACTCGGCACTGCTATAAATCTAAGCCACATCATAGTCACAGGGCACTCTTGTACAAAAACGTTCACGGCAACAAATCACTTGAAGCGTTAAAAGTTCAAGTCAACTTCACAACGCAGATTGTGAACAAAACTGGTCCAAGTAGACGAATTCAGGCTTCATCTGTTTTGGTGTTACAGCATTAGGCTACCATGGTAGAACATAAAATAAATATTAGTCCACGGTTATGCACTGGGATTTTTTTCCTCTGGTTCTTTAAAAGATTAAGTAACAAACTATTCACTCTGGAAAACCCCACAACTTCCACATTACCACTGTAAACACTATTACCTACTCATACTACACACAGACACGTTTCTTCCCTTAGAAATTGCAACAACAACAAAAATCTTACATATGACAAAGATTTCTCACACAATGAAAGCAGCAGAAATGAACAAGATGGCAGGAGACGGTTTCTTTTTCAGTTTTACCAGGCAGCAAAGGCGAGCGAAAACTGAAGAAGGGTGTGCATGTAGTTTTGTAATGACATAAACAGCGTACAGAAACGCTGCCCAACACTGGCAGCCTTCCAGTGAGAAAGTTAACAATATTACCACCAGTTCAATTGCCAGCATGGAGTATAGTTATGCTTGCTGGGAGCCAAAAGATCTCAAAAGAAGAACAAAACATATGTGATACAACCAAAAATTAAAACAAACATCCCAATTCAGTCCTGTCACAACGCAGAATCTCAGTCTTTAAAAAGGGGCCATATCTGAGGTGCATAGGAGTTTTAGAATATTTTTGCATGAATCAGAAACAACATCTGTTTAAACAAAAAAGTTTCTCTACAAAAGGGAGACAAACTAAATTACCTCAATTCAACAAATGACAACTTGCTCCTATGAAAGCTGCAAAGAATTAGTTTTTTTTTCCCCAATAGCTTTACACTTCTAAGTGTAGGGTCAATACTACATCTAGACTTTTAAACCACTGTTTTACAACAGCTTGTTTTCAAATACAGAAAATGACCAAGTACAAGAGAAACTGAAGCTGGTTTAAACGATGAAACTGCCAAGGGCCAGTACAATCCCCTATTGTTTTAGCTGGACTATGAGCCAACAACGAGAAAAGCATGGGTATTTTCTACATAGTAACAGCACTGTAAGATTGCCTTGTGCAAGCACAAGTGTTAGCATTATTTTAATACACTTTTCAGATAGCATGTTTCTGTGCTATTTGAGTAAGCAAGTCTCTCTTTTCTACTAAAGACTAAACTTGCAACCACAGTCTCTGGTGTGGCAGGGGTGGGGGTGTGAGAATCTACTGCAATCTCGAAACAACTGTCTGGTGCTTTAAGGACAAGATGAACAAGAAAATTATTCTTGGAGCAAATCTTACAAATTTAAGCTTTAAAATAAGATATTTATTCCCAGCATAAATTGCAACAGGACAGGGACAAACATACTAAACTGTTTTGGCTCCTAAAAATATACTCAAGTTACAGAAATTAGTCTTAAAATATTCTGTTCAATGCTCCCTCATTCTAGAAACATAACCTGGACCCCTTACATATATTTAGCCGTGAGTGTTCTTTTTTAATACACACATTGGCTCAAAATAAAAGGTTGCAAAATTAACACACATTAGTGTGAGATATCAGAGAAATTGCACTCGCTCAGACGTCACTGTGCAGTAACAGATGAAAAATGTCTTTTAACGACCACCACTATACTGTCACGTACGGGTTTGACAGTGCACACCACTACCCTCTGCTGGTTGGCATTAAACTTGTTCAGGGTTTTCTGTTTGTTTGTTTGTTAATATTATCCCACTCTAACAGCTGGCCTGAGAAGAGGATAAGAAGCCTAAAACTAACAAGCGTTAATCAAGATTCTCGACTAATTCAAATGGTAGAGGCTTGTGTTTGTGAAACAGCTTATTCCAATTTCAACCCCCATTAAATGCCTATAAGCACACTGATGATCACAGTCTTCATATATACTTCTTCACAAAACTAAATGAGTGGCCCTCTATTTTTTTCCCCCCCTGAAAAGGGTTACCTACAAAGAGTTTATATCTTTTCCTTACATTACATTACTATTTGGTTTGATGGAGCTAGAAGAAAAAAAAAGTACCCTTTTAATCAGTGATGTTTGCTTTTATTAATTAACAAAAGGATATTCAAACTACGTGAAATATATCTGGCAATATAGTAAGCAAGTTTGGTAGAAACATACTGTATTTATCTAATCTGAAAGAACTGAATATCTTGTGCTGTAACACCACATCCTCTGTTATAAAAGCGCTAATAAAGATACTGTTAGTGGGTCACACATTATGCTATTTCACTAATACTGCTTTTAAAAAATTCCTCAAAGTATATTTATGAATTGTGATTATGTTGTCTTACATCAACTGCACGCAAAACCAGACCTTAGACACCAGTTAACCTTACCAAAAATGTCAAAGAAAGAAGATTTAAAAAGCCAGTAATTGCATTACGCCTTTCTTAAAATGTCCCCACTGCATTAGACTACTTTGGTTCAAGATAAGCTTTATGAATGTTCAGCCTGTAAAACAGCCGAGTTTCCTGCTTTAAATACCTCACTTTACCTTCTTGAATGTACATATTTACATGACAGACAAAAATAAACTTTATTTATGGTATGGCAAATTCCAGAAACCAAGGTTCAGGAGCTATGTTACTTCCTTGTTTAGCCGTGTGACCCGTAAAACACACACCAAGGGGAATACAGGTAGTACACTCACCAATCTGTTTTCGTCAAACACTTCAAACAGGAGTCTATGATTAGTTGGGTTTACCTATAGAAAATAAACAGTTTTACTTCATGTTCATTATATTTACATCATAAATCACTCACAGGTACAGTAGTTTGCTAAATGACTAATCCAATAGGAACAGGTCTAACAGGCACTGTATATATCTCTACCCTTAGTGTGTAAATACATATTTAAGTCCTAAATGTACATCTAGAATCGTCTGACTTTTCAATATTATGTTTTTACTTACAGTTATTAATAGAGCACATAGTATACTACATCCCTGTTCTTTCAGAAAGCTCCAAAAAAGGCAGAGATACTTTATGTGCATCACATACCAAGGAAGCCAACCTGCCAGTAGAAGAATCTGTAGCTGGGGGCCCATGGAAGTCCCAGAGGGTTAGACTGCTGGGGTTGTAGGCAGTGATGATATCAAACCGGTTCTTAAAATAGAAAAAATGCAGCGAACCGGTTCTTAGCCCCGGGAGATTCAATGAAAAGGGGGAGCAGCGAACCGGTTATTAGCGGCGGGAGAGTAAATTTCCCAGCGGCAAGTGTCTCCCGCGATTCTCCCAGCCCCCGAAATTGACCAGGGCGGGTCAATTTCACTGCGGGGAGAGTGTCTCCCTGGACTCTCCCTGCCGCCAAAATTGACCAGGGCGGGTCAATTTCATGGCGGAGGGAACTCTGTAGTTGTGGGTGTGTGTCGGGTGCTGTCTGCATGATGTTTAAGAACCTATTCAGAATAGGTTCTTAAATATCACCTGCCTTCATAGAACTTGTTATTAGAAATTTGGGATATCATCACTGGTTGTAGGGTCTTTCTTGGGACTGCAACTTCAAAGCTCAAGTGTGATGCAGGAAATAGAATGTTAACAAGATAGTCCCCTTTGTTATGGATTCTGAACATGCCATTCAGAATTATGCAGCGTCTCTATTTTTCACCTTCTGCCCTGATCTAGTCAGTTGCTCTGCCTAGCCCATTTGACCATATATGCCACTTCAGAAACACTGTTGAGGAGATGCAAGGGCATACCTCTGTGCAAACTTCTCTAACACTAACAGAGAAATAAGTATACCCCCAGGATAGTTTCTATTGACAAAGGTTAACTACATAGATTTGCCCCCAAAACGAGGAATGTTAAGGGTAGCAACGAGGCCATTGATGAATAAGAACAAGTTTCTATGGTAGTTAATCCAGGTTAGTACACTTTTCAGGAAAGTGTTTGTAAAAGAGGTGACTAAGCCCAGGCTTCTATTTGAGGCAGCATAAAGAAGATATTCCATAATAGGTAGACACTGATGTGGGTTTGTTGACCAGGCTAAATCCTAAATTGAACAAGCGCAAGGAGCTGTGAGCCATCAAATAGGGGAGTGCAAAAGTACTAGTATGTGTATTGCTGTGTAGGATTTTCATGAGTTCTCATAGTGTCGCAAGGATCCATTTACATGACCAAAGTAGCAAGAGTTCTGGGGGTTTGGCTGTATTTTCACTTTCCAGGAGGAAGTGTAAGGTGACCATGAGTAACATTAGTAAAAACCATCAATACAAATATATGTTGTATTATATCTGGTTTTCAGCAAATCCAGAAGGCACAACCTTTCCACCAGAGGAGAAGCACTTGATTGCACGAGTTCTGTGCCTTCCAAGTTGCTCTGCCACTCAGCACTGTGTAAAAGGACAATGTGTATAAAAATGGACTGCTTTCCACCTGCCATGTGGAATCAAATTTGAATTAGTGCTGAATAACGTCTGAAAGAGCATAGAGCCAAAAGTACATCTTTTTCATGAGAACGACCATACTGGGTCAGATCAATGGTCCATCTAGCCCAGTATCCTGTCTTCTGACAGTGGCCAATGCCAGGTGCTTTAGAGAATAAACGGAACAGGTAATTACCAAGTGATCCATCCTATCAGCCATTCCCAGCCTCTGGCAAAAAAACATCTATTTTGGCTAATAGCCATTGATAGACCTGTCCTCCATGACCTTACCTAATTTGTTTTTGAACCCTGTTATAATCTTGGCCTTCACAACATGTTTTCTGAGGATAAATGTGTAGCTACACAAAGGCTGAAATACACACACAGCCATTGCATGATTAAGAATAAAGCATGCTAGGTGTTTATGAACATCAGTGAGATGGAACTGCTATAGCTGAATGAAGGTTATCTAAGACTTTGTCTTTGCTGACACAAAGTTATTGTGTTTTTGGTTTCTGTTGTTTTATTGGCAGCAAGTTAATTATCTCACTGTAAAACCCGAAGTGGAGGAAAGGCAATTACAGTGTTTACAGTGAGGCAAATTAGGTGCGGTCAACATTACCCTCCTCCTTACCACCCTAAGATCGGCCTTGCCTAGTTTACCTTGGTGTTGAAAACAACAGTGCTGTGCTCCAAGGGATTGCAGTAAATACATAGTGGCAACAAGACGCCACAAGATAAACTAGATGAGGTCAGTCACAGTGCTCTGAAGGGGAGGGATGGTGTTGACTTTACCTAGTTTACCTTGTGGTACAAACTACCTTTATTGTCAGTGAACATAGAGCCAAAGATTGCTTCTTCCCCTCCAGCACATCACTACAGGGACAAAGTTAAAGTTGTTTAGGTGCCTTGGTGCATTTCCATAGCCTAAGATTTTGGATTCCTTTCAAGTTTACTCTTAACACTGCATTTCCTGGGCTTTTAATGCTTTGCGGTTTTTTGGTAACTGGAACCATTTGGTAAGTTACTGATGTGTACTCAAAATTACATTTAGCGAAGTATGTTAGCTGAAATACGTACTAATGATGCAATTGGTAATGCCTAGTTCTAACAATGGATAAACATTTTGATTTGCTGCTTGTTCCTAAGTGATTTTTAACAAAATGACATTTTTCTTGTTGCATTTAATGGAGAATTTCACAAACTACTAACATCTAAACCAGAAATGTCAAACTTAATATGCAAAAGTGTAACATGACCAGATGAATGTTCTACTAATGAGAAGTTTGCATATATCAAATCTTCTTGTGACTGAAATGGAAAAAGATAAGGCCAATCAGACTGAGTATTACTGCCAAGACAATTCCTAGAGATTCTTCATTACTCAAAGAAACAGATTTAAGTGCCTTGTGTAGTAGATTATAGGAGTCAAAATAGCTAATTCTGGAAAGATTATTTTATAGATAAAAATCTATTAAATTACACCTTGTAAAAAGCTATTTTAATGGAATTGCTATTTTAAAGCATTTATAATCTTTCCAAATTAGATATTGACAAATATTCTGTTGTAAATTACCAAATTAGCACAATCGTCAACAGCTAAAACGCATTTTGACAGGATACTACTTTAATAATCCACAATGCCCAGATCTGTTCACAAACAGCTATTCTGAAGATTACATTTAAACTGTTGAAATTTTACCTATCCTATTCTTGTAAACTCTCCAACTGGACAGAAGCTAATTAACTCTTCCTTGAACGATCCGCAATGTTTTTCACCAAGCAATTTATATTCCATAAATATGTTACATTTAATTTGGGGTTATTATATTTGTTATTTTAAGCCTATTGTTTCACACTTTGCAAATATTTAACAGCACTAGATTTTAAGTGCACTCTACTAACATTTTTAGACACAAGTTAAAAAAGTTACAAAAGAAAAATATATTTTATATTTTCTTGGCCTTTCTGCTACTTGCCAGAAATTAGTCTTTCAATCCTCCTCCTTCTGTATGTTTGTAATTCGCTATTTTTTTTGTCATGCTTGCTCAACTTTCAAGATCTCTAACCTTTACCGACTTGTATAATTTCTTTCATCTAGTTATGCTGTGCTATTATATAGCATTAGGAAGAATTTCTGGTTATTTGCCACTACATTACCAGTTTAATACCACAGCAAACACGATATGCTAAAAATGCATGTTTCACTGAAGCACTTTACGTTTTCAACATCCCAACTCAAAGAAAGTATAAAAAGAACCATTATCAAATTCTGCAACGACCCTTTCATACACTAAACCATATGGCAAATCTTATCTTTTATTCTACCCTTTAGAACACAAATTAGGCAGCCACTACGTCAGTTCAAATGATTTTTCTTTTAAATACTCAAGAAATATTTAAAGGGTAAAATACTAAAGAAAATAAGCTTCTTCCCATCCCAATACAATGTGATATATTTAATTTTTATTAATCTATATGTTCTTAAACAGTTTATTACAAGTGAAGGAAAACTTACTCTAAAATAAAATTCTTCATTCCATTTTGGATTCAGTGTCTGTAAAAGAAATAAAAAATGTTATGCAAACAACATTATTAAAATCTTAAACTTTGTTCAAGCTGCAAGTATATTTGTAGTCACTTAAATGAGCATGTATGTGACCATCTGCTAAAAGTCAAGAAACAACCACCCTAATATTTCATAGCAACAACCACCAAGAATAAAAACATTGCCGTCAAATGCTTAAAAACTCATCTACCAAGCAAACTGAGTGTGGGAGGGCATTTCAGCCGGAAGATCGAGAAATAGATGTTAACTATAAATAGGAATCTATCAGTAGAAAGGAAATGATTGAGGACCTATGCAGAGAGTTAATAATGACAACTAATCTTAACCATGAAAAGTTTTATAATTTAAACCAAAGTAAGCAAAAATGACCAGTTTTTAAATACCAGGATGAGTTTAGTGCTAGAAAGTTATGGTTCTAGATTGCAAAAAAGACAGTGTTTTCTTTGAATTTGCTTACGGCTCTTTTTTCCCCAGTTTCCCAAATAAAGGCTATGGCAATTTCATATTAAGGATTTCAGTAGAATATGCACTTAGCCTACAACCTCAAAGGAGACCAAACATAAGATCATAAAAATAAACAGATTAGTAATAAACGAATATTAGCAATGTGCAATTCAATTATTGAAAAAGAATAATCTGAAGTGCCGGTTCAGCTCATTTTAATGACAAATGATTTTCTCTCATGCACACGCGCACACCCTTTAGCCGTCGTCCCCCACCCCCTACCTCAGCCCCGTATCTCCCCATCCTTATTATTGATCATCCCTGGCTCCAGATAGCTCAGAATAGGGGACAGAAAATTAATCCTCCCAAAAAGCCAAACATCGATCTGGAGCTATATAAATTGTGTGGCGAGACCACAAGTTGTCCTTAACCACAGGCTCAACACCCGGTATCAAACCATACTGAACAATCCTATGTCTCAGAGTGCAAAAATATTGCAAGAAAAAACGGCAGAGATTTGTTTTACTGCCATGAGAAATACGTGCGTTTTTGTTGCGTGTGGGGTTTTTTTTTTTTTTAAAGCTTCCTAAGTCTATCATGCCGTTTTAAAAAACAAGTTAAAGAAACACCTATCACTGTTTCATTATTTCCATTGTCTGAGTGGGACTATTGTCCCTTACAAGGGAGGGCTTTTGTTCTAATTGGCAGAGGGAAATGAGATCTTGCACTCAACTCAATGGTATTCCTCTGTCAATATGTAATGCAATAACTTTTGAATGCTTTATCCACTCAATTCCAGAATTTCAGGAATGTTCTAGGCATCACTCTAATGGTTTTGGTGAAACTGGAAAACCAGGAGGAGAAAAAGAGGAAACACATGCAGCCCCTGGTGTCTGATCAGCAGAGCCAGCAGCTTCAACCTCCTCCGTAACTCTCTATAAATCAAAGAGCCAGTGTATAGCAGATATTACTACCTTCCAGCATAGCAAGACTTCCATCTCAGCTCTGCCCATCCTCCCAATCGTTTTAAAATCGTGATATCCTGAATGGCCTCTCTCTCAGACAGAAAAAA
Organism: Mesoclemmys tuberculata; assembly: GCA_007922155.1. Classification (NCBI taxonomy): domain Eukaryota; kingdom Metazoa; phylum Chordata; order Testudines; family Chelidae; genus Mesoclemmys; species Mesoclemmys tuberculata. The sequence goes on along the minus strand of ML675629.1, from coordinate 17,738,466 downwards.
GAAAAACAAATTGTGGGGTAAGGAGAATGGGAGGAATGAGCCCCTGACATGATAGGGGAATGATGGGAACTCAGAATCCTGGCTTAAAGGTGTAGGGAATTACAGGGTCCCTGAAATAGAAGACGGAGGAGTGGTCACAGGGGAAATTGAGGGGAGGACGAATGGAGAGATGTAAAGAGCCCCTGGTGTGTGCGCAATGTGTTCAGCCTCCAGAAGTAACACCGGGTAACCCTTCTTATTCCCCAATAGTCAAACAAGACTCTAGTAACGCCAGAGAAATGTTGGGCCTCACTGAATGCCAAGTAGTTGTAAAGTAGTTTTAAATCCAATTATATAATAAAAGCCATCACAATGTTAAACCTAGCATAGAGGAATTAAAAGGGATTAAGGAGAAAGCTGAATGTTAATTAGCAAACAAAAACTACATTTAGTGGCATTTAAAGATGCAGCCACCCAAGAGTGTAACAAATGGAAATAAGTAGTTAAGAGAAAAACTTGTGAGATTCTTTCCACCTTCACGTTAACAACTATGCTATTGGTAATGCAATCCAATCATCCGCAAGGTCTTGGCTAAATGGGGAAATTGACTGGCATATATAATTTTCCAATAGCTATTGTGCAACAGTTCCATGTGTGGACACACTATTCTGGAGTAAAATAAAATTTCAGAATAATCATTGTATTCAGCAGCTTCCTCCTCCCAGGGTTCCTGGCTGTAGCGAATACTAAAAAGTAGTGAATTCTTGATCTCTGTCTTTCTACATTATTATTATTTTGCTGCTAAAGTGAGAGATACCATTTATGCCAAAACAGATTTGTCATCACATTAAACTTTGGTGGGTTAGCTTGGTGCACGTATTTTTCATTAGGATAAAGAATTATAGAGTGTTCCACTGGCATAACAAAGGGCATGTCCCAGGAATATTGAGATTACAAAAATTAAATACAAAAATTCAGACAATTCAGGGGGCAGGAGTGTGGGGGTGCCCAAAAAGGGATGATTTGTAAACTGTAATCCATTGTTGATCAAAACTCCCATGAAAAATTCCAACCATCAAAGTTTATATTCTATTTGGGTTGTGCCATTTCAGTGACATTTTTGGTAAATGAAGGTTTACTACTCCTGAACTGAAGGCTAACACAACCTTGCACCATAATATGATTCATGGTTTTCAGCCCAAATTGAAAACATGCTTGTAAATACATCATGGCTTTGAGTGTGTTGCCAAGGCAATAAGACTTCTGATAAACAGAATCCAGAAAAAGGGAGAGTAAAATATTACATTTCCTCCAAATTAAAAAAAGACTAATTGTCTAGTTCACGCTATTCAGCAGTTCAGGCTCTTTCACCCCAAATTATTATATATTATGATAGCTTATTTTATTCCGAGGATTTGGACCCTAACTCCAAAAAAATCTGGATGCTTGCATTTAGGAGACAGCACTGACAATAATCTGTCTGAAGTCCTTACAACTAGGGTCAACCAAAAATCAAACCTCAGTAATACCCAAAGTCTACGTGCGTTTTCATAAGAGGCAGACTCTGAGCTGCCAAACACCTGAAGAATCTGAGAATGCTACGTTCCTAGGTCACTGAATAGTTGACAGATAGTGCCCCACACTATTGTTGAGTCTTGGGAGAGAGAAAGTGGTTCCAGGGAAGAAATAATAATAATAAAAAATACATCTACAACAAAATGTGGTACAAGTTGCCCAGAATTTACCCCTTTAACAAATGTTCATGTCTTCCTCGCGTAACACAAGCACTGAACTTCTCCCAGTATGTTTATGAACATTATGATTGTTTTCATCCAGTCAGTTGCAGAGGCAAATATTTTTATTTACTTTATTTTTTAGTTTAGGATTTTGGTATTTTGTAGATCTGTGTAATAAGTTGTTAAATTTTTCCATAAAAATAAGTTTAAAACCGAATGTACACAAAAGTAGTGTACCGTCCTAAACTTCCTCTTGATGTTGTTAAACGTGAAGCTTCTTATTTTGAGTATTTACTATATTCCAAAATGTTCAAAAATATTAATGTCTTCCTCCTCTTTGTAACTAGATAAACCATTAAATTATATTTTGCATATTACACTGAATATCCCCTATATCAGTATATCCCAACCTCTTTGATACCAGGAAGGCAGCAGACCAGTTCCTAAGCTGTGTCAGGGAGATCTCAGGGACGGGTGCTCAGACACTGCTCTATATTACATTGCAGTTTTCTTTTCAGAGTCAAATCCTCTATCTAAGTCTCCTTCATTGATGCAAAAAGCTAGAATGTAGTTCCCATGACAACCTTTATACCTACTAGGAACAATGGAACATGGGACATTTTGGGAGAACATTAAGGTCCTGATCCAGAAAAGCATGTGAGCATGTTTTTAACTTTAAACCCTTGATTTATCCCAGGGGCTTCAATGACTATTCATTGGCCCAAATTTAAATAGGTACTTAAATGCTTGGCTTACTTGGGAGATGCTTTAAAAACAAAAAGAAAGCGCACACCAGACAAGAGAACAAATCATCAAAAGTACAGCGCAGAAATACAACACCAGATCCTGGCAGTCACTACGCAGGAGATAACGAAACAACAGCAGCCATACAAACAATACAGAAGGTAAAAGACATTAGCAACAAAAAAGCCAATATACCAGATAGAACAGTAGTAATGACAAATTTAAAAAAGATACATGCAAAACCAGGTTTTCCATCTTTTTCTCTGAAACATCACACACTGGTGGTATTTTTCTGAGTGCAAATTACATGGAAGACAGAAAACAATGGCCTTCCACCACCTTCCAGCCTCTGTCAGCTAATCAAAAACATCACAACACATTCAAAACAATTCCAGTTCAACTCCAGAGTGTCTGTCCACTTCACAAGAACAACCAAATCTCTGTTCTCTGGCAGACATAATCCCCATTCCTGTAAACAGCTGCATGGGAGTAGATGCTTGGGCCTGCGTGGAGCCCCTTTACCCTCTAAGGTTCCATGTGGGTGAAAGGTTTACTCATGTGTACTAGGGCCTATGTGGCTAACATGAGAATAATTTCATATTTCATAAAATTATACTGCCCACAAACAGCAGTAGCCCACATTATCGCTTGCAAGGGAAGACGTCTTCTTCCACCTCAGGCACTTGCCTACACAAGAGCAAGTTACCAGCTATAGGTATAATATAAACTCCTATACGAATCAGGGTAGGCTGATTTAAATCAAAGCAATTTAAATCAATGATTTTAATCATGATTTATATCAGCAAACAGGAAACCTTGATTTAAATTACTTTAGTTTTATTTTGCATTTGTAGGTTTTTTTTGTTATTTTCCTAAAATAACTTTAAGAAACCTTCAAGAAAGGTTGATTTTCATTGATTGGTAACCATTAAACTTACTGATTTTCAACTAAACAGAACCTCCTGTACATTAAATTTGGCACTTTTTTTGCTAACCAGGAGGACACACTTATATCTAGATGCTTATTTAAGTAATTACATAACTTAAAATATATTTATTCAAATTCTTATTTTTTACATTTTTATTATGTTAAGAAAATCATCAGTTTCACCGTGTTCTGTTTACTAGATGATTAATTTTTTTACTCATGATCTGTATTCAGCTCTGTTTGATGGATATTGGAAATCAATTAAAATGCACAAAAACAATTTTTTTAAATTAGTTAAATAGAACTACCTTAAAATGTGCTGGATATAGAAGAAAAAAAGTTAACAACATGTTTTCCATTTAAAACTGATTATTATTAAAAGGAAATATATTCTGGCCATGAATACAGCCCCGACCTGTGATAATACACGATATTAATAATTATCTGTAGTTCGTGAATTGATTGTTTCTGATCACCATGTCCTTCAAGATTTTAATGCTAGTAGATGTCATCCTCTCATCCTAGTTTTTATTCATAAATTGAAAGGAAAACAAGCTTCATTGCTTTTTCAACTCCCAGTTAGTTTTTTCTCTCTGAATGAACAAGTCATTGAACTAAACAAGTTGAAATGAAGAAAATATTCTCTCTGCACCTACAAAAAAGGCAACTGTTGTCAAAAGTTGGTTTTGCACTTCAGTAAAATATGGTTCCATGTGCTTAGACAGTGACTGCTGCCAGTTCAGGTTTGATTTTCTTTAAACATTTGGCAGCAAATATTTACTAACTGCTTATTTTAATTTAAATGATTTCAATGGATGATGGTTATCAATTTCAAATTTAATTTTAAATAGGTATATTTGTCAAAAAAGTTACTTAAATAAAAATAACTTATTTAAAAAATAAAATCCATTCTGATCTGAGCACTCCTATTCCTGTATAACAGAGTAGACTTTTTTTTTTTCTTGGCAGAGTTTATATCCCTTCCCAAGCAACATAAGCTAATTTGTAAAAAGGAATTCTTCAATTGGAGTAGCCATGTATAAATGAGGGTAAGAACATATACTATATCTGTTTAAATTCAAACCTTAGGCTCTCCCATAAAGATTTTCCCACATAGACAAGGCTTACGCAGCCTAAACATTTTCCATTGACACAACGAGAATAAGAGAGCATACTGTACAAATGAAAATTCCATGGCAGCAGAATAACACGGGAATCCTACTTATGAAAAGATATTTCCATTATCAAAAAGAAAGCCTCCCACATATCTATATTTAATTATAAATGTCAAAGGTAATTAAAAACAACCCCTCAAAATACCAAGTTCTGCTCTGTTATTGTAGCAACTAAGTAGAGCTGATTTTTTCACTAAGAAATTTCACTGAAGCTAAAGAGATTCCGATAAGCTCCGAAACTAAGTTAGCAGAGCCTAAATATATATTTTAAAGGGGACCATATAAGGTCAAAAACACTATTATAAAAATTGAGTTTCCACATCAGTGTAATTAGCAAACACCTGAGAGTTTGGCTTTTTGGGGTTGTTTTTTTTTTTTTAAATCTCTTTCTGTTTTAACTGCTTTTACTTTTCACTGTTTATACTCTTAGGCCCTGGTCCTGCAAAGAGCTCCAAGCAGGCAGATCCCAGTATCCACAAGGTATGTCTACACTGCAATATAGGGCGAGCATTTGATCTCAGGCTCAATCTTAACCCTAAATTGTGCTATCCCAGGCCTTGGACCCAGGATGCTAGGATACTATGGCGGTGGAGGGTCCAAGCTTCAGTTAACCTGGGACTCCGGGTACAAGCCCTATTGCTTTGCAGTGTAGACGCAGCCTACTGGACTCGTGCTCTAGGAATCCACTAAAAATGCCCCACAGTCTCACAGGCCAACTTTTTTTTGTCCTGTGGATTTGCTAATTTGAGTTCTAATAACTCCAGACTTCCATTGCCATGCAGACATATCCACAGAGAAGAAACTGTAATATCACGGCCTCTGTTTACTCTTTTGCTTTTTATACAGCTTGGACAATGGCACAAAGTATTTTGTTCACTGCATCTTTCTCACATACTGACATGATGCTACAATGTTTTGAAGATGAGGTTCTTGCAATTTTTAAATTTTACTTTATTTGTAGTATTAAAATGAAACAGAGGGAAGTATTTTGTTTGATTTAAAGTTTCTTTTCCTGTGTCCTTTTTTACTTTACAAGTGGAGGTCTTATCATGCTGAAAACTGTATAGTGATGAGGCGAGAAAAAAAAAATCAGTGAAATTATTATACCAAAGGAGACAATAGGCCAAAAAGTTTTTAATTATTATTGTAAAACAGGATCAAGTATTAGGTCATGACTTTTCTTTTAATCTTTATTAAAATTATGGCTTTTTCCTCTTTTTGCCATAACATCCAGTCAACTTTAATTATAAAGATGCAGATAACCTCTAAAATTTTGACCTAATAGTGTCCCTTTGCATTTAAGTTAGAAATTAAAAACAAACTAAGAAAAAAATACCTTTAGGCTTGGTTCCAATTGGAAATTATTTTTAAAACACCTCCAGAGATTCCTCAAAATGAATTTCAGCAGTTCACAATTCTATCCCATAGTTTGATGCCCACATCTGTTTTCAAATGGATATAGGGCGACTTAGGAAAGAAGACTATCAGAAAGACCATTCTGTTAATCAATTAATTGTTCATATGCCAAGCTATTAAAGAATATTTTATGATAGCTTAATTTTTTTTAATTAAATCCCATAAAAGCAAGATACCTTGCAATTTGACACATCAAACCTCAGCTGAGAAGTTTTTGATATAAAGTAGTTATTTTATGGTTCAGTCTGCATTTGGCTACAGTCAAGTGCATGCACTGGCCTAGTAGTTTGCTTTGCTTCCAAATTGTCCAGAAACAAACTCCAAATGCATAACAAAAATCAGTATAAATATTAACAGAACAGTTTACACTTAAACAACAAGCACGAGTAAAAACAATCAATTCAGCCAATTGAGCAGAAAATACATCAGGTAAAGAATAAGCTTCCCAAACCTCATATGGTAAAAGAAGCTGAGGATTTTTGTTTGTAGGTATAGTAGTGTTTATGATAATATTCATGTTAATGTTTGAAATGAAAGGATTATTTTTATCTAGTTGGATCGGCCTCTGCCTGGTGGGAGTCATATTTGTTTATGCCAGTGAATCTTTGTATCATAAAGGTTACTATTGTATATGCTTGTTCACTCCAAATGTATCAATTTATAATGATAGGTTACTTATGTTCAACACATGAAAGGAGCCTCTCCCTCTGCTGATAGAGTGAGTGTTTTAACATATGAGAAGGGTCTTTCCCTTTGAAAGAAGTTTCTATCTGCTATTGAAGCCCTAAAAAGATAAGAAAGGAACGTGCGGAATCCGGGATGGGAGCCCTGGCCAGGTTCCCATCACAGCCCCTTGCATGAGAACCAGATATCCATCAGATGATCTGCACAGTCACGTATACTTGTTTGTTCCACTCTATAAAAGCTGGGCCCATTTGTAGCGAATTTGGAGACCTCACCTATGGGTGGACACACCGCGTAGGACTTCCCAATTGCCGGGACAGGCTCTCCAAATCCTCGCCACAACTGGGGCTCCCCAGCAACTGTGGATCTGGATGATGGTAAAGTATTATTAGGGCAATTGGTGATGTATCTATCTTAATCACTATAGTTGATTTTATGTAGTAATGGTGCATTACCTTACTTATTCTTTCTATTGCTTAAAATTATAGTATAATAAGTTTATTCTGTTATGTATATATCTCATTTCATTTTCTGTAATATTTAGAAAGAGATAGTAAAGCAACCTTGTTCTTTCTAATGGTGTCTGTGCCTATCTATCAACCCCTTCAATTAGCAGAACAATGTTTTGTTGTATGCAATGTTGCTGTTCATTATTTCAGCAAGTAAGGTTTAAGCCCCTAGGAGACAGACGGTGCAAAGGTCAATACGGTATTGGTATATTGGCAAAGACAATGAAGAAATATATCATGATTGTGTTCCTAGTAGTAGAACTAATAGGAACAAAAGGGGGGATTATGGGGGGAAAAGAAGATGGAGTTTCTATTTTTCAGGGAATTCAGTCTAAAGAGATGGCTGACAAAGCATGAGATGGAATGTGCCTTTCTAGCAGATGTTTAGTTTTATAACGTGTAGCAGTAATAAGATAGTTATGAGGCTTAGGGCGCCAGTAAGTACAGAATGAGGACGAAGACCTTGCCACTTAGATAGGGAGAGCTGAAATTGTGAGAATAAGGAATTCCTTAGATAAGAAGTTTTTTAGTAAGCATTGCCATGGAAACTGAAGTGAAAGACTTGTTTGTGTAAGACTACATAAGTTTTTATAAATGTATGCTTAGGGTTGCCCCTGGACATTGGGCCACCTCCTTATGTAAGGAAATAAACTTTGACTTTGCTAACCTGCTGTCTGGCTTATTTGAACCATCTGCTGGGCAACGGACGTGTAAGTAAGGACCCCTGAGTTTGGGTTCCTCGACAGAGTCAAAAAAAGAAAATGTTATCCAGTATGCATACAAATATTTGTAGACAGTATCTTTAAATCAATGCTATATCATCATGGAAACTGATCCAGCTTTCTCAATACTTTCAGAACAAATTGAAATAAGAACCACCACTTACCTTTTTTATGGTTTTTGTCTGCACCAGGGCAAGTTCTCTGTTCTCATCTGCTACATACAGGGAAAGTTTCACATAGGGGTCACTGCAAGAGAAGGGGCACGTTTAATAGGATAATAATTTATAATAGATGCAAATTCTATGTGAATTGTTCATTTAATATCATTACACAAATAGTTAATAGCCTTAAATATACCTAGTAAAAACTTGTTTGCTGTGGCAAAAGTATCTAGATTTAAATAATGTTAAAATAAGCTTATCAAGAATGTGCAAACAAATATTTTAAAGACTGATCATGGTATCAGAAAATGAACTGAACATGTCTAATACATAATAAGAAAAGAACACCTCTTGCCTGAATGTAAAATAGTGTTCTTTTAACAGTAATTTTTGCAACTGAGATGATCCGTTACCTTCTACCTGTTGAACTTAAATGACAAAAAAAGTACAGAAGGGAAGATGTATATAATCACAGAAATGTAGGACTGGAAGGGACCTTGATAAGTGATCTATCCAATCTCCTGTATTGAGGCAGGACTACATATTATAGGCCAGCAGTCCTCAACTGGGGATCTGCGGCCCCTAGGGGGCTGTGAGCAGGGTTCAGAGGGTCAGTCAAGCAGGGCCAGCAGTAGATTGGCTGGGACGCAGGAAAGAAAGCCAAACCCCTGCCACGTTGGGACTGAAGCCGGAGGCCGCCACCAGAGCAGGGATGAAAAACAGTTTGTGGCATAGGTGTGCTGGGGAATTTTTATAGCATGTTGGGAGCCTCAGAAAGAAAATAGTTGAGATCCCTGATCCAGACCATCCCTTACAAGTGTCTGCCTATCCTGTTCTTAAAACCCACCAATGGACAGATTCCACAACCTCCCTAGATAATTTGTTACTATCCCTATAGTTAGGAAGTTTTTCCAAATGTCTAACCTCTATCTTCCTTGCTGTATAAGAAGAACAAAATATCACTCTCTTTTTTACAACTTTTAATGTACTTGAAGATTTACATCTCCTCTCAATCTTCTCTTCTGCAGACTAACAACAAACCCAATTTTTTCAGTCTTTCTTGTAGGTCATGTTTTCTAGACCTTTAATCATTTTTGTTGCTGTCCTCTGGACTCTCCCATTTGTCTACATCCTCCCCAAAGTGTGTGGTTCCCAGAACTGGACACAGTATTCCAGCCAAGGCCTTATCAGTGCTGAGTAGAGTGGAAGAATTACTTGTTTCTTCCTTACAACTGAAGCCCAAACACCACTGCTGTGGGGCTGATGTCCTAGCCCAGTTGCAGCAGGGCTGAAAAACAGTTGTGACACAGCCACATGGGCCATGGAGATTTTATAACATATTGGGGGAGCCTCAGAAAGAAAAAGGTTGATAACTCCTTGTTCTAGGATGCATATTATCAGGCCTCGCCAACCTGAAGATATCTAACTTGCCTTGGTCATTCTTAATTACTTATATTCTGCAGATCATCATCCAATTTCCCATTGGTCCACCATACCCATTTAATAGAAATAAATGTTGGCCAAGTGAAAACAAAAATTGATCAAATCCTAACCTTTGAGTTTTGGAAAAGGTTGATTGCAAATTGCAAGGTGCCAATGAGGATGGAAACAGGAATTATCTTTACAGATCAAGTGGTCACAATTTTATTGAACCATAAGATATCTCCTAAAACACATGTACTGGCGCAGCCAACAGCGGTTTATGGGGGAGTTTAGAAAACAGCCTCTTCAGTCCATCAGCATGCTCCTCCTTTTAAATGCGAGAATGCTATAGATTGAAGCATTTCCTTGGCCTTTCCAATCCATCTTACTCTCAGGCTTGACGAAGGCTACAGCCCCCCTGCGTAAGGCAACCACCAAATCCTGTATTAGTTCCTGGGTCACTATGCAAATCCAATTCCCTTCTCTGGTGAAGCTGAGCTAATACCAAATTTGTAGGAAGGAGGTATTACTCCCAACCCCACAAAAGCAGCTGCCATCCCCCTCCCATATTAATTTTATCTACACTGAGGAAAAATCTCACCCATGCAGCCAGGACCAGTTACCAAAGATCCACTAACCTCTAAACTGTTTCCTTACCAGTTTTCTTCTCTTAGGAAGGAGAAAAGTAGATCCATTCCCAATATAGCCCCTAGAATCCCATACATTATGCTCTCTTCGTCCTTCTCTGAGTCACCTACAGGGAAGAGCCTTCTTGAAAAAGGCAGTGACATGAGGGTAACTTCTAGGGCCACTTTTCCCTCCAACATTGGGGATCTTCCTAGGAATAAGACCGGGAGGCCCACTGCGCAGCTTTGATGCAAGAGGACTCACTAATCCATCCATTGGATCTCAATAATCTACCACTTCAAAACGTAGTACACACTTCGTTGTTTACATGTGAAAGTGCACAGCAGTATTGAGAAGTCAGTCTCAAAGTATATGAAAAATGTCTCACAGGAACTGAAGGAGAAGAGGACCCAGTGTGCTCCAGAAACCTTAACTGCTGCATACCAAGCTTGTGCAACTTCCACTGCAGACCCAAAACCATCATTCACTCTGTGCTACCAACTGCAGCCTGCCCTTTAAGGTTTAAGTGACAGCAAACTGCTAGGACCCAGCAAACGGAGTAATGTGTCTTGCTGTTACACAGCAGGGAAATAAAATAACCTCATACAGGCTCAACACCAGAATGTGGGATCGAGTCCTTCACTCCACCTGAGGAGGAAGAACACACATGAGAGTAACTAGATTGCTCAACTCCTTCCATGTCATCTTTCCAAGCATGCAACACAGCCAATGGGATGGAATCTGGAATCTGACTGGAGAAAGGATATACAAGAAAGATTCAGACAATCATCTACATTATTTGGAAAGAATTTTTGAATCTTTCATGTTTTCACCCCCACTACTTTTCACTAACTGAAATCCAATTATGTAACGAAGCTACCCAATAGTATCACTGTGGAATGAGCAGCAAGTCACATGGCAGTGGAGGTAAATGAACATCCCACAAGAAATTTAATTGACTCTTGAAAATGAAATATCACAGTAGGGTGAAGGAAAGAAAAGAAGAAAAAATGAATACTCCACACTGTGCTGGTTATTATATCAACAGCTGAGCTGCTTAAAATGCAATTAAATTTGCACTAATCATCATGGTTTAAATGAGATCAAAGCATCACACTGATAACAAAAAAGTAACTAATTCAATGGAACTGTTGATTCTTTAATGCACAACATTTACTGTCTAATATTTACTGTCACAATAACCTAATAAAAAGGCAGAGTATATCAGACACTAAACTCAAAATAAGTCTATTTTTGCTAGACTCAGTAAAATGTTGTATGGTGGGGAGGAGGGGAATGTCCAGCCTTACCAAATGCACCTCCTACCTTCAGGCCTCCAACAAGGTCTAAAATATTCTTCACAATATCTTGCTTTTACTGTCTGTGACCTACCACCACTGGCTGAATTTCGATAGCTCACTCTGCTCAACCACAAAGAGGGGGGAGGAGGGGACAGAGGGGAACTGGTAGTGCCCGATTATCATGGGTATTAAAAAGTCAAAGGAAGATTCTGACCGTGTTCACACCAATGTAAATCTGGAAGAGTACATCGATTCGATGTTATAAAATAAGCTCATATATAAGAGATCAGAATCAGGCTCTCAGAGTTCCAGCTGTGTTATATAACCAAAAAAAATAATTTGAAGCCTCAACTTGAGAAGGTCGCTCATTCATCAATCTGGCATTCAGAGTCTACATGTAAGAGTTAAGGTACACAGCTTGTCATATTTGGAGTTTCCACTTCAAGTGTAATCTTTTTTCAAAGATTTCTCTTTTCAGTCACTTTATCTTTGATTTCCCTTCACTCAGAGCAAAACTCTAAATTGCAGATATATGCAGCTCAGGACTTCCTGTGAAACACATCCAGTAAAGCTTCTAGCCAGAAGAGAACTGAGAAAGAAAACACCGGCCCTACAGCAGGGATGGCCATACCCTAATTGGCACATACATTTACATACTGTACAAAAGGCAATAGAAACAGCCATGTCTGCTTGCACTTCTAAACATGAACCTTAACAGGTGAATATAAACTGCTTGCAACAGAAGCAAGATTGATCTTTCTAATGGCTTTATTAGTATCATGCAGACTTGGACTCTAGCCTTTGCCCATTGTATCATGTTTTTAAAGATTAATTAAATGATATTACATATATTTAACAGCTACTCTTTGCCTCCGATTGCTTGAAGTTAAGTCCATTTTGCAGCTATGATTTTATGTAACTTCAAGTTGTTTGCTTCCCTACTAACTATGCACCTGAGCTGTCTTTTCTATAACATTTATAAGTGTCAGTAACCAAAATCTAGAATTTCAAGTAATAATCAAAGATTGCACTGGCCACCTATGTACAGAAAATTATTTGAAAATAATTACATGAAATTATGTCACAATGTCACTGCAAGACTGATAAGCAATAAGAAACATGTTCTTCATGGCTGTTCTTTGATTAAGCTGGTTCAGAATTCAGTCCCACAAGAAAAGTACAAACATTTTTGGAATGTTACCTGCTCTTCTCTTTCTCTCAGCCCATGTGCTCAATAACTGAATTATCTCCTTCATTTTAAGTGAAAAAACACTTCATTTTATTAGCAAACATTTTAAGTATTAAAACCTGTTTTAATGGCACTGGAAGGCTACTTTCCCCATTTCTCATGCCAAATGGCTACCGATATTAGTCTTCCCAGAAGCATAGGAGAGCACAATATACAAGTCTAAGGGAGTAATTTCCCAGAAAAGGTCAGAATGCAGGATACAGACCGTATGGTACCTCAGGCCCTTCCCCTCCACATACACCCGATCCCTTCCAACACACACCAATACCAACAAGGTTGTAAATACCTCCCTCCAAACATTCATTCTCACATTCTTCCTTTCGAATTTCTAGTCTCATCATTTGTTCCTCCAAATATTATCCACCAAACATCCCTTGCCTTCACCTTCCAGACTACAGTATTCCTTATCTTCCTTCTCCCCCTCTGTTTGTCTCCCTTGATCACACCTCTCAACTATCTCCCAACTGCCCAATCTCACTTCCTGTGCATGGTGTTTCACCTGGTACAACTGCCCATGGGAATGAAGTTCAGGATGTTAATAAAAACAATATTTCATAAATGAAATGGACAAGGAATCATCCTGGTCCTTTCTCCCTTGGCTTTCTTTAATAATAATTATAATTTCTAGTTATTTTAGATTATAAATATTTGGGGGAGGGACTGTCTTCCTCCGATTGTATTGCACTTATGATGAACATGCAACCTTAATTCATCCTTTTTGTGCAAATGCTTTATGATACAGCCTGTAATTGCCTCTTTTCTATTTTTAAACCACACACACCTGGTTCATTCAGTGCACAGGACAAATCTGCTCTGGGGATGAATTGGGGTTGTCTGCTTAAAGAGCATATTGTCTGTAGGATCTCGTCTTATTTGCTACAGAGGATGGAAGGTTTGTAGGGGATTTCAGGAACAGAAAGGATATTCTAAACGCTGCCATACTGATTTGGATTCTATCTCTGCCTCTGCCACTGCGTTCCTATGTGATGCTGGCCATGTCATTTACATTTGAGTTCACAGATAGTTTATAATTGCATGAAATAGTGTCATAATGCATGTGCACAAGAGCCCAAATTAAAGTTTTCTGGGCAATATCCATTCTGCCATTTCCTAAATTGAGAGTGCTTGACTTTGTGACTTGTTCCTGCTTAACTAACATTAAAGGTTTTTGTTTGTGAATTTCCTTACATGGAAAGGAACTCTTTCATGTGTGTCTGATTTAAATAAAGCACTCACATATTTTATTGCAATTTTTGTTTTTGTGAAATCCAATGTTTCACCACTCAGTGCCATGTTTACCAACATACTGAAAGTAATTAAACCATAATCAAACAAAAATCATTTTAATGCAACTTCTTAATGACTTTTGTCTTAATTGTGTAACAGAAAATTGAGTCAAGACTCCTCTATAATTTCATGCTTTTTCAAAGGTAAATCAGAAGCATGTAAACCACATACATAATTACTTTCCTCAAGGGTTACGTAAAAATAAGACACATTAAAAGGAGTTGTAAAGATTAGCTTTTGAAATGAAATAGTGTAACTTATCTGAGTACAAACCCAAAGAAGTACAGCAGGAGGTTATTGGAAACCAGTCTTCTTTCATTACCCTAGGACCTTTTCTTGTATAATGTTAGGCTAGTCTAAGGTAAAACAATTCTCAAAGGTAGCTACTACTATGACAGCCAGGACAATACTGTCGCTCTCCAAGAACGCAAACGAACTGGAGGGAGAGAATGGCGGTTGATATCTCATGTCACAATGTGACTGCTCAGTTAGCAGGGAACATCAAATGTGTATTGTGTGGGACAGAGGGGAGGGGAACAAAAACAAACCAACAAAAAAAACCAGGCTTCTCCAGTGTTCCAATTTTCCCAAATTTTATCAGGAAGCCAACAACATGCAAAACATACAAACACAGAATGTGCATTAGAGATCAACCCACACACACTAACGTCAACCACTAATTCAGTTCAAATTCCCACAAGAATGTTTACAAAAATGGGCTGGGGGGAGGGGAAGGAGTGAGACACTGGCGCACTGACCCTGTGAAACAGGGAAATACCACTACAACCTTAACAACCGTCTTGCTACTGTGAGACCATAATATTAAGTTTACTGGAAGGTTGAGGATGTCAAGTAACCTGATTAGCAAATGTACACGTGTTAGGTCTCTAGTAATTCCTGCTCATACAAATTAAAACCAGCCTTTTAAAAAAAAGTTTTATACCACTTCTTCACCCACCCGCCAATCCTACTTTCTATGGTATAGGAAACACCACACTGATGTGCTTTTTAAAAAAATAAAACATTGGTTAAAGTAAATGTGTATGATTAAATCCAAGGGCTCTGCTGCCGGAGAGCAATTCCTAACACCACCAGAGAAAAATGTTCTTTTCTGCACCTCAAGGGTTATTTCTCAAAACAAACAACCACGACATATTTCATCAAGCATTTCTGCTAGTATACCAGGAAAACTGAGCATGTTGATACATCTCTCAGAACAGTATGCACTGGTACTCGGTAAACACTGCTACAGATCCACCAGAGAAAGTTCTCGTGCAAATCAAGTATGTGTGTGAACAGGTAGTTTTCCACCTGATTTTTTCCACCTGAATTTAAGGCCAGCAGGGACCACCAGATCATCTCGTCTGACCTCTTGCATATAAACAGGCAATCAAATACAACCCAGCATCCGCATACTAAACCCAACAATCGAAATGAGATCAAAGTATGGCAAACCCATGGCAACTAGACTAGTATATACCATGGAGAGAACAGGTTACGGCCAATGATGGAGACTCCTGCAATGCATGACAACTAAACATGATATACCCAAGTGACCTGCACCCACATAATGCAGAAGAAGGTGAAAGCTCCACAAGGTCACTTTCAATCTGATCCTTCCAGACTTTGAGCGTGAGCAAGAAGTAGCCAGCCAATCACCTGAGAGATTACTCAGGGCCATGTCAGAGCCCTGGCACTTCCCATCCTATGTTCTATCTCCAGGTGGCTATTCCTGATGCTTCAGGAGGAAAGATTAAACAAAAACGAACAAACAAGATTACAAGGGGATGAGGGGAGGAATTCCTTCCCTGACCTCTGTAGGCAGGCAGCTGAAACTTTGAAACAAGAGCTTCTTAGGAACATAAGACAAACCAGAAGTGAGTGCCAGGGCTGTTAAACCTCACTACCCCTATCATCACAGTTACACTCAGACATTTGTCCAGCTCTCTCTCAAAACTAAGTTGTTTGCCTATTAGGAGACTGTTCCAGAACCTCACCCCTCTCATGGTTAGAAACCTTCTTCTAATTTCCAGGCTGAATTTGTTCATGTCCAGTTTATATCCATTTCTTTTTGTGCCAACACTGTCTTTCGCTTAAATAACAAACATGCATTATTGTATGTTCAGATACAATTTTATTAGGGGGGACAGACACGTTAGAACTACTATGTGTAACACCCACAATGTGTGTATAGACGATGGCACTCGTTGTACCTGCTATGAAGATAGCATGATCTAAGAACAGCAGAAGAAATCAAACACAAGCAATGTAGTAGTCAAGGTGGTTATTGGTCGTGTTAGTTGATTCAACAACACGATTTTTGTAAGATATATTATCCATGCTCCTATAACCAACCAGCAACAAGGCAGAAGTGGGTCTTGAGGAGATACGTGAATGAAAGAAAGGTAATGCTTATAAATTAAATGAGTGATCTCTCTCTTGACTTCACTTGTGAGAAAAGACTCCCAGATCAACCTTCCCTACATATTTATAAATGATATTGTAACAGGTGAATATATAATTATTTTACAGTTACTAACCTCTCCCTACCACTATAAAAATGAGATTCAGAAAAGGGACATAATATAGGTACACATTTGGGAGAGTCACTCTTCTCTCAAAAATACTGAAAAGGTCATGGAGAAAAGAGCATGGCTATTTTCCCCCAGGGAATGATACAAAATGGATTCACTGAAGTTTGAAATGTAACAGAAGCAATCTTTTCTCTTTCAGAAGATTTTAAAAAGTTCGGTCAACTTTTTTTTATTATATGTGAAACTAGTACACACTGATCTTCTGGTCATGCACAGGATCTTTCCTAATTACGTTTTTGTAAAGGATACAAAAAATATATACAAAGCAAGATATCGTAAATTTAGAGGAGTACAAATTAAATTGTCCCCACTTTGTGCCATTTTGTCCAATCATGACAAAGTGATTGTCATTGAATTAAATGTCTTGTTCATTGTTTTTGTTTGATTTGATACTTTTCCCAAGGGGAAAATTTTATAAAAAACAAAAACAAACTCAGTACAGTGGGGGATAATCCACAAAAGTTGCAATTTCATGAGTTATTTCATCCACTCCCTAACAAATTCATACTAGAATGTACATGGAAAGCACAGCCTATGCAACCCTAGGCCAACAACTGGATGAGGGGAAAAACAATAGGAGGCAACTGCCAGTTTGAGAAAGCAGTTGCTGTATCAGCATGCAGAAGCCATTAAATGGTGATGTCACTTGTCAGATCAACCTGCCTAAGGTGTTTCAGTATCTCATTCATGCAAAAATATCTAAGAAAGAGCGCCATTTTCAGCCTGGGGTCTGGATATAAAAACACATGGAACTTCAAACTATTATTTTTCCTTTATCTGACTAATCTCAAATATGTAGCCTTATAAACACAGCACATTATTAGAAATCCAGTTCAAGTTATTTCAAACAAATATGCTGAGAAGAAGCAGTTACATTCTACAGTGAGTGTATATATCCATTCCAAATCTCTCCTCTGATCAGGCGTATCATTTCTCTTTTTCTGTTTTGTAGCTGGAAAGCCCTGAAGCTGAGACAACATCCTTGAGAAAGAGCAAGTAATTACACACAGATAGCCTATATATTCTTAGTGAATATATTAAAATTTTCCAATTTTCTGAGGCACACTTCAGGAAGGGAGAAATTAAATGCCATATTTCAGTGTTTCTCAAATTGTGGTACACAAGCTGCAGTCAGGTGGTAATAGTTTAAGTTTTATAATAGACAATTAATTCTAAACAGACGGATTAAAATTACAAGAGGTCCTAGACCACATAATTTGCAGGTTTAGATGTGGTACAGTGAGTCAGAATTGTTGCCCTACAGGGCAACAGTATCAAGAAGCACTGATCCTGGTTGGTCTGGCCATAAAATGATTTATTTTACCTTTTTTAAGATTCAGCAAAGTGATGTATAGTTAAGTACAGCAGATCTTTTGGTGTGAACTAATGTATAAGAACCAATCTTTGAATCCAATCCAAAAAAACCTCAATCCCCCTCTTTCCTAACCCCACATACTAAGGTTGTGTCTACATAAGAGTTCTTACAGCAGCACAGCTATAATCACTGTCACTGCAAGGTATCCCACATAGCTATTCTATACTGATGGGAGACTGCTCTCCCGTGAACATAATGAAACCACACACAGTGAGCCGCAAGATTGGTGGGGGAGACTCTCCTGCTGACATAGCACTCTCTATACCAGTGCTCCTGTTGGTAAAACGTTTGCTACGGGGTCGGGAGTACACACTCGACCAACAAAAGTGCTAGTGTAGACATGGCCTATGTATAATCTGCATTTACTCACAGCATCAAAAGAATCTCAAGTAAGCACCCCCTTCATGTTTCCCAATTGGGAGTAGACTATCTCCAAATACCTGATGCCACTTTCAAACACAACAGGTGAAATCCTGGTCCCACTAAGGCAAGGGGATTTTTGCCATTAACTTCAGTGGAGCCAGTGGGCTCTATACTTCAGCCAAAGCAATTTAGTTCTCAAATCCTGGGCTACATTTGTGCCTGATGTTGGAACAGTGCAAAAAGGGAGGAAGACATACACACAGTAGTATCTAGGAATACTATGTTCCACTACGGGTATGTTTACATTATGCACCACTGCAACAGCATGTAGAGCATGCGTAGCTACATGTCACAGCGAGAAGCAAGTTGTAGCCCCACACCAGCGAACGACAGGCAGCAGAGAAAGCTGCACCCACCTACTAGAGGCTCTCATGACAGTGAGGAAAGGCAGTGGGAAAAACTCCCTTCGAGAGCCTTTCCCCCTACCAAAGGGTTTCTCCATGGTGGGGAAAGGCTTCGCAGCAGGGAGCTGACCAAACCTTTCCCCACTGGCTCCTTACTGGCAAAATCTTTTTCTGCAGGAGGGAAGGATTCCAGTAGCAGCAAGGCAATGGGACACTACACTACTGGTGTAGACAGGGAGGCACAGCTTGGGTGAGTAGAGCACTGTAGAGTATGTAAATCGTGTACATACCCACACCCTTCAAGTACGTATTTACTCGCCCAACCCTTGCCTCACCAGCTGTTAACACATGTGCTGGGGGGGGGGGCAGCAGCCCTCAGAGCACATATACTCTACACACTGCCAAAAGAAGGGAGCAGCGTAGACATACCTGTGTGCGTTCAGATGACACCTACCCGCACCCTGTTTGAAATCCTGGAGAAAGGGAGACTGAAATACAGTGCTTTTATTTATATGTTGTAAGTAAAAACTTTAAAACTAAAATGGTTAATTTAAAAAACTGGTTCTGAAGTAAGAATATTTAAAAAAACATAACTGAAAAACAGATAGCATTTTCAACTCAAACCGTAAGCTGCAACAAAACCATTTTTACTGGTCCTTGCCTACCAAAACATGGCACGTTGCCATACCTATGCTAGTCTAATCCCACAGTGACACAGCCTACATGCACTTAAAGGGTTTTTCCACTGGAGCAAAAACACCATTTCCCTGAACAATGGTAGCTAGATTGAAGGAAGCTTTCTCCCATCGACCTAGTTACATCTACAATAGGCCTTAAATCAGCATAGTTATGTGGTTAGGAGTGTGGATTTTTGATACCCGACTGATGTAGTTATGTCAGCCTAACTTGTAAGTGTAGACTAAGCCTTAGACTGAACTCACGCCTGATGCATGAAGAAAAGTTATTGCCATTGTAATGGATTGAAAACACCACCATAATCAGGCACATTCCAAGTGAACCTGTTTTGTAGTTGAAGCATATCCGTTTTTAAAAAACAAAAAGAGGAAGGATTATATAGATTTCTTGTTTGCATAAAGTCCAAAACTGTGAATAAAGTGGGCCAAATTCTGTACTGACCCACACCGTTATGCAATCCCACTGACTTCAGTGGGGCTGCCGAGAATGTAAGTTCATGGGCATTTAGCCCATCATTCCTGAAGTTAAATAACTAGAGCTGGTCAAATGAGTAGTTTTGAACAGTATTCATTACAAGTTTAGCCCCTTTTTATGTTTTGAGAGTGGCTGCATGAAAAACCTGATTTTAGTTAATGTGTTTGTTAGCCGTCAGTGTTTGAATAATTCTGATGAATTATTCAATTATTATTCAGTGATAATTCATGTAATCATTCCTGTAATGATGAACACATTCTCAGCCTTTTGGTTGTTCTTTAATTGTTCACTTCAGCTTTTTAGCATTCCCTATTTGTGTTGGGATCATTTAAGTCACATTGTATTTACTGGCTCTGATTCACCACTGGATTTAAAAAAAACTTGATGAACAGAAGGAAAAAACACTGAAGTTCACAACATTTCTGCTAAAATAAATGAAAATGTCAGAACAAACATTCACAAATATGTGGTGGTCATTCAGATACTCAAGATGAATAATAAGCTTGCACCAATCATTGCAAACACAACTCAGCAATGTTATTTGGGAAAATATTCATAAATCAAGTTTTAGATTCAAATTATTCAACTGGTTCTTTAAAAAAAATCAGCACCATCACCATTGTTAACATATGTTTTGTTTTTTGGTTGGTTGAAAACAAAATCTAAAATATTTTCATATGTAATATTCTTTCTTGTAAGAACTAGACCAATGGGCACCTTTGCTTGTATAATAAGTTTCAGACAGGCAAGTATGTGTTTATGTGTTCCGACATTCATTTACATTTAACTCTTACCACTGATTATGTTCTTCGAACAATATATTACATGAAAAAGCTTCAATACACCTAGAAAACAAACTTCTTTCCAGGCTGCTCTTTCTTTGGAATTAGTGGCAATATTCTGGGGTTTGTAAATGGATCTGGTTGCTTAAAAACTTTCATAGCATAACTCTAAAGCACCACTCCTGTGCTAAAGCAAGTTTGATCAAATACAATATTTACAATATTTCCAGATGGCGCTAGAAGAGCTGCATGGCTAATGTAGCATCTTAGAGCAGTGTTTCTCAACCTGTTAAGTTGCAAGTACCCCCTAGCTTCTGAAAATTTTCATAAGTACCCCAACACTCAATTTTCCACTCTGGGAAATATAATCTGTTCCCCCTTTACCACTAGACAACTGTATTTCTCATAATAGGTTCTTAATAGGTTCTTAAACATCATGCACACAGCACCCGACACACACCCAGAACTGCAGAGTACCCTCCGCCATGAAATTGACCCTCCCTGGTCAATTTCGGCGTCAGGGCAGTGAAAGTGAGCCTCCCCGGTCAATTTCGGCGGCAGGGAGAATGGCGGGAGACACTCTCCGCTGGGAAATTGACTCTCCCGCCGCTAACAATCGGTTCGCTACTCCGCCTTTACACTGAATCTCTGGGCGCTAAGAACCAATTCCCTGCATTTTTTCTATTTTAAGAACCGGTTCGCGCGAACCGGTGCGAACCAGTTGGATATCATCACTGAGTGCAGGCCTGGGGCAAATCACACTCTGTGGGTCCCTCTTAACATTTTTATACTGGTAAAAACTGGGGCTGTCACAGGTGTCAATTTCACTGCTCAAATTGACAAGTAAGCCTGCGTGTAGAGCCCAGCTCCAGGACTGGGCAAGCCGCTGGACTCTCCGCCTGCTTTCTGGGCACTGGGCTTTGAGTCGGGCAGCTGCCACCTGGGCAAGTTGCAGGTGGCTGCCACCTGGCTGCCACCCTGGGAGGTGGGCGACTGCCACCTGCTCCGAGCTGGGGTAGGGGAGGCTTCCACGCAGGCTGGGACCCAGGGATGTGAGCAGGCGGCTCCTGACCATCTTCAAGCCAAGACGTGGGAGGCTGTCTCAACTCAGAGCCCCGGCATGGATGGCAGCCACCCAGTTGCAAACTCAGCTCGCAGGGTGCAGGAGGCTGTGGCCGGGCTCCCACCTGGGAGCTGGGACCGGGTGGGACGTGGGCAGCTGCCGCCCTGCTTCCCAAAAAGCCAGCGGCCGCTGCCTAACTTCCCTGGACTGGGGCAGCTGCTGTTCTCTTCCCAGCTAGGAGGTGGGACTGGGCAGGAAGCCTGCGGCTGCTGTCGCCGGCCTCCCCTATAAGCCGGCAGCTGCCGCCTGCTTCCTAACTAGAAGCTGGGACTGGGCGGTTGCTATCTGGCTTCCCCAGAAGTCAGCGGCTGCCACTTGCCTCCGTTCACTGGGTTTTTCGCCACTTACCCCCTGCCTTTCTCGCATATCCCTGGGGATATGAGTACCACAGGTTGAAAAACTATGTCGTAGAGTACACATCATTAAATTACAGTAGAGCTTTGGGTCAAACTACTCTTTGTCAATAACAGCAGCCTGTAAATCTGCAATTAGCTGCAAATGTTACAATTAACTAGCAACCTAATTTGTGAATACTGTGAATAGACAACTGAGATGTATTTGATTTGAGTATGTTGCTAATCTAACTGTGAAATTCTTAAATTTTACTCCCATAACAAGTCACCTTTTATCCTGGCAAATACATTCTTGGAACTGCATAGTAGATTGCGTTGAACAATTAAAACTGTACAGGCCATTTGGCTGGATGGTCCCAAAAGTTAAATTCAATTTTGTTTCCACTTTTCTTCTTACACACTTCAGATTATTTAACAGATGTACTGCCAGGATCTATTTTTCAGCATTATTTCTCTCTCTTTAAAGAAGTGGGGGAAATGCAGTCAGGAAAGACCTTGCGTTATCATAAAATAAAATTATTAGAGATAGTTGTCTGCAGTCAAAGCTATAGCTACAATAAGACAAATCTAAAAACTTTCTTGGAACATGAATTATAGATGCGGAAAATTCTACTATGTGTGCAATGGCAGGACATGCAAATGCATGGACAAAGATTAGCTACTGAATTTACTGAGCTTGCCACTCACAAGCATTATATCCGAGGATTCAAATGTACTATCCTCTGCACCAAAACAGTTCCATTCCCGTCTCCACCATATTGATTTTGGCTGCCTACCTTGATTCATCATTCTGCTTTGTACTCCAGGCTTCCTACTGCATCTTAATTACTGCTGATTACATGCAGGGAGATGCAAGCTTGATGGTCATATACCAAACTTTGGTTTTGTAGGGCTGGATGTTGCATGTCAAGTGATCATATCTGATTTTGAGATTAATTTTTGGATTAGAAATGCACTTTAACTCTCCAAAAAAGTCTGCGTCTCTTAGGACTGGTCTATACTTACCTCTGGGATTCGGCGGCAGTCAACGGGAAATATGCAAATGATGTAAAAAATGTGCGTAACTTACGTCGACTCCGCTGCTTCCATTCTGTGGGGCGTCCATACTGCACAGCGCCATTTTTGGAGGTTGTTTTCCTAGGTTGATTTCTGGATCAACTGAGTTGGTCTTTACTGACCGCTCAGTCGATCCAGAGCAATCGATCTGACGGCGGCGAATTTGCCACCATCAGTATAGACCCCGCCTTAGAGAAGACCATTTACTTCCATTGGGAGATACGCCTGTAAATAGGAAGATTACCCCACCCTCAGAAACCTTCAATGGCTAAATATCCTTTCCAAAAATCCTTTTAAGAAAAAATGGGCACACTCACTTAATCAATAATAGCTATAAATGGTCTGTTTGATGAAAGGAAAGTCTTGTTCCCACTCCTACCAATAACTTGCAGTGGAGCAGGAAGAGTAGCCAAAAAATGTGCATGTTATTTCCACAAAATAATGAACTTCATAGCAAAGGCTCTTCCCACACCCAACAAGTCTAGAAAAAGGCAGCAAATTACACACTAAATTAAGAGAATAATTTTTAAAAGGGAAGAATTATTCACACACTGTAGAGTAAATGTCTTTCTCTGTTCAATATCAGAAGAAATAAGTAGTAAATGATCTTCAATTTCCTGCACCTAATAAAGGTATTGTCTAGCTATCTCAAGAAAAATTGCTACCGAGCTTTATCTCACTGAGTACAAGTTGGCAGGATTGGGCCCATGAGCAGTAAAACTGTATGTTTTATTATATTGCCAAAGTTCCCACACACCCAGTGTAAAGAATGGAAGCTGTAGGCTCTTGGCATCTTCGAAAAACTATCAGGCAATTTTTAAGTGTCATTTTACCATGTGTGAGTAAATTCTAATAGCAAATAACCTTGGGGAAAAATTTCTAAAAAGTTCCTAATTATTCAGGCATACCCCAATGGCATTTTAAATGTCCCATGAAAAGCCACCTCAGAAGAACAGGTATCTAAACACTGGCATGCAATACTTCCATCTAAATGTTATCTTCAAATGAAAGGGGATTACTAACTTATGTGGTAAGATCCCTATCCTCAGTCAACAATCTCTGTGTGGTATAAACATGAAAACCACTGCAACTAAATATGAGAAACAAGGCAAAGATCAGCATCTGTGTATGAGAAACTGTAAAACAATCTGTATTCAGCTGCTACAAAAACAACAACATTCACTTAAACACTTAATGTCCTGTTAAAAAGAATAAAAGTAGCAGCTGTATAGATGCAGCAGAATGACATCCTAATTTGAATTAAAATTATAGTAATAGCGTCATTTGAAATTTATCCACTTTGTACAGTCTATGTGGGGGAGCATAGAATTCTTTCAGTGCTGAAAAGTCAGTTTGTTTTTACATACATTCAGACACCAACCCTAGAACTGCCCAGCCTGAAAGGGTGGTATAAAGCAGATGCCAACAAAGGCAAAATTATGCAGTTCAGCAATACAAGATTAAGTTAGAACATGCAAGTGTGGCAAAACTCCAGAGGAATGGGGTGAGATTCCATAGTTTCTAGTTTTATAAAGGGTTCTACAAGATTTAACAGGTTGAAAGAGTCCTTCAGATTCCTTAAGAGAGACAAGGTGGGGAAGGTAATACCTTTTGTTGAACCAACGCCTACTGGTGAAAAAGATGTTTTTGAGCTACACAGAGCTCTTTAAAAAAAGAGAGGCAAATACATGATACTAAACATATCTATATAATTTAAGATTTTTTCAAAGAGAAAAAGTTCTATTGCACTGTTATGCAATGGTATTCAAGAACATAGCTACTATTTATAAGCTGGTATTGTAAGGTAAGATCCCCCGAAAAGGACTATTATGGCTTAGATGCGGCTGGGAATACATTCCCAACACTTATAAAAAACCCATAAAAGGCCAGCGTCGATAACAGTCTTGGACAGTCACATCACTTGCCTTCACATGGCGAAGGTGTTTTTCCTAGATGCGGGGGTATGAAAGGCAGGTATCTAGTGCTTTCAGAATAACTAAATGAGGCCCTTTAGCCTGGAGCAAGGGAGCAGGGCCAGCCTTCATAGGAAAAGGAAAATGCTGATCACAAACCACCATCCAG
Organism: Mesoclemmys tuberculata; assembly: GCA_007922155.1. Classification (NCBI taxonomy): domain Eukaryota; kingdom Metazoa; phylum Chordata; order Testudines; family Chelidae; genus Mesoclemmys; species Mesoclemmys tuberculata. Next base: position 17,713,224 of record ML675629.1, on the reverse strand, counting down.
AGGTTAAATAAAACCTGGTGCTGGGTTGTAGCGATATCAGTACCTTCTGTTGGTGGTTCACCAGGTCAGCAGCAACAAAGTGGGAACAGAGTGGGCGTGTACTTAGTCTAAGTGGGGAAAGACTCTCTCCTTGTGGTGTATGGATGTTTTCTGCTTTTTGTGACAAGTTAACAAAGGCTACTAGTAGATACCAGTTACGAAGAGAAGTGAGACTGGCCTCTACCTTCTCCTCCAGGGACCACTGCCTATGATGGGAGGGCATTTCAGCCCCATTCCAGAAGAATTCGCCCACCTCAAGCCTGGAAGTTTCAGGCCAATAGCATTTCTGCAACCAGCATGTGAACGGTCCGCTGGAGGGTCAGGGGGACTAGAGTTCAGAGCAAAGGCAGATGAAAAGCAGTAACCCACACAGGCAAAGAAACCTTGTGACCCTAGGTGTCTCTGAATTCACATCCTACACACTAATGCGAGGCATCATATGAAAGCAATAACATGCCACTTATTAATATGGTAAAATGCATGTGTTAATGTTTTATGTGAAATTATTAATTCCCTCTGTATACTGTTACTAGAGCTGGGTCTACACTGACGGTGACAAGTTTGCCGCCGTCAGATCGATTGCTCTGGATCAACTGAGAGGTCTGTGTAGACCCGCTCAGTCGCTCCAGCAAGCGACGCAGGAAGACCACCCCGGTAAGTGGCGTAGCATTGCGTTGAAGGGAGCACTGTTCCCTTCGACGCAACGCAATGTGGATGGCGCGCAGAGGAGACGCTGCAAAGTCAATGGAGATACGCAAGTGATTTACGTCACTTGCGTATCTCCCGTCGACTGCCGGCCAATCACAAAGGTAAGTGTAGACCGGGCTTAAAACATTTTAAGGCCAGACAGCCTAGCCAACATAAAGATGATAAATAGGTCTGTCCTAAACAAAGGAATGTGGGTTTACTTCAATTTACTTATTAGCAGTAAACAAATCCACAGCAAGTGGTATATCCTGATCCTGAAATTAAGAGAGAGAATGAACATGGCTTTCCTCCCCTCTCCGACACAGGAGACAATCTCCAAGAGATCTTCCTGACTTGTAAGACAAAACACAGTCATTTGGGGATATAAGGAACTCTGACTGAAGGGAAGGCAGGCGGGTGTGGAATGGACATGAGCAATGCATCTCCAAGAACAGTTACAAGTAAGTAACCATTCTTTCTTCAAGTGCTTGCCCATGTCCATTCCCAAAGTAGGTGACTCACCAGCAGTATCTCCAGAGGTGGGCAGGAGTTCATAGAAGGGACACTGGAAGCACTGCTCTACCAAAGCCAGCATCATCCCAAGCTTGCTGTGTTAAGGCATAGTGGGATGTGAAGGTATTACTGATGACCAGGTAAGCTGCCCTGCAGATGTCCTGGATGAGCACATGAGCTTGGAAAGCCACAGACAAGGCCCTGGAGGTGACCCTGGAGGTGAGAAGGTTTGAATGCAGGCCGTAATCCATTTCGAGATACACTGTGAAGAAATCAGCAGTCCCTTCATCCGGTCAGCAACAGCTACAAAGAGTTGTGTCGAATGACAAAAGGGTTTGGTCCTGTCGATGTAAAACACCAGGGCCCGTCTCATATCGAGAGTGTGCAGGCATCTCTCCTCATTGGAACTGTGAGGTTTAGGACAAAAAAGACAGGTAGAAATATATCCTGGTTGAGGTGAAAGTGTGAAACTACTTTAGGCAAAAAGACTTGGTGTGGGCATAGTTGAACCTTGCCCTTATGGAACACAACATAAGGTGGTTCTGTTCTCAATGCCCTGATCTCCGAAACTTGTCTGGCGAACGTAATAGCTACCACGATGGCGACCTTCCAGGACAAATGCATAAGGGAGCATGAGGCCATAAGCTCGAAGGGAGAACCGTTGAGTCTAGAAAAGACCAAGTTCAGGTCCCACTGTGGAGAAGGCTCCCTTATTGACAGGAACAGCCTTTCCAATCCCTTAAGGAACCCAGCCATCATTTCGTGTGAAAAGACTGTTCTACCTTCCACTAAGGGGTGGAAAGCGGATATGGCCACTACATGGACCTTAATGGACAAGAAGGCCAATCCCTCTTGCTTTAGGTGGAGCAGATATCCTAAAATTGTTAGGATTGATGCCTCCATTGGGAGCACGCCACAGTCAGTCACACAGCAGGTGAAGCACTTCTTATCCCTATAGGCCGATCTGGTCAACGGCTTCCTGCTTTCTAGACGCAAACGCTGGACTTGGACTGAGCAGGCCTGCTCCTCCTGACTCAGCCATGGAGCATCCATGCCATCAGATGCAGGGAGCTCAGCTCTAAGGGTGGGGTGGGAGGGGGGCACAGGCGACCTTGATCCTGACACAGGAGATCTGGCCGCAGTGGCAGGGTCCAATGCCTGGTCCCACCAACTCCAAAAGCATCCTGAACCTATATTGCTGGGGCCATGCTGGAGATACGAGGATGACCCATGCTGTCCCTCTTCACCTTCAGGAGAGCTTTGTGGATTAGAGGTATTGGTGGGAAGGTGTACAAGAGGTTCCCCACGCAGATGAGGAGAAAGGTGTCTGTGAAGACTGCAGACAGAAATCTGTAGTATGCGAAGCCAGAATAGTGTATTTCAGTGAGTTGGTGGGCTAAGTCCATTTCTGCACATGTGGCCAGAAATGAAAGACAAGTTCTCTCACAATACACTATGGAAGTATTCAGATAGAAGTTCACGTTAACACAGTGCTAAGAACTCTGGGATATGCCCCAGGAGGCCTATCATCTCACACAACTGAGTACAATGATAGTGCAGAGGCAAAAACTTGATTAGGACTTTGCAGTACATGTACCTGAACTAGGCTAACCTGAGTGGTCACACACAAATGTCAATCACCCATGTTTGCATTGAAGACATATTCTAAAGCAGTGGTTCCCAACATGTGGTCCGCAGATCCTTGATGGTCTGCGAAGCAACTACAGGGGGTCCACAGAAAAGAAAAGTAACATCCTCACCAAGGAAATGTACCATTTTAAATAAAACTAGTAGCATGTAGTGGTTTGTGAAACTTTTGGAGGTTGAAAAGGGGTCCGCACACTGAAAAAGGTTGGGAACTGCTTTTCTAAAAGTACCCGCACAATACCCCCGAAGGGCAGATAAGCAAATATCTCCATTTTATAGATAATTTAATAAAGTCACCTGCCCAAAGCCACAAATGAAAGATATCATCAACAGAAGAGATACCCAAATCTGCAAAGAAAAAAGCCTATGTGAGCAACTAAAGCTCTTTAAGCACATTTATCAAAGTAGCTGCTTTAAATTATTTTAGCGAACTCAAGCTGCCAAACAGTTAGAAACCAAACCCTAAAGGTCACTATAACCCTTCACAACTTAACCTGCTCTAACTTGATCCAATGGCATGTATCTCTTTACTTGATACCAACTGCCTCTAGGTGGGAGTCAGTCTTTTTGAAAAAGAAAAAAAAATCCTTAATCCACATCATAGCCACTAATTTGTCTGTTTGAAAGTGCTATGCCAAATGTAGAAAAGAAAAAGGAATCCTCTACTTCTTGCACAAAATGAAGCTGTTTATTACCAAAAAATATGGTTACTTGCTTATGATAACTGTTGTTCCTCAAAATGTATTGCATGCATCCATTACACTCCTAGGTGTGCATGCATCTCGTGCATCAGGGCTTTGCCTAGCATATCTTTAGGGGCAACTCCACCCTCCCATCGCCTTGTGTTCCATATGGAGGATATAAAGGTTGGAGTCACCATGCCCCTCCTTTAGTTCCCTCCCACTGAAAACCGATGGTAGGTTCCAGTGCGTTGGGGAAGAAAACAAGGTTACTTATCAGTAACTGCTGTTCTTCGAGATGTGTTGCTCATATCCATTCCACTTAAGTGAGTGCGTGCCCTTGTGCACAGTCCTGGAACTTTTTTCCCTTAGCAGCCTCTGTAGGGACCAGCTCTGGCACCCCCTGGAGTGCTGCACTCATGCCACAGTATATAGGGCGCCACCAGCCCCACAGACCCTCACAGTCCCTTCTTTCTGCTGACTCTGACAGCAAGGACGGAGGGTGTGTGTGGAATGGATATGAGCAACACATCTCGAAGAACAGTTACTAGTAAGTAGCCCTGTTTTCTCCTTCGAGTGATTGCTCATATGCATTCCACTTAGGTGATTAACAAGCCATAGCTGGAGGCGGATAGGAGTCATCGGTGAGCTGCTCTCAGCATGGCTCTGCTGACTCACGCATCCTCCCTTGACTGCTGGACAATGGCGTAGTGCGAGGCAAAGGTGTGCACTGATGACCAGGTGGCAGCTCTGCAGATGTCTTCCAGGGAGACCCTTCCCAAGAAGGCCGCCGACGCAGCCTGGGCCCTCATTGAGTGCGCCATCACGATCCTAGGAAGCTGGACGCCTGCGCGCTCGTAGCAGAACTTGATGCAAGAGGTGATCCATCCGGAGATGCGCTGCGTGGAGACCGGGGATCCCTTCATCCTGTCTGCCACCACAACAAAGAGCTGCGTGGTCCTCCAGAAGGTCTTTGTCCTCTCTATACAGAAGGCCAGGGCTCTCCTCAAATCCAGGGTGTGTAGTCTCCTCTCCTCCTCCAACCCAGACGGTTTAGGAAAAAACACGGGGAGGAAAATGTCTTGGTTATAATGGAATCGGGAGACTACTTTAGGCAGAAAAGATGGATGGGGCCTCAGCTGCACCTTATCACAGAAGAACACGGTATAGGGGGGCTCCGAGGTCAGTGCTTTTGTCTCAGAGACCCTCCTAGCCGAGGTAATGGCCACTAGGAAGGCCACCTTCCAGGACAGGATAAGCAGGGGGCAAGTGGCCAACGGCTCCAAGGGGGGCCCTGTCAGTCTAGAGAGAACCAGTTTGAGATCCCAAGGGGGCCCTGGGTCACAGACCTGTGGATAAAGCCTCTCAACTCCTTTGAGGAACCTCACTGACATGGAGGGGCGGTCCCTGTTCTCCCACCCTAACAGCTGATGGAAAGCCGAGATGGCCGGTAGGTGCACCCTGAAGGAGGCTAGTGCTAGACCCTGGAGCCTAAGCTGCAGTAGGTACTCCACGATAACCTGTACGGGGGACATTCCAGGGGTGATGGCCCACGACTCCACCCAGCAGGTGATCCTCCTCCACTTGGCCCTGTACACGATCTGCGTGGAGGGTTTCCTGCTACCCAGGCTCTCTCCTCCTCCGTCAGCCAGAGAATCTCCAGGCCATCAGGTGCAGGGAGTCCAGGTCCAGGTGCAGCAGGCGACCGTGGTCCTGGGAGAGCAGGTCTGGCCTCCTCAGGAGCTCGATCGGCACAGCAACAGAGAGGTCCTGCAGCATGCTGAACCAGTGCTGTCTCAGCCACGCCGTGGCAATCAGGATCACATTCGCTCTGTCCCTCTTGATTTTCAAGAGGACCCTGGGTAAGAGCGGGATGGGGGGGGGGAGAGAGGAGAAACACATACATGAGGGACTCCGTCCATTCCATGAGGAATGCGTCGGAGATGGAGCCCGGCTCGCGACCCCGGAGTGAGCAGAACTTCCTGTTCCAGGACGACGCCAACAGGTCTAGTCGGGGAACACCCCACTCACGGAAAACTCTGGTCACTACCTCCAGATGCAACGACCAGTTGTCTCGGGGTAGAAACGACCTGCTGAGGCAGTCCGCCTTGTCATTCCTGACCCCCGGGAGGTGAGAGGTGATTAAACAAAAGGTGTGCTTCACAGCGAAGTCCCAAAGTTGAATCGCTTCCTGGCAAAGGGCCGAAAAGCGCCCCCCCCCTTGCTTGTTTATATAATACATCGCCGCAGTATTGTCCATCAGCACCTGTACCATTTTGCCCAATAAACACTGGAGGAACACCTTGCACACTAGTCTAACTGCCCGGAGTTCTTTCACATTGATGTGGAAGGCAGTCTCTTCCTGCGACCAGCGGCCCTGCATGCTCAGGCCGCCGCTGACGTGGCCCCCCCACCCCAGGTCCGACGCATCAGAGATCAGGGTGACCGAGGGGGTCAAACCCCTGAACGGAACCCCTTCCAGCACTGGCCAGGGGTTCCTCCACCACTAGCGACACCAGGACTGTGGGGGGCACTGTCACCACTCTGTCCAAGGGGTGCCTGCTGGGCACATACACTGAGGCCAACCAACCCTGGAGAGCCCTGAGCCTGAGGCGGGCTAGCCTCACCACACAGGTACACTAGGCCATGTGGCCCAACAGCTGAAGGCACTGCCTGGCTGTCATTGTGGGGCACCTCTGCAGTTGCGATATCACTGGCATGGCCTCGAACCTCGAGCGTGGGAGGAAAGCTCTCGGAGTCTAGGGAGGCCCCTATAAACTCTTATGCGCTGTACTGGGGACAGTGTAGATTTCTGCTCATTGATGAGCAGCCTCAGACTGTTGCAGGTGGCCTGGACGAGGGAGACTGCCTCGTATACTGGAGACCTGGACTTGCCTCATATTAACCAGTTGTCCAGGTAGGGGAATATCTGGACCTCCCTGCGCCTCAAGTAGGCCGGCACCACCACCACACCCTTCGTCAACACCCTGGGGGAGGATGAAAGGCCAAAGGGCAAGGCCATAAACTGGTAGTGGCCAACAGCTACCGTGAACCTGAGATAGCGCCTGTGCGTGGGAAGGATGGAAATGTGAAAATACGCATCCTTCAGGTCCAGGGCGGCAAACCAATCTCCTGGATTCAGGGTGGGGATAATGGCTGCTAGGGACACCATGTGAAACTTCAGTTTATGAAACTGTTTAACCTGCGCAGGTCCAGTACAGGCCTGAGGCCTCCCTTGGCTTTGGGGACGAGGAAGTACCTCGAGTAGAGCCCCCTTCCCACTTCGAGCAGCGGAACTGCTTCTATGGCTCCCTTGTACAGGAGGAAGTGGACCTCCAGAAGGAGTTGCTCCTGAGATGGGTCCTTGAAGAAGGATGGGGAAGGGGGTGATTTGGGGGGGAAGCCACAAACTGGAGGGCGTAACACCAGCGCACAGTGTCCAGGACCCAGCGGTCCGACGTGATGACCCCCCCAACAACTGAAGAAAGGCTTAGCCTGTCCTTGAAGGCCAAGGGTGAATCCAGAGGGGAGCTATTGGTGCCACCGTTGGGCGCACCGTCAAAACTGACGCTTCCCTTTGGAGACCTGGGGGGGGGTCCTTTCTGAGAAGCGGATGACAATCCAGAGTGGTTGCGCCGTCCGAAACCCCTGCTCCTGACCCTGCCCCTTATGGGGGGAAATGGTCTAGGCAGTGGCCTAGGTTGCTGCTGCTGTGGCGGGCGCTGCAGCTGCTGGCGGGTCTGTTGCCTCGCCACTTGAGGGGTGTACAAGCCCAGGGAGCACAGGGTGGCCCTAGAGTCTTTCAGGGCATGCAGCTTCTCATCTGTTTTTTCTGAAAACAGAGCAGCTCCATCGAAGGGTAAGTCTTGGATGGAGTGCTGCACCTCCTGGGATAGCCCCGTAGACTGAAGCCATGCTGCGCGATGCATGGTGATAGCAGAGGCCATCGCCCTGCTGGCCATGTCCACAGCATCTGAGGCAGTCTGTAAAGCTGTGCTGGCAACAGTCAGTCCTTCTTCCCAGACCGTGATAAAGTCCGGGGCTTGGTCCTGGGGCAGGGACTCTGCAAACCTTTGCATGGAGTCCCATAAATTCAGACTGTACCTCCCCAAGAGGGCTTGGTGATTAGCTATCCTGAACTGGAGTGCCCTTGTGCTGAAGAGGTCTAGTCTCCTGCCCTCTTTGTTCTTAAGAGTGGAGCTCTGGGCCCCATGTCTCTCCTTCTGGTTGACAGTGTCCACAAGCCGAGTCCCTGAGGCTGGGTAGGTAAATAGGAAGTTGTGTCCTTCGGCTGGCACGTAGCATTTTTTCTCGGTGCCTTTGGAGGTTGGGGCGACCGAAGAAGGGGCTTGCCATACCGCCTTGGCCAGGCGCAATACCCTTTCATGCATTGGGAGGGCTACCCTGGAAGGGCCTTGGGTCCCCACACCTGAAGAGAGGGTCCACCTCCTCCTCCAGCACTTTGACCTCCAAGTCTAGGTTGGAGGCCACCCTTTTCAGGAGCTCATAGTGGGCCCTGAAATCGATAAGTGGGGCCCCTTGGTCCCTAAAGGCTGCCTCGACTGAGGAGCAGTCCCTTTCCTGCACCGATGGTGCCTGAGGGGGAGCTTGCTGGGTGATTGAGGCAGGGGCCGACAGTTCCCTGCCCCAACTGCGCTCCTCATGGTCCCCAATATGGCCATTGCCAAAGGGGCTGGGGCCAACCCAGTGCCGGCGTCGGTGCCAGGGGCTGTACCTCATCCCAGAATTGGGCCTTCTGGGAGCCCGAGCCGGGGGAATGGTGCCAGCAGTGCCGCCTGGAAGAGCTGCTTTGGGACCCACTATCGGACGATCCCGAAGAGCGGCGGTGCCATCTGGATCGGTGCCGGTGCCTTGGCGAAGCCGATGATGACGAAGAGCGGTGCCGCAGAACCGAGGACTTTCGCCGTCTCTTCCCCGGTGCTGACAAATGGTGCCAGGAGCGATGCCTCGGTGCCAAGTCCAAGTCCGACTGGTGAGGATGGCCAGCAGGTGACAGCTATCTGGAGTGGTGCCACCTCGGGGACCGAGTCCAGTGGTGTGATGAGTTGTCATCGGAGAAAGAGGAGCTGTCCCGCTCGACTCTCTGGCGTCAGATGGTGGGCTGCCGTTGTTCTGGTGCCGGGAGCGCCCGCCCTTCGGGGACACCCATTGCAGGTTTGCCCCGGGACACAGGCCCTGTCTCCCTCAGCTGAGGGAGGGCCGGAGGTGTGGGCAAGGCCAACAAGACTTGAGCCACCTCGAATGCCCCCGGCGTGAAAGGGTCCTGGAGAGGTGCTCCCCCACTCCCAGGAGTCAGGGGAAGTTCCCTCTGTGCTGATGCCGGAGGCTGCTCGCGCAGTTCCAGCACCTCCGAGCTCGACCCCAGCCGTGCCTGCGATGTGGGGGAGGGAGCGCGCTCCACGCGCTGACAGCACTTCTTTCTCTTCGGCACCGGAGATGTCCAGTGCCAGCGAAGCGCTCTGCACCAACGAGATGCTCGGTGCCAATGAAGTCCGGGATGGGTCGGACACCGGGCGCAATGCGGACTCCATCAGGATCGCCTTCAGCCAGATGTCCCTCTCCTTCTGGATCCTCGGCTTGAAGGCCTTGCAGATCCGGCACCGATCCTTATGATGCTGCTCACCAGGATACTTGAGGAAGCGATCGTGAGGGTCACTGACTGGGAAAGCCTTCCCACAGCCAGTGCAAAGTTTAAACCCTGGCGAGCCCAGCATGGCCAGGTCGCTTGAGCCCTAAGGCTCTATAACACCTAACTTGACTATTTTCCTAACTCAACTTAAAAGCAACTAAGTTCATGGAGAACTGCTAACTAACTACTTACAAAAAGGGAAGAATACTTGCAAGCAGCAAGAGTTGTTCCAGCGACTGTCACAGGTGGAAAGGAACGGATGGTCTGCGGGCCACTGGTGGCCTATATACCGTAGCACGAGTGCAGCACTCCAGGGGGCGCCAGAGCCGGCCCCTTCAGGGGCTGCTAAGGGAAAAAAGTTCCGGGACCGTGCACGAGGGCGCACACTCACCTAAGTGGAATGCATATGAGCAATCACTCGAAGGAGAAGGATGGACTTATGTAACGTCTCAAACAACAGTAACAAGAAGGCAAGTAACCATTTTTTCCACAAGTGTTTGAACATGTCCACCACACTGTAGGTGACTCCCCAATTTACCAAAGGCAGTAGAGTTTGGAGCCCCACTGGAAGAGGAACTATAAGACTGCTTTCCCCATTTGCATTCGCTCTTGAAATCTGCATGCACTCCAAGAACTTTCAAATGACAGGTATGAATATGTGCTCCAAATACTGATATATAAAATGACAATATCCACGAAATAAAGTGACTGAACTCTTTTTTTTTTTTTTTTTTTAAATATCAGACAAGAACAATAATACAAGTGAAGAAAGAGCTACCTGGCCAGAGATTAATTTATTCTTTAAAAGAAACACAAAAAACACAAACAAAATCCCCATACATACCCCCTATTTGAATAAACATTTCATTCATACTTAGCTTCATTCTTCATTCAGCTTCCAGCTACCTTTAAGCACAGTTGGCCATATGGACTGTATGTTCCAATGAGCCAATCAATGATTCTATGACAAATTTCTCAAATGATGTGGCAGGCTTTCCAGTAACTATGACTGTAATTAGGTAATTCTTTATGTTGCAGTTACATAAGCTCTTGGTGACTAGAATGTCTGACTAATATTCAGATTAGTTAGGTTATTTATAGATTACCAAAAAAGGTATTTGTATAAGCTTTTAAAAAATTGGTTATTTAAAGTTAGGCTCCTATGTTCGTATTTTAGGCAACTAAACAAACATCCCAATTTTGATTAACTGCTGAGCATCCAGCAGATCCAGATGAAGTCAGTGGGTCTCTGCATGGGAGCAAGGGTCCAGCTGCTTGCAGAGACTAAGAGCAGAGCATTGGGTGACAGTTGGTGCCATGGAATGATCTGAGGCTTCTATCACCAACTTTACCAAAACTATTAGGAGGTTAGTTACCAGGAAACATGTGAAGTGTCAATCATCAGTAACTATGTGACTCGGATAGCTAAGCCTCCAGAATTATTTTATTCCCACCTGCATATATGTGGCTCAGCTTTTAAAAAATAATTTCAGGAAAAATCATGTGCAATTTTAAACATTTAGCAAACATGACATTTTACAATACTTGCTGCAAAGAACAATTCTTACTTCTCATCAGTAACTCTTGTCAATTGCCTAAATAAAGACCTGCTGTTATTCTATGACAAAACTATCATTCGCAAGCAAATATTGCATTAAACCAGGGATGTCAAACTCAAATACACAGTGGCCAAAATTAAAAACCTGGACAAAGTCGTGGGCCAACCTTGATATTTATTGAAAAAATGTCTACAATTGAGGAAGTTTTTCCTTTTCATCAAATATAACGATGAACCTTTTCATATGGAAACAAACAAGTTTTGCTTAAACATTGAATCTGGAACAAGCACAGCTTAATACTATAAACACATGTGAAATCGGTGCATGCGCTGTCTACCGGCGGGCCAGCTCTAGTAGACATTTGGTATTTTCTCGCAGGCCAAATATAATTACACTGCGGGCCAGATTTGGCCTGCGGGCCTGAGTTTGACATCTATGCATTAAACAAATAGGAAAAAAAGGTGTTGATTCCATTTATTTCTCACAGGAATGTCTCCCTATCCCTATTTATTTAATCAAATGAGAATTTCGTAAGTGACTACAATTCTTAATCAGCATTAAAAAAAAAACACCTCTCCTTAGTGTATTACCAGGAGAATGCCTTGTTATCATGACAAAGCCCTGTGACAGACTGTACTCTTCCAAAATAATCTGCTTTCATTTAACAATAGTGTCTGTTACCTGGAAAATCAACATGAAATAGATTCTTTTGCAGAGCATTAACTACCTTATGTCAGCACCTGAGGCACATCCACTCATCTCCAACAACTATCTTGCTCCAATTCCATTCATCTGAACTGGTGACCTTTTGGATTCTGCACTCCCCTTCCATCTCTAAACTCACTGCTCCCACCCCTCAGTGTAGTCCCCACCCTAATTGCTACGGAACCTTCTGTGTCCCTATATTTCATTTTACAGCTTCTTAGGCATCACCCCTCTGGCCAGCAAAAACTATGTTCTTTTCCTCTCCTGTGCTGTGTAAGCAGCACCGGCGGTATTATAAAATGAAGAAACGATATAAAATAATTAGCATACCATATATGATCCAGTAGTTAGGAGTTAGCCTGACACACTGGAAACCAGAATTCAATTCTCTGATTCTGCCACAAAATTTCCCATGTGACCTTGGCCATATCATTTCCCGCTATGCCTCAGCTCCCCGTCTGTAAAATGAGACTACTACTACTTTTCTACCTCACAAGGGTCTTGTGAGGATAAATACATTAAAGACCAAGAAGCACTCCAATACCACAGTAATGGGACCCAAATAAATACACTGAATGAACAGAAATTACTAGATTGTAGCACAAAAGTGCAGTTGGATTGAATGACTAATGTGACTTCTAATAAGGGAGACAAATGACCTTTTCCTGACTCGGGTGTAAAAATAGATATTTATTTATTTTTGATAGAAAAGGAGGAAATTCTAGTTCAGCAGGAACAAGGAAGTTAATTTCTTCTAATCATTCAATCTGTAGGTAATTTCAGAACAGCACAGACCTTGATTTATAAGTTAAATATTTTGCTTTGCAAAGCTGTCCACAGGACAATTGTAAATCAGCTGACAGATTCTAAATGATTTCTAACTCTCAATTCATGACAGTCCAGGCATCACTTAGGTCATTATCTGAAAAAAATGATAGGTTTGAGCGCTTAAAGGTTCTCTCTGTCTTTCTTCCAGGGATTCTTCAAAAAGGTCTGCCTTTCTTTGGACTTTGCCTGCTCTGAGAGAAAACATGCTCTACCTTTGGTGAATACATCCTGGCTCTCAGCTTCTTTGCTGCTGCTGTAGGCACTGTATCCAACCACACCCAGACTGCCTCCTACTTTTGTTTACAAGCTCAGCAATTATTCCTCAGCTAATCAGATGCCTTTGCTGTTGCTTAGCATTCTGCAGCAGGTTTTTCTCAATGCATTTTACTTCACCAGCACCATCTAAAAAGGGACAATAATAGTTTTGCCTTTTCTTAAAACAGGCAATGACAATTCTTTCATTCTTGACATCCAGCCAAAATCAGTGCGGGGGGAGGAAGGGAGAAAAAAGAGGGTTGATGTGGTGTTTTCTTTAAAAAAAAAAAAGTGTTTTATCACATTTTCTTCTCTTTTATGGTATCTTCATACTGTTACTACTACCAGAGGGCCAACTTTTGGTGTTTTATTAGTCAAAGCTTACTCAGCTTGTCACCACATTATTAAACACTACATGGACTCACAGAATGTAATGATTTCTTAAAGTAAAGGCTCATGAAATGACTGATAGTTAACTATGTTTTACCTGATTGTAGTTCTATTGTTAAAAAAGGCCTTCTCTGCTCGTGGACAGAAAACTGAACTGCAACAAATATTAATACATGCATGAAAGCCCAGCTTGACAAAGCCTTGGCAGGGAGATTTAGTCAGGGATAGTCTGCTTTGAGCATGACTGTTCCAATTGTGAACTGTTCCAATGATTAATTATTCTCAATGATAAAAATGTACTTATTTCTAGTCTAGCTTCAACTTCCAGCTATTTGATGGTCTTATACACCTTTCTCTGTTAAATCAAAGAGCCCATGTAGGTACTTACAGATTGTAATCAAGTCACCTCTTAACCTTCTCTCTGGTAAAAAAAAATAGACTGGGCTCCTTGAATTTATCACTGGAAGGCAGATTTTCTAATCCTTTAATTATTCTCATGGCTCTTCTCTGAACCCTATCCAGTTTTTCAACAGAAGAGAGAACAACTGAAATAATTTTCCAGAAGTGGGGCTCAGCTTTCAAAACCTTGGGAAATGCTACCTTAGAGCTCTTAAAATGGTGACAATTATGCACATAACCTGGCACAAGCAACTAAATTACATTTCTCCTATAGTGATAAGCAATGAGGAAGGCAACAATACATGTGGAGGGTATTTTTATAAACTCAAAATCAGTTCAACATTTAAGTGCTCTAAAGAATTTTCAGTGATCGCCACCAAAATAACATCTGCCTGTGCATGCTGATACAATAATGGCTGATATGAGATGTTTACATCTGGGATTAGGGGAAAGCTCCTTGAAGAGTTGTTTTGCCAGCTCACCTAAACACATTTAAAGTCAGCTTTGTGTTTTTACGTAGACAGTTGAATTAGTGATCAACATCTGCAAAAAACAGAGCTCTACATTTTGTTAGGAGATTTAAAGAAATAAGGGAAATATACAACAAACCATTTTGAAATTAATACTGATGAACTTCTAAACATGAACCCAAAACATTTTTAATAGCAAAATAAAAACTTAGCAGAAAAAATAGATGTACAGGTCATGAGACAGTTTAAAAAAAATCCTCATTAAGACTGGATACCTATTCAACTTATAATGTTTTGTCACCATAAGCTTTCTTTTGGTTGTACTATAGGAAGACACAAAAATGCATAATACAACAGTAAGGATTAGTTACACATAATACTTAGGAAATATCACCTAAAACATTTTGTTTATATTTTGTCTATTGCATTTTGTCTTCTCTATTTAAAGTGCAAGCTCTTCAGGGTACAGATTGTGTCTCCCTATGTGTTTATATCACACCAAGCACATTCTGGATCTTTTCAGATAAGTAGTAAGGCAGACTGTGTTTTCATTGTTATATAAGTCTCAGATACCACTACGAAAACAAAGCATGAAGCTCTTACTTGACTGCGCTCAAATAAAGAACCTGAAGAGCAGCTCTGTGTAAGCTCAAAAACTGGTCTCTCTCACCAACAGATGATCCAATAAAAAAGATATTACCTCACCCACCTTGTCTCTCGAATAAAGACACTTTTTCTTTCAGGAGAAAAATATTAATGACTTTTGTCCTTACCTTCTCCTTGCTCATAATCAGAACCAGCAATCTACCGTATCCAAGGGTCGTAAAAGTCACCAGTATTAATGTAAATCCCAAATCTATTTTACAGGCCTCAGCGTTCTACCTTCCAAGCAGACACACAGCACATCTGATGTTTCCAAACGTTTAGCAAGGCTTTTAACATAACTAAGAAGGTATTCAAACAGCTGCTAGGTATAATGATGATTCATCTCAAAGACAGCTACAAAAAATGCCTGAGGGTGAAAGAGGAGTTTAAAAAAAACAAAAAAACCTGAACTCCACCTATTGTGTCTCCACCCTTCAAGGTAGTTCTTTTAAAACCATGTGCTCTAATAAACAGTCATAGCCCAGTGTGCTTATCCATTTTGCATACTTATTTGCTATAGTAATATTTTAAGAGCACAACAGGTTCAAAAAGTCTTCCTAGAAAAAAACACTACACAAAATTTGTCTTTACGCTTCTGTTTCTCTCACTTTCACCAAATAAAAGCATAAAAATAAATGAAGTTTACAAATGTTTACTCCAGAAACTTTAAAAAAAAACCCAAACAAAACACCACCCCCATACACTTAAGTGAATGAAAATGAATAATCTAATCTCAGAACAAAACTAAATGCATCCGCCTATAAATTTCAATTTCCCCTATGTCATTTCAACCCACTGAAGTTTCTTAAATGCAAACAATCTCGAACTTTAACTGGAAACGGAATAAGAAATAAGCAGATTTAGGAGAAAATCCAGTGATTTTAGGAGCAGAAAGAGTCAGCGTAGGAGCACGGAGTAACAGCTGTAATAATGAGCACTAATGCACTGGCTGGGTTGATAATCAAGTTCAGCAGTTTAAACAAATAGACCAGGTGAGAGGCAAGCACATGCAAAGAGGCTGCATTACTGATGTGCAAGCCTCAAACTTGAGATAAGCAACCAAACATTTCATGCTTAACCAAACCCTGTAGGTTTCACAGTCAGGACCCATGCATAATTTTTTTGGGCCCAGTACAAGCTTGTAACATGGACCCCCTCCCACACACATACGCATGGGGGGTTTCAGCCTGGGCTGGGACCCCCAAACCTCCGGGTCCTGCTAAAGTGCATCCTTTCCCCCTCCCCTCATGTGGGGGCCCTGCTCACAATAGCAGATTTCCTCAGGAGAGTTCTTGTAACGAAGTATGGGTTGGATGAATGGACTATCAGGTGGCTAGAAAGCTGGCTAGATCATCGGGCTCAACAGGTAGTGATCAACGGGCTCAATGTCTAGCTGGCAACCGGTATCAAGCAGAGTGGCCAGAGGTCAGTCCTGGGGCCACTTTTGTTCAACATCTTCATTAATCATCTGTAGGATTGGATATATTGCACTTTCAGCAAGTTTGCAGATGACACTATGATAAAGGGAGTGGTAGATACCCTGGAGGGCAGGGATAGGATACAGAGTGATCTGAACAAATTGGAGGATTGGGCCAAAAGAAATCTGATGAGGTTCAACAAGGACAAGGGCAGAGTCCTGCAATTAGGATGGAAGAATCCCATGCACTGCTATGGACTGGGGACCGAACGTCTAAGCAGCAGTTCTGCAGAAAATGACCTGGGGGACAGTGGACAAGAAGCTGGATACGAGTCAACAATGTGCCCTTATTGCTAAGACGGCTAACAGCATATTGGGCTGCATAAGTAGAAGCACTGCCAGCAGTTCGAGGGCACCCCCTCCAACCGGCACTGGTAAGGCCACATTTAGAGTCCTGTGTTCAGTTTTGGGCCCCCCACTACAGATAGAATGTGGACAAATTGGAGAGAGTCCAGAGGAGGGCAACAAAAATTATCAGGCATCTGGGGCACATGATTTATGAGGAGAGGCTGAGGGAATAGGCTTGTTTAGTCTAGAAAAGATTATGGGAGGATTTGATAGCAGCCTTTAACTACCTGAAAGGGGGTTCCAGGGAGGATGGAGCTAGGCTGTTCTCAGTGGTAGTAGAGACCGTTGCTCCTAGTTCTGTCATCAAGTTGCAGTGGGGGAGGTCTAGGTTGGATGTTAGGAAAAGTTTTTCCACTAGGAGAGTGGTGAAGCACTGGAACGGGTTACCTAGGGAGGTGGTGGGATCTCCATCCTTAGAGGTTTTTAAGGTGCATCCTGACAAAGCCCTGACTGGGATGATTTAGTTGGTGCTGCTTTGAGCAGGGGGCTGGACTAGATCTCCTTAGGTCTCTGCCAACCCTAATCTTCTAAGATTCTATGAATGCTTACCATGAACACACAACAATCACACAGTTATGTACCCCAAAATCCAATGTACTAACCATTAGTACAACAAGAGAGTCCCTATCAACAAGCACCCAGCATTCTCGGGTTTTGCCTCCTGCCAGCTCAGCTGCAATGGACTGCTAGATGATAAAGCATTTTGAACTCTGCTGTGCTGTTAAAGACCACTGATTTACCATTTCCACCCTATAGAGCCTTTTTCCATACCATAACCCTCCCTAGCATCTCCTCCCACATTTTAGCATTTGTCTGACATCTGATCATGACTCCCCCCTGGTTGAGAACATGTTCTAGACCTAAAAGTTGGGATTTCCATAAGTGCACAGCATTGATCTACTTCTGCTCCCATGAAGTCATCAGTGAAACTGCCACCCCCTCAGTGCTTTTGAAAATGACACCACAAAAAGATACAGTAGCCACAGACAAAGAGCCAGCACCCATCTTCCTGATGCTCAGCAAAATCTGTCCTCCAGCAATCAAAAATTCTCCATCTTGGCCTAATCCAGTAAGGAAACCACAGAGACCCAATAAGGCTGGAAGCCCACAATGATACATGGAGAGATGCTCTTCAGAGTAGAACTGCACTTAAACAAAACTAAAAAAGGACTACATTCTTTTACTTTTGATATAAAATTACATAAAAACCCCCTACAGTTAAAGAACATTAAAGGTGCAGAATAAAGCACTGAGAAGTTGGAAATGCCAGAATTAAGGCGGCCCATGCAATCTTACTTCAGTCTCTAAATGCATAGGTGTTATGATATAGTCTAATTACATGATCAGATACTTCCCAAATTCATTCAGCTCACAGGCTGGATGGAGTTCCTCACAGTCTCATTTTCCCCTCATTGTCCGAAGTGTGGCCTCAGGCCTTATTTACTGCACATTATTCAAGCACTGCTCTAAACACAGAACTACTAATTTCCTCAAGAGCTTTTCTCTGGCACTCATCACTATAGCATTAGAGTGACCCGACTAGCGTCACATGAGAGCTCTGTGGTAGCATCCACTTCCTTGTCCCTGTGTCCCAGCCCCACACGAAGTGGTAGGACCTGTTGCCACCAAAGGAGGGCAGCAGTAGGCCAGTATGTACTCCCCTCTGGTCCCACAGTCCACTGGGGATAGCTATCATCAGCTCCTGCATAGAGCTATGAGCACAGGCACGTACCTGGGGCAATTCACAAACTCCCGACACTTGTCCCTTTTGCAACGAGGGGGACACCTGGCGCACCTGTACGGAGAGTGCATCAGGTTGCAGCTGTGCCTCTTCCGCTTCCTCCAGACCTCTTACTGAGGTTCTAGCTGCATTTCTCCCTGCACCTCCAGAGCCATGCACACCCTATCTGTGGCCCCATGAAGTCATGAGACGTCTTTGTCAGCCTCTTCCTGGCACTGGCGAACATGGCCATCCATCACTCTAAGAGGAGGATGCCGGACAGGGGCATGTCCTGCAATTGTGGTGCCTATTTCTGGTTCTTTATCCAATCACGCCTCCAGGCAGAGTTCCTCTGGGCAGCGTCCACCGACTCCTTAGAGATGTTTGGGTAGCAGTGGGTGCTGTCTAGGGTTCTCTGGTCAGTGCCCTCCTCTGGATCCCCCCCATGGCTATCCTTTGACTCCACTCCTACCCCTGCTTTTTCATTTGTTGTCCCAAGGAATCAGATGTAACCTGGAATTGGTGGTTCCTCTCCTTTCATTGACGGGGCAGGATCTGAGCTGGGAGTGGGCTTAGACCCACTTTCCAAGTACTAAAATAGGTACACACCTTCCAGCTTCTGCAACCAATGAGGCAGGGGTCCCACAGAAAAAGGCCGTACAATGCTGATTCATCCCCAGAGGACAGTCCATCTCATGCACTGAAGAAGGCAGGAGTAATTTTCCTGCCATTGTGAGCGCTTCAGACACTAAGTGCATCTCAGTCCCTATTCTTTACCTGTAGCACAGAATATCCTACTTTTGGGGGGGCTGTAATACTTTAATCTAATTTTATTTGTTGGGTTTAGTGTGTGGCTGCTAGGTGGTGTTGGTGGCTTGTGGAATACAGGATGTCAGACACGGCCTTAATCTCTATTACTATGTGGGGAAAAAATAGTAAGTGACCGCATAATCAAAAACTGTATCATAGTACATATGCACAAAGGAGATAAGATTGCTTGGGTAGTCTTAATTTAATTCTAGCATTCTCTACCTTCTGACTGCTCAACTTTAATGTTCTTTTAACAGAAGGGATTTTTTTTTGGTAGTTTCCATGATTTCTGGAAAACAACAAACAAAAAACCCCCAGAAATTTCATCCTGCAGTGGTGTATCTACATATAGGGTTGGAACCTTCATATCTACAGCCACCTCTGCCACGTGAGCTAACAGTAACTGATGGAGGACAACAAGCTACTACTGCTACATGAATCAGCAACTACAGGGAGATGAGACATGCACTTTGCCAGGGGGAGTCACAAGTATTTGCTGACAGCAGAGGAACACTAAGGCTCTGAAATACTGAGTTGTATCCCAGGCTCTACAGGGGAGAGCTTTAATGGTCAAGGGCCCTTCCACTCCTGCTTCTCCCAAGCCTGTCCCCAATATCCCTGTCCCATAGCTTCCCTTGCTCTCCATCTCACCCCAGTCTCCCTCCAAAATGCTCTTCCTAATCTCCTCACCTAGACAGTCCAAGTCTCCCACCACGCCCACCTTGCACTTTGTCTCAGACTCCTGCACTGGGCTCCTCAAACACCACTAGACCCAGTCCCCCTTGTCCAATTTCTTTCACCCCATTTTCCCCCAATCCTGCCACTTGCTCCCAGGCTCATGCTCCCAGCTAGAGTCTGTTCCCTCACCCCTCACATTCCATCCCAGGTCCAGCTTTTGTCTCCTCTGCATACAAGTCAAGATGGGAGCCAGCAGAGGGATCATTTAGAGCAAAGGAGAGAATCTGATCTCTAGCACCACTGCATCCTGCAGCAAATAAGAGCAGCAACTGCAAGTAAAGTCTCTCTCAGCCCATGCAGCCCTGGGCTGGAGCATGCCCCGTACCATGGAATCTTTGGAGACTTCAGCTGCAAAACTCTAATATGCCTGAGTATGGAAAGCGATTTTTCAAAAGCTTATAGTTTGGCCAAATATATATGCTTTTCACCAAAACAGCAGAAGGTCCACTACTGACACAAAGGCTGCTGCACCGAACTCCAAGTCCTTGGCTCCAAAGTATGGAAGTGTAATGGCTTTTCAATGAAATAGTCATAAGAATTTAAAAAACGCACAAGCCATAATGCAAAATATGTTTTGTCCAATTTCATTCTCTTTTTTGCTGAAACTTTAGGAGGGAAAAAAAAAATCAGCTCTAGACAGCCAGTCAGCTTGGAAAATTTCAATTAAGTTTGGCAAACTTATAAGCAACTGCAAAAATGGTTTTAAGGGAGAAGCATCAGGCAACATTAACATTAAATGGTTCTCTCAGCTCCACCTATATATTAGATATTTGAGAATATTTGTAGGGACAAGCATTTATGAATCAGAATATATACTTTTGGATCCATATTCTATTACATATTACATGACATACCATAAGACATCATGACAAGACCGATAAATAGAAATGGCTGGGCAGTACAATTCAGTACGTAGAATTCTGTTGCGTTCAGCTATCTGGTTTGCTTAGGCTTACCTAATGCTATTAAAATCCACTGTTAAAGTTCTGTCTCATTGACCAGTTTCAATGTAGTCTGCTGGTATTATGAGACTAGATGGTTTTAGTTAATAAATGTTAAGCGCTGGCAGGAGCTGGCAACTTTTCATCCCCCAGCAGCTATGATTTTATGCTGAGCTCTTTCTTACCCTGGCTCCTTCTCTTTTAGCAGCAACAAGCTCAGCTCCTTCACATTTCATTCAGTTGTTGAACACGCTTGGTGCATACTACAGTTCGATCAACATAAATTGACTGGCATCAACCTAGGCATGCAAGTGCCTACACCAAAATTTGTTTGCCACCAACCTAAGTACTCAGTTACAGTGATGCAATAATCCAACTCTCTTTCATGATACCAAGCCAGAGTGACCTACTTAGGTTGATGCAGCACAAGTGTACATGCTGTATTAGTTCCATCAGCCCCAAAAGTCCTCCAGCAGCTGTCCCACAATGCCCCAGCTTCATTGAGTGGACCAGCACAATTTTGAACTCCACTGCCCAGAGATCACAGAAACTGGAAACTACCTTCCTCCACGCTAAAACATCCTGCAAACTTTTTAAATGTCTTCTCCAGATTGTCCACCTAGGTGAGCTCTTTCCGTGCATCCAACCACGCCAGCTCCACGCACAGAGAGCGCCACTAGACACACTCCAGTCTGTAGCAGACAAAAATCTTAGATCTCCTTGCCCCGAGGGAAGAAGCGGTTCTTCTTCAAGCATATCTACAGAACAGCCATAAAAGTGTCAACATCTACATGCAAATTGCACAGGGAATCCTGTAACAGGGATGAACAGCAGTGCCACATGAAAGCGAAGGAACTTTGCCAAGCATACCAAAATGTAAGGGAGAACAACAATGCAAATCTGCCACTTTTACAACCAATTGCATGCTATGCTTGACAGTGACCCCACCAGCATCCCGCATATGACTGTTGACTCTTTGGAGGAGACCAAGGCAAAGACCACTGCCATGAACACGAAAGAGAAGGAGCAGATGAGGTGATGGGGGGACTCAAACCATGCTGTAAGCCAGGGACTGTTTGAAATTCTGCTGGAGACAAGCTAGTCTCACCAGGCAAACATAGATGAACCGGATGATGAAGGGGAAGGGAGCTCAGTTAAGAGTGTACGTGCATTATGCTTTGTAGTCATTTTTGGCTTTTCTTTTCCCTGAAAACTCATCTCTCCCCCTTCGGCCTACTCCAGCTTTCCTCTCCATTTACACCTGTAAAGCAACCACAAAATAAAGTGTTTGGGAAGCCATTCCAAAAGAGTAGCATGTCAATCCAGTTGCACAATCCACATCGGATCAGTTTCCTGTGCTCAAACAGAGGTAGAACAAATAGCGGTGAAGTCAGCATCCACTTTTCATTTCATTTGTTTTTTCAGCTTGCCAGGTGGAGTCCACTGTTTAAATAAATAGGCCACAGTCACCCTGGTTTGAGCAGCAGAGCGGTGCTGCAGCAAAACACTCCAAAGCTAAAGTGTCAATGAGCCGTTCTTATTAAACGTATTTGTGGGACTAAGGTAAGGGAGTGTTCACACTTATCCTTCACTTTCCATTGTGACTGTAAATCTAATGGTGCATCTGTCTGTTCTATTCAGCAACTGCTGGCATGGTAGCCCCTGCACATGTGCTGAATGTCTTATCCTGGTCAGGAGGAGAAAGAAGATAACAGTGGAATATATGTTCTGCGGCTTCAGACTGTGAACACAGTGCTTGGATGGCCTATCTGAATTTGACTGTGGAGAAGGATTGAGAACAAAGAACGGCCGCCACAGGAAAGACAAAAGGACTGAGAGGTGCATCGGGAAATACCCCAGGACGTAATGGGGTTGCTCAGGCAATAAACTCAAATGTTGCAGAGCCCTGTTGACCCACATGGCCAAAGATCCCCGACTGAGCAGCCTTTTCAGTTCTAGGAGAATTCAATGGTCACTGCTCCCTACACCCCCCGAACATACCACATGGCACCATGGTGAACATCCTTACATCCATCACTCCACATCTGACAACAAGAAAAACAATTTCTACCTATAAACCAACCTGTAAAAACACAGGCCAACGTGTATGTAACCTGTCACGTCGTAGGTTTTAGATACAGGGACAAAAGTGTACCCTGTTTAAAATCCCAAGTGAAAATGAAGAGTCAGTAGTTCTACCTTCCCTTGGTTCTGTTGAGATGGCCAGGTTACAGCTTCATGAGCCAGGGCAGCAAGGGGTAGGGCTGGATTCCCCAAAATCACAACTGGCATGTCACCATCGCCCCAGGTAATCTGCCCTCGGGGAAGAATTCCAAAAGCTACAAGGGATGAAGTCCTGTGTTCTTGACGATTCGAGCGTCATGCACCTTCCCTGACCACCCACGCTGATATTAGGTGAAGCACCCCCAGAGAGCAACCAACGCCTCTGTAACCATGGAAAAGTATCCCATTCAGTTGATATGTTCACTGGCAAGGTGGGCTAATGCCATAATCGGGATGTGCGTGTGATCCCACCAATCAGCATTTGTTTCTCAGATGCAGATGCAACACTCATGAGAACTGTGTCGAGCTCAGGAAAGTAATGCTTCTGTCAGACAAATGGCAGAGACTGAAAAACAGCACATGGGACTGTGGGAGTGTTTCTTTTAACTGGCATGAAAATTATGGGATATGGAAAGGAGAAAGTGGCATGGTGGGAACTTGACCCCTAGGTCCCAGAAATCCCTGGGCAAATCACACAAAAATGCTGCAAAAATGTCCCACAAGGCATTAAGCCAGACTGAAATGCAGGGCATCCTGGGATACCTATATGTGATGCACCACATATGGCATAGACCCAAACACTCCCATTGACCATGCATAGGGTTGATGCAGGCACCCAAGCGTGCACGTACTCAAGCACCAAAGTTAAATAGCTGAACGCAGACATGACTTGCGTCAGCAGAACTTTCTAGTATAGACTTGGACTGAGATAGAAACGTGCGTGATATAGCAGTCAGAAGTCACTGGAAGCAGCCCAGAAGTGAAGCAGTAAATTAGGGAACCATTGGAGAAGGAGGAGGTGCAGAAACAGCCACATGAGAGAGATCTGGGTGCAGAAGCATGTGAGCCAACAAGCTCACAGCCTCATTTAAAAAAAAAAAAAAAAAAAAAAAAGAACTGCCCAACAAAATGTGGGTTAATACAAACTATTGTGTGTAGTTGTAGCCACCTGATATTAGTGTTCTAACAAGAAGTGAAACTGCTAGTGTAACTTTTAATGCAAAGCTACATATTTTACATATTGTACATATGATGCAAATGTCTTTGGTTATTCATTATGATTAACTGCAGAAAAGCCCTGCTTTCTTACATAATTAAAAACTAGAGGCATAGAAGTAGAGCTGATCCCAAAGTGGAACTGGGGCCTTAAATTCAGGTTTTTTCTTGGCATTCATTAGAACACAGTGTCGTTTGTTTGCCACATACATACATTCAGAAATATTTGTGCTTTGGATTGATTTTGATCCTGAAAAGCTGCATTCCAGTAAATTATACTCCTAGGGCTCGACACGTTTGTTCTACTGTGATTTAAAAGTAGCTCAAGTGCCTCCGCAGCGTGCGCCCCTATAGACTTACGGTAGAACCTCAGAGTTGCCAACGCCTCGGAAATGGAAGTTGTTCCTAACTCTAAAACATTTGCAATTCTGAACAAAACATCAGAGATGTTCTTTCAGAAGTTTACAACTGAACATTGACTTAATGCAGCTTTGAAACTTTACTATTCAGAAGAAAAAAGCTGTTTTTAACCATCTTAATTTAAATGAAACAAGCACAGAAAGTTTCTGTACCTTGTCAAATTCTTTTTAAACTAACTTTGTTTTTTTTTAAAGTAATTTAACTTTTAATTTAATTTAATTATAGTGAAGTTTAACAGCACTGTACCATATTTGCTTTTTTTTTTTTTTTTAATCTCTGCTGCTGCCTCATTGCATACTTCTAGTTCTAAATGAGGCATGTGGTTGACTGGTAAGTTCATAACTCTGAGGTTCTACTGTACCTACAAACTATTTCTGTAGCACAGATTATTACTATATTGCTTTATAAACTGGTATAATAACATAGCAAAGTTTGTGTTCAGAACAAAATGTACTAGTAAAAACAACAACAGAGTCTATGTTTACACTTAAATACTGGATAGGTTGCAAATTTTGAGGCAGGGGGGTATATCCTGCTCTATTTTAGCTAGATGTTTGATCCCAATTGTCGCAAGGGAAACTAAATCCTCAACTCTGGCCTTGGACACTCAAATTTCTACACATTTAATTTTAAAATGTACTTTACTTACGTTGAAAATACTATAATGAAAAAACAAGGAAGGCATTGAATTCATAGGGGAGTGTCCCAATAGAAATCTCACTTGTGCTACATCTACCTAGCAATTTTAGCCATTAAAAAATTAAGGCCAAGAAAATTATCTGATAGACAGAAGATAACACTCCTTGTGACACTAGCAGACCAGCTTCAGCTCATGCCATGTGTCACGCGGGCTGCATTAGGAGGGGGGGGGGGCATTTGTGTTGTTTGACATTAATAAGTCAAAATCATAATAAGTCAGGTGAGACATACCATGTCAGGTACTGTTAGAAAGGTTATAATATGCTGAATAAGATGATAATATTTGTATTCATGTGTGATATGTGTGAGGAAAGTTATGGAGATCTTTGATATCCTGTATTTCAAACTGTGCTGTAGAAGACACACCCCAGACAGAGAGGCCGCAGGACAATAGCCCGCTTAATGGCCCATCAAGACCTTTACAGAAGCCAGAGGCCCGGGAAGAAACTAAAGGCATACCTGAAGAGTTACCAGGATTAGCCCATGTGACTATGAACTTCATTTTGGTTCCAGTAAAGTTCCACAAGCCACATGGCCAGTAACAGAGGGTATATAAGATCAAACCACAGAAACCATTTTGTCTTCGTCTTGGTCTTTGCCTTGTGTCCTTGTTCCTATCCAGCTGCGGACACACCTCTGGATTAACACACTTTGCAACTGAACTAAATGACTTAGACCCATCCAGGTACTGGATGTACACCAGAGGAACTATACAAGCCTGCAACTCCACAATTGTTCTAGAAACCTGATGTATATGGACTTTTAAATCATCTGTATGTATCTGATTGCTTTAAGCCTTTAACACTTCTCTTGTTGTTTGTTTTTCTTTTATTAATAAACCTTTAGTTTTAGTTACTAAAGGATTGGCTGGCAGCGTGGTATTTTGGGTAAGATCCAAACTTATAGTGAACTGGTACTGTGGCTGATCCTTTGGGATCAGAGGGAATCTTTTAGTAAAGAGCATAGAGTTAAAGCAACTGGTCTCTTTACTGGACCTAGTGTCAGTTTGGGAGCCTGAGACTGAAATGCAGTAAAGGGGGCTGTGTGTATTTGCACAGTGGCTTCTTGATAACCAGTGTGGGGGAATCAGAAGCACTGTTTTTGGCTGGTTGGGAAGTCTGACTGTGGTGTCACCCACCAGTGCTGGGAGAATTTGCTCTCCTTTTGCAGCCTGCCCTGACCCTGGCATTATCAGTGGGCTACCCTGGGCACGGACGGGTTACACCATGGTCCCCAGGTCCCAATAAACGCTGATGAACGCATGGCTGGAAGCCAGTCCAGGTCACCTATGTGTTAGCGTTATCAAAATATGTTTAGTGTTTAGATTTTATAAAATGCATGTAAAATGCTGCATATATTCTCACTATAATTTCCTTTAACATCTGTACCCCATGTTATAGTAAGTGTTTGCATTGCACATGTCTGACTGTGTAGCTCACCAAACAGGAAAGAAGCATTGATTAACATAAAGGCTGGTTTCCTACAGAAGGCGTTAGGTCCTGCACACGAGGCCAAATAAAACAAAATGAGCCACTGTGAAACAAAGCGCAAAGACTTTGTTGGTTGCTCCCCCCCCCATGCTAATCAAGAGGAGAGCTGCACAAGACAAACCATGAGCTTGAACTGTGGAGAAAGGGAATAAAAATCCCTGACAAAAAGGAAGTGTATCTTTATGCTACTTAGACTCTGCAGGACAAATATTTCTGAGCAATAAGCAAGGGATCCCTGCTGCTTGCCCTGGATTAGCCTTAAAGCACACAGAGCTGGCTTGTTATAGAAGCTTCTTTTACCTTTTGGAACCTAAGACTGTAACTCATTTGTGTGTGTATGTTTACCTGCTCCAACCTTGTAAATAACTTACTTCTTTTTCTTAGTTAAAAAAGCCTTTAGTTAATTTATTATAGAATTGCTACAACTGTCGTCTTTGGTATAGAATCTAAGGTGCAATTCACCTGGGATAAGTGACTCGTTCTTTGGGACTGAAGATGGTTCATTACACTAAAAATCACAACAATCTGTCACCAAGGCAAGCTTGCCTGAGTGTCAAGAGGGACCGTAGCAGTGGTTCTCAACCAGAAGTACATGTACCCCCGGGGGTCCCCAAAGGTATT
Source organism: Mesoclemmys tuberculata (assembly GCA_007922155.1). Lineage (NCBI taxonomy): Eukaryota > Metazoa > Chordata > Testudines > Chelidae > Mesoclemmys > Mesoclemmys tuberculata. The sequence continues at coordinate 17,686,214 of ML675629.1, read as the reverse complement.
CTGGGGGGGGGGCACATCAACTCATCTAGGTATTTGCCTAGTTTTATAGCAGGCTATGTAAAGAGCATTTGCGAAGTCAATACAAACTCACATTTCATACAGACAATGACTTGTTTCTTCTGCTCTATATACTATTAAGTACAATATTTATATTCCAATTGGTTTATTTTATTATATGGTAAAAATGAGAAAGGTAAGCCATTGTTCAGTAATTGTGTGCTGACACTTCTTTGTATTTTTAAGTCTAATTTTATAGATTCAAGTAGATTTTAAGTGAAGTGGAACTTGGGGTACTTGAGACAAATCAGACTCCAGAAAGGTGTACAGTAGTCTGGAAAGGTTGAGCACCACTGGATCAGAGTACTGAAGGGGACTGTCTGTGACTCCATGTTAAGGCTGTTACATGCTTGAGGAGTTCTTGGTTGGTGAAAAATAAGCATAGAACTCACCACCAATTTGGAGTTTGTGCCCTGCTTCTTAACAGTCTGTCCTGACACTGGTATTCATGCTCCTAAACCGAACACTCCCATCTCATTAGCCATCACAATCTCATTGGATTTGAGCTGGAACCTAAAGACAGCTGTTCTTCACTTACAGAGCCATGCCTTTCTTATGTACCTGTCACCATAAACATCTTGGCACTGTGCATAACACGTCACTCAACACACACTCTGTAAACTCTAATTAGCTGCTCTAGTCTAAGCGAACAGGCGAGAACTCTCTGTCAGCTTAACTACTCCTGCCCCCGCTAACGGCAGTAGCTATGTAGGCGGGAGAAGAAATTCTGTCCACGCTGGCGCTTATGTAGGTGTAACTTGTGTCACTTGGGGGGTGGTTTATTCACACCCCTGAGCAACATAAATTATGCCGGCGTAAGCTGTAGTATAGACATGGCCCTTAATCACTAACCTGCTCATGTTCACTTTGACTGATATTCCAGAACACTGATACCAGGCCACTAAAACTCAGTCATGTAATGAAAGCACATACAAAGACAAGGCTTTTGTACAAAGTCCAAGTAGTACTAAGACTGACTCATTCCCATCTTGGTGTTAAGTATTTCATATTGGAAATAGAGGCCATCCAATTAAGACTGATTACAACTCCGTCCACCACCCGCCCCCTTTCAGTAATCACAACAGAATGGGGAAACCACCAAGAGTGACATCTTGATTTCGACCAAGTACCTATTAAATGAATACTTTGAAAGAGTCATAGAAGTGACTGGTTGAGCTCCTGAGTTACACAATACATATTTAATAACAGAAACACTTCTCAACAACATCATGTCTGCCAGAGCAAGAGATAAAGGGGGGCAGGAAATTAACAAGCATCATCACAGCAAATTAATGCTTACTTTACAGCGATTAACTTGTCATGAGGATGCGTTCACTAAAATAGAGTGAAAACCATTATTCTAAGTACAATATACTGCAGTGCAGCGGGCTCAAGTAAAGCCACTCCAGGCACACCCCTAACTGAGGATACAGATACACATAAATAAGGAGAACTCAGGGGTACAGAAACGAGTTAGTGAAGACCACTCCACTGTGAATAGAAAACACAATCAAATGGAGACAGTTACATTTCACTCATTTGTATAATTCATTGTGACCGTAAATTTTCCTGATGAGAGGCACCACCACATTCTGCACTTCTCATCCAAAGGCACTCTTGGGCAGGGACCTATATACCTTGGCTTAGTAAGAGACTGAGGTCCTTTGCAGGGTTGGGATCAGTAGTTTTCCATAAGAGCTTCACACCACCCAACACAGCAGAGCTCCACCCAAGAGGAAATTATTGGTAAATCTTTACGGGTGTGTATGTGATAGCTGGCTTTCCAGGTTTGCTCATTTGGTCCAACAGTATCCCTCAGAACCAAGACATGTGAAAAACATTACATAAAAAACCAAGAGGATCAATGCATGCATTTTTTAAAGTGAGGATCTATGTGGGAAGAACAGGGCTGCGACTAAAGAAAACTTACTGAAAACATGATAACTTAACTTGGTGTAATGACTAGTCAGGTCACCATTACCATATCTTTCCTCTAGCAGATCAAGATCATTTGTATTATCAAAGACGTAGGTGCTGCTGATACACAGAACACAATGACAGTCCCTGCTCCAAAGAGCTGACAATCTAATATATAAAGAGAAGAGACAACTGGTGCATGCAGGCAGACTGAAGGAGAAGTACAAGAAAACAATGAGATAATACTGAACAGCATGATAGATGCAGACTGGTCAACAGGATAGGTAGTGGTCTCTTCACATCAGCAGATTAACCACAGTCAAGTGAAGAGGCCCGGGGACTGGATGGCTTCAACATTTTATGGATTTACAGAACTCAGCATGATACTGATATTCCAAAAGCAAAACTAAAACAAAACCAGCACACTCTACTTAACGCCTCGCCCTCCGCCCCTCCGAATCAAAACCAAGGAAAAACACTCACACTACAGTAGTTTTATTTTGAGCAAAGTTGGGGGGGAAAGGAGGAACAACAGAATGGGATTTTCTATAATCCTGCCTCGCCTCCCCCTCACAACAATAGTTAATATATCCAACTTCAGGGTGGGGGAGAAACCCAGTACATTTGGATACTATTAGCCTACTTAACTAAGGAAACAAACTTAAGGCTGCCACACTGTCCTTAAGTCACCCTATTATGATTGCATACTATGGATCTGAGAACAGAGATTGATTGCTTCCTGAAGCCCATTTAAAATAAAACTTCAGGCAGAGATAGACAAGTGCATCTTTTTCCCCAGCACAGAAGCAGTACTTACGCAGTAATACCATCACTCTTGCCATCTACAACAAACAGACTTTAAGTGAGATACAATGAAAACTGTATACACCAGTACAAGAATTTGGACAGCAATACATTAATGAACAATTCTAGCATAATGGTCCAACTCTTAAAAAGCACTGATTTAAGGTGCTAGTCCATGTTTATAAAAGATCATTTAAAAACTTAGACAAGAACCTCCAGTATGTAGGCAATGTTGAAAGAGCGGGTTTCTTTTCCTTAAATCAGGTACCAAGAGCAGGCCTGAACATAATGAGTTTTCATCCCACGAAATCCTAGCTCCTTGATGTTATATTTTCAAACTGATGTCTATATACTAAGGTAAACTGAACTCTGCTTATACACTGCGCTGTGCAGCCAAAGCTAACCAGGCCAGGTGAATCAGAAGGAAAACCCCTCTGGCTAACCTAGTCTCTGATGAAATTCGTTCTTTACGTACCTTACATGTGCATCAGGAGTTTAGTGTAGAGCCGGAAGAGACTCACTCCTTTGTTCACTGATGGGATGATTACCGTATGTGGAATTTGGTGTATTCTAATGCACATTAGTGGCATTAAACATAATACTAACTAGAGTTTTCCTGTATTGCCCAGCAGCAAAATAGCATAATAAAAACTAACTGCCAAGTTATACCTCCAGTTATTCCTGGAAAAGCCTGAATAAACTGGTGGTGTATAAAGAGCCCTAAGACTCCTACCCATTTTATTTTTGTTTTCAAATTTCTCTTAATAAAAGATACTGTATTTGACTCTATAATATATAGAGACATGAAGTAATGTGCCAATTCCTGCATTTAAAACATACATCGCTTCTTACTCGCCTCCTGTTAGTAGACTCATAGACTCAGACTCATAGGTCAGAAGGGACCAATATGATCATCTAGTCTGACCTCCCGCACAAGGCAGGCCACAAAACCCTACCCATACACATATATAACAACCCCGAACCCATGACTGAGTTATTGAAATCCTCAAAAGTGAGATTTGAAGACCTCAAGCTGCAGGGAATCCACCAGCAAGCGACCCATGCCCCATGCTGCAGAGGAAGGCGAAAAACCTCCGTGGCCCCTGCCAATCCGCCCCGGAGGAAAATTCCTTCCCGACCCCAAATATGGCGATCAGCTAAACCCTGAGCATGTGGGCAAGACTCACCAGCCAGCACCCAAAAAAGATTTCTCTGCAGTAACTCAGTTCCCATCCCATCCAGCATTCCCACAGACCATTGAGCAGACTTATCTGCCGATAATCCAAAATCAATTGCTTAAACTATCCCATCATAACATCCCCTCCATATACTTATCAAGCTTAGTCTTAAAGCCAGTAGCTAGTAGCTGAGAGCTCCATGAATAAAGTCTAACAATATATTTTCTCCTCATACAAATAGTCTGATAAGGAAAGGAACACTGTTGAAAGGTAGTAGAAAAAATGCAGTATCCCTGCAGGTACTATTAAAAGGCCAAAGAATTTGCTATTTGCATGTCTGTAATCCTGTCTCTGAAAGTAATTTGGGTGATTTCACCTGCCCAATGCAACTTCAGATGACTTGGGGTACGCTATAGCAATACCAATTACCACATCTATTTTGTCCAAAGGCCCCAAACTATCTTCAAAGACAAGGTCACAAGAGCAAATGGAAAGAGACCCATAAATTTGAAGAACAACAACAACTTCTACAGGACTTTATTTATGCCAGTTTATCTGAGTTTACCTTAATAAGCCTCAAAAAACATATGCAGCGTTCTTGTAGCCATGCTGATCCCAGGATATCAGAGAAACAATGGTGTCTGAGATAATATTTTTTATTGGATCAGCCTCTGTTGACGAGACAAGCTTTCCTAATAAGTATGCAAACAGAAAGGCAGATGTGGGTTTTTTGTTTTGTTTTAAGGAAAACATTCCCTCCCCTTCCCCGACAGCATCAGAAGTTAGTGTTCTTGAAAGGAAAAGATGGTCAAATACAGTTCAATTAGTCTAGATTTACAGAAATGAAGCATCAATGGAACATCAACAAATAGTGGAAAAAGCAGCAGATTTTCAAATCCCTTGGGAGGCTTTCAATGGTTCGAGATGGGCGGACATTTGTATTGTTACACAGATTTTGTGAAGTAATAACCAGTAAATCCAGAGAAGCAAAGGATACTGGAGATCCATTAGAAACACAAGATGCCTGAAGTCAAATATACCAGCACAGGCCTAGACCCCAGTTCTGCAATTGGCACTGCACAGGCAGACTCCTGTGCCATGAGGGAACCCCACTGACTTTAATGGAACACTCTTGGGGCATAACTGCAAGATGAGGACAATTGCAGGCTTTTACTGCTAATGAACTCAAATGAGCACATTTCTATTCATTCATCAGGGAAGATATAAGACTGACCGTAAGATACAAATTATGACTGTACTTTTAAAAAATACAGATAATACAAAAATAAAAAAAATACAGAAATTTTCACTGCCTCTTGACGAGCTGCCAGCATGTCCTTCTGTGTCAGATTTGAGCTACTCCTAAACTTAAAAGAAAAAAAAGCTAGTATGTATAAAAAATGGAAAGCTCTCCTTGATAGCTGAAGGTCATCAGCAAAGGGCAGGAAGGAGAGAGAGGTTTTGCCCCATATCAAGTTAAGTTTTGGTCTTTATACACAATTTTTTTTCCTGAAAAAGAACAAGATTCTGGTCAACTCATAAGTTTATTATGTGCACCATACAAGTGAAAATCCTGATTGAGAGAGGAAGTGGTTTGTTTTTTTTATTCAAATTACTAAAAACACATTTTGTTAGCACTCTTAACTCAAGCACCTGAGAAACATTTAGGACAAAAGTTTGTGTTAATAATTCAACACTTCTGCCTTTTCAGTTAAAGTCTGAGAGAGTTTGCTATCCACAAGGAGTACTCCAGCATAACCAGAGAAGACTGACCTGGACATTATACATATACCCTAATATTAAAAGAGAGACTCTTTCAGACGATCGATTGTGGGGGGGTTGGGGGATGGCAAAAATAGGTCCAAATCCATCTTCCACTGCAGATCACATTAATAGAAAGCATCAGAATTAAATGCTTAAAATGTCGATTCAGCCCAAGTGTTACTTTTTTACATTTTAAAAAGATCTTGTGCACAGACAGCTACCCCACTATCAATTTCTTCTTAAACATACTATCTGGGGGAGACAGAAGGAGTGAGACAAGGTATGAACACAAAGTGAGGTCCCATTACCCAGAGTTTCTCAAACTTTGCAGAGTATGGGCCACTTCTTCAGTGTTTTCAATTCTAGCACTATCATCGAGCATCTTGCTAGATCTGGTGTTTTTCTTGACACCTCAGCTGCTGGACTCCTGTGATTACCTTATTTAAATAAAAAAATATTCTAGCCCTCATGTTTGCAGAGAAAAAACTAAAAAACAATCCCTAAAGGGTCAGCCAGAGAGCAATCAAAATGAACCCATTTATTTCGTGTTTCGTGGGTCTGACTCAGTTTTGAACATCTTTGGCTAGCAACACTGCATTTCATGAATGACAGTCTTATAGACAACCTCCCCTCCCATTAACAATCAAATGGGCTCATCTCCCTTTCAACCAGGATAATACCAAATATTGTACATTGGTATCAAAACTCTAACGAAGCCAACATCAAAACTAAATGAGCCATGGCAGCACTAGGCATAAGCAGACTAAGCAATTGCATAGGGCCCCAAACATCTCAAGGGGGCCCCATACACTATTTTAGTACATACTGTAGGAGGCAGGGGGTAAAATATTCCTTTTTAGGGCCCCTAATGAGCTAGGACCATCTCTGCAGATGAGTATTAACTACAACTCACTTTGAACACTTAAAAAGGAAGAGTATCAATTTAAAATCTAGTCATATTAAATAATTTCAAACTAGTTTCCCCTCACCGTTTCTGTGGTTTCAAAATCACATTTTTCCTATGTTTCAGTGTCTTCTTTCCTCTCCTTGTTTCTACGTGAAAAGCCCACAAAAGCAAAAAATCAATTGTAGACATAGGGGGAATAATAAAGCTGATTATACACACAGTGCTGTCATATACTCAAAATAGAAAAAAATTCTCTTCGTTTATTTTCCTTCTTTCAAGTGTTAATTATACCATAATTCAACTCAGTCTGAAATCTGTGTTTGTCTTCAGTTGTTTGGAAGACTTTTTTTTTAAACAAAGCAGTATACAACACTAATTCCATCACTTAGTACCACTTCTTCCCTTTGAATTTGTTTGAACATTTAACTCTTTGCCCTGTAGACTTCCCCAATAGATTCCTGCACTCCATTAATTAGGTAAGATCTACAAACAAATCAATACATGAAGAATACTAGTAAGCAGAGCTGGTTGAAAAATGGCAAACCAATCTGATTTTTGTTTGTTTATTTATTGAGGGTAGTTTAATGAAATTCTTATTTTTCAACAAAGTGATTCAAAATGAAAAAAAAGCTTTCGTTTGATTCAAACCTGAATTTGTTTTTTCCTCATCTCCCTTTAGGGAGGAAAGGAAGAAAGGGATGGGAGAGGGGAGAGAAAGAGATATGTTCCCATTCAAGTCAAAAGGAAAATTTTTCATTTCAAATTGTTTCAAAGTTTTTTTTGCCAAAACCCTCAAAAAATTTTCAACAACCTCTACTAGTTGGTCGAGCAAAGCAAGACCCGACCTATACTCACCTCAAGATCATCTCTGTTTGTCTATCTTTATATAATATGGTAACTTTTGAAAACTGCATCTGATCCACTTCAAAATTTCAGACTATGTTCTAGAAATCAATGGGCAGAACCCATTGATGCCATACTGGGAAGCCAAAAAACCTGACTGCCACTATAATCAGGCCCACAGAGCTTCGATTTGGTGCTGCAGACAGATGAAGCTCTCTGGTGCCCTCTGCTGCTGCCTACACATCATAGAAAGTCATACACTTCATTGCTCATGTGGGCCAAGCTCCATGCATTATCAAACTTTTCAAGTGCAAATAGAAGCCTGGCCATGGGAATGGATAGGGGTGCAAGCTCTCTTGGCTGGAACATGGAGGGGAATGGAGAAGAAAATACACAGTTCTACCAAAAGCTTTGCTGCATTAAAAATAAAACCACAACCCACTTTTTAATGTAATACCATCAGACACATACTAGATTGCAAATTTAATACCTACCTATCTACATCTCATTACTGACCTCAACCCTCATGACCATAGTTGGTTGCCAAATTATTATTTTTAGCTCTCTTTAGCAGCCACCTGAATTAACCTGCACTTTCAAATCCCTCTTCAAGACTGACTTCTGCAACAGTACCTCTAAGCAATCTGCCAAACAAGAAGTGCTAGCTTGAAAGGCAGATGGGAATAAGTGAGATTATCATATTACTTGTATTACGATCTGTCCTTAGAAGCCCCCAGCCAGGACTGGGCCCCCACTGAAGTCACTATACAAACACAAAAAAGTCTGTCCTGCCCCAAACAACAGAACAGTAAGAGGGAAGGCAAAATGAAGTACTATGCCCATAGAAGAGAAGAAGAAGGCTGAGGGCAATATTGGTAGAGCTCATGTACTTACAAGGGGTAGATAGCACACAGCTGAGAATTTCTAACCTTTTAAATTAGCCTTTGCTTACACTCATGCCCAGTTCCCCATCCTCTCGCCCCTTTTCCTTGTGTGCATGCACTCTTGCTTCAAATCTCTGCACATTCTCTCATTTTAACATCTGACTAGGGCTATTTCTATTTGTTTGGGGTTTTTTGTTTTGGTTTGTTTTTTAATTTAAAACACAGCTAATTCCTATTTTATCTGGAAAAGTCTCCCAATAGGAGTTTTGGGGGCAACCAACTCAATTTAAAGAGAGCTGGACAAAATTTATGAGTGCAATTGTATGAAGGGGCTGCTTGCAATGATGGGAGGAGGTGCAGGGGTCAAGTCTCAGAAGCTATGGGGCTTAGTTCCAGTTTACATCTTACATTTGTAAAAGCTCATCAGTTTGTCAGCTGGCCACTTGCAGGCATCAAGAAGGTATTTCCCTCCCCAGTGTATTCTGGGAGGGTTTTTGTTTTATTGGTGTTATTTTTTTGTGGGTTTAAAAAAAATGTTTTTTTTTTAAAGCCTCTCGGTGCTTGGCTGGCTGGTTCTTGCTCTCATGCATGTGTGGGCACAGGTACCTGCCCGTATGGAGTAACCTGGAAGCCTGGGGTCTTGGATGGTAAGAGCTATAGGGTAGGAATCCTGATGCATATTTGTACAGTGCTTAACTCAGAGGGACCCCTGATCAAAGCTTCTGGGAACCTACCTGATACCTACATTTTTTTTTTAAAGTGACCTTGATGCTTGTGCAACAGCTATTTTGGTCAACACCAGGGACTGAACCAGGGACCTCTAGATCTATAAGCATAAGCTTGCACAATTTGAACTAAAGAGAGAGACACAATACATAGGCTTGACACAAAAATAAATATAGCTTTTGTTCAACAGAACCACCTTCCCCACTCACTGATGGTCAACTAATCTGCTAATAATCAATATAAGTTCATGTTAATATAGTCTACCTATAAACTAATCGCATTGATTTATGCCTTTCAGTTCCATAGCTATGCATCATGATCAGCATGTAACTTGTGTTTCATCTTAGTTTTCAATCCTGGGGAAATGTATATTGTTTTTCACATTTTATTTGGGGGCAAACAGCTAAAATAAGCTAGAGTCTATAAAAAGCTTTGAAACATGCATAAACTGATAGCATCAATAACTTCCAAAACACTCAATAAGTACCTACTTTGTAATTAATCTTTTCATTGTAGAGATCTCTTACTGTTAGCTGAAGTTATGAACTTCTCCAAATCTCCAAACACACGAGCTCAGACTCGAATGGCATGTCTACATCTGTCAGAACTTCACTGAAATCAATAAGGGTCCACCTGCATGTAGCAGCTTATGAGTTTATATTATATATCATTGTCATCATAGCACCAAAATTCCATCTAGTCAGAGTTTGTTTGTATGAGAGATTTGGCCCTCAGAGAAACCATTAGTTTGACTGGATTATACAGGAACTCAATTGAAGAAGTGCATATGGTGATTAGAGAAAATAGAAGTTGCCTTGGGCTTTTTGTTTGTTTTTAATGGTGAAGGATATAGTAAAGAACAGATTTTTAGTTGTAGATGTTTTTGAATAAACTGTAAATGAAAAGTACAAAGTGTTTTTGATACTTTGAAAACGAATGTGGCAAACCTGAGCTACAAAAAGGAGTAACTGCTCCCACAGCAAAGAATATGGCGCTTATTTAATATACAGAGCAAGCATCCTACTTTCATAACAAGACCAGAAAATCCTTTTTATTGGTTTAATAACGTTGCACATATTCAAAATATAGACAGTCTATGAAAAGTGAAGAACTGTACGGTCCCCAACATGTTTAATTTATCAAAGTGCAGTAAACTTGTGAAAATAGTTCTTGTTTCCTGGGAGGAGAACAGAGGGAGGAAACAGAAAAAGGAAATATAACAACACAAGAGGAATGTGACAATAAAAAAAATATGGGTCTAATCCAACATTAATAATTACTACTGATGCAAGCAGTCCTCTTGGATTCAATCATTACTTATGTAAGTAATTTCTCATTTGAGTTAGGGTTGAATGATTGTATGCTTTGGGTATGTCTACACTACAATTAGACACCAGCGGCTGGCCCACGTCATTGCCAGCTGAATCAGGCTCCAGAGCTCAGCTAGGGGGCTGTTTAATTGCAGCGCAAATATTCAGGTTCTGCTGAGAGCTCTGGGACCCTTCCATCTCGCAGGGTCCTAGACTGGGTCGACACTGATGGCGACAAATTTGCCGCTGTCAGATTGATTGCTCTGGATCGACTGAGCGGTCTGTGTAGACCTGCTCAGTAGATCCAGCAATCAATGCAGGAAAACCACCCCGGTAAGTGGCGTTGCGCTGCGTCGAAGGGAATGCTCTCCCCTGTGGCGCAGTGCAGTGTGGACGGCTCGTGGAGCCGACACAGCAAAGTCGATGGGAGATGCGCAGGTGATTTACATCACTTGCGTATCTCCCATCGACTACTGCCGAATCTCGGAGGTAAGTGTAGATGGGGCCCTAGAGCTTGAGCTCCTGCCCCAGCCTGAATGCCTACACCGCAGTTAAACAGCCCTGCAGCCCAAGCCCTGGACGCCCAACTCAGCTGGCCCAGACCAACCATGGGTGTCTAACTGCAGTGCAGACATAGGCTTTATTTTTGCCCCACCTGCAGGAAGGCCCTTTAGACAAAACATTGTAATATAATCTAAACAGTCACTCAAATATTTTCTGTTTTGTACCACTACAAGTGTTAGTGTGACAGCACTGTTTGTGTAAAGATTACTCACTCTTTTGTTTAGGGTTAGCCTGGTAAATTGGTCCAATAGCTAAATAACTTCGTTGTTGAAAAACTGCGCTTAATCTGAGTTTTAATCTATTTTTAATTTCAAGAAGCCATCATACTAGCAAGGACAAAAACATTGTATGTTAAATTAGCCACCAGAGGGAGCTCAAACTCCCATGAATAATCTCTGTAACAGTTCTTTACTGGTTCTGAACAGCTAACTTCTTGTGTACTAGTACATTTTTTAAAGGAATTTTTAAACTTATTGAAACTACCTCATGTCATTTAGTTGTCTTCTGCAGGCCTTTATTATGTAAGAGAAAATGAACAGCAGGAAAAAAGTGTATTTAAAAATTATGTTCCAAGCTAACATGATCTCTGGGTCTTCATACCAGGCTTCTTTGGAACACCCATTGAAGTAGAAGTAAATTCCATCCTCAGAGATGTCTTAAATAATCAATACAAATAGCTTTTAAATAATTTTAAAATGATTACTGAATGTTAAATCATTAAAATATGTTTATATTTGTAATAAAACAAATTTTTTAAAACGGTTATAAAATTTAACATGTTGAAAAAGCAAGACAGCAGGGGAAAGGAACTACGTAAAATAAATCATTCAGAACTTCAACATATGACTTTTAGTGATCTCATTTTATGAGCCTAGTTAATGTGAAGTACTGCGCTGGACCAACGACACTGGCCCTAACTTTCAGCGGCTGCTGAGCTCTTCATTAACGGTCTGTCTACATGGGAAAACGGATTCACCAGTAAAATTATTGTTATGGTGAGGCCAAACTATAGTGTAATAATTATTCCACTATAGTTACGAGTCCATTTCCCCACGTAGACAAGACCTAAATTAATAGAATTAAGTTCCACACTTCTGAAAATAAATCAGATCAGTATTATTCATATACTTATAAAAACAGATTTAAGGCATGATCCTAAATATACTTATTACTAGGAGAATCAGAACCACCATAGGAGCCCCACTTAAGCGGTGAATGGGGATTCATCACTAGGGAAGTGCGGGGGAAGGAGACAAGGGAGAAAAGGATGAGTAGATCACATACACATCACTGAAATGTTAGTAAACACAGATTACACATTTTAACAGTACAAATTCTTCTTCTTCCTATTCGTTTGTACAGTGACAACCCAATGGGACCTCAATCCTGACTGAAGCCTTGGGCACTGGTACAATACAAATACATACCTTTAAAAAACCCACTGTTTTCAACATGTAGCATCATTATGGACCAAAAGCAATTACAGTTTTTCATTTAAAAAAAATTGTGGAGGCCAATTTTTGTTTTAAAATACTTTAAGTATTCCAAATGACACTGATTTTCTTCAGAAGTGATCAGTGGAAAAGAGGACTTTCAAACTCCAACGATTTTCAAGTGATAATTTTTCATGTTTAAAATTAAGATGACCCACAGCATTCATTTCTGATATTAAATACTTACAAGGAACTCCATTGGGATGGTTTTGTGCAAGATATAACATGTTTTGCAATGCACCTTTCAGTCACACAGTAGCATTTGCATTATTCGGCACCAGCGTTAAGTATTGCCATGACTTAACCTTGAAGGCGCTTTATCAGCTAGTAGGACTGTAATTATGCAGTTCTAATGCTAGCTTTCAAAATACCATTTCATTAAACACTTTATGAGTCACTCATTTCAGAGATTATAAAAACTGTATCAATATTTAGTGTAGGTCACCTGACCGCCCTCTTCATAAAGAGCATTTAAAGAGCAGCTTTTTCTCAAATAGTATTTTGGGCTTCTGAAAGGAGATAGGAAGAAAGCACCTGGAAAGAAAGAGTCAGCCTTCAGTTATCCAGAGGGCACATATCACCACAGCCAATAGCTGAGAGCAACAATGCCCCACCAACATGAAGAAACCCCAAAAGGGAGCATCACCCTGCACTGGCCAGGGAATAGGTGACCTTTTCCCTACATCTTCCAAAAAGAGCCTTTTTGGAGAAGGCCAGTTCCAGTCACAAAAGCGCTCATGTGTACAACAGCAGCAAGTCATCACTCCAGCCAAAGGTTGACCACCCGGGCCAGGGCCTGACCTCATTTTGGCCAGGCCAAACCTGAATGGTGCTGCAATCCCTGCTCAGGTTGTAGCACCACTCACTCAAATTTGGAGGGAGAGGGAAAGGATAGGTTGTAGGGGTTCGTGGGTCAAAGATGTCAAGCTGTTGGTGGGAAAGAGCACCTGAGAGGGGAAAAGGCATCAGACAGGTGTGGGAGAAAAGCACCGATGCCCTCTATTTTAAATGGCATTCCACAGTCCCTGCACCCACCTTTCCTCCCCCTGGTGGGATGCAGATAAGTGTTCCACTCATCAGCTCAGGAGTGGACAATTTTCACAGAGGGCCATTCCACTAATTTTGGCAAGTAAGATGAAGTGGCCCAGGCCCACACGACCGGAAGTGACCAGCAAGGAACTAAACTGCCCGATGCTCCAGTTACCTTGGCAACTGGAGCATCGGGCAGCTTAATGATTCTTAACTAGTCACTTCCCAAAATTCCTGTTTCCAGCCACATGACTGGAAGATCAAGTAGTGACTGGCCAAAAGCTGCCTGACACTCTACAGTAGCTTAAGCAGAGCAACGGCAGCAGAAGCAATAGATTGGGTGGGCCTGCTTTCAAAGTGGGTGAGCTATGGCCCGCCCATGGCTACGCTCCTGCATGGCGGGCCGGATCTGGCCTGTGGCTGTACTTTCCCCACCCCTGCATTAGCTGAACGGTGGAGGCAGTGCCAGATTCAGCCAACAAGAGGAGCCAGGGGAAAGGGGAGGCAGAAGCTCCAAGGACCTGGAACACATGAGGCAGCAGAGTACACCCACCAGTCCTCCTGTTAATGAGGGGGAAGGATGAGCACCTCTTGCACTGCATGGCAGAAACCCGTCTCTGCGAGGAAGGTGGGTTCAGCATGCTATACAGAACACAGGCACCACCACACACATTTACACCAGAAGTCTGCAAAATAGAGCCTGGTGCTATCAGCGATCTTTCTGGAGAAAGGCACTGAACTCCTTTGTAGAACTCCCTATTCATGCCTACCTCTACTCATTGGTTTCACTGGTCTCCAGTTCTGTGCTGTCTTGCACTTATGAGCAAGAGGAGGGCTTAGGCTACGTGGCCCACTCAATTAATTTCTCTGTAGAGTCTGCCAAAAAGTGTGGCAACCCTGGCTGGGCTTTTCCATGATGTGAACACTTACTGCCTAGCAGCTAGACTGTGACTGTCTTCCAATTTCACAAAACCAAAAGTGTCACAATGGCTTTCAGCTGCTGCCAAGTTTGACAAGATTTAACCCAGTGACAGAGTGCTGAAAGATTATCCCATCACGATTCCCCTCCAAAAGATTTTTGTAGCAGACGGAGTTATGTTCTGTGTGTCTATTTTCCCCCCCACTACCAAAAGAACAAAGCACCTTTCGTGACTATTGGGTGCTATTTTGATCTCACACATATGCTGTGTTTCAGAAAATTTAACCATTTTTAGAATTTCACATTTTTCCTCCAACCAGTTTCATTTGAAATTAGGTTCTACTTCATAAGTAATGTAGTGCTTCATACACCTCATTGATTATTATTTACTCAACACAATTTATCAACATGATCATTTTAGGGGAACTATTCTTGACAGTTATATTGGAATGATACTGATATTTGTGGCAGCTTAAAAATCATATTTGAGTCAAGCAGCGTAACTGTTCAACTATCAGCAGAAAATGCAAGTCCATTTAGAAAAAGCCTTTTCCCACATAAAGCTTTCTGAAAAGCTTTGTCAGCTCAGCAGCATAAGCATTTCAGTAAAAATGATCATGTAAGATGCCAGTAATATCATTTTTACCAAAGACCCATTTCAAACAAAGTTAAAAACATACTTCAGCTTATGTTTTTAACTGTTTAGCTTTAGGGAAACCCTATTGGACTTGAGGCAAAGCTATTTTAAATATTTAAGGACCACATTAACAGAACTCATTGCCAAGTCACACAGCTTAAACATTTGAATTCAGAAAGCCATAACACTGAGTTTTGAGGCTTAGCCATTCTTCAGCAAACTTCTGAGTTTCTTCTGATAAAGCCATCTTAAATATTTACAAATGAGAGGTTTGGCTGATGAAGACGATGCTACAATGCCAGAGATTCAACTATAAAACTTCCAGCGTATCCTGTAAAAAATTACATGGACACTAAAAAAGAATCTGACGAAAAGGAAAAATTCCTTAAATTTGCCAACTGTACCCCAACACTAACATTCTCTATAATAAAGAGGTTTGGCCTACTCAAACACTAATTGTTTTTTAAAATAAACTAAAAGTATGGTCAAATTCTTGGTCAAGTTAAAGCTTGGTCAGATTTTGTTTCTTCATTTTAGATAATACATTGAGCCAATCGGTATCTATACCAGTATAAAAATGTTGGAGGACAAATTAAAGAGCTGAAAAAGCAAACTTAACAAAAGACAGTTCTTGTCTTAATTTATTTTCAAAATGGAAATTGTTTTCTCCATCCCACCCTTCTCCTGAATTTGTTCCTCTTTTGCCTCCTCCCTGTGGTACTGCAGCATCTCACCTTCAGCTGCAAGAGGGTGAAAGGCCTCTCATGGAGATACAGTAGAACCTCAGTTATGAGCTCACCAGAGTTACCAACTGGCCAGTCAACCACACACCTCATTTGGAACTGGAAGTATGCAATCGGACAGCAGCAGAGACCCAAAATAAGAACATACACAGTAAAGTACTGTGTTAAATATCAACTACTAAAAAATTAAGGGAAAGTTTACAGAAGATTAGACAAAGTCAGGAAACTTTCTGTGCTTGTTTCATTTAAATAAAGATGGTTAAAACCAGCATTTTTCTTCTGCATAGTAAAGTTTCAAGGCTGTATTAAATCAGTTCGGTTGTGAACTTTTGAAAGACCATAGCTTTTGTTCAGAATTATGAACATTTCAGAGTTACTAACAACCTCCTTTCCTGAGGTGTTAACTCTGAGGTTCTACTGTGAATACTAATGGGGGATGTGCAAGCAGTAGCACTCCTGTAGTGCAAGCTAGCCAACACTATTAACAGTACTAATCTCCTCAGCAGGCACTATGTATCTGATCGTTTCTAAACATGAGCTGCTTTTTTGTTGCTTAGGGTCAGCAGTCAAAAACGATTTCAAATAGCAATCTTAGGGGAGAAAGAAAAGGATTTATCTTACCACATTCTGCACCCATCTACCAACGGTACATTTGTTGCAAGTTTCATCAAAAAAAAAATCAAAAGGCAATTAAACCTTCAATTACAGCTTTTCAAATTGGATAATCAATCTCATGGACTACAGTTTAGCATCATTAAAGAAATACAAAATAATCCACAGGGAGGCTCAATAATACATTAAGAAGCTAGAGTTAGTTGCAGTAATGGTGTCCACTTCTTTACATTTAGAGCCAGTAACTCTTCTGGTGGAATTCAGGCTTTTGGTCTTAACCTAAAAAGCTCTAAATGGTTTGGGGCTTGTTCACCATGGAACTACCTAGCACCTTGTTATATAGTTGAGGTCAGCAGGGATACTCAAGCTAGAACTTACTCAGCTTAAAAGAGCTTGAAAAGGGGGTTGCTGGCTAAGTGATTTTTGTGAAAGTCCTTGGCTTTAGAATTCACTCCCTCACTATCAGTCATCTGCCAGAGGCTGGGATTTGTTAACCTTCTAGGCACACTGCAAAAATTCCCAAATATACCCATCCTATTAACTCACCTCTTCCCCTCATTTTTGTGAGCATGGTGGCTCATGGTATATTGTTTCTGAGCGACGTAGTTTTTAATGTTTAAATGGACAGTCCTTTGAGACTGAAAGTTTAGGCTTGGGCTGTTTAATGCAGTGATTTTCAACCTGTGGTCCATGGAGTCCTGGGAGTCCATAGACCATGTCTAAGATTTCCAAAGGAATCCACACCTCCAGTTAAAATTATTTAGGGGTCCGCACACGAAAAAAGGTTGAGAACCGCTGGTTTTGTGTACGTACCACAAGCCTAGGCTAGGAGCAAATATCGTTCTATAATACGTAATTTTAAAAAGGACTTGAGGTAAACAAAGAGGCGTTCCCATAAATTTTCGCCTGAAATACTTAACCACAGCTTCCATGTCTGCACAGTGTTACCCTGTCTGGGGTTACATCAGTGCAGACCATGGTCTGTTCACTTTCTGTTGATTGACAGGTGGTAGCCACTCATACGAAAAATGGCTTATGCCTTCTGGCAGCTGCTATCTCTTTTCTCCAGCGACTCTTCAGTTGAAAAACTTCTGTATTTCTCACCCTGACTGAACAGTGAGTCTGCATATTTCCGTGATTCAATGAAACACTTAGCAAGTGGAAAAAAAAAAACCAAAGCACACAAAAATTTGTGACATGGCTGCATAAGTGACTCCGCAGCTTGATAAATCTTTCACTCCACCAGTTCTACATTTTATTGAACAAGCCTGCTGTGTAGTGTGAGAAGGCTTCCTATTGAGCAAAAACCATCAGTACAGTCTGCTCCATGCTCTTTTCATGTTAGCACTTCCTAGCCTTCTTCCAGCGGGTTGGGGAAACCCTTCAAATCACAAAAAGGTAGAGTACATAGGAACTATACCTGTGACATCTGGACAAGACTGACTACCCTAACCCTAACCTTCCCCCACTCCCTCCCCAAAAAGAAAAAAATCACAGTGCAACAATCCTATCAGGCTTCTGTATCTAACACCAGAACAACTGCTGCTGAAACCAATAGCAGAAGTGGTGCTTTATCAGAAAATGAAGTGAATTACTGCTTCATTTATGCCTTCTGCCCCTCTTAAAATCAGAAGAGAAGGGCGGGAAAAAAGGTTATTTCAAATACAGTATCGAAAACCACTACCAAAGCTTGAGCTTCCTCCTGGGGTGGTACCTATCACAGAGGCAGAAGGCAAAACTGCAGAAGGGTACCTGTGGTGTGGGAGAGGATATCCCAGTGGCTGAGAGATTAAATTGCTTGTTTGCCTACCAACAGACACCCTATAACCTACACCGGTTGCAATCACATCAGAGAATCTTTCACTGTGTTTATAAACAGCTATAAAATTGCTATTATGCCCACACTATAATTTTAAACACACATACCTGGCTCCAAAGATGTCTTTTTTTGCTAGATCAATGCCAGAAACAACCTTCACTCTGAGGATTCGAGACTCGTCCTATTAAAATAGGAAAGAAAGAAAAAAAATAAGTGCTTTACTCATGCAAAGACAAGCAACCTTTGAAGGTGTTCGATCACCACTTCTCAAATGTGAAAGAACTACCAATCTCTGGATAGATAAAGTCTGATCGATTTTTCAATTCTGGGTTAAATTCTGAAAGCCTTATGGAGGGAGCTCTACAGTTCAGCTGCCAGAGAACAATGCCAAACATGAAGAGCACTTAGTCCAACCATAGCAAAAGCTGGCAAGAATAAGTAACTGCCAGAGCAGTGAAAAGGAAGGGGGAAAACGGATTATTTGCAGTTCAGGGCCTTTTGAAATCTCAAATGATCCACAGGATTTCCACAGAAATTCATGCTTCTCAGATTTCAGGTTCATCTCTTCAAATACAAGGTCATATGATTTGGAAAAGAACAACATTTATTTTTGTATTAATTGCCAATAGTGACATCATCATGTTTATCCAAATAATGCTTATTTAATAGTACCAGTGCATGAGGGAAGAGAAACAAAATTCTAAAAAACAGCAAGCAATATGTAGACACGATGCAAAATTTAAAGAGCTTTTATCTATATTTCCAACCCTCCCCTGAGATTTCCAAACAGAAAAGGAATAAAGGATTTTTATTTATTTATTTTTTAACCCCATGTCAGTGTTCTGGCAAATACAAATCTTAAAATATCTTTTCAAAGACCCGTGTGGCAGTTTCTGAAAATGCAGATTACCAGCTCATCACCTTGCACAGCAGTCTAGCATGCTGACACATTCCACTGTTTTTGAACAACATCAACACTGCTTTTTTTGTACATTGTGTTTTGGCCAGCCTTTTCTAAATAAAAAGATTGTCATCAACATTCAAAGAATCCTCTTTCAAATCCCTCCTTTAAAAATACTGATGCCTACAAAAACCTTGGCAACAGTTAGGCTGCTCGTGTGCTAAGTAGCCCGTCTGTCATACTGACCAATATTATCTCATCGAATCTTTGTACTCCCCATCTGTCTATCTGTAAGCTCCTTGGGGCAGGGTTCTGTGTTCGTACAGCATCCTGGTGCATGACTATGGCTCCTAGGCAGGCGCCAAATAAAGAGTGGGGAGGGGAAAGATACGTACACTTTACCAGGACCTGGTCCAAGGGAGGGGCCTGGCCAGAGGGCCACAAACCCTTCACCATTAAGAAAAAAATTCCACATTTGAATTTGACCAAATGTGATTTATATAATCTGAGTATGTTTGTACTTCTGTATCTGCATGGGATGGAATGGCAGCCCATTGTTATGAGCTTGCCCTGTGCATAGCAAAGTGCTGACTGGTTCCTTCTCGTAAGTGCTACGATAATCACAAACAGATTTCAGAAAGATCCCATTGAAACTCATTTTGCCATCGCATGTGTCAACTGCCCTTTTTTTCCTGCAACCCGCTTACAATAATGCATGACCCCCAAAGCCCAGTTATTGTAACAGATTCCTGCTGCTCATGGCTTGTTCAGAAAGGAGTGACTCTCTCACAGGTTTGTACTATCATAATCATATTATGCCTACTTTGTTTTAGATAGGTTACCTATGAATTGATGGATTCACTTTGTCAGCTGTATTTAAGCCTTTCACATGATTTGGAAGGCAGAGGTACATTCTAAAAGCAGACTAGTGGTTTGCCTAGTCCAGTAGCTTGCCTCAGACAGCAGAATCACATGCTTCAAGGGAAGAAACCCAGCAAAGAAAGTTATTGTATAACCTGCCCCAGGGAAAACTTCCTTGTAATCCCCCTTCTCTCAATAGTTAGGATGCCTCATGACCAAAAGCTTGAGGAGTTTGGGTTTTTTTAAACCCCTTTTCAAAGCTCCTGGGGTTTTAACTTCTCCTTTTATTATTTATTTCTAACATCACTCACAGAATGCTATGTGCTTTCCAAACTGAGGAAGTATGATCTGTGCCCCCAAAGAACTTACAGTGGAAAGAGTGACCAAAACAGTGGGTGGACGACTAACTAATATATGATTACAATAACAGATATTGAACTGGTTGTATTTTACATAACCTAATTTACTTTCAAGCACGGAGATAGCAGTAGTTTTGTTTTGTTTTTTTAATAAGCATTACCACAGAGAGTCTTCAGGAGTGACTTCTATTTAGAAAGGGTGGGGGCCTTGCAGATAAGCTCAAGAAGATGCTTATTGTGGGATAAGCTGTAAAGAGGGCTTGCGGTTGGCATCACTGGAAATAACATGATAAATGTTGTAAGTGGTGAGAGACAATCACATAGGACTTCATAGTGACACCTACCTGAACTCACTACTGTTACTTAAGGTTTCCCCCATCACGTCTAAAGTCAACAGGTGACTGTGATTTATGCTGTGGCAATATTTTGTTCCTCCCTACACTTGAAAGCACCACTTTAAAATATCATCCCACTGAAAGGTGTTTTGAAACTCTCCTCGGAACAGAAGAAAGTCAAAGTAATGGATGTGATTCAGCAACTCTCAAACCACACCACTTGCAAAAGATGTACTAAAAATCAAAGCTTTAAATGCACACACTTTAGTTTTTTGTGTTGCATTCAACCTCCGTTGGCATTTTTAAAGGAAAGCGCACACAGCACCCATGAGACAAGGTCTAGTGCTAAAAATTCACCCACATCAATGTGCTAAAAGAGAAAAAAGGCTCAGACCTGGTGGTCTTTGTCCGCCAGGCAGCACGTCTCACGTACAGCTGCACTCATTGAAGTTTGTTGTAGCTTTCATAGAAACATGAAACGTTTTGCAAAACAAAAGTTTAGTAAGGTCCAACTTGTGCAATTATACTCAATTCTCAAACAAATCACAACTTTATTCAGCCTGTAAGATACTATTGATAATGTCCATTGTTTGCAAGGGGCAAGGTGAACTTTGCATTGTAGCATATTTGCTTTTTTTTTTCCTCTCTCTAAATGAACAGGAGGTTAAAGTTCTATGTACCGAACAGAGAAGCAGAAATAATACAATAGTGGTCATTCAAATTAGTGAGCTAAAACGCTCTGCTACCATCTAGAAGTTCTATTATCCTCTGAGGAAGGAACTGCAGTAACTAAGCTTACAAAGACATGTGTTGTTCTTATAAGATTGTCACAAGTTAAAGGCTTGATCAAACTCACTCCAGCTGACTTCAAAGGCTCTTCTAACTGACTCTGTGCCAAACTGAACTGGGGAAAAATATTTTGGGGATACCAAATAATTTTCAGCATAGAAGGGATGATCAAAAGTTCATTAACCTAACGCACTACCTCTACATAAAAACCTTCTATTAAGAAGAGTTATTATTTTTATAGTGTGTGCCACATGATATTCTACATCAGCCGTGCTCACTGAAATACATCTTATCCTTCTGCTTCCCTCATATGGGAGGGAAAAATTGCATGAAAGTAAATCCTCAAAGACAAAGATTTGTCCCACCATTCTTCCTGATTGGACCTCAAAAAGGATACTATTTTTTACCAGTCTACTTATAGGTGCATCTCCTTAAAAACCGAAGTTCCAGTAAAGGCACCGCTCCATGCAGGAAAGTACTTAAAATAGTAACTGGCTAGAAACCATTATTGATATACATAAATCCAGCAGAGTATGTTTTTAGGCAGTTAAATTTATCACTTCAAGATCTTCAAAAGTGATCATTTAATAGGTTTACAGAGTCTGCTTTTCCCAACATAACACACAACACATGTGGCTCTACCAAATCCACCATTAAATAGCACCATGAGTCAGTAAAGAGTGCTAAAGAGACTGTCACTTATAGCCTACACAACAATGGGTTATTCTTAAATTCCAAGGCCTGAAGGGACCATTATGATCATCTGGTCTGATCTCCTATATAAACATAGGCCATAGAACCCAAAATAATTCCCAGAGCAACATCCAGTCTTGGATTTAAAAGTTGTCAGTGATTCAGCACAACCACCTTTAGTAAGCTGTTCAAATGGTTGTTAATTACCCTCACTGTTAAAAATTTACAGCCTGTTTCCAGTCTGAATTTGTCTAGCTTCAGCTTCTAGGTATGATATGGTTATACCTTTCTTCGCTAGTTTGAAGAGCCCATTATTAAACATTTGTTCCCCATGTAGATAGTTAAGCAGGGACTTGATTCCAGTCTATAACCTCCTCTTTGTTAGACTCAAAGAGCTTAGTCTATCACTATAAGGCATGTCTTCTAATCCTTTAATCACTCTTATGGCTCTTCCTAAACCCTTTCTGGTTGATCACCATCCTTATTAAATTGTGCGCATCAGAACTGGACACAGAATTCCAGCAGCAGTTGCACCAAAGCCAATACAGAAGTAATGTCCTTGAGTTTATGCACCCCAGGATTTCATTAGCTCTTTTGCCCCCAGTTTCACACTGGGAGCACATGTTCAGATGATTATGCAGCATGATCCCCAAAACTTTTTCAAAGTTACTGCTTCCCAGAACAGAGTCTCCCATCCTGTAAGCACATTCCTTATCCCTCAATGTATACATTTAGCCATATTAAAAAGCCCATTGTTAGTTTGAGCCCAGCTTACCACGTGATCCAGATCACCGTGTATCAGTAACCTGTCCTCTTCATTGTTCATCACTCCCCGCAATTTTTGTATCATCTGCAAACTTTATCGGATGACATTAGGATTAGCCTGAACAGTGTTCCAAGGTCACTCTTTTACCCATGTGTTCCACACTGTTTTTTCACAGCTTTACTTTACATGCCAATAAGAAATTTTATAGCCTAGTTAACATTGCAGCTCATTTGGTTTCGGCAATAGTTTGTTGCACTGAAATGAATATGTAGGTTTGGAAGAGTCTGTAGGGTCTGTCTCACTATGCTGCTAGAGTAACGGTAGGCAGCAGTCTTTGGGAATTTTGTGAAGAGGAAGGAATCCTAGTCATCTTACAAACATACATACTAGTCAACATAGGGAACAGGTGAACAGAGCATTTATATGCTATTACACAGATACTGAACAAGGAGGGAGAAGAAAACAGAAGCAATTTTTCTATTATATCCGTCTTTACACTGGTAACTGTACTGGGGATAAGTGGGTATGTCATGGCCTTACTTCTCCCACTGATGAGAACGGAGGTCATGGGTACACTGCCAATAGTGGTTGACACAAGTTACATCGGTGTAAATACGGCCAGCCAAGTTTGACTATCACTCACATGGCTACTTGTCAGTGCTGCGTGTACTAACTAGGAGGGCTTCTACCAAAGCAAAGTGTGATGTACCACAGATAGGTATCCCAATTTGTCATGCACTGCCATTTGGTGCAATGCCTCTTGGGAAATTTTCACAGTGCATTGGGTGAGGGGGGGTAGAAGTGACTAAACCAGGGATTGGGGAGCTACAAGTCAACTCTCTCCATCACATAATGCTATCCATTTCTAAATTGTTGGGGGTATGGGGGGGGTATTGGTTTTGTTTTTCTCTTTTTTTTTTTTTTTTTTAAATGCTACAAACCCATATGGCCCTTTTTGGTGCCCGCCATCTCTCACAGAAGCATGGAGCCTGCAGAGCTCTGCACTGTTCTCATGAACGTCACAACTACAGGACACATGATCCTCCCGTATTTGCATACCCACAGCAACGAGGGACACAACTATTTCTTCTAGGACAATTGGCTGAGGAGCACCGCGAAAAACAAAGCAAGTCAAGATTACTGGCAGCATTAATTGAGCAGCTGCAAACAGTGGAGTGATGCTTCTGGGCCTGAGAAACAAGCAGACTGGTGGGATCATTTCATAATGCAGGTTTGGGACAGCAAGCAGCCGTATAGAACTTTTAGATGCAAAAGGCCACATTCCTGGACCCATGTTTTGAGCTCACCTCAGCCCTTCAGCACAGAGACACCAAAACGAGAGACGCACGGATAGCTGAGAAGCAAGTGGCAATCGTACTGTGATAGCAATTGGGCACTGCAAGTTATCAGTCAGCAGAAAATGATTTTGGAGTTGGAAAATCCATAGTGTGGGGTGTCACCATGAAAGCCCTGGTCTCCTGCTACACAGGACCGACTCTCAGCAACGTGCAAGTGGCTCTACAGCATCAGCATACAAATGCCTTACTTTGGTGCCAGCCTACCTTGCTACAGAATACATCAATAGAAAGGGCTTCTAGTTTTCAGTGGTCATGCAAGTACCAGTAGATCACCAGGAATGTTTCACTGATATCACTGGGGGCTGGTCAGGGAAGATGCACAACGTTCGCCTCTTTAAGAACACAGGACTGTTCAGAAAACTGAACACAAGGCCATTCTTTCCCGACTGGTAGATTACCACCGGTGACACTGGGGGACCCAACCTACCCCTTGCTCCCCTGGATCATGAAGTCGTACACTGGCCACCTCGACAGCATCAAGGAAAAATTCAGCTACCAGCTCAGCAAGGACAGAGTAACTATGGAACGTGCTTTTGGTAGTTTGAAGGGATGCAGACAGTATTTACTGACTAGGTGGGATCTCTGTCAGAAAAATATCCCAAAGATTAGAGTTTTCTATTGTCCCCTGCATAGTATCTCTGAGGCAAAGGGGGAAAAGCTGCTGCTAGAGTGGAGGGCAGAGGTGGAGCAGCTGACTGCTTATTCTGAAGAGCCAGTCAAAGACTATTGCCAGAGTCCAACATGCTATGCGATAGAGGAAGTCTCAAAAGAGCAATTTAGCAGTTAACCGCAGTAGTATTCTGTGCTGGAGCTTCGGGTGCTTCAAACAGTGCGATGATTGCTGTACATTTATGAATATGACCGGGTATTTTCCTGAAGCTATCTATTATGTGGTGCTTGGTGTGCATTTACTAGTACTGTTTGCAGTAACTACCAGTATGCATTCTGTAATATTTGCTGTAAAACTAATGAAGATAACTTGATTGTCCAAAAATAGAACTTTACTGAGTGGGAAAGCACCGCAGAAAATTAATCTGCCAAAAAAACCCTCTATCCAATATGTTAAAAATGTGTAATAATTAATGGGGGTGAAACTTTCAAATAAAAAAGGAGTAAACATAGCTCATTGTGGCTCCGCGTACCCAACTGTAGTTCTCACAGGTCAGCGTACATAAAGCTGTGGTTCTCCTTGCTGTCTCACAGTATGGAGTGATAGATATTAATGTGCCCCATGATAAGCTGGGGGTGTGATGCCCCATGATTCCCCAAGGATTGCAAATGGGGGAAGTCTAGGATTTTTGGACCTGTAGTTCAACCAGGGTCTTCAGCTTTTAGGTTTGCTGCCTGAGAAGACCCACTATGTCCTGATGCATTTACCTCTCCTTGTCGGGGTGGGACTGGTAGGCCTTTTTCCTGTCCTCCCTCCCTCATCTGTTGACTGTTGGTCATACTGGCCCTCCAAGCCCTTCATTTACAGTCTAATGCAGCACAAGCTTGCAGGATCTCACAGAACACGTCCTCTCTAATCCTATTTTTTTCTCCTTCTCAACAGGGGCATGACGGGGGCACAAAAGGCCACCATGACAAAAGTACCATCGGATTTACAGTCGCAATGGAAAGGGAAAGATTAGTTTCAAAACTCCCTTCCCTGCCAGGGCATGAGAATAGGGAAGTGGCAATGAATACTGGCACTAGGGAGAGAGAGAGGACATGGGCCAGGCCCCATCTTTAAACATTGTTTTAAAAAAAAATGCACAAACACACACTTACTCAAATTCCCTTCCCCTTCGTCAGGCTTACCTGCACTTGTTGGCAGGACTGGCTAGACTTCAAGTAGGTCATGTCTTGGGGCACAGCTAAAGTCCCCCACCACATCTCCTCCTTTCTCCTCCTCCTGATTGTTCACAGCAAAGGTCTTGGTCTCAGCTTCCTCCAAAGTATCCCACTATGCTCTGTGAAGTGGTGGTGGGGTCTCCACCAAGTAGGTCTCCAGCACAGCCCCGGATCTATTGTTGTACTCCCTGGCCTTGTGGTATTCCTGGTGCAGTTCCTTCACTTTCACACAGCATTGCTGCTGACTCCGGTCATATCCCTTTGTCTGCAACTCCCAGTCAATCTATTTGTAGATGTCCATGTTTCCAGGCCCGATCGATAGCTGTGCTTGGTACAGTCTCTTCTCCCCACCCCCCGGAAATCCAATATTTTCTGCCTATTCCATGCAAGAGTATGTCTAGTGCATGGAGCAAGCACAGTGAGTTAGGCACTTGCACACAACAGGGGTGAACTGATAGATGTACTCACCAAGATGGACAATCTGAGAAATTTCAAACACATGCAGGCGCATACTCCTGGTCTCTGTGGGCCCTGCACCATGGAGTTTAAAATTGCGATCAAAGTGAACACTGGTGCGGGGAATGAGGCATTGTGGGACAGCTGCTTAGAGGACATCAAGGGTCAACACGTATCATGTGGCATACACACACACTACGCATTGACCTCAGTAGGTTGACCATCACTCTACAGTGTTTGGGGAGGTGGTTTTATTGCATCACAGCAATGGGGAGTTTAAGTCAACCAGAGACAAATTTGACTATAGATTCAATGCAACTTACATAAACTTAACCTTGTAGCATAGACCAGGCCTGAGACAGAGGATAGAAAGAGAGGAGTAACTTAGTTCCTCAGCTGAAGCACTGGTATAGTTAATAAATCATTTAGGTTTGTCTTTACTGAAAGATAAATAAATATTTCCGTCTTCTGACATCCCCACAGGAAAGATGACATTATGACAGTGTTAAGATTACACATGCAAAACAATATCTGTAGGGGCAAAAAGATGTATAAGAATATATCAAGAATATTGTACAATATTAGAGAATTCTGTTTTGGTTTTTTTTTAAGGAGATAAACATTGGAAAGCCAAGAATTTAGGGTTAACTGGCTTCCTTCCCACCCCACCCCTTTTTTTTTTTAAAAGGGACAATGGATTAATAAGTTTGCGCACATGCATATATGTACTGACATACACCCTACCCTTTTCCTTTCAACTTTTGGTCAATAGTTGACCACAACTTTTTGTTTTTCATGGAATTTTTCCATTTTTGTAAAAATAGAAATAGCTGAGTGTTGTTCAAGGCCCACAGTTAACAGGACCCTAAACTATGTGAGGAACATAGTAGAGTAGAACATTATTCATTTCAAAAGATAATGCACTAGTCTTTACATAAGTGAAATTTAAAATGTGATATAAACAAATACCAACATCCTCCTGGCCTCATGTGATCTAGGAGTTTCTGGATAAAATATCAAGACCAGAGTAAGGCTACATCTGGATTTCCTGTCCTATACAAGACTCTCTGCTTCTTCTCCCCAAAACCTGTTCTTCACCTGAGTAAATGATGTGAAAACATCCAAACAATGCATATGGACATTGTAATACCCATATGGAGCTCTCAGAGTAGTTAAAGTTAATTAAAATTTCATTTGACAAGAATATGTTACAGGCCAAGCCATTTCTGAGACAACTATCCAACAAAAAGAGAGCAATTTACCAAAAAGTAAAATAGCTTCCAAAAATTGAAGCATCTCTCATTAATAATTTGTTCAGTTACACACATGCACACCTTTAAAAAAAATTAATTTTTTAGCAGAGGCACACGTACCTAGAAACTGTGGGTGGTTTGGTTCAGCGTTGATGAAGACCACAAATGAAGTTACAAAACAACTAACGACAACAAGCTAACCACTATTTTGATTATGGGTTAGTTTTTTGTTATGTTAGTTGCTCTTTAACTTCCCTTTTCTATATTTGTGCATTTATCATCCTCCTCCTGAAGTCATCTTATCTACTTGCACAAAATTTCCTTTTCACTTTTCCTATTCCTCCCCCATTAGTTGTTCTGGAATAGCTGTGCCTCCCGTCATCATACACTGCTGTTCACCATTTCTATAGGTGCACAAATTGCACATTTATAAAAGCCATGTAATCCAAAGTTTAATATTTTTCTGAATCAAGCAGTGAAAACAAAAGTGCATTTCCAAACACTGACTTAAATTGTAAACTTCAACTAAGCAACAGATGACAGCATCAGTATCATTTCCAAAAGGAAGCAAAATGTTTTGTAAGTAAGCAGAAGATACAATCCTAATACCCATCTTGCAGCGTAGGATATCTCAGCAAAATTTCTAGAGGACTAAACATCTAGCAAGTTTAAATCAAAGCAATCTGTGTCCACGTAAGTACATAACTCAACTCTACCCTGCCTTTGGCTCTTAAAATAAAGCAAAAGCTCAGATTTTACAAGTCACATACCTTGGGAGCATTCTGAAACAAGCCTCAGATTTTACAAGCTATATGAAATCTAACCCCAAAGAAGGTGTGGCAATGGCTTCTCTCAGAAGATCTCTGTAGATAACTACGAAAGTTTTTCATTTTGGGCTGCACTGTTTCAAAGAAACAAAATTTTTTATTTAACAAAGTGAAAGTGTTTTCAAAATTTAATCAGGACTACCATGGAATCATGATGTGTCCATTAGACAGTAAGACTATACATGCTGAAGCACGAAAGGGAACAATCTTGTATTGGCACAGGAGACGAATAAAGTGATCTAACAAGTCTCTTCAATCTCTAGATTTCACGGAGTACAAGAAACATACATACTTATACTTTTGTCCATCAGCACTGCCACATAGATAACAAATATATCCAGAGCTGTCAGTACTAACAACTTCTAAAAGGGTTATTAAACCTCATGGTTCAGGTCTTTAGCCAAATCTCTATCTATTAGAGACCAGGAGAACAAATGCAAGTGGCAGATTATCCCACATCTGTCTACTGTAGGATTCTTACATCTTTCTGGTATTGGCTACCATCAGAGAGAGAACACTGGATGAGATGGATTTGGGATCTGACCCACTGTGGCAATTCCTATGTTGCATTTCATTCAGCTCATTTTAAGGGGAATACATTCCTAATCCTGCGGGGGGGTTCAGTTCAGCACCTGCTATTTTGTTACTGTACATTTATCACAAACATTTCTCACTTCACCCCATCCTTCCTTAAGGAATACAAGGCAATCCCACACCACACAGGAATTTTCTAACCTTTGTAATCCTCCTTGTCCTGAGAGCGCAATGTTATGTCCACCAGTCAGCACAGCCCGCAGTCTTCTTTAAATGCCTTGCCAGCCAGTACCACTCCTTAAATCAGTTAAGAGTTGCAGTTGAGCAACAAAAGCCACTCCTTCCGCAGGACTGGATGTGCTACCCCCAAGCACTTTAAAACTAGCTCTGGCATGGAACGAAACCGGGCATTGAACTTGTGTCTCATGCACTACAGCAGGCTGGCAAAACCACAGCTCACAAGCCAAATGAGACTCTTCTACAGTTAAAGTACAGCTCACAGAGCCCCCTTCTCCCTTTCTCATTCTCCAGCTACCACACAGGGATGTGGAAGCTCA
This sequence comes from Mesoclemmys tuberculata, assembly GCA_007922155.1. Lineage (NCBI taxonomy): Eukaryota > Metazoa > Chordata > Testudines > Chelidae > Mesoclemmys > Mesoclemmys tuberculata. The sequence continues at coordinate 17,656,486 of ML675629.1, read as the reverse complement.
GGGCTTCTGCCCCCCCCACCGTGGGATGTCAAACTAGAGGCTTCTGCCCAGTGGGGAGGAGGTTTGGCCCCATGGGGGCTCGAGGCTTCAGCAGGAACATCTAACTGTTGAATTTCAGAAGTCTCTCTCTCTCTCTCTCTCTCTGTGCGCGCACACGCCCATCCAGCTTGTACAGCTCTGTGACCATGACATGTTTAACATTGATTAAATATTCAAGTTCAACTTTAGTGCTAAGCACCTTCACTTTGAGTTTTGCTTTCACCAATGATTAACATGAAGTTTATATACACTCGCAGCCCTAAAACATGACAGATAGGTTATAGATTTTGCTTCCTGCTAAAGGATAACCTCTTAACAGATTGCACAACTTTATTTTTTGCTTTAATAATTCATGTTGCCATTTTAGAAGAGGAGGACAGGCTTGAGTGAGTCTGTACCAACTCATGTTTGAGCTCAAAGTTATTTCCTATAAAACTGAAAATCTAATAAAATGAAAAAGCAACTAGATTCTACTAATGAACAACAAATAAGCAAAGACCCTGTTCGCTTTAGAAAAGATTAAAAACATTCTGGAAATCAAAGTTTAATACACATTTTCCATGTTCTGAAATGAATTACACATTTGTTTTCTTATAAGTGCCCTAGAATACAAAACCATTTCAATATCTACATCATTCATATAGCCCATCATGAATAAGCTATGCTTCTTTTTAAAACTGTTTAGTCTAAAGAACAAACAAAAGAAACCAAACAGAAGAGACTACTGCGCTCTCAGTTTCAGTGTGATTTTAGACCAGAGGCTCTCAAACTGGGGGTCCGGACCCCTCAAGGGACCGCGAGATTATTATCAGCTGTCAGCCCCCATGGATGCTGTGGCTGCGGCCGTCAGCCCTGTGCAAGGCTGACAGCCAGAACCCTTCAGATATGGGTAGCCAGACAGAAGTGGCTGCTGGCCAGCTGCTCTGAAGGCAGTGCCACCCCCCGCAACAGTGCAGAAGTATAGGTAATATGGCATAGGATGTGGTGGCACGGCATGGAGGTGTTGTCACTTTTTTGGAGAGGAGGAGGCCCATCACAGCCTGAAATATTTTCAAAGGGGTCCCAGAAAAACAAGTTTAAGAACTTTGTTTTAGACCCTTCTCTGATTTTCAGGAAGAAGATTTTTGACCTATGATATTTTTCATCTAGTCACCACCGCCACTTCCAATTCATTAAAATTAGACACGCACCACACTTACAGCCTTAAGACTAGAGGTTCATTAATTCATAGATACATTGAAAGGCGCTCTGACGAGAATGAAAACGAACCAATTTCCCAAATCATGCAGCTTCTTCACTACAAGATGTTACCTTTTTTAGAAACAGACTTTTAAGCAGAAATGATCAGTAGTAGTGATCAGTTGAGAAAGTTTGAATGACCAAAGCAGTAAATTTCCATTACCAAGGTAAAAGACCAGCAAACACCAAATTTCATCTAAAGAAAGCCAACATGAACCACAGCAATGTTTTTCTGCATAAAGACATCTTTTATTTAAGCCTAGATAGAGATGAGGGATGCAAGTTTCCAGTGAAAGAAAATATGGGAATACCACAACTCTGGAACCCTGCTTATGCCAAGGGACTTTATACAAACAATTCCTCCAGTCATACAGTACATGTCCTCCTCATGTCAATGTGGCATCAAACCCAGGCAAGACAATCAAGTGGCTGATAGGACTCTATTAGTAAAAAACTGAAGCAGGGCAATATAAATAATGCCAATCAACATGGGTATATGAAAAACAGATCCTGTCGAACTAACAAATTTTTTATTTATTTTATTTATGGAGATTACAGGTTCAGCTGATAAAAGTAACATAGTGCTGATGTAATACCCTTAGACTTCTGTAAGGTATTTGCTTGCTACCACACTACACTGATTTTAAAAACTTAGAAGACAAAATTAATATCACACACATTCAATGGGTTAGAATTTGGGGCTCTGTTGGGTCTCAAAATGGGGAATCATCACTGAGCAAGTGTGTTTCTTTGGGGTCCTGCAGGGATCAGTTTTTGGCCCCATGCTATTTTAACATTTTTATCAATGACCTAGAAGAAAACACAAAATCACTGATAAAAGTTTGCAGGTGACACACAAATTGAGAAGAGTGGTAGACTATGGAGAGGACAGGTTGCTGATTCAGAGAGATCTGGATCACTTGGTAAACTGGGCACAATCAAACAATGTGTGTTCTAATAGGAGTAAATTTAATGTATACACTGAGGAACAAAGACTGTAGGCCACACTTATGAGTTGAAGGACTCTGTCCTGGGAAGCAGTGACTCAAACTAATTAGGTGGTTGTAGTGGATAAGCAGGTGAACATGAGCTCCTAATGAAATGCTATGGCCAAAAGGGCTAATGAAATTCTAAAATGCATAAACAGGGGGATCTGAAACAGGAGTAGGGAGGTTATTTTATCTCTGTATTTTGCACTAATACAACCACAGCTGGAATACTATATCTAGTTCTAGTATCCACAACTCAAGAAGAAAGTCTAAGTTAGAGGGGTTCAGAAAAGAGCAAAAAGAATGATAAAAGGGTTAGAAAACATGCCTTATTTACGGTGATAGCCTGAAAGAGCTCAATCTATTTAGCTTACCAAGAGAAAATTAAAAGGCGACTTGATTACAGTCTATAAGTACCGACATGGGGAACAAATATTTAATGATGGGCTCCTCAATCTAGCAGAGGAAGAGCCAACACAATCCAATAGCTAGATGTTGATGCCAGACAAATTCAGACTGGAAATAAGGCATACATTTTTACCAGTGAGGGTAATTAGCCTCTGGAACAATTTATGGTCTCATGGTGGCTTTTCCATCACTGACAATTAGTATATATTAAGACTAGATGCTTTTCTAAGAAAGCTATGCTCTAGGAATTGTTTTGGGGAAGTCCTGTGTTATACAGGAGATCTGACCATCATAACTGTTCCTTCTGGCCTCTATGAATCTCATTAAATTATAAGAAAGTGGTAAAGTATAACAAAGGGGGAAAACCAATCTGTAACCAATGCTAGTGTTAAAAATCTTAGCCCTAGGTCATCCTGAATGAGAACACTACCCTTAGAGAAATAAAAATAGGCTATTGTAGACAATAAAAATTGCAGTTACAGCATCATTGTCAAAAGACATATTCAGGGAAAATTAATATTTATCTGTACTTCTACAAGTGAAACAGAAGAAAAAATCTAAGTAATTTAATTCAATTACATGAGCAGAACTGGAGTATTTTCTACATTCTGCAGTATGTCTACACAGCATGTTGAAGTGAGCCTCCCAATCTAGGTTGACAGGCTCGCTTTAAAACTCTAAAAACCGCTGTAGACAGAGCACTTGCAAGTTGCAGATCAGGCTCTGCCTCCATACGCTTCAGAGCCCAAGCTCCAGCCTGCACTGCAATTTCAAAGTGCAGTCTCTACAGCTAATTTTAGAGCTCTGCTAGTCCCAGCCCGTCGGCTCGGACCGGACGACTTATTCCAGAACACTGTCCGGACACCAGTCTGGGCTAGTTCTTAAGCATGAAGTCTGCTAGACAACAAACATGTGGAAGTAGAGTTAGTACTTTTAGGGGACCAAACATTCTTGTAACTATAAAGGTGTGAGGCCTTGTTTTTTGGGCTAAGCAATAGCAGTCATATTAGGAGAGACAGCAGCCACAAACTAAGAAGCATGTAATCACATCTTCACATTCTAGAAATTACATCAAGACAACCTAACATCAGGCTGTTAAGAAGGTGTTACTGTCCGAATAGTACGTACCACCACCAGATAAAGAAACACATCTTAAGATGTTTAAAGAAAACTTTCTTTGAAAGCACTCTGTCGGGCAAGGAATCACTTATCAACCGTTGTGGTTTTAAAACTTGCACTTCTCATTGTTTTGTCTTTATGATACCCACTTCTTTATTGTTTATCTGAATGATTTCTGTCTGCTTCTTTGATTGTTTCTGTCCGTTGCATAATTAAGTGCAATATTTAAATCAATTAAGGTAGTCCAGTATGATTGGTTAAAGAATTATTTTGCAATATGTTAGGATTGGTAAAAATTATTTTCGTAATATTTTAGTAAAATGATTGGTTAAAGTATAGTAAATAGGACTCAAATTTCTCTATTATATAGGGTCCAAGAGCGAGACGAGCTGGGGAACAAGGAGGAGGAGGAAAGACCCGAAAGAGGAAGAAAATGAATCCACCTTCAAGACACAGCCAAGATCAGAGCTGCTAGAATCCTCTACATGACCATGAAGTGCAAAAAGAACCCCAACAAGACGGACCTTGCCTGGCCAACAGCGAAAGTCCACCTGCCTGATCAGGATTGGTAAGCATAACGTTATATGCTTAGCATATGTATTATGTTTGGTAATTGCTAATAAATAATTAAGGTTATTAGTGTGTAAGACTGTCACTGGTAACAGGTCCTGCAAACCCACAGTAGAATATACCCTGAGCCCTACGAATTGGGAAAGGGTGTGAGTACTTGAATTAGCCAGATGAGTTTCACCCTGAGCCCTACACATTGAGTTTGTGTGATCCTGAGCCTTCAACTGTGAATTGGGTACAGGTAGGCACCTTTCTCCCAGAGCCCTACGAACTGGGAAAGGGTGATGTGCCCTAATGTGCGGGTAACAACAAATTTTACATGTTACTTTAGAAAGTAAGACACGTGCTTTGTTCAGACAGGTTATATAGCAAGCAGGGCAAACAGAACTAAGAGGGACATACTTTATGAAAGTGCTTCAAGCACAATTCAACCCATGCAGGCACATCCCACATTCAATACGAGACAAGCCCATAAGATAGTTTGCGTCACAGTAACACCCAGAGGCATCATCAGAATTAAGACACTGTTCCCCTAGGCGCTATTCAAACATACAGTACTCCATATACACGAACAAGCTCAGGGTTTAAAGATGAGATCAGGTTCCCATTCATTTGCCTCATTCACTAAGGTTTCCTATCTCCACCCAAGAATGCACTTGGTTCTGTAAAAGGACAGGCTTGAATGCCCTCCAGCAGTGGTTTACAGGTTTGCTAGCTCACTGATTAACACATTTGCAATGACTAAGAACACAACCCTAGCAGCATTCCCATTTTGAGCCAGTTAATATGCAACAAAGGAATTAAGTTGGTCAGGCAGTCTGAACAAAAAAATGTAAAAACCACACAGAGTCCTGTCCCATGGAAAGAAAACTCTCAGTATGTGTGACACTGTCCTTAAGTCCCCAATTTTCCTAAATAAGAAATGGTCTTTGAAATCTGACCTTAAGTATCCAACTTTTGATCCATCACCCTTGAGGGCTGCAGGAGAACTATCAGCTCAGAAATAGGAGCAAGTATGAAAAATGGCCAAAAATATCAATCAACCCTAAAACAAGAGAATGGGCACTTAGTCCAGTTCAATTAAAGAGACCACACAAGTAAAAAATATTTGAGGTTTGCACTCTGAAAGGAGCTCAAATCTTTTGTTAAACCTTTCAGAAGGGAATGCAGCAGACAAGACAAATGCAAGATAAAATCCTTACAGCCCTTAACAGCATATTACAGTTGTGATATAGGTATGGCCAATACTGGACCCCTTCTCTGCTCAAAATACTTAATCAAATGAGCCACACTCTTGCACTCGTGTATCAAGCACACTACGGCACTGTAACAGACAGGAAGGGACCCAGGAACATCATGATCTGGGTACCCAGATTCAAACATTATGTCTGATAGCTAGGGTCAGCAGATGTGAAAACCAAGAGTGCTTGAACCAAGAGATACAGCCTCTGTGGTCCAACCTTAAGCTAGGAGGGATAAGTGTAATCTCCACTGAAGAAAGGAAGGTGATTCACTTCCACTTGCCACATCTACAAATTAATATATGCCCACCACCAGGGACCATGATCTTGAAGCAAAATTAGGAAACCCATAGAGGCCTCCAGGACACAGCAACAGTAAAAAGGAAACAAGGAGCTTGCATAAACTAGAGGATTCAAGAGAAGTGGGGACTGAAGGGAGTGGTCCATTCACTGCTATTTAGATTTCTAACAGCTCCTAGTCTTCCCCTTACTTAAACCTAACCTGTGTCCCATCCTCCACACAACAAGGTAGAACAGTCTACCAGGGAGGTGCACTGAGCCACGGCTGTGTTAACAGATTAACTGGAGGTGTATTTCCTCTATTGTGTGTTCAACTGGCTCAGCCAGAGGCAATCACCAGAAATACGCAGAAAGATCGCCACAGGGACAAAACGGAAGTATGCAGAGACCAAAACTCCCTATCTTTCACTCAAACAAATTCCAAAATTTCAATTCTAGAAGGCCCTACTTGGTTTTACCATGCATAAAACCATATTAACAAGGACTCCTACTTTTCAGGAAGCAAAAGCATGAAGAGGAAGCCAGATAGCGTAAAGCTGTAACCTCTATGTTTGCAGGTGAGTCCTGGCAAAGAAAGCCAATGAGCATGACTGAAGGCTATCGATATATTATAAGTCTATATGTAATTGCCAGTTTGCATTCTCTCTCAGTGAAAGGTGCAGTTATAGGAAGTAGATGGTTTCTTTTTCTTGAACGGAGAGAAGAGGCACACAACCAACCACCACTTCTGTGGAAAGCCCAATTTCTGCATGGATGCCTCTGAAGTTGGGCATTTCTAGAATATGTTACTGAACACCAGAACAAATATAAATGTGAACTTGCACTAAAATCCCTGTGGTTATTTAACACTTGGAATCACATTACAAAACCTGATATAGTGAACTAATAAGCAGCATTTCCACAGTCAGACAACAAAACAGATACAAGCATTAAGGATATGAAAGCCAAGTCTATAATCTCATCAGCAGAGTCTATTATCTCATCAGCAGAGGAAACTGAACTAAGATATTAGAAGTCTTCAGGTTGCAAGAACTATTTAACTTGAGAAAGAAAAACATAAATCAAAGTCCCATTATGGATGTCTTCATTAGCAGCAACTTGTGGAACTGGCTGAATATATCTTTTGGGGATTTTTAAGCTATAGATCTGTCTTTCTCTGAAAAGAGTAGTTTAACAGTTTATTTTTTCTTATTAATACAGTTAACAGCCCAGGATAACCGAATTTTAGCACTTTATCTAGCAGGGGTATCAAAAACCAAAAAAGTTCAATCTGGAGAATTTTTGCAAAATTTACCTTGGATTAGTTTTGTTAAATGCATTCAGCTTTCATGAAGGGCACCAGCAGACTAACAGCACTGCAAGTTGATACAAACATGAAGGAAGAAGGGCTGGGTGTGGGGGGAAACCAACATACCTAGTAATTTAGTAGAGAGAAAGAAAGTCATCCTAACCGGTTTCCGACAGTTGGTTTCCAAGCAGTTAGCATCTGAAAAACATTTCTATAACTCTGCAACGTTCTTGATGTGGGAAGAAAAGGCTATTATGTCAAGTTGAGGATTTTCTCACAGCAAGCAGGCATGACCCAAGATCCAGCTACCTCTAGGAGGCACTAGGATATGAACCCAGCGCTCGCCACAGACACCAGGAAGTGAATTGGACCAACACACATTAACTGTAATTAAGAAGGCAGCTGAACCTGAAGAACTATGCAATCTTAATTTTAACTTGCTTAACAGAAACAAGCATTTATGTTAGCTGCTAAAACAGTAGAGTGAGTATTACTTTCACATTACATGTGAGCTGGCTAACAGTTTTCTGGAAAGCAACAGATTTGGAAGGCAAGAGACTTGATCACAGCTAAATGCACACAAGTGATGATTTTAAAAATAGTTAGGGTCACAGCAGTCCTGCATTTCAAGGGAGACTGAAATAGGGAAGGCAGAGATTAGCCACCCTCTTATACAGTGCTTTCATCCACCCATCTCACGGTACTTGCCAAAAAGTCAGTACCATTATCCCCATTTTACAGGTGGGGAAATTAAAGCACAAAGCAGTAAAGTGTCTTGCCCCATGGAACACCAGGTCAATGTCAGGGCCAAGAATAGAACCCAGGCCTCCTAAATTCCAGTCCAGTGCTGTACCCATCTCACCATATCCTGATATAGTCGGTTTAGCTACCTCTCTTTTTGTAGAAGTTTCCTTATGCTTACAAAACATTGCTACTGTGTATTTTAGAAAGATGTGAGCACTGATCTGTTTTTACAACTTTATGCAGCCACATTCAACTGTGATGAATTGGGGATCTATCTGTACAATCTCTGAATTGTGGCTAGCAACAGGAAATTATATCATGAAAGCCATCTGTAAGTCTATGCACCATATCCTACCAACTTGAGCGCATGTCTCCCCTAGAACAGAAAGAATGGGGAATACTGGACATTAACAATAGTACTCTGAATGGATAATAGAGATCCTAAGTGGGTTTGCTTAGCAGGGAGGAGATGCTTCTACCTCCTAATTGAAGGGAGGGGGAGTGAAGAGACTATGCCTAGGGACCCAAGATATGGGCACTGGCTGGACTCTGTTCATGTCCCAGAGGCTAAGAAAACTCAGGCTCCAGGGATTAAGAAGCTTGGATTCTCCTCACAGCAATTTAGTAGGTGGCTAATGAGAGGGCGACCGTGATGCCAACACAAGCAGATTCTGGAAGGATGTTAAACAAGGTCATCTGCAGTTTCTAGAAACTAAGCGAGCACAGGAAAGTGGGCTATCTTGCACTGAAGTGGAGCAGTCTCAATTTTTCATTATCCATAATTAAGTGTATTTACATTAACTACAGAGATATTTACGTTCCCAGCTCCCAGGGTGGGACGTGATCAGTACTGGAGGGATGATGCTCGCTCCGAGGAGGTGGACGATGTCCGGCGCCTCAGCACCGACAACTTACAGTGCCGTTTTCCTCCTGGGGATTGAGAATGGTGCCGTCTGCAGCTCCTCAGGGCCAAGCCCAACCCCAATGAGTATGAGCGAAAGGTGAGTCCGCTGCGTGAGACCATCCTGGAATGGTGCCTTCTCGAGCGCGGTGCCAACAGACGATTTCGGTGCCACAGGGAAGATGAGCTCGACGAGTCAGACTCGGAGCCGGGAGGGGAGCCCTCATGCTCTACACTCTGTGGCCATCTGATGGGAAATCTTCTCCTTCGAGAGAGGCCTCGACCATCCACCAGGAGCACTCAGCGCGGGTTTACCCTAGGACACTGGCCCTCTTTCCCTCAGCCGCAAGAAGGGTGGGGGGGCGCGGAGGCCTGGGCATGGCCATCAGGGCCCGTGCCGCCTCGAAGGCCTGCGGTGTCAACGGGCCTTGCAGGAGCACTCCTCCACTCCCAGGAGTCAGGGGAGGTTCCCTGCATGGAGGTGCGGGTCCCGGGGCAGGCTCGCTGGGCCGCAGTTCAAGTACCTCCGGGCTTGACCCTGATCGCGGCTGCAGTGCGAGGGAGTGAGTATGCTCTGCGCGTTGGCGCCATTTCCTCCTCAACACCGGAGATGGACGGCGTCGAGTGGACTCTGGTGCCAACGAGCGCTTCGCACCAAGGAGACACTTGGTGCCGACATGGAACGCGGCAGCTCGGAAGCCGGACGGTGCGCCGCTTCCATCAAGATAGCCTTCAGTCTGATCTCCCTCTCTTTCTGGTCTGAAGGCTTTGCAGATTTTGCACTTCTCCCTCACATGCTGCTCCCCCAGGCGCTTGAGGCAGCAGTCGTGAGGGTCACTCATTGGGAAAGCCCGGTGAACCAGGCACAGCTCAGTTCTAAGCCCCCTGGGGGGCTTTCTATTCTAATACTAACTGTTTTACTTAACACTAACTGTTGAGAACAGCTAACGAAGTCCACACTATTGATAACAACTAACAAGTGCAAAGGGGAAAGCTAATGGCAAGAGGCAAAAGATGTTCCAGCGATCATCACAGGCGGAAAGAAGGAATGGAGGGGTGTACGGTCGGCGGTGCCTTACGTACCATACGGCGTGAGCATGGTACTCCGGGGGGGTGGGGCGGCGGGCACCTGAGCCGACCATACGGGATCTGCTAAAGCGAAAGAAGTTCCAGGAACCAGTGCATGATGGTGAGTGCTCACCTATAGTGGAATAGGTATGAGCAATCACTCGAAGTAGAATATAAAAGCCAAGCGAGAGGCCCACTACTGGAGTGGCAGCCCAGCGAAGACTCTGGTTGCACTGAGGACTTGTCTGACCTGGCAGAGCTGCTCGACATCCCAGACGCCGAGGAGCTACTGGGACTGCCACTGGCAACGTACCCTGCAGAGACCAATGACAGCCCTCGGAAGCAGGTACGTTATAAAGGGGAGATAGAAAGTAGTCTAGGGGTAGCTGACCACAGTCCAACTGTGCTCGTGCCTGAGCACGGTTGGCGTGTTTCAGCTGGAGCCCTGCTGATCCAGTGGCAGAACACTCAGACTTTTATGGTCCTGGGCTGGGACGTGGTGGAGTTGGGAGGGCCCACGTCCCTCTGCCCCCTTTGCCACCTCACCTGTGAAGCCTCGCTGGTGCTCGACCCCTTGCCTGTGAACCATAGTCTGTGCTGGGCTATACACTGCTTGCCAGCCCTGCCTTGCCTGAGGGCCTGGTCTTACAGACTTCGTAGGGGCTGCCTGGTTACTGACCAGCCCCCTAACTGTTGGCTGTCCTGAAGGGCCGGGCATCTAGAATGACATAAGCCTACCACCGCCTTTGCCTGAGTGGGCTTTCCACACTGTGGATTACAAAGCAGCATGGCCTCCCCCCGAGGCTGACCCCAATCAGTTACAGTAGCACTTCTTTTTTAAATCATTTTCCTTTACAGTAGCCAAGAAGCATTTTAGTGTCCTATAGAGTTACCATCACATATGCATACTAATGTAGTTTGTTCTCTGGACCAGCCAGAAAAAGCATTTAATCTGATATGGCAACGGATACCTTCACGTACACCCTGAAGTTTAGCAAAAGGACTTGTCCACCTTAGTTATTATAAATGTGTGCAAGTTGTGACCAGCGGTCGTGACTGCTTTTGCAGGAGATATGTATGAGAACACAGATACTGGAAGGGAGTTATCTAAACTGGCAGAGTTTAGAATGAGGAAGGAAAGAAACGTGAAACTGCTACAAAAGAGAGGTCTGCCGTAAGTACTTAAAATTGTGAGTCGCAAAGCAGATATTGAGAATAGTTCACAGGCTGACTTACCATAGCTGTCTCTGGAGAGTATAGGAAAACAAGTCAACACCTGCTGAATTTAATCTCGCATTAAAGAAGTTTCTATCCCTCATGACGGAAAACGGACAAAAAAATGTGAATTACTATCAACTAATGGAGATCTGTCTTTCCACCTTGAATAATCATTCCTCCGCTGCCCTTCATAGCTTTGCCACACATGAGCAGAAAGTAACAAGACTTATTTTCACTGCTGCTATCCCGAACCCTGTGGGCAGCAGTGAAGTCATCAAGACACATGTTGAATTCCCACTGATGCATCTTGGGACAGTTCTGGGCAGAGGCAGGCACTGGAGTTATTCACAAAGGAACAAAGATACAACCTTCACTGCCAGTTAACGGACCTGTTTCCTTCCAGCAATAAAGGGGAGTTGAGCTTCAAGCACATTAACCAGATGACACAGGAAAAATGGAGTCCTCACAAAAATGCACAGTTTTGCCTTCCAATTAGTAGGTAGCTGGTCACGTTTCAAAGCCTTCACCAACACTGAGCACCATGAAATTTTTCATACGATAGAGCGGTGTTCCAGTAGCACCTTGAAATCGCTTCATTTTCAAAGAAGAGAAAAGAATAAGAAACATTGCATTCAGTGTTTTTGACATTTGGCGAAGTACTGCATGCAAGTCACGGTGTAATTAAATTGATCAACATTTGTAATGGATGCTAAGGATTCTAATAAAAATCTAACGAATGAGGAAGCATCAGCCAGTACTTAACAAAAGAGACCTTAGTCAATTAGGTGATCAGTCAGCCCAGTATTGAAGTAAGAGGCTATGAACATTTCTCACCAAATGAAGTTCTATTATAGGATGGCTTTCACTGGCGTATGAGGCGCACCTTAAATCTTTCTTTCAGACTGGCTAGCTATGATAGAGTTTTACAGTTACCCATTATTTTGGAAGAATCTTCAGATGCCAGCTAGGATGACCACAAGACCATTACATATACCTACTTTTATCTTTAATATTAATCCACTCTTTAAATTAGATGTAGACAGTCATGGCAGGGAATGACTTCAGTAATCTAGTTTGAAAGGTATTACATACTTCCTTCACATAGGTGTCACCCACCAATGCCCCTCTTATTTTAATGGTTCCCCTTTAGCCTAAAATATGGAAAAACTAACGACTTCAAAATGTGCTAGCCTACATCTTAACTTCTTTTCAATTGTGGTAAGCAAACTCATTTGAGCTAACGATTGAGCAAAATAATCTGTCAGGAACTCAGCTTGCTCCAGGCAGTCGTTTAGCAACCTAACAGAGCTCAGCTGGGCCCAATACATTCTCACTATAGGACTATGCTCCCTGCTTGGACAGGAGGGCCAACAGATCACCATTTAAGCCTTGTAGCAACAATAGGCTGCTCGATGCATTTCATCCCTACAGCTGTGCCAGACCAGCGTCCTGCACTGGCCTGTGCTCCAACCCAGGCCTACTCCTATTCCAGATACAGTTCCTACCTCCTTCAGAACACCTCCAGATTCCTGGCTCTGGCCACTGGCTTGTCTCCTCACAACAAACCCCGTTCTGCCCTCTGATTCTGCTCTGATCACTAGACCAGACTCCTGTTTTGAACAGTAGGTCACACCACCCGCACCTCGGGGCATGACAATCGCCATACCCCCCAAGATATACCAAGATTATTCTGCCAATGGCTTAGCATAGGCAAAATCCCTCTGGAGAGCAGACTAACCTCACATTATGCTGATAAATTAAGCTACTTCCAAACCAATTGTTAAATTTTTGCAACATTAAGACTGGAGTTGCAAAGGTTTAAGTGAGAGCAAAGTCTAGCAAGCACAATCTTTAGTTTTTGGTGATATCTGAGCCAGAAAAAAAACTGTTAGATTTCGGTTCTCCAGAGTGAATTTGCAGAAGTGACAACTAAAAGAGGTGCAGAAGTTTAACACATAGGAAATCCAAAAAAATTAGTTTAAGCTAATTTCAGGTACAACGCCTACCCATCCCCTCATCTCCAACCCCTCCCCAAAGTACCCCAGCAAGTGTTTTTGGAACCTTTTTTTTTTTTTTAAATGTTCCTCACCCACCTATTGCTATTTGTTTGTGGGTCTTCCATAACACTCTGGAAGTTCACTATACCTGGGAAACAGCAAAACTGACTATACAAAGTGCTATCAAACTCACAAAAGTAAAGTATTTTTCAGTTATTGCCATTTTAAACAAACATAAAAAGGTTGATGCGTGATTTTTTCAAAAAGTTGTCCATCTCCTAGAAAAAACACCCAAGACATCTGACTTGTAAAGCAAGGGGAAAAAATTGAAGTTACACACACACACACACACACACACTTTCAGAGTCTTTGCAGAGTACAACTGTACTTTACAAAAAAATAAAGTATGTATTTACCAAGTAACACACAGAAGTGAATTTCTAAATTGTTCTGAAAAGTCACTCACTGCATCCATTTTCTGGAGGTCTTTCAACAAGAGCTGCCATTTTACTGACATTTCCCTGAGGCAGTCAAGTATGGTAACATTTGAGATAAAGGAAACAAATCAACATTTGAATGCAGGCTTCAGTGTTGCAAGCCTTTTTTTTTTTTTATGTTTCAGTTATAAAGAAGTTAACCCCAAGAAGTTTGAAGCACCAAAATAAAACTTTAAAGCTTCAAAACTTCTTGCAACATTGACCATCTCTTGTCTGATGCAGGATACACAACTCCAGCATGGCAGAGACCAACTGGGGCTCCATTTCTGCAAAGATGTGTGCACTGAGAGAAGATGCATTAAAGTCAACGGGGCTACTCTGTGCAGAAAGTTAAGCAAATCACAGCCTAAGACTCTCCAGGCTGCCGCTTTTCTTTATGGTAAAAATAGGACTTAAAATGATTTATTCTTTTCTAATTGTACATAGCTAGTACAATGGAAATTTATATTACATTTTAAAACCATTTCACCAACACTAATCTGGACAGTGCTGCTCTACCACCATTACTGCACCTCCTATTGGCAAAGTGTGGTACCACATTCCTCTTCTCCTTGCTACCCCCTGAAGGCTCCTACATGACCTGTCGGTCTTCAATGGCTTGGCCCTCTAGCCAAGTTCAAATGAACCCCTTCCCAGGTATTAATGAATCCAATAACTAAATCTATTTTCCCTCACTAAGGTCTTCTCAGCCCTGACTCTGGGCCCTTTAAGTTCAGTCCCTTTATTCAGACTCCCAAATAAGCCCTGCCCCCTTCTTGGGGTTTATACCACTTTGCCTGTGGCTAGTAGGGAAACCCAGGAGTACCCACTGCCTTCCACCCCAGGGACCTTACACATACTGCTTGCTGCAACCCATCACTGCTATTTCCTTGAGTCTCTTCCTACCGAGCCCCTTACCTCCAGGCCAATGTCCTCCAATTCTTCTCTATCTCCAGACCAGAGAGGAGCAGCACTTTCTCTGATCCCAGCCAACAACTGACCTGCTACGGCCCTACAGCTCCTTTGGTCTCAGCCTGCTCAGCTCTGATTGGCTGCTTCTTTGCTGCTTCCTGGGATGAGGAGTAGAAGGTCAGTGGGGTCTCCTATAGGCAGTCGCAAAGGCCAAGTCCACAGTCATCTTCACCAATTCTTCTTTTAGAACTGGTTACTTTACCTGCAACGCTGGAAGGAATTATATAGCAGAATAGAATTTCAAATCACCTAGATTTTTATCAAGTGCAGGTTTTGGTCTGACTATTGTATCACTCCTCTAATATCTGGCCATATACTGTATCAAAATCTGTATAAACTGCGTGTGTGTAAGTTAATTATATTTTAGCCAGATGGTTGGTTTGGTTTTTGTTTGGGGTTTGTTTTTTGTTTTTTTGGAAGGAGTGGGGGGAGAGGAGGGGAATAGATAAGAATTTTGCCCCCTAGTGTTATCTGTAGCAAAGTTTTATACAAAGGGTGCATAGAACTCCAGATAGATGAAAAAGTATTTAGAGATGTAGATCAGTGGCTCGTAACTTTTCCAGATTACCGTACACCCCGTTTAGGAGTCTGATTTCTCTTGCCTACCCCCAAGTTTCACCTCACTTATTTACAAAATCAGTGATAAAAATACAAAAAAGTGTCACATTATTACTGAAAAATTGCTTACTTTCTAATTTTTACCATAAAATAAATCAATTGGAATATAAATATTTTATTTACATTTCAGTGTATAGTATAAAAAAGTCTAAACAAGTCATGATCTGTATTAAATTTTAGTTTGTACTGACTTCGCTAGTGCTTTTTTATGTAGCCTTTTGTAAAACTAGATACGTCTAGACAAGTTGATGTACTCCCTGTAAGACCTCTACATGCCCCTGGTTGAGAACCACTGATCTAGATCAAAGCACTATTAAAACAAGCTGGGCAGAACTGACAGGTCTCCGTGGCGTCTAGTGAGCACTAACCTCTTCTAGATGAAGTTAAGCTTGCCTTTTGGGCAGACCAATTTCCCTTGACTCACTTTCTCGTTTGGCAATGGGCCTGAACAAGTAATTTTTCACATGAATTGGCTGGACTGAGCAATGCAATATTTTTGCAGTAGAGAGATACCAAAGACCCCTACAGTACAAACCACTGCTTTGGACTATTGTGAAACTTTTAGATTAGATTAATGAGAAGCCACAATTATGGCTTGAAGTATGAACCAGTTACATTTATAAAAACATGCCATCATTTAGATTTATAAATGGTCAATAGGTGACACTATCAGTTTGAAAATCCACCTGAACTACAATCAAACACATTTCTGACGAAGTGGGTTGCAGCCCACGGAAGCTTATGCCTGCAGAAACGCGTTAGTCTTTAAAGTGCTACAGAACTCTCATTGTTTTTGCTGCATACAGACTAACACTGGAACATTTCAGAGTGTGTGTTTACTAAAGCACATTAGCTAAACTCCTTAGATTAGCTTCCAAAAAAAAAAAAGTTCCTCCAGTGCCACCAGAACATCATGTGCACCTGTACTGAAATTTCTATTTCCTGGTTTCAGGTGCTCATGTAGTCCACAGGGCAAGCTTGCCTATTTTATTCACTGGCTTGCCTTCATTATATTTAGCAGCTTCCATTATATTCAACCATAACACAAGAAACCTACAGGCCTGTACCCTGTAACAGAATAGCTGAAGCATAAATCAGCATAAGCGTGGTTAAGCAGGCCATAACCCTTGGCATAGATTAACGGCCTAGCAGTTACCTGACGATTTTGGGAACAAAGGAGAATTTGCTTAGTGGTAGGAGTTAGCACTTACTGGACCATTCTACTGCAAGTAACATGGAAGTAATAACCTCAATATCCACATACGCAAGAGGTGACCCGTATAATAATGAGCTGAAGTAGCAGTTACATGTAACAATACGTTAACATATAGAATAAGTACACCTCAGTATTCTGTGGGTGGGAAGGCTAAATATGGGCCTGGAGGACTGAGCATGGAAAGATGATGTTCTGTAACAGGCTTGATCTTTCCTGGGCTTCTTCCATTGCTGTCTGCTTTTCTACTACTTGTCCCTTCAACTCATTTAGGAACTTGGACCATCGGACACTGTGGCATGCCAGAGACATGTCTTTTACCACCAGGTCCTCAACAAATATGCAATTCTAAGAGCTTATGCATAGAATAGTTCAACAGATGACCCCGAAATTGCATCATCACTATCTTGTTATGTGGCTTGGGTCTTATCTAGTTTTATCAATTATTTTACTTCAGATATTATGATTTTAATTTGCCCTCAGTGAGAGTGTCCTGGTCATCCACTCCGAGACCCCGCACAAGATACTGAACTCTGTTGCATTAGCTCTGTGTAGCCTGATTCTGGGGGAAGAACCTCATCACAGTCACATCAATTGGCCAACAACTGAACATTATTAACCTTAAAAAGGGTCAGGCAACAATCGATACCTCCACAACACAGCCTTAATTCTGCCCTCCTTAACCTGACAATAGCCACCAGGATTGGTGCAGTAAGGGTGGTGCTATAACAGACAAAAAGACATGAGGAAAGACTAAATCTGTCATTATGTTTTATTGTATTCTTTGCATTTGAATTCTAACATTTATCTGCACACACTCCAATTGACAGTCACTCTGAGGTACAGCTGGCTTGAACAGCAGAGGGATTAGGTGGAGCAGGTTGGCAGAACTGTCAGTGATGTGAGGAGAAGAGCATGTGTACTCAAGGATCACATATGCCTCATTTCAGCAAAGTTACATACATTTTGTCAGTAAAGGTGCATGAGGGCGTGTCTTGCCATGGGAGTTGTCAGCAGTTTGGTAGCATATATGACAATGGTCGCCAGGGCTTAGCCAGGGGTAAATGAAGGCACTGTCTGAAAAGGAATCCTCAGGGTAAAAGTAAAAGGATCTGCAAGTCGGATGTGGATTGTGGGGCGTACACTACGTCTGAAGGTAAGGAGCTGCTGGCCCCCTCCAGACCTGACCAACCCCAAGTTTTGCCTTAATAAGCAGAAAGTGTCCTACAATGCTCAAGTGTTAAGTATCATGTGTAATGTTAAGTAACAATTTCGCTGGCAATGTAGAGCAGGTCTCAGTCTCCTTAGGTTACCTCTACAAAGCATCTAAATTCCCTCTTGGCTGAGCCCTCTTCCCCATATCATCCTTCTCCAGGTCTTGGGCTTCCAGTAGCATCTGGGAATGGTTCAAAAGAAGTGCTGTCATAATAAGCAGACGAGGAGGAACAACGGAGTTAACATGCCATAGTTTGTGTTGTGTTTCACAGATGTGAATATCTGCAGGCACTCCAAATGCTGTTCACTGTACTGGGTGGAGCAGTTTTGATGGGCAGAGGGATTAGTTGGAGCATGTTGGCAGAACTGCCACTAACGATGGAGAGAGAGGTGCATATGTACCTTGCGGGATCAGAGTCCAGACTCCCCTCCACAGAAAGGCAGCCATTGGCAGAGGCCCCTCCGATTCAGGAGTTGGGGAGAGGATGCAGGAACAGTAAGGACTGATGAAGTCTGTGCAGGAATTTATGGAAGTACTTCAAATGGCAGGTTTTAAGAGTAGGCACCATTTAGTCAGAAGGCAAACCACCAATATTATCATCTTCTATAAAGAACAAGTATCCTGTTCTTAGAGAAGACAGCAATTTGGTATGCACAGCATCTTTAGCTCAAGTTACTGGTATTTTACAAAGACCTGACTGTCTAAAAGAATGGGACAGTGCTCTCTACTAAGGATATTCCCAAAGAGGAGTGATGCTTAGGCTGTGTTATTGGAGCTATACATTAAGTTGTGAAAGTGACCCTTCTTCAGCCCTCTTCTTTTGGAATAAGAAAGCCCTCTAGTTTTAAACCCATACCAGTGAATTCCAGAAATATTCTTACTGAACCAAAATTAGGTTATAAACACTCGTCTTCATTCTTTGAAGTTTGAGAACATTTCTGGATGGAAAATGTTTTAAGCTGTTGGTTATTTTTAACTCATATTTCCTCTTAAAGGTGAAAACCTTAAATTGTCCCTCAAATGATTTAGACAGCATAAGCTTCGAGATGTTTATTTGCAAATATTGTTCCTAAATCCAAACCATTTAACTGCCTTACATCAATGTTATGTATATAGTAATATGTTTATGTATAAATATAGCAAGGTCATTTGATGCTATAACTGTTTACAAATGCAAGAATCCATCTGAGTATAAAAATATTTATACTAGTAGGGGAATTAATTATGTGGAAATGCTTAAGCAACTCCCTACCAAACTCAGGAAAGACAAGAACCACCTCCTCAAGGATGGTAAGAAGAAAGGACAATAGCTTCTTTAACCATTTACATTTCACGATTTTCTTTACAAATCATTTAAATTTTTTTAAACAATTTTAAGAGCTGAAAGACTTTATATTGAAAATAGGAGTGTTTGGACTCATTTGAAATATAATTTCAACTCCTGTTAAACCCTGATGGAACTAAATGGATATCTTAGAAAAGGGAATAAACTAACTTAAAGATGTTCTCAGAGTTCTCTCTCACAAAGACAAAAGCAATATAACCATAGAATAGAAGAATTAAAACCTACTGCACATTGATACAATACCTTGCTCCCATATTTTAATCTAATCATGTCCCTGAAAGACACATCTTTTCCATCTTCAGTGAGCCTATGGAAAAAAGTATAAATTCCTCTGAACTTTTATACTCCTAAAACCTTATGCACACCTCACGGTTATACACAATCTGATGCTCTTACTCTTACACATATTTGCATTCATGCTAATTTTTACATTCTCAGCTCAGTCTGTTCATCCCATCGCACCTCAAGATGATAGCAGCAAGACTGCTAAAACAACAAAAAATAAAGAAGCTAACCTTCTATACCATGATGACATCACCAAAACTTTTCATCATCATTGGCAAGATGGAGCTTGCAAATACACGGGCAAGTGATCAGATTTAAATCATTTTAACAGAATATTAAAATATTATTGTAGTTTAAGCGTTGCCTATTAAGCACCAGATTGTTTTAGGCCATGTACTGGACAGCCCCATTTATCTTCAGTAGTGACAATAGGTTGAATTTGGACTGTTGCAAACTGAGTAATTTTGAGGAGAGAGACAGAGAGGGATTAAATTAAATTAGGTATCTTTTTCAAGAGATATGCTTTAACCCAGTTTCTGGAAGAAATTCTATGCGGGGGGGCAGGGGGAGGGGCGGGCGGCACGGCGGCCGGCCTGGCAGTGGATGGTCCCTTTTGTCCTTCAGATCTTTATTGATGAATCCTCATTCATCTCTTTGCTCACAAAAGAAAACAAGATTGCCGTCAAACACACTCCTAACACCTGCAGCTCTGCACTAAGATAATGTCTATACCCAATCTCTGACTTCATGTCTTAAGCGGGTCACCTCAAGGGTCAAAAAGAAAATTCCATCCCCAGTCCACCAGATGCATTCTGGGGGATGAAAGGAGACCTTCCTTTAAAGCATCAGAGACATTGGACAGAGCTGGAGAAGACACCAGCTGAGGTGGATCAGTGCTCTAAGATAGGACAGAGAATCCTCTTGCTAGTGTGTCTTGCTCAGATGTTTAGGATTACGCTGATCAGCAGATGTGGCACTGGGAAGTTTTCCCCCAGATTAGATTGGAAGGGAACTTGTGTTTGTTTCTTGTGGGAGGGATTTGCCTTCATCTTTAGCTCGGGGCATGATTTACCTGCGAGCATCATCTGGGGCACCTCCCCTAATCAAAGTCTCTGCTACTGTAGGGGTTCTGGCATCTTGGTCTCTCCTTTTCTCAGTCTGTGGAACACACTATACTGAACTTAAATGCTTTAGCACAATTTAACTTATTGGACTAATATACAGGTATCGGGATGAAAATTTGTAGCCTGAGATACTCAGAAGTTCAGACAGATGATCCAATAATCCAACATGGTCTTAAAAATATCTGTTAAATATACGTCAATAGCTTGTGCAGATCTTCTAAGCATAGTTCCACAGAATTTATTGCTCTGCCTGAAAGTCTATTGCCTGGCTTTGTTTGTATTAAATATTTTTTCTGTTTGATCCTTTAATTCTATTTGGATTGGGCAGCTGGTCTTTCTTCCCTAAGGAGGAAGGGAACGCTTTTGGGATGCCTACACACCCACAGAAATCAGAACCCCTCTGTGGTCTGGTCTTTTCTACGTTGATTTGCCATGCTGCACTCTGTGAAGGTGAGCAAAAGAATTGGGTGCTGATTCTATTTAGTTTATTTCCTTCTTGGGAGTTTGTCCCTGCTTCAGAAGAGGAAGTGGTGCAGAAGTGAAGTTGGGTTTAGAGACTGCTAGCCACTCAAAATATTTTAGGAGCCATCTCCCGGTTTTCAAAGAAGCTGGCTTTGTTGTCTGGGGAATGAAAAGAGACCTTCCTTTAAAGCATCAGAGAGGCTGTTCTCAAAGAGGCTGGCTTTGTCGTCTCCTCTACCCTACACAGACCTCTTCTCTTACTTTTCAAGACTACTGGTCTGGGGGTTCAAGGATAGATTCCCCAGAAGCTCCACTCCTTTACTGTACGGGGTCCACAGGGGTCTGATTTCCCTTGGAGGTCCCAACCTGGAATGTCAGTAGGGATCTTTGGGGTTGGGGGCCATTACAGAATCAGCAGCAGGAAGGGGAAACTGGGGCTGAAGAACCCTTACTGCTCTCTGATGTTGGCAGTGTCCATGCTGCATCTGAGGCCCTCAATCCATGACATGAGAGGAGGGTGAGGTGATGGCTGAGCGGCACAGTCAAAGACATTGCTGCTGGTGCATCCTATAGGGTCTCAGGCGCTATCTTCCGCCTGGTATGCTGCCCTTCTGGGATCACACCTCTGATGGAGGAGATGGAGAGAGCTACTCTCTCTCTTGGTGCCAGCTTTCACCCCCCATCCAGTCTGGCTCCACACGCGCGCGTTTGGGGGGGGGAGGGGGGGACGACACCACGATGACGACACGGATGGACACACATGGGGACCCCAACTGGCCTTGGGGAACTGCACTCCACCCAGAGGTTCCCAGATTCCTCAGAGCAGCACTCAATAAAGGGGGGTAAATCAGGAGACACAGACTTCTCCTTTCACCAGCCTACCTCATTCCCTGAAGCCTGCTGGGCACCAGCCACTGCAAATGCCTCAGAGGGGAAGCAGAACTGAGGGGTCAATCTTCCCTACCGGGGAACACGGCCCAAGGACAAGGCTGAGTCCAACAATTCATCTTAAAACTTCATCTAAGATTTTGAAATAAAGCGGAATCTCTCAGAGATGTGCTGCAGCTGGGAAGTCGGCCTGAATTATGGGCCACCAGAAAAAAGGGGGGGGGGATGAGGGAGAGGAGGGAAAAAACCATGAAGGGAACTTCAGGAGATTGGGAATTCATCTACTACCAGCAACTGGTTGGAACTGGTTTTGCCCCCAAGCTGCAAACAGGCAGAAGGACTCATAATTGACTTGTGGACTTTAGCACAATGAAGAAGTTATTACTTTTATCTGTTACCTACTAGGCATCAATATTTTTTAAAAAATTGGAAGGCCTGGATAACTTGCATGCAAGAATCCTAAAACAGCTGGCTGAGGAGATCTCTAGCCCACTGACGTAACTTTTTAATAAATCCCAAATCCCAGAGAAATTCCAGAACACTGGAAGTGTGCTGATGTTGTTCTAATATACAATAATGTAAGCTGATTGACCAGAATAACTTAGTCTGGTTAGCCTGACAACAATCCCCAGGCAAAATAACGGAAAAACTGCCATGAGATTCACTTGATAAAGAATTCAAGGATAGGAATGTAATTAGTGCCAATCACAGTTTTATGGAAAATAGCTCTTGTCAAACAAACTTCATTTAATTCTTTGATGAGATTATAAGTTTGGCTGATAAAAATAACTGTATAGATGTAATATATTTAGACTTTGCAAGGAATCTGATTTAGTGCCACACAACATTCTGATTAAAAAATTAGCAATGTACAATACCAAAGCACATTAAATGGATTAAGAACTGGCTAACTGACAGTTCTCAAAAAAGAAGGTGTCAATGGGGAATCATTATAAATCGAAAGAGGGTGTTTCTAGTGGTGTGCTGCAGGGGTCAGTGTTAAGCCTGATGCTATTCAACATTTTCATCAGTAACTGGAAATAAAAAATAACTGAAATGTGCTGGATACATGAGAAAAAGGGTTGATCAAAGAGTTTATCGTACTATGTTTTGCATTTAAAACAAACTGAATTAAAACAAAGGACATGTACGTAGCTAATGAACTGAAGTGATTGTTTCTGGTCACCATGACCTTCAAGATTTTAGTATGGTACTAGCAGAGGTCATCCTTTCACTTTAGTTTTAATTCATATATTGCAAGAGGGAAACAGCTTTCGTGCTTTTTCAACTCCGAATTCGTTTCTTAACTTTGAATGAACTAGTCATTGAACTGAACTAGCTGAATAAACTGAAATGAAGAAAAAATTCTCTGCAACTACGGAAAAGGCTACTGCTATTAAAAGTTAGTTTAGCACTTCACCAAACTCTTGCTTCCAGATACATAGCTAGTGTCCTCCACCAGTTCAGTGACTTGACTTTAAAACAAAGTAACAATATGTGTTTTGCCATTTTTAATTAAGTGGTTTGAATATATTTATGAGAAATCCATGCTTCAATGTAAAATTGTGAAGTTCAAATTTTTAGTTTAATTTTTTTTTAAATCCCAATAATTTAAAAAAAAAATTAAAATTGATGTTTAATCTATCCTGGCTCCCAGTGCAAAGTTGTGGCAGAAAGAGCTAAAGCAGCACAACTTTTTAAACGGTGAGGGAGATTAACCTCTTGATAATTTGTCCCAGTGAAGTGGTGGGTTCCTCCATTTCTTGAGTTATTCAAAATCAAGACTGGATGCTCTTCTGGAAAATTCACTAAAGCACAACACAAGTTACCGGGCTCAATATAGGAGTAACTGAGCAAAATTCAATGACCTGTGATATACAAGAGGTGAGACACGATGATTTAATAGTCCCTTTCTAGCCTTCAGCTATATTAATCTCCCAAAGTTGCAGTAACAAGAAACTACCAATAATTATTGTCTATAGGATGCTCTGGAATGAATCTGTATTGAATTTTCACCACCAGCCACAATCTTATTCCAGAGTAATTTTGCTCTAGTTGAGGTCCACACAACATAGTCAACTCCTCCCCATACCTCAACCTCAGACAAACATCCTACCATACAGAAAGTACACTCCACACTTCCCCCAATTCCATTCCCAGGGTGCCCAACAGAGGTTATGGAAATCTAAAATGTGTTTTTGCTAAACTGCATACTGTAACTCAGTACTAAATCCATAAACTTTACTTCCTCTGAGAACCAATCTCAAGCTACTCTAATCAATGCAGTTTAATGAAGAAATCTAATCAATTGCTTCTTTTTTTCTTCTTCACACTAACAGGAAGAATAGATTCATTTTATCCAAATGTGCAAAGTTTTAATCCCAGGGAAGACTTTGAACTGCAATATAGATTTCCATGAGTTCAACATTGAAATAGTTTACTACATAAGGAAAGTGCTTCAAGATGAACAGGTCACTGTGTAGTTGGCCCTGTTTATTCAGCTCTGTTCATGTAGTATGTGAAAGCCATTCATTTGTATTGATGGAGTGAAGAGATGGAGTAGAAAGTTGGTTTCTGACACAGCAACGTGGTGGTGGATTACCTGTTTGTTTTTAACATTTTCCAAAAGATTTCTTTGTTCGCACACAGGCCATGATGAACTAAGGAAGGGGGAGGATGAAACATACAGAGCTGGGTTGGAATCCTTGTCAAAGAAGTTGCAGAATTGTTACAAGTGTTTTAGAAGTTTAAATATGATCACAGCAAATATTATAATTCCCACCACCAAAAGCGCACGATAGGTAACTGGTCTGATGTGTTAACTTAAGTTGTTCAAGGGCCACATAGTAGCTATTCTCTTCCCTCTCAATTTCAAAGGATTAGGGTTGGGCAAATAGGGATCTCTCTACCTGTCTTTCACAGATTCCAAGGCCAGAAGGGACTACTGTGATCATCTAGTCTGACGTTGTGTATAACACAGGCCAATTAGGGAGGCTCTTTTGTTCTTGTAACCTTTTCAGCAATTCACACAGATGCATTAAAAAAAAAACCTCACATATATGCATCCCAGTTGGTCTCGTGGAGACTAAGATTTAAAATGTGTAACGTTGAAGCTTATTAGCCAACGTCTTAACTGTTAACACAAAAATCTAGTGTAGACAAGAAAACGTCTCTTTTAACATATGCTAAAGTGGGTTGAATTAAAGCCAAAGCTTCTACTTAGGTTCTCTCCCTTGACATCTTAGCATATGTTAATACGCAGTCTCATCTACATTAGACTTTAAAAATTTGACAGCTGTTAGCCAACGTGTTGGGTTTTATCTTATTTCAGACAAGACCTTGCACCCATTTCCCACCCCTATGGTACATATGATGTATACTCCAGCCTGGACAGTAGAACTTTTTATTCCACTGGTTGTTCAAGCATTGCTGCAAGCCAACAGGCAGAACTAGACAGTGGACAGACGATGGGGCAAACTCATTTGCATCAAAGCAACGACTCATTCAAATTCCAGATCTCCTTCTCTGACATATTGTTTAGCACAATGGGGTCCTGGTCCACGACTAAGGCATTTAAGCATTATGGTAATACAAACAACAAAATCAAGGCAACAGACTGAGAAATGAGCTTCTTCTCTCAAAGAGCAATCTGCCAGAAACTAAGCTGTCACAACTTGGGCTTTACTGAGGTTTTCAAGTCTCAGAGGCTAGACAGAGTGAAAATTAAGCAAAGCTCTTTGAGACCTCAGTAGGTCCTGCTGCACCTTCTGTGAAGCATCTATCATACTTCTGGGGACTACACATTAAGCTCTCTTCCCTAAATCTTAGTTTTCTTCACCCTTTCTGCCCCTGAACCACCAACAAAACTCAACTCAAAGCATCTCCAGCATGCAGTTTAATCCTGCCTTTTTCAGCAGCTCATGCAACTAGATATGTCTTGTAGCTTGTCCTCAAGGCCAGAAGACCAGGGCTATTTCAGGTCAGAAGGCATGGCCAATGTCGGCTGGGTGTTGGTTTTTTTTTTGGGGGGGGGGGGGTTTGGTTGGTTGGGTTTTGGGCAGGGGTGGAGGAGGGGACAAGTTATTTGGGTCTTTGTGGGAAAAACTATCATTGGCCCACCCTCTTTTCACTCAAGAGAAATACATAGTTCACTTGGTATGAACAGGTGCATCATCATCTTGTAGAAAAGAAAAACGATATTTAATGGGGAGGTTTAATTCTTCTACACTCAGTTAGCTTAACTGAGTATTTGGTTTTGTTTAATATAGATAGATTTTTCTAATTCCAAGAACATTTAATGGTTTAGGCCACATACAGCAGCCTCGGACAGTCTTTTTGCATTTTTAATGGCAAACAGCAATACCTTCTATTAAAAATGCTTAAAATGTATTGGTGGATTAAAGAACACCCTGCAGGAAATACTTCAGTTCTACCAAGATTATTAACACATGTAACATTTCTCAAAAGCATCATTCTGTGCATGCACAGTACGTTCAAATCAAGGTTTTAACTTGTTGACAGAACTCCAAACATATTGAAACAAACTAGGCAAAATTTTCTCACTCTGATAGAGTTAGAAGGATGGTAGATATGGGGAGATTCTTAAAGCCTTTAAGTTATAAAATGTTTTTTTAAAAAAAAATGGACCTTCTTATTCAATAGGTCTATCCCCTGAAAATATTCTGATCCTGATCTACTTATTTTATTGCCAAAAATAAAGTGTTTATCATCTTTGAGACCTGTCACCACACAGCTAACACAGCTACAGTAAAGAGTGAGCTAGATTCTATCTTAGCCCAATGAGACGTATACTATGCTTGCAAAACCTTGTATTACTAGCAATAATGCATGAAACAAAACATCTTATTTTTTATTCCAAGAAGAGTTTGCATCAAGCATTAAAAACCATCTCTTACTTGAGAGCTGAACAGAAGTTAATATGGACGTCTGAGAAATTTGGAACATTTTTCTTTTAAAAATACATCACTTTATATCTTTTCTCTTCACACCACAGACCACATATTACTGCATTTCAATAATTATACCTTCCAGTTATAAGCCGTTACTACTAGACTGCAATAAATGTAATAATGTATCCTAATATCTGTTGTGGTGTCATCAAGCAAATCATCATTTAAGTGAGGAATTAAACATCTTACAAAAGTAAGAGCTAATTTGTTAGATGGATGGTTTTTCTTCCTCCACAATTCAAATCAAGTAAAGTAGGAAATACGTTTTTATTTCTCTAATTTGAATGTGGATGTCCCAGAGTGTATGGTGGGAGTTACTTTTCATCACCTAATTCATCCAAATTTGTAACCCAAATGTGACTGAATAATAAAAATGCTAAAACACCAGCCACAGGGAACAAACAAATCTAAATTTGCACTTAGATCAAGTATTTTTGAAAAATTATAAACATTATTGTGGACCCTAGACATGTATCTTTGCTATAAATATGTTCAACCAACACAATGTTCATTTTTGTGCTAGAAGTGCTTACAACACAGCACACAGAAAACCTGATACACGACACAACGCAGGCCTCGATCCTGCTATCAGATAAACAAAGTGGACCCTTTCAGAGCTCCAACAACTTCCTTAGACTCCATGAGAGTGCAAGGACCCATTTGCAGGATTGGAGTCTGACTTAGACGACATTGGTTCAATTTAGCTATACAAAACTGGGACAATAGGGTAAATGCAAAAGAGAAAACACACGACATTTATATACACTCAACCGTCATGGGGACATCTTATAAACACACTGTGCATCTTATTAAAATATCTAGAAAATGACTGATCATTTTTCCAACAAGCAAGCAAGTTAGTTGGCAGGAGTCCCACCATTAAGATGTTCAAATGCAAATACTGATCAGCACTGCATAAAAATGTTGTACAGAATCCTAGATTGTACTCCTTCCTAGGCAGTCACTTCCCATTTTGTACATGCACAACTGAATGTTCCTTCCTAAGTGGAGTACTTTGCATTTGTCCGTATTGAATTTCATCCTATTTTCAGACCAATTCTCCAGTTTGTCCAGGTCATTCTGAATTATAATCCTATTCTCTAAAGCACTTGCAACCCCTCTCATCTTGGTATTGTCCACAAACTTAATGGCATAGAGAGTACACTTATTATCTAAATCATTGATGAAAATATTGAACAGGACCAGACCCAGAACTGATCCCTACAGAACCCCACTCATTATACCCTTCCAGCATGACTGTGAACCATTGATAACTATTCTCTGGGAACAGTTTTCCAACCAGTTTTGCACCCACCTTATAATAGTTCCGTCTAGATTGTATTTCACTAGTTTGAGAAGGTCATGAGGAACAGTATCAAAAGCCTTATTAAAGTCAAGATATACCACATCTACCGCCTCCTCCTCATCCACAAGGCTTGTTACCCTGTCAAAGAAAGCTATCAGGTTGGTTTGACATGATTTGTTCTTGACAAATCCATGCATTTTACTTATCCATCCTGTTACTTATTACCTTATTATGTTCCATTTGTTTGCAAATTGATTAATTATTTGCTCCATTATCTTTCTTGCTACAGAAGTTAAGCTGACTGGTCTGTAATTCCCCTGGTTGTCCTTATTTCCCTTTTCATAGATGGGCACTATGTTTGCCCTTTTCTAGTCTTCTGGAATCTCTCCTGTCTTGCAAGACTTTTCAAAGATAATCGCTAATGGGTCAAATATCTCCTCAGTCAGCTTCTTGAATATTCTAGGATGCATTTAATCAGGCCTTGATGACTTGAAGACATCTAACTTGTTTACATAATTTTTAACTTTTTCTTCCCCTATTTTAGCTTCTAATCCTGCCTCATCTTCACTGGTATTCACTATGCTAGACATCCAATTGCCACCAACCTTGGTGAAAACTGAAAAAAGAAGTCATTTAGCACCCGTCATTTCTGATTATTGTTTTTCCCCCTCATTGAGTAACAGGTCTATTCTGTCCTTGGTCTTCCTCTTACTTCTAATGTATTTGTAGAATGTTTTCTTGTTATCCTTTGTGTCTCTAGCTATTTTAATCTCGTTTTGTGCCTTGGCCTTCCTAATTTTGTTCCTGCATACTTGTGTTGTTTATATTCATCCTTTGTAATTTGGCCTAGTTTCCACTTTTTGTAGGACTCTTTTGTGGCTTTTAGATCACTTAAGATCTCCTGGTTAAACCAGGATGGTGTCTTGCCATACTTCCTATCTTTCTTATGCAATGGGATATTTTGCTCTTGTGCCCTTAATAATGTCTCTTTGAAAAAGTGCCAAACTGTCTTTGTTTTTCTTCTTAGACTTGCTTCCCATGGGATCTTAACTACGAACTCTCTGAATTTGCTAAAGCCTGCCTTCTTGAAATTCCTTGTCTTTACTTTGCTGTTCTCCCTCCTACCATTCCTTAGAATCATGAACTCTAATCATTTCATGATCACTTTCGCCCAAGCTGCCTTCCACTTCCAAATTCTCAGCCAGTTCCTCCCTGTTTGTAAAAATCATATCTAGAACAGCCTCTCCCCTAGTAACTTTCTCCACCTTCTGAAATAAAAAATTGTCTCCAATACATTCCAAGAAGTTGTTCGATAATCTGTGCCCTGCTGTGTTATTTTCCCAACAGATATCTGAGTAGTTGAAGTCCCCCATCACCACCACGTCCTGTGCTTTGAATGATTTTACTTGTTTAAAAAAAAAAAAAGCCTCCCTTTTTCCTGGTTCAGGGGTCTACAGTAGACCCCTACCATGACATCCCCCTTGTTTTTTATCCCTTTTAGCCATACCCAAAGACTTTCAACAAGTCTGTCTCCTATTCCCATCTTAAAAATATATACACTTGAAATGAGGTTAATATATAAGGCAACACCGCCTCCCTTTTTCCCCTGCCTGTCCCTCCTAAGCAAGCTGTTCCCTTCTATACCAATATTCTAGTCATGCGTATTATCGCACCAAGTCTGTGATGTATACTATGTCATAGCTGTGTTTCTTTGCTGGCATTTCAAGTTCTTCCTGCTTATTCCCCATACTTCTCGCATTTGCATACACACATCTAAGATACTTCTCGCATTTGATTCCCCCCCCCCAATTTTGTCCTGTCTCTCCCCTACCCCTGCTATAACAGCTTGTGCTACCCCCAAATTCCAGCCCTTCTTCCAGGTCTTTTTGACTTATCTGTGGGCTTTGGTCACCTACTCCCTTGGAATCAAGTTTAAAGCCCTCCTCACTAGGTTAGCCAGTCTGTATCCAAATATGATCTTCCCATTTTGCTTTTAAATCAGATCATATTCTACATTTTAAAACTAACTTGGCAAAAAAAAATTCATTATTTTGTGGGTACAGGGATATTTGGAAAGGAATCCAGCAGTCACGTGCTGTCAACTTCAGGGGGTCAGAGTTCCATACTCTAATATAAGTTTTAATTAGGAAAGAAACTTGTGGAACATTCAGTAACAAGGACAGAGTAGAAAACCTTGCAAGCACATTTGCTGTTAGTTCCATAGATGAAACATGTAAATTACATTTAAAATCATTAAGTTACTATTTATTGCATTTATATATAGTGCCATAGATGTGCCTGGTTCTTTAGCTCAGTAATGGACACAATCTTTGTTCAACTGGCTTTAGCAGGACTACTCCTATAAGTAGAGTTATGCACAAGTGTAAATGTTTGCAAAAAATAGGGCCTAGGTTGTACATGGCATGACCAAGAGAATCGTAGACCATAGAAGTATAGGACTGGAAAGGACCTCAATAGGTCATCTAGTCCAGTCCCCTGCACTCAAGGCAGGATTAAGTATTAACTAGGCCATTTCTGACAGGTGTGTGTCTAACCCAATGGTTCTCAACCTGTGAGCCATTTGCGGCCCAATCAACACAGAGCTGCAGTCCACATGACATCCTCAGGGTCACCATTCAGGTAGTATGTATAGCATGTGGATGCAGCCCACATTGCACAGAGAGCTGCATATGTGGCCCACAATGATAAATAAGTTGAGAACCCCTAGCCCAACCTGTTCTTAAAAACTTCCAATGATGGAGACTTCACAACCTCCCTAGGCAATTTGTTCCAATGCCAAACTACCTTGGCAGTTAGAAGTTTTTTCTATAGTCCAACCTAAAAATCTCCCTTGCTGCAATTTAAGCCCATTGCCTTGTGTCCTACCCCCAGAGGTTAACAAAAACAAATTTTCACTCCCACTTGTAAAAACCTTTTATGTACTTGAAAACTTATGTACCCTCTCAGTCTTCTTCTCCAGACTAAACAAGCCCATTTTTTCCAATCTTCCCTCATAGGTCACGATTTCTAGACCTTTAATCATTTTTGTTCTCCTCTGGACTTTCTCCAATTTGTCCACATCTTTCTTGAAATGTGGTAACCAGAACTGGACAGAGTACTCCATCTGAGGCCTTATCAGCATGGAATAAAGTGGTAGAATTACTTCTTGTGTCTTGCTTACAACACTCCTGCTGATACAAAAAAAAGCAAGCATCATTCTGTGATGCATGTGCATGCAACAGTGTTACACTGACTCATTTAGCTTGTGATTTTATAATCCCCAGATCCCTTTCCGCAGTACTCCTTCGTAGAGAGTCATTTCCCATTTTGTATGTGTACAATTGTTTGTTCCTTCCTAAGTGGATACTTTGCACTTGTTCTTATTGAATTTCATTCTGTTTACTTCAGACCATGTCACGTACAGAGTAGCCAGTTTTTGCCAGGAGGAAAAGCTTTTTACAATAGATCTACCACTGAAGATCAGATACCACGTTACTGATCATGAAGGCCTTCACCAAGTGAGCCACATTCACTGCTACTCCAAAGGGATTCAAAATCCTGCCCAATTCAGCAGATTTAGAAGGTCATCATTTCTAAGTAGAGTGGATAAAAACCAATTTTTTTTATTTTTAAAAAGAACCTGAATTTTATTTAAAATCAGATTTTTTTTTAAATGGTCAATAAAATACTAATTTTTTTCTCTTGTTTAAAAATAAGAGTTACAATTAAATCTTATCACAAACATGTTAAGCCTACACTTACAGTCTCAAAAAAAGGAATTAATTGCTCTAGTCTGTCCAATCTAAATGCCAGCTCTTCCCTCTTGAAAGTTCTGGGCTTTAATCTGCTGAGAAACAGAAACGGAAAGTCACACGTGCAAAGAAAGACGCAGGCTGGCGAGGATTGTTGTTGTTCTGTGCTTATGTGGTGGTGGAGCTAGACCAAGCAAGGCAGAGGAGTTAGTTAAGACACTGTCTTAAAGACACAGAATATTTTCGTCTTTTGGTATTATTCACTCAAAGCTAAGAAATCAACTGGGAGCTGAAAAGGCAGGAAAACTCGTATTTCTGTTTCAGTCTATGAAGAAATATGACAGTGGGAGTGGGGAAGAGGAGAGCTAGTTGTAGAAGTTTTAAGGACAGAATACATTTCGTGTTGTGATGACTGGTCTGTTACAGTTAATAAAATTTGGGGATAAAAAAAGTTTAATTACAGTCATCAGTCGGCAACTCAGGAGACTGCTACAAATGCGAACGTTTATGTAACATTTAAGATTTAGTTTAATAAAACATAATTGCTATTGTGTTTGTGTGTGATTTAGTTCTTACCATTCCTGATGCACTGCTGCTGGGTCTGAAACTGGACACGGGTAATGAGTATTATGTATTATTTCCTAAATTAATAAAATCAAGTTATCTAAAAAAAATGACAACGTATACCCTCCTAAACGTTGTAAAATGCTGTACCGAGTTGTAAATTGATACGTTTTATGGGTCAGATCTGCACCATTGTTTAAGAAATATGCGAAGTGGTATCAGTGGGAAACTTGATTTAAATCCATGGTTTTCTTGATGATTTAAATCGCCTTGATTTAAAACCAACTCGCCCGGTTTCTAACTCGGAGGTGCGACCCACAGGGACTTCAGGCCCCAACAGATAGCTAGCTAGTTGCAGATGACGCACTTTCATCAAGCGACACTGACTACTGGGACAGCTCAGAGATATCACAACCCCAATGAGGGAGGTACAAATACAAGGGTCTCACTCTCTGCACTCATTGTATTTTAACTACTCCCAACCCTCCCTCCCCCATTTAAAAAGGTAACCCTGAAACCTGAATCCCTCCATGCAACTAAACTTTTCTTTTAAAAATAAAAGATATTTTCTTAAGAACGGGAAGGGTCATTAGGATCTTAGTATCTAGATCAGGATCACACTTTTTTTTTTTTGCTTTGACCCCCATTGAAAATATTCAGGCTGTGATGAACCCCCTTTCATGCTACCCTTACTCCTGCGCTGCTGCTGAGGGCAGCGCTGCCTTCAGAGCTGGGCTCCTGGCCAGCAGCTGCTGCTCTCCAGCCACCCAGCTCTGAAGGGCTCGGCCTGTCAGCTAGAGCCTCAGCATGCACAGAGGCTGACAACTACCTAGTAATAATCTGGCAATCCTCTTTGGGGTCATGACCCCCAGTTTGAGAACCCCTGGTCTAGATTAAGCTTGTGGAGGGAATGTAAATTTCAGAGTTTAGTTTTAGTTATATCATTATTTTAAAGTATTAAGAGTGGTCACATGTAACTGGATACTTCAAAGAACAAAAAGTGAAATCTTATTTAGAATAGAAGGAAAAGGAAAGGGAACTAGACAACACTATTCTGATGTCAGCGTGCCCTCCATGGAATCACTTAAATCCCTGCTATTAGATAAAATATGCACCGATGTGACTGACAGTCTAAATCACTGCAAGGTGCAATAGATGTTTACACAATTTCCCCACCTGATCTCCAATCATGTGTTCCAGAGAGCTACATTACCTGTACATACGTTCAGTTGTCCATCATTAGCAGGATAAACAAAACCAAAGAAACTTACGTATTTCTTGTTAGCTTATCTTCTGTTCCAAAGTTGTTTTTGTATTTCTAAGCAAGCCAATACTGCCCCAGATGTTGTGTTATATAACAGCTTCATGATGTACCTTTCCTCTCCTGTTTCAAATCACTGTCTAGTTTAGACAGCCTTTAAAGCTAATTACAGCATGAGCAACTCTTTCGATTCACATGAGAGGTCGGAGTCTATTTCGCAATCCCCAAACCTCCAGTTCCTCTTCACTGTCCACATGATCTAGCAATTCTCAGATCCACAACACACACCAGCTGTCTGCATTTGGAAGTCTTAGTGATCAGTTCCTCCACAAGATATATGGAGACATTTTATTTTACTGTTTGTTTATTCTAGACTAGATCCAATGAGAAAATGGAGTGAATGGTTTCAGAGATTACCACTCTTAAGGAATAGTCTTTAAAATGCACTGAATAACACAGGCCAGACTAAGGAAGCTACATACCAGCACAACTCTGAGTGAGATTCCCTCCCCCACACCCCAAACATCCGTAAGGTATAACACTTGCTTTCCAAGGGATATGTTTCAATTACGAAAAAGCTGTCTAACATACTGGCAGCTACTATGGCTATATTCCTTCCCAAAATCCATCAAAAACAGCAGTTCTGAGATCGTATCTTACTTTCCGACTTAATACCTTCCATCCCAAGCCCATTACAAAATTAGGTACCAAGCCATCAAAGGGATCTGCAGGGACTCTTTCGCAATGCAACTACCCATCTCATGTACAACCAGGTGTTGCCACTGTTTACCTTCATCCCCCCTCCTCTCACATTAGCTGTTACATCCACTGACTGTGTACTCCTTTCACTTAGACAGTAAACATTTCAGGGCAAGAACTGTTCTGCGTGCATTCATATAGCCCCCAGCGTAACGGAGACTTGATGTTTTTCTGGGCCTCTGACCACCACTGTAATATAAATACTATAAGCAGCCATTTAACACTAAACCACTTGGGTGGGGAATGTGACAGTTTTTAGAGAAAGGGGGAAAAGTATTGGAAATAAAAAGGGAGAGATTCCCCTTCTGGATGCTTAGATTATGTTAACATATCTCACAAAGATCAGCTACTATGCTTGTGAAATTTCATATCAGAGTTTAGTACTGGGATTAATAGGCTGTGGCCTCCAGATAGGGACATAAATAAGACTTGATTTTCAGAGATGCTCAAACTTCAAACACCCAAGGTTTGAATCATTTTTACCTATCCTCTCTTGTTCACTTCCATCAGCCTTTTTACAATTCAAAAATTTTTCTCAGCTTTTTTGTTTTTGGGGGGGGAGGGGGAAGCGGGTAGAGCGGTATTACATTTTCTATTTGACCTATCTGATCATTTGTAACCTTAGTTACTTCCCTTGATTTGTATTATTGCTTCTCAGGAGGCAAAATTCCATGTGTAAATAGTTAATATTGTTTGACTGTTAGTTTTTCCAACCGCAGAGCTTTGGAAGAGCTCATTGCAGGTAGGTTAGCAGCACTTAGGCTGCGCCACTGTAAGCTCTCTAATGTAGCCATTCTAAGCCCACGGGAGAGAGCTCTCCTGTCAGCTTAATTACTCCAGCCCCCGCAAAGCAGCGGTAGCGATGTTGGGAGGAGCAACTCTCCTACCTACACAGTGCTGTGCACACCGGCACTTAACTAGTGTAACTTATGTCGTTCATAGCTTTTTCACATCCCTGGACAACAGTAAGTTATACTGACATAAGTGGTAGTATAGACATAACCTTAGCGCTGTGTCCTGCTTTCAGCTTGAAGACTGCCTCAGGACAATTGCACGGTTCACCAGTCAGTAATTCTAGCCATGCTATTAAACATGCAAGAACAAGCTTCTCTGTTGAAAAGAGGATCCTCTTTCAAAGAAAAGAAAAAAAAGGAGTAATCTATAAACAAAAATCAGCATCAGTGGAAGAAGTCACCCTGGCATTAAAACAGAGAATCCGACCCATATATTAAAGGGGATTGTTTCCCACTCTATAATGAACTCATTCGGGATTTGTGAAATACTATAATCAAAAAAGGATGGTTACGGGACAAGCGCAATTGAGGTTAGCTCAATCACTTGTTACTAAAATGGTACTTGATGCTGACTAGACTGAGAAACACTCATTAGAAAATCCATCTATCGCTCATTATCCAAAACAAAGAATCAACTTTGTTTATTGCCAGGCACGCTGGTTGCAAAACGCAGATCATCCAAGCTTAACAAAAGCCACATTCAGAATCAATGTATTGAAGAAGGTTTGTAATAAATTCAGCCATTCATTACATCAGAACAGGACCTCATACCAGCAACACACATCTATATTTTGCCAGGGTGGGAGAAGTGGGAAAAGAAAGGAAGAGACGGGGAGAAAAAGGACAACCAACCAACCTAACATTCTTAGCAGAATAGTCAAGAAATTAAATAGCTTCTACCTCATTCACTGTGCTAATAGTACAGAAGAAACATTAAGCTTTTGTTGACATTTTCTGGATGCTTTAAGGTTTTTGTACCTTAATATTTGAAAATTTGGCAGAGACTAAAGGTTCTCACAGAATTACATACAGCGATAAAAAAAATTCTTAATTACTTATATGGTATGGGACTTTCAGTATTCAGGGTTTTGTTTTAGTTTCCTGAACTACATCCAAGTCAAGGTCTACAACAAAAATGCATAAGATAGAAATCTTCCCAGCACTATTAATATTTTGTCTCAAGAAAAACAAAAAGCCAAGCAGGTTAACACAATCGTCAGTCTCTGCTTCTGAAGCAGAGAACATGGGAAGATGCATCACAAGAGAAGTACACTGAAAGATCTGTATGGGAAAGTTCACACACAACTTATACATACAATATCTGCTTCTAAAGAGAGTGCTGTTAAGTCCCTCTCTTTCTGGAACACTAAATTCACCACAAATTTAAGAATGGGGAACAGGATGTGGATAGCAAAGGAATTTTAATAAATAAAACCTTGCTACACTTTGGAGCTGTTGTACTTCATCTTTCCTTAGTGGAACGCTCTTCAGGTGCCCTGAATTGAGTGGCAGATCATTTTTCTCCAGTTGTCTTCAAAATGTTGGGTTTCATGACAGCTGTTCCTTTTGTGTAGTAGCAAGGTGTTCTTCAGAAACTGCAGCTCCTTTGAAATTTACTGTGTCCGTGAACAGTATTTAGTCTTATAAACATATTTGCTAGACAGATTTCACAATTTCAGACAATACCACCTAGAGAGAAGTCAGCCTGTAAAGTCAAGGAAGAAAATGCCCCCTGAAAGTAATAGCAGTCTTTCAAACTTAAATCAAACGAAAGAAGGGGACAACACACATTTTAAAATGAATACTCAGAAGTCTATCTCCACTTACGCTACAGAAGTTACTTACTGCAAGTCTCATGAGCAAGCCCCAGAAAGTTCAATAAAGATAATAACTTCTCGGTCTTCAAAGCAACAAAAATATCTTGCAATAATATCTTCCCTTAAGCATGGAATCAAGAGAGTATCCATATTCAGACAACTCTTAAGCAAGTGCTGAATAGCCACTGCTTTTGGTGGGAGTCAGTCATTCACTTGTGTGTTTTCCTTAATCAAGTTAAAACATTTTGTAGAGCTACAAGTAACATTTGCCTGGGATGTGTTTCTACCCCTTTTGTTCACTTTCCAAAAGCACTCCAGCAGGTGATTTCACCGATGGAAATACTTTGCATGACAGAATGATCACAGAAACTGGAGAATTTAATCACTCTCACTGGGGATTTATTTCCAAGACGGAGGGTCCTCCTGTTAGGACACTGAATGCAGTTTCCGATACCTATCAAAACTGACCTACACATCTTGAATTTCAAATGCTTGCTCATCAATAATTCACTGACCAAGAATTATTTGGCAAATAATTTCACATGGAAGTAAAAGAACACAACTGCTCACAGGCAAGTGGCAAACAGAAAAAGGGTCAAGTTCACTGAATGAATAAGTCACTCAGTTTTAGTGTCTTGTCACTTCTAGTTTCTGGACAGGAAGCTGCAGTGCCTATGCTTTTGAATAAGAAATACATCAAAGGAAAGTGGTAAATTCATATCCAAAAACTTCTTTTACAAAAAGGTATGGCTGGATAAGGTTTGAGTGGTGGCATTGTGTACCAAAGGGAAGTGTTTGTTTTAAACTTAATCCAAAACCCAGTCTGTTCTCAATCTAATGTTGGGGATTGGGGAGGGGGGAGAAAAAGAGGAGGAATGGAGACCTAGTGTATTGCCTGGAGTAGGTGTTCTTTAGAGATGGCTGCTGTCACTCGGAGGTACTGCTTCACTGCTACTGGGGTAGCACTCCGCTCATCCCGATGAGAAAAGTTAGCGTTTGTTATCTGCTCCAACTGCTACAGCAAGAGTTAAGTTAAGAAAATGACTGGCAAAATTAACAGAAGCACCAGCATTCATTTACTTAAAAGAACAAAACAAAAAAAAAAGATGAGGCAAAGGTAGAAGTAAGGTAACAGGCCTAGCTAGTAATTGTACAAGTGCCCTGTGTCTCATAACACGTAATACACATGGATGGAAAATGTTACTGGGGAAGATGTCTAAAGCAGAATATAGACAGTGGCTGAGTTCAGTAAACATGCAGATTTGTTTCTGAAGAGAAGAAGGAACTTAGTAGAAAGGGGAGAGAGAACCGAGACTGAATATCAACCAATGAAATGCGGGTATGTTTGAACAGATGACCTTTTCTGGTTCTTCAAATTTGCAGAAGCGTTGTCTTTTGCCCCCAAGGTAAATATGGCAATTTTCAGGCTGAACAAGTTTTTCTTATGTCAGAGCCGTAAAGTGCTAAAAATAAGTATTTGTAATGGAAGCAAAATGCAACCTTAACTAAGGAGAGTCCATTGTCTTGCCTCACTATTATACAAGCACATTTAACTATGTACTAACTATCCACGAACATGTGTTTTTCATGGATGATCTGGCATACACAGAGGACTACATAGCACAAGCAGGTACCACATGTTTATCTAAGAAAGATTGCCTAAAGAAGGCCTTTAGCCCACCTTTGCTACAAATAGCTATCAATAGTGCTCCAGGAGATCCCCAAACCTTATTGTTCTATTCAAAAAAAGATAGTGTGAAGGCTCCATTTACATTATGCAGTTCAAGCAGTCAAAGGTAATGTAGCAGGTTTAATTTAAGGGGCAGTAGGTTAGTGGGTAGGCCATGGAAGTCTGGGGTGGGCAGGGGAACCTAGGCCCTCCCTCTCCACCACCCCAGGGCTCAAGGGGCAGGGAGGAGTGCGTATTGGTTACCTCTTCCTAAAGCACTTGACCAGCCTCCCATGGGATGTGTCCCACCTCCCCACACTCTTCAGTTTGGGGTTGTGGTCACAGCTCCTCCTCCCCCCCACTGAGAGTTCCCATTCAGTCTCAGAAGCAGGTCAGTCAGTCAAATAATCATTCCCCAGCTCTCTTCCTAGTGCCCCGATATTTTCCCTTAGCAGGAAGTGGGGGAAGGAAAAAAAAGTGTCAGGCTGGCCCATTCCCTTCTGGTTGGGTCTTACCTGTGCTCCAGAGCCTCTCCTGTGGGCCACTTTGCCTCCAGAAACTACAAGCCAGCTTCCTCCCTTCAAATGGCCTCTCCTTTTCTCTCCCTAGCTGACAGCCCCTTTTGAGCAGATCCTCCAGATGGAGTAGTGATTCCCAACCTTTTTGGGTTGAGGGCCACAAATATTATTTTTACAACCCTGAAGGGCCACCAACTCGTAAAAAACGTATTGACGTATACACCATTAAGGACTACAAATTACTATGTATTCAAAGTAAATATTTTGATGTGCCTGTGCTCATTTTTACATTCACTATTTTCTACCTACAAATTACTCAGAATGTCACACTTGCAGATGAAGCACTAGTGTAGATGAGTGACTGTCACACTATGCACTGAAGCACATGGCCTGGCAGCTAAGTCACAGTGGGTGGTGCAGGCCAAACCGGAAGGCACTGATTTTTAGAATCTAGCCCCTCCTCAAGCATGGTGGGTCCTGGCTGCTCCACCAGCAGACCCCTCCTTCCCACCGCAGCCAGATGGAAGGAATTCAGCCTGATTACCTGTCCACTTGGCTGCAGCAAGGAGCCTACACCCATCTTGTAGCCCATGGCAACACGCTCCACCCAGGTCCTGAGGGAGCAACTTCCTTCGGCAGCCAGCAGGAGGGGAGTGGCCGGCCACTTTGAAAGACTCCAATGGCCCACGGGCCAAAGGTTGGGAATTACTGATTTACAGCATGTCCCACAGCTGTTATGAGGTGGGGCCCCTTGGGGTTCAGTAATCTCCTTCCCTTCCTTGGTCTCCATGTAGGGGTCTGTAAACCCCATCACAGGGACTTTTAATTTAATTGTTATGGACAGAACAGCTAATGCCAACCACAGTAAGAGTGAGCACAGACTAACGCTCTAGACACATACTTCTCCATGTCGTCATTGCCTCATGCTATCACTGTTTGTCTGTTAGCTGCAGGAAGGCTTCCCTGACTATTCTTGGGCTCTAGAAAATGGATGTTCTTCTTGCTTTCATGTTGATCTTGTTCCTTAAATTACCTGAAAGTGTCATATTGGCCGCTACCCATGAAAGTTAGGTTGTAAGCAGTTCTGAGCTCATATCTCCAGTTTTAGCATGTGCTACTTCTATTAGCCCTTATGGATTTCCAACACTAGCATATCATCTCAGAGTTAAACAGACACCAGGGTACCAGGTTCAATGAACGTAATGAACAGCAGTGTTCTTGTATGGAATTGGGGAAGTCTGCATACTTCTTACTATCTGTTTCATTAGCTGCTTGTTAGTTATGTTTCCACTTCTTACCATAGCATGCTGTGGACTATTCCTTCTGGAAAAAAGTTTTCCCCTTCAATTGTGGGGGCTTGGTGCAATCCCAAAACAAAGTCATCTTTGACATGATATCAGCCTCATTTCACTGCAAATCCACATGCAGTTGTATGTTTGTTGCCTCTGTGGACTGTCTCTTGAGTTTTTTTCCTTTACTACTTCTCTCTTCTCACACCCCCAGAAGTCAGAAGTTTATTCCTTCACCTAAAGGCTATTGAAGCCAATATAGTCTCTGTAAATACTTTTAAAGGCGGTGGCCAGCCCAGATGATAATGTCTTGCATTGGTATTCAGAGTCTAGATATGTAAATTAGTTAACTGACATTTTCTGATGGGAATATGTAAATAGACCTGTGCCTCCTGATGTTAGGAATTCTCCCAGGGAGACTGGTCACCTGATTAGAAATCACTGTCTCTACACTTTTTTTAAGCTCTTAGTACGTTTTAGGGGATAATACCACACAGTTCCCCCCCTTTCCTCTTCTAATATTTATTGTAACCCTATAATGAAACAAGACAAAAATGAAAATTTCACTTGCACTGGCCTTCTTCTTGCTCACATCTATCAGATGCTTAAAGAGACAAGATGGGTGAGGTAATATCTTTTATTGGACCAACTTCTGTTGGTGAGAGAGACAAGCTTTTGACTTGTATAAGCCTGAAACCTTGTCTATCACCAAGAGAAGTTGGTCCAATAAAAGTTATTACCTCGCCCACCTTGTGTCTCTAATATCCTGGACTAACACAGCTACAACTACACTACATATCAGGTACTGAAGGCATTCGTGGAACGTGAGATTTGCATTCTCTGAAGGGAGATTTTCCCAAAGTTAATGATCTGCATTATGCCATTCTTAGCACCTATCTATCCATCATGACACTTCCACTTGTCTAGGACATGACCCAGACAGGATCTTGGTCTTTTCAATTGTATTGAAGAATTCTTTTAAAAGGTGGTCATGGCTTTAAAATTGGTATGAGGAAACGGCTTCAACCAACTCTAGTATACAGTTAAAGAGCTTACTCTTAACCAACCACTATTCATAAATTATGGTTCCGTATTTAAGACCAATACATGACATTTAGGCAATTTGGTGTTTTAGGATTCATTAAAACTTTTTCTTCCTCTAACAGAAACGGGCAATTTGTTATTTACCATTCAAGGTCAAGGCTCGGGGCAGGGTATTTTGCTGCTACTTGCTAGCCACAAGGATGCATAAAGGGCAGTGTGGTGTACTTTTATGCCTACAGTCCTATCTGAATTCAAACTTAAGGGAAAAAGGTGCAAATTCATAGGGATCTACTCAAGCAACAGCAATTAAGGAAGCATTTCTACATAACATTGGATATACTAAACTGTGATGTGATGCTGAATAATCAGTCAACTGTTCACTTCCAGAAGACTTCATGCTAAGTGATTTTCCAAACAGATGATGCAACAAGCCATGTTGTCATATCACTCTATTTATACAACTCAAGAATTCCGAAGTGCCATAACAAGTCTCTGCTGAGACATGATTCCGACGGCAAAGCAAGTTCAATGACAATGGCAGCAATTAGAAATGCTATACGCTTGCTCAATAAACAAGACAATGAGCCACTGCACCATGTGCTTTGATTCAGCCTGACAGAGGATGGAGATCTATTCAAGCAATTCAAGAATGTAGTGTAGAAGGCCGGTGGTGTCCTCCCGCCTCAATACCAAGAGAAAGGGGTTCGGAAGCCAAATAGAAAATGTGTTTTGTTTTTTTTAAAAAACTTCCAGTTAAAATATATTCAGACACAGACCCTTGCAGTACAAGGAGCCTACAATCATGCTGCTACCCAGAAACCAGGAATTGACCTTTGCATAACTCAGGTCATGATTCTCCAACTGCATCTATGTCATAGACCTCTGCAACTACATAAAGCCCTAGTTAGAAAATGGGCTCCCTCCTCCTGTGGAGAGGTTTTATTTTGGGGGAGAGAGGAGGAGGAATAGACTCAAATCCTAGAAGTTCTCAGACAAAAACCTTTAGCTGAAGTGTTCTATTTGGAATTGTTGCCAAACCAAGAGATCCAAATTTTCCCATGAACACTTTGAAAAATTGTGTTTAGGCAAAAATCACAATTTTTCAGCAACAAACAGTCCTGAATAAAAATGTTCAGCCAGCTCTGCCATCCACGCAGTTGCACTTGCAAGTTTGGGGCACAGGCTATGTCTTCCTATGTATTTGTGCAGCATCTAGCTCTGTTAGCCCCCCCGCCCCGCCCCCTCCTAATTTCAAAGATGCCTGAAGTATTAGCTTGAGTGGTGCTGTATGTGCTAATGTATTTTGATAAAGGTAAAGCATATAAATATTTAGACTGAGAAACTCTTCTAAAAATAACAACTTTTGTTTTTGTTTTGCTTTAGAAAGCTTTTGTTCTAAAGAAGGGGAATATTCTCATTGGTTTTGCTCTGATTTCTCTCTTTTTTGCATGTGAAGGAGCCCTGAAAAAGCGTTGGCTTTTTATGGTGTTTTGGTGTGGTTTTTTTTTTTAAACACCTTAAAAATACCAAACTGGATTCTTCACTGCCTACATGGCACAAAATGAATTTAAAGCAGCTGGAGTTACGGGGCAGGGAATTCCACCTGTATGTTGGAATCTTCAGCAGTGCATCGCTGACAGAAGCGACATGACTCTCCCCTACATCAGCTCTGACATCATGCTCCACCACCTCCTGTATGCTGCCCCCCTTCTCATAAGCAAGGGGTGGGGACATGATGGAGCAGGACTCTGCTATGACTGATCGTCCACTGGTTGGAAGACGTGACAATTTATAGCAGTTCTATACCAAGTTTATGAATACTGTATTTTGACCTGGTTATTGGGATGTCTACTGTAGGAACATACTGGTTTAGTTTAATTTAATGAGGGCTGTCAAAAAAGACAAGCAGGAAGGGAAAAAATGTCTCAAAATAAGCCACTTCTCAACAAACGCTGAAGGATTGTTAAGGTACAAC
Organism: Mesoclemmys tuberculata; assembly: GCA_007922155.1. Taxonomy (NCBI): domain Eukaryota; kingdom Metazoa; phylum Chordata; order Testudines; family Chelidae; genus Mesoclemmys; species Mesoclemmys tuberculata. The sequence goes on along the minus strand of ML675629.1, from coordinate 17,613,048 downwards.
GTTTATGCAGCGCGCAGCTGCAAACCGCCCAGTCTGGGATGACACACTCGGGGCTAGCAGAGCCCACACTAGCACTCAAAAAAAGACGTGCAGAGAGTGCTTTGAAGTTGTGGCTCAGACTGGACCCTGGGTTCTGAAGCCCACTCCCCCTTTAGGCTTCAGAACTCAAGCCACACATTCCAAGAGCTGTCGACTCGGCTATTTTTAGAGTGCTAAAGCCCCAAGGCTTGCTGTCGTGAGACAGGTAGATGTACGTACCCCAAAAGGCCTGGGAGCACAAGAGATCAAGAAAATTACAGTGAAGAAGTTAGCCTCAGGCAGGCTCATGGCAACACTACGCAGTACAGCTGCACCGATGCAATTGCACTGCTGTAGCGCTTCCAGTGAAGATGTTCCAAGCCGACGGGAGAGAGCTCTTAAGTCCTGCCTTTGTGAGAGGAGACACTCTTCCTTTGACATAGCGCCGGATGGCACTTAGAGCAGTATAACTTCGGTCACTCGGGTGTGGATTATTCACGTAGCTGAGCAAATTATATCAAAGGAATTTGCAGCATAAACATAGGCTACGTTGCCATCAGAGGATGGTAAACCTAGCAATAGGACAGACATGCATGTAGACTATTTTAAAACTAAGTTTCTCTCTAAATGCTTGTTCCCACTATTATGCAAACAATACTTCGGTTAAGAAGGATGTCCGATTCCTGTACTCCTGGCTAGACTCCCAAACGGAAGAACCACAGGTGCCAGAACTCACTCAGAGCCATAGGGTAAGCATGGTTGATGCACAAGGTACCGCAGCCCAAGGCCTGGTCTAAGACTGGGAGAACTGCACCTCAGAACAGATAAAGGCACGAGGCCTGACTCATGGAGGAGAGGGAGAAGGGAGAAGAGGTAAAGCTACCACCATAACCATGACAGCTTCCAGCAGCAGCGTAACTTAAAAGCTGTCCCCTACAGCTTTAACTTATGCCAGAGCTGGGTGACAGAATCAAGGAGCTGCAGTTAGTTCTTTGGCAGCTCTCCTCCCTCAAACACTACAGTAAAGCTGTGCTCAGGACCAATGGAGAAAATCAAGCCCCTAAGTCTTGTTTTCTCTATTTTTGGTGGTGTGATTTCGGCTAACCAGCAAACTGGAGTGGGTACTCGCTCTGACTTTTGGAGAGATTATTCCACAAGAAGTTTTCCTCCTTTGTCAGGAGTTTGAGATAAATAGAACAGTAAACAAGGACAGTAAACTCAACAAATTCAAATTAGACAAATCAGCCTAGAACTCCCATCCATTCTGAATTAATCAGCAACCAGGGTCTTGTGAGGTCAGAAGACCATTCGCTTTTCTGTCCTTCTAAAGCACCACAGGGACTTCTGAAGAGTTGTTTCCAAAAGAAACTGGTATTTCTAGTTCAACAAGGTAACAGGAAAGATTTAAAAAAAGATTTATATGGTTGTAGAGCTGGCACAAAGCTCAAGCAGGTTCCTTTGCAGATCAGCTTTACAGTAAGTTCCTTACATTTATAACGTTTGATAGATACAAAAAATGAAATCAAGTGTTACAATTCAAGTTTCCACAGCAACGCTAACTCACACATTCAGTACTTTTAATCACATGGTTTGTACTAAATAGACATACTCAACAGGGCAGAGTTAGCATTAAAATTGCAGTATTTGGAAATGTTAAAGCTAAGACTCCTGAATTAATACTAAGAAACCTCTGTATTCCTTGGTTTGTTTGTTTATTTATTTTTAAAGGTGGTTGTGGCCATGGTGTTTACTAGTGCGCACAACTAATTATAGACAATTTGAGGAAACTGGATTTTAATTAACATTTGTATTTGACTTCCTATATTTTGGACATTTGGTTCTGCTTTTCACACAGCCCTAGCAGTTCCCTCTCCCACCCCCACCCACTTAGACAGTCCCTGAAATGCACTGAAATACCTACGCCACTGAGGCATTCAGTTGTAAGTTACTTACTGACCAAAGGACACTTATGCTATCAGTCAGCAACAGGATTACTAGTGGTCTACTACAACTACACCAAGTGGTAAATGTGGTGGTGGTCTGAGAAGCAAAGGTGTGAGAAAAGCCCAGAGGTGGAGCTGGACAATATGAACTTGTGGGATCTAACCAACAGAAATTTTTTTCTGCAAAATGCACTCAAGTGAGAGCATTCTGCACATAATTGTCAAGTCAACCAACTGGCAACAGGCAGGGCCCCCACATGGGGGGGGAGAGGGAGGAAGGTACGCTTTACCGGGGCCTGGCCCACGCTGCAACCCCCATTACCATGAGGAAAAAAATGAGGCTAAATTGTAGATCATGCCTGAGGATATTTATAGCAACTTATTTCCCTGTATCTATTGTCCAGATCTTGTGAGACGTGCTGGAGCCAATCAGAAGCAGTGTTTGAGCAGTCTGAAGCAACACTGAGTGGTTTGCAGAGGGAGGTGCTGAGCTGGGTAACTGCTTCAAGGCAGCAGCCTTATAAGAAGCAGCCAGCTGTGAACCGAGTGAGCTTCGAACAGAGGAGAGGCAAACTGGCAGAGTTCGCCTGGGGAGAGAGCCCACAGCAGGTTTTTGCCTTTCAGACTTCTCTGAGCAGTAGTTGTAACATCTGAAGAGGCTCTCAGAGGGAAGATATGGAGAGTGAAGGATCTGCTGTTGTCACCTGCACTGGATGTGCTATGTTTGCTGGTCTTAATGCAATGGGCAAAGGAATCCAAAAGGGCTGGCTGTTTTTTAAAGAAACCTTATTGAGGGCACAGGAACAAACCATCCCGATGTGCAGAAAGAATGGCAAGTGTGGTTGGCGACCACAAGCGCAACTGGAGTTGCAGCTAGCAAGGGGCGTGAAGGGGAACAAGAAGGGTTTCTACAGGTACAATAGCAACAAGAGGAAGATTAAGGAAAGTGTGGGCCCCTTACAGAATGGGGGAGGCAACCTAGTGACAGAGGATGTGGAGAAAGCTGAGGTACACGATGCCTTTTTTGCCTCTGTCTTCACTGACAAGGTCAGCTCCCAGACTACTGCATTGGGCGGCCCAGAATGGGGAGGAGGTGAACATCCCGCAGTGCTGAGGGAACAGGTCCAGGACTATTTAGAAAGATTGGACATACACAAGTCCATGGGGCCAGATGCAATGCACCCGAGGGTGCTGAGGGAGTTAGCTGATGTGATTTCAGAGCCATTGGCTATTATCTTTGAAAGCTTGTGGCAACAGGGGGAGGACCCAGATGACTGCAAAAAGGCAAATATAGTGCCCATCTTCAAGAAGGGGAAGAAAGAGGATCCAGGGAACTATAGGCCGGTCAGCCTCACCACAATCCCTGGAAAAATCATGGAGCAGGTCCTCAAGGAATCCATTTTAAGGCACTTAAAAGAGAGGCAGGTGATCAGGAGCAGTCAACATGGATTCACCAAGGGAAAGTCATGCCTGACCACCCTGATTGCTTTCTATGAAGAGGTGACTGGTTCTGTGGATGAGGGGAAAGCGGTGGACGTGATATACCTTGACTTTAGCAAAGCTTTTGATACCGTCTCCCATGGTATTATCATCAGCAAGTTAAAAAAGCATGGGTTGGATGAATGGACTACAAAATGGATAGAGAATTGGCTAGAGCAAAGGGCTCAACAAGTAGTGATCAATGGCTCCATGCCTAGCTGGCAGCCTGTCACAAGTGGAGTGCCCCAGGGGTCGGTCCTGAGGCCAGTTTTGTTCAACATCTTCATTAATGATCTGGAAGAGGGGGTAGATTGCACCCTCAGTAAGTTTGCAGATGACACTAAGCTAGGGGGAGTGGTAGATACCCTGGAAGGGAGGGATAGGATACAGAAGAACCTAAACAAATTGGAGGATTGGGCCAAAAGAAATCTGATGAGGTTCAAGAAGGACAAGTGCAGAGTCCTGTACTTGGGACGGAAGAATCCCATGCACAGCTACAGACTGGGGACTGACGAGCTAGGCAGCAGTTCTGCAGAAAAGGATCTGGGGGTTACAATGGATAAGAAGCTGGATATGAGTCAGCAGTGTGCCCTGGTTGCCAAGAAGGCTAATGGAATATTGGGTTGCATTAGTAAGTAAGAAAGAATGTAACAAGTACATTCCTAAGCTGTTTGCTATGTTGGATGTTGCTAGAAAAAAAAAAAAAAGAGAGAGTTTAGCTTAGCTAATCAGAGAAAATGAGAGTTGGAAGGGACCTCAGGAGGTCATTTAGTCCAACCCCCTGCTCAAAGCAGGACCAACTTCAGCTAAATAATCCCAGCAAGGGTTTTGTCAAGCCACATCTTAAAAACCTCTGAAGATGGAGATTCCACCACCCCCCTAGGTAACCCATTCCAGTGCCTCACCACCCTCCTAGTGAAAATGTTTTTCCTAATGTCCAACCTAGACCATCCCACTGCAACTTGAGACCGCTGCTCCTTGTTGTGTCATCTGCCACCACTAAGAACAGCCTAGCTCCATCCTCTCTGGAACCCCCTTTCAGGTACTTAAAGGCTGCTACCAACTCCCCCCCTCAGTCTTCTCTTCTGCAGACTAAACAAGCCTAGTTCCCTCAGCCTCTCCTCTTAAGTCTTGCGCTCCAGCCCCCTAATCAGAGAAGGTGAGGACCAGCTCTACTCAAGCTCCCCAAATGTCTTCCCAAAAGCCTTTTCTCCCCTCGCTGCCCCAACCTGTCATCTGTCCCTGGCAGGACTGGTAACATATGGAAAGGAACCACTTTACGGGTGCGTCATTTGAGCCTGCTTTGGTCTAATGGCTTTTAAAAGCCAGGGCATTCAGGGACTTCAAAGCCAGCTATTTTTTTTTAAACCCATTGCGAATGTAGTTCTACCACATTACACCTGTAAATGGAAAGTCATGCTCCATTGAACACTGTAATGCTTTTGGGGTTTTTTTTGGTTTGTTTTTTTTTTTTGTTTTTTTGCTAGCTATTGTGATAGTCTAACACTGAGAAATATGGAGACTTATCTAGCAGTTTGTCATTGTTTGGTTTGCTTATTTATATTCAGCACCACCAATACGTCCATGCAATTTTTCCTCATGGATCTCAGAATAAATGCAGTTAAATCCCAACCTCTGGTGGCTTCACCTTCCCATTTCATTTTATCACCTGGAGATTACCTTTTCACCACCCCAAAACCAAAGAAAAACTACCTCCATGACCCTGGCATGAGCAGAGGAACAAAGTGGGAAACAGATTCTTTAGAGAATTTGTCAAGTTAACTTTGCTGCTCCACTTGTACCTGGGGAAAGAGAGAAAGCAGACTTATGAGACTTTATCTCAAGCCCAGCATCACCATGAGGCCAGAATCTAAACTTTCCAATGATACAACTACCAAATACATTCAGTTGCTGAGAAGATTCCCAGGCTTTAAAAGTCTTATTTCTTTTCACTCTCATGGCCTATGATGCTATTCGGTGTGATTAATATACATGAACTGATTTTAAAGTTGAGTAGTAGCAGTGCAACTGAAACAAGTTTTGATTTTCTAAATAACTAAGTACAGGAAACATGCTTGTTTATTTCCAGCCTAGATCTGGAACATTCCCAAAGCTAAAAACAATAAATAGTTGTCCACAACTTCCTGAATGATATATGGGCTGCATTTAAATAAATAAATATTTTTTCTTTTAAAAAGAAACCACAGACATGGTGAGTTGGTGTGAATGATTTCAATAAATAGAAAATTAATGTTTTTCCTTTATTGCAAGACTAAAAGAAGGAAGACATAAAACTGGATTTAACAGCTTTGTTTTGGTTTGCAGTCACACATGTGCTCTCATCCACACTTCCTGCCTCCATTCCTATGGCCAGTAGGGTTTTGAAATTTACAAGAATCCTGATCTCTAGAAGCAAGGATCTGGCATGTAGCCATATCCTGCCAGCTCCTAAGAATTAAAGACACAGACCTCAGGGAGAAAACTGCAATTACATGTACCGCATTTATTGCCTAGATAGGATTGTCTCCATGTAGCAGCTCTCATTTTAGAGGGATAAGCAGTTCAGAGAGTTTTAAGTTATATTTTAACCATAGGTTTTTTGTTGTTTTTTTTTAAATAGCTTCCTCCACCACCATCAGGTTAGATTCTGGGCATGACAGCCTTGACAGTACCTCCCTACCAGCTATTTCTTCTTTGAAGACTGTTACTTCACACAACATTTAATTTACTTTGCACATCTAATCTGTCTCCACACCTTTTTTGTTTACTGCACAAGAACTGTTTTAAATTCATACCTTTGATATTGCACCTTTTTTTAATAATAAAAGCAAAGTCACCATGACAGCAGATTGAGTACTTTTGAAAGCCACACTCTTCTGAATTCTAGTTGATGGTAAAGACCTACTGCAGGTTTTAATAATGAAATGGCAGCAGTTCAACTACTAAACTGAGCTGCAGTGCCAGCAGTAGAACTGCATTCCTCTCTCCCGATGTACAGCCACATTCCTAAAATGGAATGTTTATAGAATTGCACTTTGTTTCTTTTACATGGAACCTGATGACATATGTTTTGCTGCTGTAGTAAAATCCTCTTACACAAAGCAACTGAGAGTTAACAATTAAAAGGAAATAAAGAAAATGAGCAAGGCAAAGGAACTTAACAGAGTTAGTAGGATTTACTCCATAGGTTGCAAGAGAGAGAACTTTGAGGCTATGAATGGGTAAAGATTCTGTCGAAAAGTTATAAAAATACGTAACTGTTTTGCTCCAATGATTTGTTACTGCACCCCAGCTCTTACAATGCAAAGTATCATGTATCCAGAGCTCCCTGTGGTTCGGGGAACTGGATATTTCAAATCTACAGTATTTAACACCACCCATAAATCTTGTTAAAGCCTTAGATCTATGCCACTTACTCCTCCCTCCCGCCCCCCCCCGGCCCCACCCAAGAGTTCTGTATTACTTGAATATACTGTATTTCCATCTTTTAATCTAAGTAAGTCACCACAACTAAACTTGGCTTCAGTTATCAGCCAAGTAGCTCATGGGAGTGGCTCACTTGAAATCCAAGGTTGCATCTACACTAGATAATTCCACTGCTTCTTCTTGCACCAGGACTCTATAAATAGTTGTTGCGTATATGTGTTAAGCTTCACGCACAACACTATACCCACACTACATTCCCTGCACGTGTTGCTGAGACGTATGGATTGATCCCCTGTGAAGCCTTCACCCTTACAAATGCCAGTCAGTTCTTCAAATGGCGATGCTGCTTCTTCCAACATCTGAAAATCCTCCCATTTGCCCTCCGAAAGCTTTACCCAATTTTCACTCAAAAAAGAAAATTGCATAGCTCAAGCTTATTTAGTTGCTACAGCCTCACAGAGCCATGCCCATATCATCAAGAAGCCTGATGCCTCAGTAGAATTGTGTTGGGCTGTCGTACAGGATGCCGAGGTTTCTTTTCCAGGACAGCAGTAATGATGCACCAACTGAGAGAAGTGTTAACATTCATTCTGCCATTATGCAGTGCCCTCCAATGGGCAGTCCATGAAATGATGCTTGAAACAATTTTGTACCAAGAAGTAGAAAGGGAAGAGAAGGAGAAATCTCTTTGGACAAGCACTTTCGCAGCATTACTGAACCTGCTGCAGAGCCACATGGAGCACAATCCCTTGCCAGTATTCAAGAGAATGCATACAACAGCCTATTTGTTCTACTATAGTGAAAGACAGTGGTTGGCTGGACTATAAAATTCACATTTTAATGTGAGAAACTACATTGAATGTTAGTTTACAATACATTAAAGCTAGTATTTTACTTGCTAGTGCTGCTGATACCAAGTACACCCCGATTACTCATTAAGAGCAGGTTTAAATGCAAGCCTTTGTACAAAAAATTCAAAATTACTGTACTACACAGTTAACTGCAACCCAGCAATTTTGTTATTATGTCACAGCAAGAAAATAAACACATATGTAATCACTTACATCCTTGACACTCATAATAATGCCAGTTGCTTATTGAATACAAACTTCTAATGCAGCTGTTACTCTTCACAAGAGGGAATCTTGATGCAAGAGTCACTTCTCTATTTTACTAATCAAAACTCTTTACACTACCAAAGGACAGAGGAAGACTACATGTGCAGTTACAGTAACACAACAGGTCGTAGCGTATCATACATATCTCCAATGATTGCAAGCAACTGTAGAGTGAGAATTATAGCATTGACTGGGACCACTCACAGAGATTACCAACCTTCCCCACTCCTGAACACTTGTAACTTTCCAAAATACTTAGCAATGCTCCAGGCTAACGGTGGAATTTTCCATATTTTGGTCTCTCTTTTTTTGTACTTCATGTTACCTTGGAGAGAGCCAGCAGCCCATTTTTCAACAGGGGGAGAAGAATACACTCTTCCCACTGCAATTCTTTTTAACCCACTTACAAACGTGTACCCAACCATGCAGATCCTATCATTTTGCAGCGTGAAGATACAGCCCAAGTTGCTGTACTCTTAACATGTTTACTCTCACAGAAAACCAACTCCAATCAGGAAATAGCAGATGCCTCTAAGACCTGGTCTATGCTACATGGTTAGGTTGAAAGCTGCCACAGCTTCCTCTCCATTTCCTCCTTTATCAGGCCCAGGTGTTTACCTACTGCCTAACTGGGCTTATGGGAAATCAGTCATAGGTGCACTAGACCCTGCTCACTTTTAAAGAGTCCAGTCACTCTGTGATGGTGTTAATTGTACAGTTACTGTGGGATGTGGATCTATGGTAATTGGGTTTCCAAATCTCTTAGGCTACTTTGGAAGAGACGGCTATATAATCTGTTTTACTGTTTTTGCTGCAAGAAGAATGTATCATAAAACACGGACTGTCCAACACAGAACAAAATAATTATGTATACAGCACTACCGTTTTCCAGTAAATGAGAATGCTAACTTTAGCATTTCTTGCCTAACGGTAACATCTTAACAGTTATTGGGCAGTTTATTGCCTTTATTATACACACTAGTCATATTCTCTTTTTTTAAAAAAAAAAAAAAAAAAAAAAAAGAGTTCTCAGCAGAATGGCATTTTAAAGTTTTACTATTCAAAATAGGTGACCAATATTAGTTAAAGCTGCTGTTTAAAAACATTTGTACAGTAAACAAACATCCCTGTATTTAGGATAGCAAGTTAGGCTGACAGTCTCTATAACAGATTATCAGTAAATTCAGCCACACCGTGAAGGCAGCCCATTGAAAACAGGAAACAAAAATCAATTCTCATCAATCTCAAAATGCCATTGGGCAGATCCTCAACTGATGTAAATAGTTATGGCTTCAATGGACCTATGGAAATTTTTATCAGCTGAGGATCTGCCCCTTTAAGTATTAAATAATAAATGGCAAAACTCACTAGGTTTAAAGAGGATTTTGACGGATGTGAGAGAATTTTTACTGGCCACATTTCATTATTAATGTATTTGAATACCACAAAAGGTATTAATAGCAGCATACCTGCTAGATTCAACTTAAAACAAATCTTTACATTTTAGCTTCAAAGAGAAATCTTCATCTCAACTTTGTAATCTAAATATAGAATTTTACGAATGTCTGGTGAAGGTTACTAGACCCAGCGCATTAGGAGTCTAGTTTATAGTTAAATAGCGCCCTGAAGAGAAATCCAAAAAAGGTTTAGAAGATATTCTCTTGAAACTCACACTTAATGCATGTTCAAAGACAGTAAAATTAATTGTTGTGCAATTATGTTTTCAGTTGCTTATAACTAGTGTATTGTTTGTGTCATGATTAACTTCAAAGATTCGGGAATTTTTCATATCAAAGGAAAGTTTTATAATAAAACTATTCAGAAGACGTGGGAAGACAAGTAGATAAAGTGTGTGATTATATTTTTTTTAAAAAAACTTTTCAAGAAATTACATGACTTAAAAATTTGGGGGGCACAAAATCTCTTCCACTAGGTCAGGTATTTTCTCACCTCAGTGTGAATTAACCAAGGGATTTTCAACAGCACTAAGTGACTTAGCTGGTTTTGAAAATCCCACACCAAATCGAAATTAGAGTTTCAGTTTTTAAAAAGATTAGGTTGCGATGCAGTAATACTGAAGAGTTCGGATCCTGAGCCGAATCTCCAGGATGATCAAATCTTGCTTTGATGCAGGGACATCCCCAAACACACACACCCCAAACCAGTTCTCATTTTTCCTTTACCATGTCAAAAAGAAAGCCTCCCAACTGTTCTGTTGCACCTCTCCTGTGCAACTGACCCTTTCAAAAACAAGGAAGGGACATGTAATCGGGGGTGAAGTTCACCTTTGGAGTAAAAGTAAGCAAACATGTTTGAGGAAGTGAAACTAGGGATTTAAAGCAAAACTCCTGTTTCAGTATCAGCTACCAGAAAAAAGAGGAAGTCCTCAGGGTCCAAGGGAGCTAGTGATGATCATAGCATGGGTTAACTATGTTTAAGAAACCAGCTGTAGCTCCTCCTTCTGGAATTTTACAGACTAGACTAGGTTCCCTAATTCCTTTTAAACCTGTGCAGCTCACATTATGATTAGCAGTACAAATGATGCTCTATAGCACAGGCACGTGGCTTCGCAAGGGAGATTACTCCAGAACAATAGAATTCCACCAGGAACAGGCAAACTTAACATACAAAAACCAACCCTACTTCCCACATGCATCATCTGTGATACAATCTACCACCAGAGTGTCTTACAGGAGCTATATTCATCGTTGACGCTGCATGAAATCTATTACAAAAAAAGCCACCTAAAACTTAAGCAAGATTTGTTAAATTTACTGTAATTGGACTTTACAAACTCTCTAAGATACAGGTATAGTCAACTAATATCACTTCCCATCACATCTGAAAATTGTCTATTTCATTTCTAAATGTTATACGTTGCTTATTCAAAAATGGTGCAATGCCACAGAGGTTCTTTTAGTATTTGAAATCCAGGCTAACGTCTATTTAACACATAGCCTGTTACTTGTCCTAGTCTACTTCACGAGAATTAATGAGGGAGGGGATATTACTGTGTCCTGATGACCATTACCTGAGCTACAGTACTTTGTTGTATCTTGAAAAAAAGAGTAATTTACACATCCACACACACCCCCAAACACGCACCCACATACCCATCCCCTGTAAGATAGTTTACAATGCATCACAAAGCAACCAAAGAGGTAGCTTGCATCAGCAGCTTATACTGTACAAACTAAAGAGGGACTCAAAATCTATAAATTATTTCTAATCTGAAAAAAAAGAAAAGAAAGAGAAACAACCCTTGCGTGATAGGGAAGGCACAACTGAAAGGCAAGGAAAGTGTTAAAGGGTATAAAGTATGCAAATACATACATGGAAAAAAAAGAATCAGAAGATAAGATTTTCTTTTGCTGCAGCTTTCCATGTGTTAGATGGTGCTTGTTCTTGTTCTCCAAAGGTATTTTTTCTTTTTTCCTTTATATGTATATCTTATTTGCTTGAATAAGGAACTATAAAATCTGATCTTTGCAAAGATATGCTTGGGAGAAAGAACTTTAAAGAATGCTTTACAAATTGTTCTTTGGGCTACGTTCTACCCTCCGGTACGCTCATGTAACTAAACTCAAATTAAACGGACTTGCACAGATGTAACAAAGGGCAACACACTGTCCTCAAGCGGGGGAAGTACCAAGATGTCAATATACTAACACTGTAAGGACAGACAGATTGGCTGGTAGCAGTATTTGCAAATTAGGCTTCCTGAACCATTTCAGTACATATTTCAGCCTCAAAGGCACATGGTCAAGGAAATGGAAGACCATAATGGAAACCCACATAGTCCACGTCTTCCCTTATGGCAGTGCCTGTAGTACAGATGCTACATATGTAGTTCTACACCACAGAGAAAGGCAGGCTGTGTCTACCCTTGTCACTGCGGGGTGTAACTACCCCACAGAAAGGCTCTGGCAGCAGGGAGAGGCTCCAGCAGTAGGGAAGGCAGCAGGACACTACACCATTAAAGCAGTGTACACTGCTTAGGCATGTAGAGTGTCATGGAAGGTATATATCTGAGGGTTCAGTAGCATAAGGCATTCTCCTCACCTAAACTGTGCCCATCTACACTGCTATGTATATACCTCACTAGCTGGGCATGGAGCGGCTGTACTCTGTATGCCGCCAAGCGCAGACGCACCATAGTGTTCTTCTCCCCCCACCTAGCCTGTTGTCCATAGTTTTGCTCTTTTTCTGCCTCAACTCTCTCAAACTAGCAAAGATCATCTCTGGTTCTTATTCCACACCAGGAGCTCCCACTTGAATGGAAACTGCACAAACGAAGACTCTAAACTAAAGGCACGCAGCGCAGAGTGGAAGAGGGAAAGTATACTCGAGATGGGAAATCTGAAGTATCATTCTGACAGTACTAAGGACTGGCATTTTTAGCTATAAAGTTCCCATCAGAGTATCTCCATTTATATTAGTACCCAAATACTTGACTTTATGAAGAATCTGATAGTTTGTGATATTTACAAAGAAATAAATTCTAACTATACATTTAAACTGATTTACAATGAACAGCAATGTCTGCTTACTTAATGAGTTTCATGACATATTAAGTGCATATTTATTATATTCAGTTCATTTGTCTATGAGATTCTTTGAAGACAAGTACTTCTGTATGAGAGGTATCTATAGAAAATTGTGGGTACTACCCAAGGGCTGTAATTAAGCCCAAATCTTGCAAATATTCAAGCACATGCTTCATTTTAGTCATGCTAATATTCCTATTGACATCATAAGACTTTACATATGAATACAAGTTAAACTTGTGCTCCTCTGTTTGCATGTTTCATTGCTATTTATGTGGCCAGTCATGAAATGCATCAAACTTAATTAAAAAATTATTCCATGCAGTGAGCACCTAGGATGCAAACTAATAATAGCTAAATATACACAAACATTAAGTGTAACAAAAAAAAAATCTCTTCTGCACAGAATTAAAATCTGTTAAATTGTTATACAAAAAAATAGCTGTGATCTAAATAAGTCTGCAAGAGAAGAGCTGGCTCTTGAGATACAGGTTCTTTCACCCACAGATTACTGTTCAAAACCAGCCCACATCAGGAGCAATGAAAAATTATTACCTATAGAATGCAGCCATCAGATGCAGCCAGGTGGTAATCTCGGTCCAGTTCCCAGTGGACAGGCATGCCTGCCACAAACATCACTGCATTTGTGCCCGCAGCAATAGGACAGCCTTAGAAGAGGGGCCAGGTACATAGTAGGTACAGCAAGATGTTACATAAAATATAACAATATTAGATTGCCATCTGGAGGGCAGGAGGGATACATCTGTTTTCTTAGATTGTAAACTCTTCACGACAGGGACTATATCTGGGCCTCTAATCCTGACTGGGAACTCCGGGCACAACCACAGCAATGTCTTCGCTCTCTTTTCCTCCAACTAAGGATTGAGTTATTCTGGTGAAGCAGAATGGGAAGCCTGCATAGGCCATGTTTGTCCTGTGCACAAAATGAAGAAAATCCCAACATTTTACAAGCAGGGGGAAGCACTCTCTCATTCACACAACAGGGAAAAAAACCACAAAATGAAATAGTAAATATTATCCATCTCTTCCGAAAGTAGCAAGATTATTCCTAGGCCTCAGTTCTCTTGACAGCTATATATTTGGTGGTATCTTCAAGACATGAATACCCAAAACCTCCAAGATGTGGCAAAGTATTGCAAGATACAGCACGGACACAACAAAACTCAGTTGCCCTAGTTGTTTCTTCAGATCATAAAAGCCCTCAAGCATTCCAGCAGTGGCCCCCAGACTTTTTTGGTTCGTAGCCCCTCAGGAACCAGGGGCTAGAGTTGCAGCCAGGATCTGGGTGGCATTCTCTCCTGGCCTCCACAGGGGCTGGCCTGGGCACCACCATGCACCCCAAATGCTCCTTGGTGCTCCCTCAAGTTTGGGGACCACTGCATTACAGTAACAGTCCTATGTCAATGAAGGATTCTGAGCCTTTTCCAGTTCACTCTACAATAGAATCCTGGTTATCTGATCTGCGTGGGTGACATCAGAAGTGCTCAGATGACCCAATCAATAAAACAAGGCATGCTCAGAGCTCATTAGACTGAGCTTCTACTGTATTTTATTCCTGAGGATTCACATGTAGCCAAGATTTGTGAAATATACATGAAGGTGGTTTATAAACCCAAATGAGCGAGGAAGGGAGCTCAGAGATGGTCTAATTTTGTCATCTTTATTTTAATCATGTGAATAGTCAAACCCCTTCAAATGCATTCTCTCTTCCCCACATGTTACGTACAAAAGTGGTTTGTATCTGTTCACTTTCACAGTTTTATAAACCAAACAATCCTCAATACATCAACATCCACACACAAAGGATCCTCCTATTTAGTTTGAATTCAATAATACAGTCACCCACATTTGATTCATTTTGAGTACAATAGTCAGTTTCAACAAGAACTGATAGTTCAACAGCCTTTATACTCATTCTTCTGCCATGATAACTATCATACCTACTAACTTGGTTATCAAGATGCTGGACTGTGGCAGCATTAAAGTTGACATCAAGAAGATACATGAAATTCGAAGAGTTTCTTAATATAGCATGTCACCTTTGTTTGGGGATTTGTCATATTGACCACTATGCAAATTGACTACCACCATTTCTCTACAGGACAAAAAGAAAAAGATAATGATTCTCCTCCACACACAGCATCTTAACAATGCTCTCAAGTCAGATGCTATGGAATGGATTAGTCTATGGGCAAAAGGTCCAATTTGTTAGCCCCACCCATGTTGCTACTACTACTGGATTGATAAATCACTCAAACTCCACCTGCATTAAACACAGGGTTGACTTTGACACTAGCTCCCTGGCATAAAAAACACACTGCATGAAACCCAAACATCTAGTCCCTTTTAAAAAAAAATGTGTAAATGACAAGATGTATTTAGTCCTGAGCAATTTTTATTCCTGCACAATGTGTTCAGAGAGACCTTAAATAAGACTCGGGAGCAGTAGCTGTCTTTCCACCTACAATACCTCAGTCTAAAGCCTGGTTCTTTGTTCCTGAATGTCTGCATCTTGCCACTTTCTGGGACACACTGCCTCCTTTCTACTGACAAGGTGAAAGATCAGATAAGAGAAAAAGAACAATGCAGGCCTAGGTCATACTACAATGGCATAAAGAGTGTCCACACAATTTAACAATCAAAATGTCTTAAGATTGAATATATATGGGGACATGTCTTTAAACGCAAATTAAAAAAGGGGGGGACCTACCCCCCCCAAAGGATTTACACTGTACTTAATTAGACTGTACACACACAAGAGGCCCATCAGGATCGGGGCCCTACTGTGTTAGGTGCTGCACAAGTAGAGGCAGAGTTTATAATGAACAGCTTAGAATGAAGTCAACCACAAACCGAGCGTGCAGGAGTTGGGGACAATGCATACGTGCACGGTAAACATGCAGGAACACCACCTACTCTTTGGATTGAAAGACCTCGTAGTTATGGGCTTTATGCAAGAGCGCTGAGTGCAGTTCTTTGTAGGAGGGCAGATTAGATGCTCAGATCCTCTCTAAACTTAAATACAAATCTCTCTGGGCTGTGGCCTCACTGCCAGAGCTGTAGATCAAGCTAATTTGCGCAGGCAGCTCGCACATCCCTTATTGTATCAGGCTCTGTCACACACACACAGGGGGTGCTCGCCTGACGACCTGCCCTCAGACATACCAACTGCTCGCACACCGCCAGATGTTGCAGCCCGGACGGGAAACCCTGGCTGAGTCCCGGGAACCCCCTTCAAAGCCAGCGCGGAGGCGGACAATGGCTGAGCGGGGCCACGCCGCTGTCAAGCCGCCTCCACGCCCCCTGCCCGG
>ML675629.1:17531264-17596785 GCA_007922155.1 Mesoclemmys tuberculata | reverse complement strand
GGGGGACCCAGCCGCAGTAGCGGCTCGCCGGGGCGGGGAAAGAGCCCGACCGGCCCAATCAACGGCGCCCGCGGTAGGGGCGGAAAAACCGCCACGTTGGGTTGATTTGTTGGCTGCCCCCACCCCCTTTCGGTCGCAATTGCTGCGGGGGAGAGCGGGGGGGACCGACGGTAACGCGCCCCTGGCTGCGTGGGAGGTGGAGGAATCTCCTTGGCTGGCTCCCAGGGGGCCGCGTCCCTCCTCCCCCGCTGGGCTCTTTGTGTAGCGCTGCTGGCGGAGGGCTGCGCTCAGACGCCTTTGTGTTTCCCCGCCGCCTGGCTCAGGGCTCCCCGCAGCGCCAGCTTCTCGGGGAGACGGGGGGAGGGAGACTCTCCGTGGCCGAGATCTGCAATTGCCTCCCTGCAAAGGACAGGACAGGGGCAGGTTAACAATCAGATGTCAATCATAACACACAATACACGTCCTTGCTTAGTTTGGCTGAGATTATTCAGATAGAAGGGCCTGTAAAAACCGGCTTGGCTGGTGGTAGTTTATGCTTCTTGTGTACATTTCTCTCCCCACAAGCTCCTGAGTTTATTTCTACAGTAGTTAGTTTCACCCTCTTCCCCAGTGTTTGGGTTGCAAACACAACAGGGGGAAATGTTTAAACACAAACAAGTGCTGTTTCCAAATAGTGGGTGCTGATTTCATTAAAAATATTGTAATGATAGTAGGGTTTGTACTGTTAAAAATAAATAAAACCTGTGTTTTCACTATAAGGCAGGGGTTTAAAGAAAGAAAAGGAAGTATTGCTTCACATAATGCACAGTCAACCTGTGGAACTCCTAGCCAGAGGATGTTCTGAAGGCCAAGACTGTAACGGGATTCAAAAAAGAACAAGATAAGTTAATGGAGGGTAGGTCCATCAACAGCTATTGGCCTGGATAGGCATGGATTGCCGTTTGCCAAAGGCTGGGAATAGCTGAAGGGATGGATCACTTGATGGTTGCCCTGTTCTATTCATTCCCTCTGACGCGCCTGGCATTGGCCACTGTCAAAAGACAAGATACTCAGCTAGCCGGACCATTAGTCTGGCTCTTCCAGCAGGGGCAGATCAAACAAGCATTCTATGGCCCCAGACCCTCAGGCAGGGGGTGAGCACCAATGCAGTCTAGGGGCTCAGAAGCAGGGGGGTGAGCACCATCAGGCCTTCTGGCCTATGATGAGATAGCTGCCACCCCAGAAGTGAAGTTGGCAGCAGGGGAAAAGGTTGGGGGACCCAGCCCCACCAAGTTCCCAGCCAGGGCTCTACCAGTGGCGGAAGGTTCCACTACTGGGTCAATCGCCCAGGAGAGGACAAAGCCAAATCCTACTGCCGAGGCGTCCATCTGGACCACAAAGCTGTAGATAAGGTCAGGGCTGTACAGGACGGGCTCATGACACAGGCTGTCCTTTACAGTCTGGAAAGCCACTTCGCAGTCGGATGACTAACAGACTCGCTGTGGCCAGTCCTTGGTTAGAAGCTCTGTCATGGGGGCAGCAGTTGAGGCAAAGTTGGGAATAAACTGGCAGTAATACCCAACCAAACCCAGGAATTGCCTTACCTGATTCTTGGTGGTCGAATTCAGATGGCCTGGACCAGGGGTTCCCCATCTTTCAGCTGCAAGGGTCACATCCCTCAGTCTTCCTCTTTGGTGGTCTGGCAGCTGGGCCCACATCACGTGGGAGGGGGTAGAGAAAGGGGCAGGGCCGGGAGGGGGGAGCGGCTGCTATGCAGCGCTGCTTGGGGTCAGAAGTGATGTGCTGGGCTCACGTAGGAGAGGGGCAGGGGAAAGCAGCAGGGCTGGGAGGGGAGAGCAGCCACCATGTGGCGCTGCTTTGGGCCGGGAACAGCGAGGCTCATGTGGGAGAGCAGTGGGGCCAGGAGGCGGGAGCAGGCCACGCAAAATGTGTTGGCGGGCTGGATGCGGTCCACAGGCCATAATTTGGGGACCCCTGGCCTGGATCTTTCCAATTAGTGGGTATGCCTTCCCTCGTCAAAGGGACATATCCCAGACTGGCTGTCAAGAAAAAACCTATCCGGCATTTCTTGGGGTTGGCCGTCAGCCCTGTGCTCCAGAAGGTCCACAGGATGGCCACCACTTGATTCGAGTGGTCTTCCCAGTAACGGCTTGTTTGTTTCACAGATCATCTCCTCTGGGTGACTGTGCTAGGTCCCCATGGCCTATCCCGGCACAGCAGTGAATGTCCTGGGGAAGGCCTCCAACAGACACCAACAGGGCTTGTCTCCGCTATGTGGTAGTGAGGGTGTCCCCAAGCAGTTCAAAAGGAGAATCCGGCCCCACTCTATTCTACCGGGTCCCAGCCCAGGGCCATACCAGTGGTGGAAGGGTCCCAGCCAAAGCATGTTGATGAAGTTTCAAACCACAATACAACCAGGCTATTGTCTGATTCCCCTGGGCTACTTCCTACCTCCCTGGAGTAACTAGGCCTCACAGTTGTCATCCATCTCCCTGAGGTAAACGGAAAGTGGTAACCCCAACAGCTCCTCGGCGTCCCAAGCAACTAGCAGCGTCCCAGGTGACAGGCAGCTCCTGCAGCTCCACCGGATCCTCAGTGCTGCGATAGTCAGGCTTGGGCACCAACAACAGGGGGGAGACATCCTTCTCCAGCAGCTCCATCCCCACTGAGCTGACCTTTTATGTTTCCCCTCCCTGCTTGCATCGGGGCTGGCCTGGGTATTCTCCTTCTACCCACCAAGGGGTGGGGTTTCCCCTTGTGCATCTTTAAGGGAGGCCACACCCCCTCAATATACCCCTCCAGACACAAAACCCCCTCAATCCTGTCTTGCTCATGCCATCGTCTGAGGCAGCGAGCATGGAGTAAGGGCAGAGCTCAAATGAGCAGCCTTCAGATGTTCCCCATTTATCTCTAATGTGGACACAACTTAGTGCCACACTATAAGTGATGGTTGTTAGTCCTCTGGTGCCTTCCCACAATTACCGAGGACTCTCCCCACTCTGGTTTGTGATGTTATTTAGCTATTCTCTCTTCCCTAGCCAGAAGTCACCTCACTCTGCATGTAGGACTGCTTAGTATCCTGGTCCCCAGTCACACATGGCATCCAGCACCAACAACTTTATTCGTCTCCAGTGCAGAGACCCAGGTATAGGGCTCAGAATCTTCCCTTTTTCAGGTGAATAGGAAAAGGAGACATTTGCTAAGACACGCATTTCCCAAACTCCAATGCAGGTGCTCCTGCCATCGTGACCAGTTCTTGGTGAAACCCCTGACCATTTTTCAAGATTAATTTTTATTGTTTTCCTTCAGGAATATTAGCAGCTTCATGTCACCCATTTTTAAAGTCATTTTGAAAATTCATCAGGTTTTAGATCATTTTCAGAAGAACAGGAGTTTTGCTCAGAAGACTCCCCAGGCAGCTATACCTTGCTTAGGGTGTTGATTAATCTAGAAGGTGCACATGAAATTTAATTAACAGTTTCATAATGTCATTCAGCCAGGCATGGGATTTTCCATTTAAATTAGGTTATGGTTGGTCATGAAATTCAGTGGCACTTAGACATCAATTTCTGTGGCAATTAAAAGGAGGCACTGAAAAGGCATTTGCAGTGCTATATTTACAGTGTCCCCTGTCAGCTGTAAAATTAGAGAAGCCCTTAGTTTTCACGATTCTATTAGCATCTGATCACTCATTGGCCCTATATTATTAAACTCACTAATCTAATTAAGTGTGCAGCATCATACATCTGTGAAATGGACAGCTACTTCTCATCATACAGAAATGCCACTACTGGAACAACTATAATGCAGAGCGGTTTTGGTAGTTCCTTACTCTGTTTTTTCATTTAACAAAGATGAGTCTGAACCAAAAACATGAACTTTGGGAAAGTTCAGAAAGTCCAAATTTTGGAGCTGGCCCTTGACTAAAACAAAATCCCAGATACAAACATGCCTGAGTTTTGGGGTAGTAGATTCAAAAACTCAAATAAAGAATCACATTTCATGTCCATCTCCAAGGTAGAAAGTAAGTCTTTTAATTGGTTAGGGACGAAGTAATGAGAACATCAGCCTCCTAAAATCAAAGAGGATTAAGTCAAATGAAAAAATTACTAGAAAATAATGTTGCTCGGTGTGATAATATGAAAATGGGCACAAACAGAAACTCTCCTCTCCTCACTGCAGCTGTAAATTGTGTTTGTAAATAAGGTTATTGATTAAAATTGGCATTTCTGATCTTTCTGCTCCTTGATAATATCCTGTTGAAAAGAAAGATAATTTGTTACCCTGGGTGTACGGGGACCTGGTATCATATATCATAACTCATACTTTATCTTGCTTTACATTTTTTTAATAGTTCAGAGGAAATAAAAGCCAGATTTTTAACAGTGAGTGGGTAAATTCACAGGAGTTTGATGTACAATAAATCTGGAACCAATTCTTTCATATGACTCTAATTATGCCAAATAGTATGTTAGTTTCCCACCATTCACAAGCAGGCTCTAGGGTGAAACCTAGAACCTTATTTTCAATTGGGACCCGAGCCAAGGCCAGGATCTGAACTCTGCTTTTCAGCACTAACCCATTACAAAAGAGCTACTGCAGGTCAAAGAGAAAAGCAAGAAAACTGGGGGGAGGGTTATGTCTGATGTCCATAGAGACTTGTGTTAGACTGTGTTGATTTCATTCACAGGTGATGACAAGGTGGATTTTAAGAAGGGAAAGTGTTGTTCGGTTTTTCTGTAGCCACAGTGAAAACAAGTTCCCCCAACCTAAGGCCCCTTAGAAACTCACGGGAATTTAGTTACTTAGGCTGATACATGGTTTTCTAACATAGTTGCATAGCAAGGGGTTTGCTGGCCACGCAGGCAAGAATGGGTTCTCATGTACTTGAGCCAGCAATTCATTGCTTGCAAGGCAGTTATCCAGCCCCCTGGACCGGCAAGGGATGCTAGAAGAGTGGTGAAGCACTGGAATGGGTTATTAGGGAGGTGGTGGAATCTCCACGTTTAGAGGTTTCTAAGGTGTGGCTTGACAAAACCCTGGCTGGGATGATTCAACTGGGGTTGGTCCTGCTCTGAGCAGGGGATTGGACTAGATGACCTCCTGAGGTCCCTTCCAACCCTAATCTTCTATGATTCTATGTGAATGCTCCAATGCTTCACATATATCAGGTATGGTCAAACTTACTGACCCCCTGAGACCCACCTCCTTGCTGGACAGAATCCTTTAGTCCCACCGAGCTCTCCACCCCCATCTGGTAGGTGGAAAATGGGAGGGGGATATAAGGTGCTCCATGAGTTGCACTTTAACTGTAAAAGAGTCACATGCTGCTCACAAACCACAGTTTGGCCACCCCTGACATATAACCTGAGATCCATACGGTTTGGAGTATCTCCCTCCTGCTGCTCTCTGTTCCATGGAAGGTGTGGGGGAGGGGGAAAATAGACAACGTACATCCTTGTTTAAAGGATTCCACGAGAACTCGGTGTAGACGCTAATTTCCTGGCCTTAATGCCTTTACCGAGGGAAGAGATGATTTGGCCTAAGCAGTAAGACTGACCTATACCTCAGCAACACAAACAGGCAATAGAGAGTGGCAAGACCCTAGAATATGGCTCAGCAAGGAATGAACCTGTGTTTTCAAATTCATACCACCTGCACACACGCTAGAGCTGCAGCAGTTCAGTGCTGATGGCTATATCAGGATCTTACACAATCCAGCATCAGACCCTGCTGCTGCTGTCTTGGTTTCCCCTTCTTTGGGGTTCTCAAAACTGCTGCATGACTCTATTGCAAGTCAAACATCATCTTCCTTTGGGGCTAGAAAAACACAGTTCCAATGTCAATATAAAGCAAAACAAGGCTTTCCATCCACTCCACAGTTTCTTCACTCCTTTGCTGGATTTAACAGTTCTATGCCAAACCCAGCCCTGCTTCCTGGCATTTCCTCAAGCCTCTTTAGGCGTCTGCCCCTCACTATACATAGATCCATACATGGCTGATAGATTTTTTACTTGGCTGGCATAGACAGCCCCTTCCTCAGTCCTCTCTGATCCTGGGCCCCCGTAGAAGCCTCGCTACAAGTATTTGTGTGTGCTTGTTTTTGTTTATGTTTTTGTTTCCGTTTCCATTTCTCTTTCCTCCCTCCCTCAAGGGACTGCCCCAGTTTCATCTTTCTGATGAAGCAGGCTCCCTCTTATAGGAAGCCTCATCTTGGAACCAGCATCACATGATGCCTGGTAACCTGGCCCCACCACCAGGTCCAAATCCACCTGAGACCAGATGACAAGGCACAGGTAATGCTGAGCTCAAATCCTTTAAAAGGCCAGCCCAGTCTTCGACAATTCCAAACTGTGCCCTGAAAGTTCTTTAAATATATTTCTATTTTCATCTTTACAAATAAATTTCAGCTCTTTCCATACTCATATCTCAACATATCAGTATCTGACATGGCTTTTTTTCTATTGAAAAAATCTCACCACTGTAATCTATAATTTCTATGTATAGATTAATAAACGGAATAATTGGTTGTGATTCAAAGGACCCAAATGTCACAGTAAATACTGTAAAAGTTTTTGACAAATAACTTATTATGAAGGATGAATTTCTCTTTGGAGCCACCTTGGGGGCCTCATGGAATATAGCAAAGGTTTTCTGTTTTTACACATTACAGTGCTTCCAGAAGTGCTTTTATGAGATCAAACAGCTCTCTGCACAAAAAGAGTGTATGTATTTGTGAAGTTAAAAGATCTTTGATGCTAGAGCACAAAATTAGTGTTCTCTGGCATTAAAGCATCAGGTTTATTGGGTTGTGAAACCTTAGCATCACATTATCATGGACATTACTGGTTTATTTTCTTATGAAGATTTCATGCATAATTCCTTGTTAGATACTAGATCTAGGATAATAGAGGACTCTAGAGTGAATACGGAGATGTAACTCATTTGAGGGATGCTGCTGACATCCTAAATCTCAAGTGTGCAGTTTGAGTGATTTATAACAGGCCTCAGAGCTACCCTTTCATATACCCAAGGTCCATTAAATTATTCAGAAGTCTCAGACAAAAATCAGATTAAACATGTATTATGGATGGAAATTCACAATTAAGGATCAAGCTTCAAGTAGTTGAATAGAACAGGCTGCAGTTAGGGAACTAGCCACAGTGGCACCCTATGTTATTTACATGTTGGAGGTGAGGAACAATGGAAGTTGCCATACCAGAACAGTCAAGCACTATGCCTCTGTCTATGATCTATACTTGATGATTCAAAGAAAGCCTAGCCAGATGTGCAATGCTATCCGAGAGAGGTGGAGGTGGAATTCCTTCCCAGCTCTAGCTGGGGATTAGTTTATGCCCTGAAGCACGAAGAAAAATATCCCTTGTAACTTTTTCACCTAGCTTGTGTAACAGCAGATGTTATTCCTATTAATAACAATAATGAATCATTTTCTGAATCTCACTAAACCATTTCCTCATAAGTATCCTCCAGCAGTGAATTCCCCTCTAAAATGTATTTCACCCTTCCCCTCCTCTCCATTTTCTTTACTGCTGTTAAATATTTGAACATATCCATAGAAAAGGGGAAATAGGATAGATGATTTGTTATGCAAACTCACAGTCCTTTGGTTTGTAAGTGCCTTCTCTCACCGTGTTGGAGAAAAAAAAGAGCAAAGGCCCATTTTGGGGCCAAGAACCAGTTTACTGGAGGAGTGGGAGAGTACAATATGATATTATTGGTCCACTAACTGATGTGTTGAAATGTTTCACTGAGTACTGGTAATGTCACAATTACATACAATTCCTAAGAAAAACAAAAGGAAGATGAATGTGTTCATATTGATCCTAATAGATATATAATAGAGAGATATATATTGTAGCAAATTGCCAGCTTCCCCCTCATGGGTCTCACGCTTTACCTTGGTTGCTTGTGGTCGGGATGCCCCCAGCTACCTCATCTCCCCTGACTGTAGTGGAGCTCTGTCTCCTGACCGGGAGAGACCAGTCTCCTGCAGCTGCCCCCAGACCTTCTAACAGATTTTCCTGCATATGTTCTCTCCTTTTCCTTTAAGGAAGGCAGGGTTTAAATACCCCTGGCCTGGCCTTCATTGGGCCCAAGTGCCTTTAATTGTCCTGCTCTGCTCTTCCCTCTGCCTGCCAGGCAGAGGGTTTTTAACCTTTCAGACCCTCATACCGGCCCAGGTATACTCTTTTGTAGCCGTCTGGCCTGACTTTACCACAATATAGATAGATGTAGTAGATGTATAGATATATCTAGATATATCTAATACCACAAAGAGAGACTGTCAGAAAGTACCATCCTGGTGTGCATAACTGAGATAGCTCTCAAGTCTGCCTCACTGCACAAACGTGTATGGACCCTTCCCTACTTCGGGGCTGAACACCTATAGGAGTTTTGACTGGCTCCTTTAAGGGCCAGGAGGCCTGGGGTCAGTCAGCCCCATTGGGCGAACCCTGCCCTGTCACACCTGCACTGGGTGTTGTACTTCAGAGCGGGAAGCCTAGCAGCTATAGCAGAAGTGATTCCTGCAGTTTCTAGAAAACTGGGTCCCAGGGAGCCAGAGGGCTCTGTTACCTGGCACACACCACGGCACTGCACCTTTGCCCCAATCTGTAGGGCTCAAGGCATAACCTAGTTAAGGCACCCCCACCCTTTCCCAGTCTGTAGGGCTCCAGAGGAAAGGCACCTACCCTAGGGCTCAAGATCACCCATTGGCAGTCCATAGGGCTCTAAGCGTAACCTAGTTAATTTAAGTACTACCGATTCCCAGTTTGTAGGGCTGTGGGTGTAATCTTCTGCAGGCTTGCGGGGTCTTTTACCAGTGAAGGAGCCTTACACAGTAATATCCTTATTCTCTATTTAGTAACAATTTCCAGAACAGAATACACATGCTAAGCATACAATGCTCACCATTCCCAATAAGGCAGACAAACTTCTCCTGGTGGCCAATCAGAATGAGATCATCTGAGGACTCCAGCTTCTGTAAATACAGTTGGCAGGGTGCTGAGGTCTGGCAGCTCTGATCTTGGGCTGTGTCCTGGAGTTGGGTTCCAAAGAACTTCCTTTTGGCCCTCAGTTGATATCGTTAAAACTTGAGTCTTGCTTAGTTATACCTTAACTAATCATTAAACCAAAACACCAATCCTAGCCCATTACAAAATAGTTCTTTAACCAATCATATCCCATCACCTTAGTTGATTTAAATATTGCACAATTAATTATGCAATAAACAGAAACAATCAAAGAAGCACACAGAAATCATTCACGTAAACAGCAGAGAAGCGGGACCCATAAGACAAAACAATGAAGTGTAGATTTTACGACCACAACAGTTGAAAAGTGATTCCTTGCTAGACAGAATGCTATCAAACAAACCTTTCTTTAAACATCTTAAGATCTGTTTCTTTATCTTGTGGTGGTAGGTACTATTAGGACAGCAAAGCCTTCTAACAGCCCAATATTACATTGTTTGACGTAATTGAGATGGAGATGTGAAGATGTGACTACATGCTTCTTAGCTTATGGCTGCTGTCTCTCCCTAATATGGCTGCTATTACTTAGCCAGAAAACACAAGGACCTTCCAGTTGAGTGGGGAGGCGAGCACAAGACTGCTTTTACCTGGGGGCAGGAAGCCGGGTGGATGGCCAGGCATTGTATGCAGACTCTAGCTGGCCAGAGCCTGTTATAGGAGGGTGGACCTGGACCAGACTGTTAGGGTGACTAGATACTTGTTGGTGGATGTTGAGACAAGCTGTTGTAACTGGGATTTGCCTGCAAGGAAGCTGGCTGGATGCGGATCCTGGCTGGGATGAATATTCCTTTGTTCTGTACTTGTTGTTGAACTTTGTCTAAAAGACTCTGTTACCCTGGAAAGGTTTGATTTCTCTAAGCGTCTTGGCCAGAGGGCCAGCTTCTATGTTGTACATCTGAAGAAGGCTGAAGAGTGTGGCAGGGAAGCTGAGGCAGAGCTGCAATGCCACACTATGCCACAAGGAAGTGCTCTGGGGGGTCGAGAATTCGGGCAGGACGATTGCCCTTGGAATAAAGGGGGGAGGACTGAAACTTTGGGTGGACAGGCTGCCAAATGGAAGATGTGGTCTGCCTGTTGGTGGTGCAGGCGGAACGGACCCAGATGCTCCTCCTGCAAGGACAGCAGAAACTGTACAACTAAGCTGCTTGGCTGTGTGCTCCAACAGCCAGTACAGGTGTAACAGGGAGGGGCTCACAAACAAGGCTGATTGACCCCAAGCCTCCTAGCCTTTAAAGGGGCAGACAGGTCCTAAGCACCATATTAAATATTCGTTCTTCTAGGCAACTGAGCGCTTAAGAAGGTAAGTATTAGCGTATGCGTAATCATTTCTATAAGCAAGACATTCGACTGGAAAGATTTGCTGACATATAAACTTTAATTGAATTATCTAATCTAAACACATAAACACAATGTTCCCATCATTAATTCACTACATCGGCATCAACTTATTATGTTTCCATATGAGTGCCTGCTGTAATTCATTCCATGAACTGCAGTGTCCTGGGGGTGATGGAGATGTAAGTACATCTCTAACAACACTTCTCCGCATTTCTGGGAACAATGAAACATAGTGAAAGCCCACAGCAGGCCCTGTGTTGAAGGCCCTATGGCTTTCCCCCAATAACAGCAAAGAATCCACAAAGAATTTCACAGGAGTACCTTTACATGCTATTTCGGGGTTGTTATAAATGTGTATGGGTAGGGTTTTGTGGCCTGCCTTGTGCGGGAGGTCAGACTAGATGATCATATTGGTCCCTTCTGACCTATGAGTCTATGAGTCTATGAGCTCTCAACCATTTCTGTCATTGGCTGAAATATGGGCAAGCAAAACTGTACAGAAGCCTTATTCCTCACAGCGGAGCAGGGAGACCCTTTGGTCACAAAGAGCCAGCGTGGTAGCTCCCTCTCTCAGCTGCTGGTTGTGGGGATGTGGCTGGGAAAAGGGAGCATGGACAGTTTTCCTGTTTCATGGTGATCTGTTGCTATCATATCAGATGCCTGAGGCTGTTGGTGTTACCGTCAGATTCCCAACCTTTTTGAGCGAAAGCCCCACTAGTTAACATTAGGTAAAACACGTGCCCCCATTCCCCGTCACCGGCCATAAACACATATAACTCCTATAAGCACATACAATGATGATAATAATATTAACACGAAATTACAGAAATCATATAATAATAAATTACTCTTACCGAGTAAGAAGCTATGCCTCCCTAGTGCAGCCGCCACCACATGCCCCATGTGGCCCCACCTCTTCCCATCCCTCATGGACTGAGAGTAATGGAGATGGGCCCTGGTGGGCCAGCCATGGCTGTTCCAGGGCCCACACCAGTGCGGGGCTACTTTGCTCCAGCCAGGCAGGCATGAGGCAGGGAGGGGGCTGCTCCTCTTCTCCGGCCAGTGCAGGGCTCGGGGGGGGGGCCTAAATGACCTCAATATTACTGAAGCCTCATGGAACCCCTGTAATCTTTGGCACCCCCCAAAGGGGTCACGCACCCGAGGTTGGGAACCGTTGCATTAGAGCAAGCCTGAGGGGCATTCGGTCCATAGGATCACTCATTCTCTGCTGAATGTCAGTTGTGCTAGTGGATTTCTTTTTTTATGTGGATACCTGTTCACTGAGATTTGGACTGAGACCACCAACTTGTTTCACCCAAACTGCCAGCAGATGGTAATAACTTTCAATCTGCACCTACCATTAAATTCAGTGGTGTGTTCCCTTGCTTTGAATTTTGGGGGATGAGGAAGCAGAGTCACTGACTGACTTTCACCAGTAAGTGAAGCAAGTAAGACCTGACAGCTACAGGAAAGCACTGGAGCAAACAGCTCTAGAGAGGTGAAGACTCTTTTCCCTATGAACAGAAAAGTTAACCTCAGGTTAACTAGAAACATTTGAGTTCAATTAAGGGCTGCTGATGACCTTTAAAAATTCCTCTTCTGGTGACAAAGAGCAGGAGAGAAACAAGCTGCAGCAGGCCAGTGGTAGATTCTCAGCCTTTGTCAGCAGATCAAGGCAAGGCCTTCGAGCTGACCAGCAAGCGGGACGCCAGTAACCATTTCCTCCCCGGGGAGCAGCTTCACCTGTTTTGCCGACTGGAGGTTCATCTACCAGGCCCGGCTGAACTGCATCCTGCTGAAAGGAGCTGTCCACCCCAGGAACTGGGATAAGCATTGCACGAAGTGCGGCTACAGCAACAAGACCCTGCCCCACCTCCTGTGCAGCTGCAAGCCCCACTCCAGAGCCTGGCAGCTATGCATAACACCAACAAGAACCTCCTAATGAAAGCCATCCTGCCGCACCTGGGGAAGGTCGCAGTGAACTCTGCCAACAGCCAGCTGCAGCCAAACGTCATTGTCACCAATGAGGAGCAGAAAAAAAATCATCATAGTAGACATCACGATCCTCTTCGAAAACAGGACCCTGGCCTTCCACGAAGCCCAAGCACATAAGGAGGTGAAGTACTCCCCCTGGCTGACACCCTGAGAGCAAAGGGCTATGAGGTGGTGATGGAGGCTCTGATCATCAGAGCCCTGGACGCCTGCAACGAGTATGTGCTGCGGATTTATGGACTCGGTCCATGCTACGTCTGGCTCACGCAGCGCCTCATGGTGTTAGACACCATCAGATGCTCCAGGGACTTCTAGACAGAGCACATCACTGGACACCAGCAGTACCAAGACGAACGGACCGGAGCACCATCGCGAATTGGCAACAAGATGGGAATCAAAAGCCTTTTTCTGCTAGATCGTATCTAGATCATATAATTTTCATTCAGTGAGAGTCAACTCACTTTCATTTCTGTATTTACTTCCTATAAACCACACTTAAACGTAACTTGTATATGAACAACGTACCTCTCTTACCCGAATACTTGTATTTTAAACTGTCAAACCTATTACCTTCCCTTTGGGATACCACAGATTAGGCTTTCCTTGTACTCTCCAACTTTCAAGCAAACTCTGTACCTACTGATAATCTGTACATTATCCATGCATGTCCAGAAACTCTTTTGTTTAAACTCTGTACCTGATCATTTCTTTAAACCTGATCTTATCAGTTTAGGTCAATGGCAGCATGAAAAAAAAGGCTTCTGGGCACAGGCTGCTCTGCATAGGGCAGGGGTAATCAATTATTTATGTCCAGGTCCAAATTTCTTGGTCAAGGTATAGTCAAGGTGCAGCCTCCAGAGAAAATAATGCAATAATGATAATAATAATAAGTAAATACAAAGATTTTGTGGTCCATTCAAAAGCATATGGTGGTCCGGATTTGGTCTGCAGTCCCCCTATTGACTATCCTGCTACAGGGAAAACAACCCAGTTAACTGTTGTTTGTGGAAGGACCGGTGCCCAGAAGCCAGCATAATAAGGCAACACCCCAGAGAAGAGGAAGGGAAAGGTATTTCTTTTTTGTGTTTGGGTTTTTATTTGGCTTAAGAGAACTACTTGGGCCTACCCTGAGGCCCACCTTGTAAATATAGAACACTAAACCAGTGAAAAACTAAAAGCCTTCACGGTCGGACTGATTTACTCCAGGCCCTCCAATCCTTCCAGAGGGAGAAACATTGAGGCCTACGAAGCAAAGGAGGTGCCTTGCCATGCTATACACCATTCTTGGTTCTCTATAACATTGTCATAACTCAACTCACTTTGTTTTCCCAACACAAATGATGTTTAAAGCTTCAATTTTGAACTGTGAATTTGCCCCTTTCATTGGGTTAATATTCACAACTTCTGTGCTGCCTCATGCACCTTGAATATATTTTGATTGAAATGATTATACCAGAAACAACATACACATTCTTGCTGCATCTAACAGGGCTTTACAAAGGCCTTGATTCTGCAGACACTACCAGACATAGTGATTACTATGAAGTCATTTCACCTCTCTGTGCTTCTGTCTCCCCCCGACTTTGTTTCGTCTAGTCATATTGTAAGCTCTCTGGGGCAGGCACTCTCTCACTTGGTGTTTGTACAGACGCTGGTGCAATGGGGCTGATCTCTGCTGGGGGCCCAGATGATGATAATAACAACAGGACTATGTCCAGTAGTAAGCATCACACGTGTAAGTATTTACATGATCAGACTCATACGAAGCTGACTGAAAATACCAGCCAAGGAGTCCAAATATTGGTTTCAATGTTTAATTATGTCAGGCTATACATCAGTTTTGGTGATGCCTTGGTGGTATATGGTGAAAGCTCTACTTTCCTTGATATGCCATTGAGATTTATTCTGATTTCCTACTGCCTGATGTACACTTGGGTAGTAAAAAAAAAAAGAACCACAGACATTTCTGCTGGTGGGAAGCAGGCTCATCCCCTGGAGGATTGATTTGCATCTAGCAGGGAATATTCATCGTGTTTCAGCAATTTGTTGTAAAGTAGTAGAATGAGTCGGGGGAGAGGGAAGCAAGTTATTTTCATCAACTGTCAATGTACTGTATATTACAAGTAAGTAAAATTGGTTAGCAGTAAGCAAGTAAACAGAAAAACTGCTTGTTTAGGGCTCATTCCAGCCCTATAACCCCAGGCTGTGGTGCCCAGCCTTTCCAAAAGCCCTCTCTCCTTTCCAACACTGAAGCAGGCAGTCTTCTAACTCTTCTTCTGTATCTGCAAGGATAGAGGGAACAGCATAAAAATGAGCCCCTTATTTATCAGGGCTCAGGCAATGAGCCTATACCTCAACACATTCATTGATTCTTAGTTGTATACTGTCCCAGAAGTTTTAAACAATTCTGTAATACACCTATTAAATCATTTTTTCCCATTACCTCGTTAACATTCCTTTTTCTCTGCTATGTTTCTATTTGTTTAATCCAATAAAGATCAAAATAACGTTGTCTCAACTTTTGTATTTATTTTAACGTTCTGATGCACTAGCAGAACAGAGATTTTCTACTTTGCAGAAATGAATGAAACCTTAACTTATGCCATTCAACTACAGCAGGAAGTTGTACTCATCCCTGTCTATCAGAAAGCATACAGCACAGTCATGCCGGGGGTCTAATTAAACTTGAAGTCATTAAGACCCAAAACTCCCAGTGGAGTTGTGGATATGCATAGAAAGCAGGATTTGATTCTCTTAAGTACATATGAAAAAACTGTCCAATCAGGTTCTTCTATTAAGATTAGAGTTGCATCATATATAAACTGTGGAACGCAGTTATGGAAATGCACGCATGGCAATCAGTATTTTAAGGAGTTGCGTGGTAACAGGTAAATCATCCCGCCCCCAACAAAAAGCCCTACCTACATAGTGTGTACACAGAGGGCCCCACATGCATGGATTCCAATCTAGATTGAGGGAGATCATTCATGGGATACAACCCCCCCCACCACACATACTGCAGAGCACCATGCCATGGGGGCTCCGGGCACGCAATCACACAGGGGATTTTGGAGTTGATCAAGTTAAGAGTGGACAGAACAGTGGCTTTTCAATACTCTGGATGCACCATTCACTCCTCTTCTTCCCTCCAATCAAGCACAATATCTGTTCTTATCCCTCTTCTCCCCTCATGGGGGAGGGAGTGCAAAGGTCACAAGCGCTATTGCTCCATAAGATCAGGAGGGTAGGTTCCTTCACTCATTTCTCTTGTGGAATTTAACCCTTCAGCTCCATTTTTCAGTGTCTCTCAGCCAGTTAGATCTCTGATAACCATAACACAGTATACCTGCAAAGCCGGAGCTTAAGGCTAACTGCTTTTTGGAGACAGCTAGTTCAGTCTGCACACACTGACCGGAACAGCTAGCAGTTCCACAGATGTGCTCTCTTACACAGTTCAGTCAGGGCCCTATAAAGACAACAACGAAAACCCCACAAACATCGACAGCCTTTCTGAGTGGGCGTTGGAGAGGAAATTTCAAAGAGCCTTGATAAGTTTAGTTTTGGAATTGCAAGGCCCTCAGATAACATGGTGATGCATACTGTGTAAATCCCTAGTTTGGATATATATGTTAGCCGGATGTGGGGGAAGCACTAAACCATCAACTCCCCTCTGAAACCCCTCTCAGCACTAACAGGAATATTAGGGGGGTTTAGCCCTCTAGAGATTGGGTGCATGAAGTTCTCCCTTCAACTCTCTCTCTCACACAATGGCTGACATATACCAGGAAGGTGTAATTTTTTTCCACCATTTACGGTTGGCCAGACCAGTCCCTCTAGAAACTACTACACTATCACTTGCACTATAAAAGACCTTCTTGGTCTTCTGATAAACTGTATGTTATGTGCACAAGGACAGATCCCCAGGAGAACAGTAGACTATGGCAATTTACATCTGCCCTTTGGTTTTATAGTATAAAAGACTGGAGCTGGGGAAAACTAGCATTTAGAATGGTGGTTCCAAAGCAGATTTTAAGCATATAATTTAAAAATAAAACAAAACAAACAAAACCACAGCAATTTTAACTAGAAGTTTGCCTTTTAATTGAAAGTATATCATAAGAAAATCTTTGTCGGAAGATCTTTTAACATTCTTTGATCCTCACATAGTTGTATCAGATTTAATTAAGTAGACTTTTAGTCTTCTTTTCAGTCTCAGTGATTCTGCTTTTCATTCCTATTTGCTTCAGAAGCTCTACTTTCTGTGTAGACAAGATGAGTGTAGCTCACTAGCAGAACATATCTCCCTGATCTCACTTTCATAGTTGAATAAAGACAGTTATTAAAAATACACTTTCAGTAGATTTCAGTGAAGTATAGTTTGCTGTTTAAAAAGCTAAAACACCCATTTAATAACTCAAACAGTACAAGTGAAAGGCATAGCGTTGCAGCTCTTTGAGCAAGAACTTTCTTTTTGTTCTGTGTTTGTACAGTGCCTAACACAATGGGATCCAGGTCTGTGATTGGTGTGCGTAGGTGCTATGTTAATACTACTAATAATAAATATATTGTGAGTCTGTTAGATATAATCAAATTGATCTGACCAGCAGTGGGACACTTTCATTTTTACATCACTGAAATAATTTGTTTTCTCATCTTCATGTTCATTTGTTGTTTAGATTGTGTCTGATTCGCAGTGACCACGAAAATGCCTTTGACATAAATACACACTTGCCTCGTAGGCTGTGCTGTTGCGAAAACTTTCTGGCCCTACTCCAGTCAAACACTTAAGTGTATACTTGAAGTGCTTTTTTAAACATGAATGGATTTAAGCACAGCTTAAAAGTAAGCATTTGCCTAGAGTTTTGCAGAGTCAGGTCCTCTGTGACTAGCTGATATACTTTTTACATTGTATTTAGCTTTATTAAACAAAAATCTCCTATCTGACCATCTGCTGCAGTTTTACAAAAGTTAAGATATTACAACAGAGACACATTAGCTAATCCAATCAACTCAACCCTGAAATCTAACTGAACCAGCTCTATAAATAAATAAATAAAGTCCCCACCATCTCAGTCCTGGATGTTCCCTAAACCCACCCCAAATATGTAGGAAAACAGGCAAGCATTGCTGCAAACCCTCAAGGTCAACAACACATTGGCAGGACCAAGATCATATGGGAAATGATTACTTCAGTTTCCAAACTGCAAGAGGCTTCCAGTTATTGCTTTAGAGCAAAATCCGGCAGGACAACTGATCTAAATATGAATGCAGTGCTAATTTCTTGCAGGACTCCTGCTTTCAGATGATGTGTGACACTATGTTGGCAAGTTATGAATACTACCGTGTGCCACCTGAAATATAGCAGTAAATGATTATTCAAATAACAATGGAAAAATTTGTATCAATTCATTTCTTGGCTGTATTGTGGCTGGTTTCAACTCTTACCTAACAGCTCCTTTTGGGATGCAGTCACTGACCTCATGTTGTGAAGCCTACCTCTGTGACACACTTTCTTCTGAGATTATGGGAAAGGAAAGCCAGGCATCATCATAGATGCCTATGATGGGGGTGTGTGTAAAGGGCCTGTCCCCCAACATTGTGAGCAAGGGCACAACGAGTGTGTGTGGGAAGGAGGTGGCTGGCGTAACTGCAAAACCCCTGCCTTGCTGGCATGACAGATGGGGCAACGGGTCCAAATTTGAGTGAGCAGTGTTCCAGCCTGGTGCTTGCCTCCTCACATGCACTTTTGCAGACCTTCCAGCATCCTGGGCATCAGGGCTCATATTCAGAGGACGTGTAGTCTGGTGTGTTTATGTAGCACTCATAAGGGAAAGTAATGCTTAGATTTACTGGTGCCCTGTCCCTTTAAAGGATCTAAGGTCTGCTGAGGGTGGTCAAAGCAGATAATTCTGATTGCAGCAGCGACGTTGAAAGGACAAAAGAGCAGTGGGGTTGTACAAGCTGTATATTTTCTTTTTAATACTAAGTTTTATTAAACTCCAGTTTTAAAACTGTCCCTGGTCTGGGAGTGAAACGTTCAACAAGCCATGCAGGAGATGCTGAGATGCAATGATCTGACCTCTCTCGGAGATGAACCTTTCTAGAAGCTGCTGTAGACTGTTCCAGGAAAGCTTACAAGGAAGATTTAATTATTTACAACCACTACAGCTGGGAGAAGACCTTCACATGAAGGTAGCTAATACCAGCTAAAGAATGAGCATTTAAAAGAAGTCTACGACTCTGGAAATTTCTGCAACAAGTCACAGTGAAACTGCAGCAAAAAGCCATTGTACTTCAATCAAATATATAAACAGTTACTTAAATGAACCGGAAGAGTTGGAAAATCAGGGATTGCCTACATTGCTGGCATTAAAAGATAAGATTTTACACTGCCTTGCTACAGCAAAAGAGAAGCAAACTGCAAGAACTCAGGCAGAGACAATTCAGAAACAAGATGCTAAAAACTAAAATGTATTGAAATCATGAAAGAAATTAAAAGCCCAACCCACCCAGAAAATCTGTTATCCCTCCCCAGAAAACAGAACGAACTTCGAAGAGAGGAACAGCACATACTAGGAACTCCCCCCAAGACAGGCTAAGCCAGTGATACTCAGACAGAGGCTCGGGAGCCACAAGTGGCTCTTTAATGTGTCTCCTGCAGCTCTTTGCAGCACATGATATTAAAATACTGTGTGATTTAATTATTAAGCAATATATGTTATTAACCAATCAGGATGCTTTTACTATGTTATTAACCAATTGTATTCGTATTAACCAATATTTGGTCAGTCATTTTGCTGTGAGAATTATATATATAAAATAGTAAATGAAACAATGAATTCACACTACTGTGGCTCTTTTGGGTAATATTGATGGCTAATTTGGCTTCTGAACCACTGAGGTCTGAGTATCGCTGGGCTAAGCCTAAGCAGTTTGGTTTATCACATTTGGAAGGAGTACACTGAGGCAGAGATCAAAGAAGCTGTGATTGGGGTCTGAGCCTTAGGGGCTACTTGGAGGGAAAGCTAATCTGAGCTTGCCAGAATTGAGGGACATTTTAAGGCCCTATTATAAGGAAAAAGGTGCAACTGCACTTTACCGGCAGCTCTCAAGAATACCACAAGAACCAGAAGACACACCTTAGGATTTCCTAGTCTGAGCACTTGATCTGAAACAAAGTATGGTTTGCCTCACAAGAATCTGACTCTGCCCTAAGATCTGACCTTTTCGTTGTACGAAACATGTTCCTCCCTTCAGTCCTGACAAGATCACAGAATGACACTATTCAGATGGATGCTATCTTATTTAAAAGATAATTAGGGTGCAGATAAGAACTCGTTTGAGAAGCTACACACTGCTATAAGTGACAAGGTGGAGAAACAGGAGACGTTGGGGAAAGGGGCACATGCTAAGCCTGTAATTAGTAATTCTGTGCAATTGCTCTGTACCAGTGTTTCCCAGACAGTGTGCTGCAGGAATTTTTTGACAAACTATATGTGAACAAAAAACCTTTCATTGTATTTTAATTAATGTTGGAGCTGGATTGCATTTCTGTACTTTTGCTCTCCGAGACAAGGCCCCTTTCAAATATTATTATCATGGCCCATTCCATTCCCCAATGTGAGTTAAGATAGCAAATTTGAGTCCTGTGGAGGGGGAGTGGGGTAGAGGGGGAGAAGGGGGGAAAACCGTCTTCTGATTGGCCATCTGCCTCACTGCCCTGCCTCCTCCAGGGGCAGAGCAAACAACTGGAGCTTAATTTCCCTCTCCTTCCCCTCCTGTGAGCAAAGGGTCAGCTGGCTCCTCTGCTCTTCTCTCCTGCAGCACAGGCTGGGGGTTGGAAGGAAGAGCCCCTGTACCCACCCCCAGTCTGGAAGAGGAGTGGGGACCCCGATGCAGGCTCCCAGGGTTGGGTGGGGAGAAGAACTCCAGGAAAAGCAGAGGTGAGGTGGGGGAACTGAATTGGGATGTGAAGGCTGGGTGTGAGGTGAGGGAACTGGGGGACAGGACTGGTGGGGCATGGGTGGGGTGAGGCAGAATTGATGTGAGGTGAGGGCTGGGTGGGGTTGGGAGGCAGAACTGATGAGGATGGCAGAACTGAGGTCCTGTTGGCATGAATGTGTGACTTGACAGAATATACTTGTCACAGTCTGTATAATAAAGTTCAAGATGTTAGACTAACATCGTAGATTCTAACATCATTAACTTTTGTGTGTTGATTGCGAATGGCAAGGGTGGTAAACAGCTTAAACCAAGGTGATAAGAGGGCCAGTTCATTTGGAGACAATATGGTGATGTGCCTCAAAATAATTAAAGGTATCAAATTGTGCCGTAGCAGAGAAAAAGGTTGGAAACCACTGCTCTATAAAAGAGCACAGGTCAGAAAGCAAAGCAGCTTCTGCCTCCTCCCAAGAGGAAAGGCATGTCCAAAGGTGATTCATTGACTAATGAGATAAAGGTACTAAAAGCCAGTATTGACTGATTACATCAAAGGTGTGAATGCCAAAGTTAACATATTAAAGCAAGCTGTCCAGGCATGTGACAGGAGAACTGATAATGGTATGAGCAGCCAAGCAGACAGGCCACCCCAAAGAAGAGGAAGTGTTAGCTGCAGGCAGCCTGGCAGAAGAAGAACTTCTGACCCTGTTTCAGATGTGGCAGTAAAGAATAGGACCAGTCAGGAAGTCAAGCAGGAAAGTCTCAAGAGAGCAGAGACCAAGCTGGCACTACATCCAATTTACCAGACGCCGCCTCCATTTGCCATCTAACACCTAGGTAACAAACCAGAATGGCTAATTTAGTTGGAAAGAGATGGGGAGTGTAGGGTTTCCTTAATAAAATGAAAACTTGAACCCTTTGGGACACTGGAGCACAGGTGTGCATGGTCTCAGTTCAGTGCGTGGAAGGTCTTTTTCCATGGACATATCTCAGAAAGCTTGAAGAGTTACTGGAAATAGAAGATGGGCTTGATTTTAAAATGGCCAATGGAACTCAAATCCCTCACAATGGATGGATTGAAGTCCAGTTCCAATTAAGGAAAGATAAAGATATCTGGACTGTTCCTGTGCTGGTCAGTCCAAACAAATTAGAGAACTTGATCTTTGGCTACAGTATTAGTGAGCAGATAAACACCACGGATACAATTCACCTCATGAGACACCAGCACCTAGCTTCATTAACAATATGAAATGTATATTTCCTCACTTTGGCGTGGCCAAAGTGGAACTTCATCAGAAACAATTCAGACCATATGTGCATGCTTCACTTGGGGCAAGGGATGTAATTATCGCCAAATATAAAACATCCAATGGACCAAGTGGGGCTCATGCACGCCTGGATACTGAAAGTTTAACAGCAATATTTGAGCCAGATGCTGCTACTCAGTGGCCTGAGATTTGGTCCTAAAATCCTAGTCAAAATACCTAAAGGATTATCTTGCCGGATAAATATACGTGTGAGTAACCCATCCAAATGTGGTGTTTTGAAATGGAATTTGCTTGTAATCAATACCTGGCAAATTTACATCAGATTAAATCTGAAATTCCAGTGGATGATGGAGATCTCTTCAAACCAGCAGTGAACCTGCGCCATTTATCAGAGATGCAAAAGAAGGTGTCTCAGCAGATGCTGAAAGAGAAGTCCAAAGTTTTCTCTAAAGGTGGGGATCTGTCCCATGTCTCCAGTCTGCAGATGCGTATCAAGTTATACAACCAGCAACCTGTACAGTGCCTCATATGCTATATAAAGAAGTAAAGGGATATTTGCAAGATCTCCAAAAAGGAGATGGATCACAAAATCAAAGTCATCTTCATAATCACCAGAAAATGGATACTAATCTATGACTCTGCATTGCCAGTTACTTCGACTGAGCAACATCAAAAAAAGTTTTCAACCAGCTGATTAATTCCATTATACAGCCACCAATAAGAGCCTATCCTGATTTTTGCCTTAGCCTTTATCCTTCATGTAGATGGTTCCAGTAAAGGATTAGGTGCAGTTTTATACCAAGGTCAGGAAGGAAAATGGAGTCATTGGTTATCGATCAAGAACACTAACCGCAGTTAAGAAAGTTATCATCTTCGTTCAGGAAAGCTGGATCTTCTGACTTTGAAATAAGTTGTAACTGATGAATTCCATGACAACTTCTACTATACACAGTCCTTCGTGGTTCACAGTGAAAACTAACCTATGTTTTCATCTCTGCCAGATTGAATGCCACAGCAAATTGGAGGGTTAGAGAATTAGCTGACTTTAACTTCGAAGTTAGATATAGTCCAGGGAAATCTAATGTAGCAGCATAGCTTTATCCAGAATGCCCCTTAATATGGAAAAATGACAGAATGCACAGAATAGACAAGCAAAAATGTTGTTAATGCTGTTTTTCATTCCTTGGGTGTACAAATAGAAGCAAAATATCTTGGTTAGCAGTTACTACAAACCCTTTAGCCACAGAAGACTTCTCCATGAGTATTAAATCCACCAAAAGGCCAATTACATAAGAAGACATTTTGGCAGCTCAGAAGGAAGATCCAGCTATTTCTAAAATTCTTCATTATAAGTCCTTGGAGCACAAACCGAATGACCAAATGAACACAGGAGGATGTGGTAAGATCTCTGCCCTGCGTGAATGGTATCAGTTGCATTTGAATACAGATGGAATACTTTATCAGAAAATCAAGTTATGAAATCAACTGGTAATACCTGCCTTCTGTATTGTTCTGGTAAATCAAGACCACGAAGAGATAGAATATTTAGAAGCAGAGCGAGTACTCAGTCTTGCAAGAAAATTAGTTTTATTGGCCCCAGATGAAGGAGGACATTGAACATTGTCACTAGAGTCTGTACATGAGTGAAGCAAAAGAAATCTCACCAGCCCACCAGAGCTCCACTAACTAATATAGTTACAATAGAGCCATTTGGGCTTGTATCAATAGATTTCTTGGATCCAGACAGATGTAAAGAGGGATATGAATACATCTTAGTCATAATGGGTTACTTCACTAGGTTTGTCCAAGCCCACCCTACCACCAAAAAGTCAGGCAAGACAAGATCTTCAATGACTTTGCTTTAAAATTTGGTTTCCACAAAATAATGCATCATGACCAAAGAGCAGAGTTGAAAATAATTTATTCAGAAGGCTACAGCACTAATGTAAAATTGAAAAATCTTGCACAACACTATATGACCCACAGGGCAATTGGCAAGTAGAAAGGCTGAACCAAACTCAGTCAGCTATGTTGAGAACTATTTCAGAAGAACAAAAGTCAAACTGGAAGGACTCTTTTAATAAGTAATCTATGCCTATGATTACACACAAAATGAGGCTATTGGGTTCTCACTCTTCTCTTTATTAAATGGAAGATCATGACATCTGCCTACTAACGTTGTATTTGTTTTACCCATAAATTCTGAATCTGCACCTGGGGACTATGACAGATATTGCAAACCCATGCAGTATTTTTGGGGATCATACTGTATAAGTTAAGGTATCATTGTGGGCCAGGAAGTGTAGCAAGTGGGGAGGGTTACCACAAGTCCTTCAGGAATGAAAAACAGTGGAGGGTGTTAAAAGTGAGTCACTAAAACTAAACAATGCCAGAGAGATACCACCCCCTACAGTGGTTTAAACATACTGGTTTATTTAAACTGGGTTTTCCAGAGACTAGGAGACAAAGAAAGAGCTTTTAGTATAAAAAGATTATCTTGAACAGACACATGGCCTTCTTTCTGATCAAGCAAACAGACAGGACCTTCTGTCCAAGGGGGACCCCATTCTTTGCAGAATGGTTGGAGAAAGTTTGGCTTACTAGGGCCCCACAAGACTCATGGGTAATTCCTGGTATGTTTAGTGTGTGTTTAAATCTCTCTATTCTTTTTATTATGTTTTCTCTGTAATGTTTTTACCTTAAGAATAAGTGTGCTTGCTTAGAAAGAGCTGTGTGGTAACTTGTAACTGCTGGCAATACACTGTGACCTTGGAGAGCGAGCAATACATAGGGGCTAGTTACAGGCAGACTAGCTTGCTGGGGATATCACAGTGTAAGGCAGGGAGCTGGGCAACTTTAAAACTCCAATCAGGAAGGAGAGAGACCTGGGTCTCCACCCAAGGGAGATGATACCTTGGAGGTGGAAACATTAAGTGGTGCCCTCCAGGGACCACAGAAAGGGAATACATGTGCAATTATCCTGAAGCTGTGATAGGGGCCATAAAGATTATCCTAAAACAAGATAATTAATGGAAACAGCAGATGAAAGAAACTTGTGAACTGGCGTCAAAATGTTCTAAAAACCTGCTGCTCAAGGAAACAATCATGACCAGAAAGTGCCTAGGGCTGCCCTCTTGCCACGTGATGCAGTATTTGTCCTGAATCTTTCGGAGAGAGGGGGACCACATAAATAAAGATCCTGTTGGAAAGATAAGATTCATGTAGCACTTGAAAGGAAAAAAGATAGCCCAGTCTATGAAGGAAAAGCAGAAGATGGGCTAGGATGTGTTAGAGTTCCTCAGCGCAATCATACTTTCCTGTGACTTCCTTGCCCCGGAAATAACACCACACTCTAAACCACCACAGTGGAAGACACAGAACAAAGCAAACTAGTGCAATAAGAGATCAAAATGAGGACAAGCATTTGGACTCCAGTGATTCTGATATTGAGAGTGACAATGACCTACATTGTGTGATGGTACCAGATATTGCCCATGGCAAAGAGACTCTGAATCCAGAGGCAGAAACATTTCTCTGACATCTGGGAGATGAGGAAGCTGATGTACCTGTAAACTTGGAAACTGCTGATCAGGCTGATGTGACATTTGCACCAGCCACAGAAAGACAGGAATGCCAAAATGAAACTATGGAGACCCAAAACAGTAGTGCACAAGACAATCAATCATCAGAACAATCCACTGACATGCGAGGTTGTCTGACTAGAGAGAGAAGAGCCCCACAGACACTGAAATATGGTCAGTTAGGGACACCTACTTATCCGTGTCTAAATCCAGCTATGGGACTGGTGAATGCACCCTGGGGTTATCCTCATGTTTGTCACATGTCATACTAAGTGTCTATTCCTGTACCTTATCCTTTATTCTAGCCATTATTGATGTGATATTGGTAAATGGAGCTGTGATGCTGTCTGGATTAGAGGGACCATTTATAATATTATTTAAACATCAATATTTCAAAATTAATATAATTCATATGAAATAGACCATGTCAGATAACTTTAGAAAAGTTATAATTTGCTAAATATTATTATATTGTTTATGTGTGTCATATTTGTATTGTAAGTTATGGATATGTTTGATACATCTGTATTTCAACTTGTGCCGTGTTTCTGGGCGACATTGAAGACTGGATGGCAGCAGCAATAAGCCTGCTTAATGGCTCATTGAGAGAACTCAAAAGTACAATGGACCCAGGGAAAGAACCAGGAGCTACACCTTATGAGTCACCAGGACTTACCCAGGTGACCCTGGACTCCATCTTGTTTCTGTGAATTTCTACACGCTGCATGGCAAAAGGCAGCTGCTCCATCCCATGTTGTCTTCATTCCTGCTTCCTACCTCTGGATCAACTCCTCTGCAACTGAAACTGTGAAACAAAGGACTGAGACCCATCCAAGTACTGGATGTACACCAGATGGACTGTACAAACCTGCAAACACCACAGTTCTTCTGAGAAACTGATATTTATGGACTTTACAGACATGTGTATGTATCTGATTGCTTTGACCAATTTAACATGTCTCGTTATTTGTATAATTTCTTTATATAGATTTGTATAGATAATTTCTTTTTAAAATAACCCTTTAGTTTTAGTTACTAAAGGATTGGCTGGCAGTGTGGTATTTTGGGTAAGATCTAAACTTCTATTGATCTGGCAATGTGCGGGTCAGGAGAACATTTTGGTAAAGGGAACAGAGTTTTAAATAACTTCTCTCTCCGCTGGACCTAGTTGCTGACTGGGAGCCAGAGACTGAAATGCAGTAAAGGGGGCTGTGAATTTTTTGTTTTAGCTTCTTGAGAATCAGTGGGGGGAACCAGAAGCACTGTTTGTGGCTGGCTGGGGAGTCTAACTTCAGCGTTACCCACCAGTTCTGGGAGAATCTGCTCTCCTCTTGCAGCCTGCCCTGCCCTGCCCTAGGTACAGATGGGTCACAGAAGTCATAATGGCTTTGTAAAGGGGCACTCACCTCTTCAGCACCTCCTAGCAGTTGGGAGCAGTACCACCGTCCTTGTCCTGTACCTGGCACCCCCTGCAGGCTTCGTGGGTCTTCAGTGGCTTGGCCATCAAGCGAAGTCACAAAGTCCAAATGAGCCCCTTCTGGGGGTATTAAAGATAGATCAATAGATAGTCTCTTTGTCCTCACTAGGACCTTCAGCTCCAGCTCTGGGCCCTTTAAATGCAGCCCTTTGTTCAGGCTCCCAACTAAGCCCTGTCCCCTTCTCGGGGTTTATGCCACTTTACCTGTGGCTGATAGAGAAACACGAGTCCACCTACTACTCCAGGTTCCAGCACAGGCACTCTGTAAACAGCAACCAGGGACTGCTCCATGT
Source organism: Mesoclemmys tuberculata (assembly GCA_007922155.1). NCBI lineage: Eukaryota > Metazoa > Chordata > Testudines > Chelidae > Mesoclemmys > Mesoclemmys tuberculata. The sequence continues at coordinate 17,569,845 of ML675629.1, read as the reverse complement.
GATGGGTTGCTGCTACTTCTCTGGACCTCTCTCTACCAGGCCCTTTTACCTCAAGCCCTATCTCAGGGCTGACATCCTCCAGTTCTTCTCAATCCCTCTTAATCTCTTCTCAGTTCAGGAGCCTCCTAACTCTCCTTCATGAAGCTGGAGTGGGCAACAGGAAGTTTCTTCCCCAGCTAGCCCTTTCCCAATCTGTCCTTTTACCCTCAGGCTGGGACGGTTCAGCTGCTGTCTTCTCCCCATTAATGCAGGGCCCTGCGGGAGCCTCTTTACTCCCTGTTGTGTCTGTGGACATCTGCTCTGCTATGGAGGAGGAAGAAGCAGCATTTGTATTGACCCTTCTCTCAGCTCATTCCTTATCGGCTGGGTGAGAGGGGAGCCTTGCCCCATTCTGTCTGCATGGCTCCTGGCCCCATACCCTTAAACGGGAAGCAACAGGATTTCTTCTCCAATTACTATTCATTCTTCTCCAGCTCTATCCTCCTTAGGTCTCCATATCGCTCTCTGTTGAACCCTTAATGAGCCAGGCCACATATTGGAGTGGGTTAATCCTAGGCCCTACAGCGTTTAAGGGGAAGACAGGTCATTATAGTCTTATGGAATGGATATTGCTCTAAATGAATCAGGATAAGAACCACAGTCAGAAGCCAGATGTCAGAGCCAGAAGTCAGGAATGGAGGGTCAGAATCTGGCATGGGGCAAGGCAGAAGCAGGAACAAATGATTTGAGCACGTGCTGGACTGCTGCTGCTGCTGGGATTAAGAGCCAGTCTGCTGACTTTCAGCCAGTCAGACAACCTACTGTAGGTCAGCTGCACTCATTAGGTTGCCTAGAGACTGCCTCTGCTGCAGGCCCTGATTCCTGTCAGTACCCCTCCATTAAGTGCCTCTCCCAGGGGCTTCAAGGCACTTCCAAGGGAACTCTGACAATAGAGCAGGGGTGTGGATGTTCTTTACTGGTTCCCAAAACTGGTCATCTGGCCCATCTCCTAAATTTCTGAGATCTGAGGATTTGGTGGACCAAGTAATCCTCCTGTCTGTGAACCATTATGGGTGGAGGTGGCACGTTGGAGAAGTTTGGGTATGCGTTCTCAGTATAGGGTTTTAAAAGTGAGATGTAGACAGGGTGGATCTTCAAAGACTTGGGCAACTATAATCTGAAGGCCACTGGGTTCACCTATTCTATAATCTTGAAGAGGCCCAGATATTGGTAGTCTAGTTTGGCAGATGGAGGTCTTGATTTAAGATTCTGGACAGAGAACCAAGCCTTCTCTCCTATGGCCTGATTGTGGGCAGCCTAACGATCTTTGTCCACCCTGTTATAGGCTTCTTTGGCAGACTGCAAGTGTTCCTTGAGCTCCTGGTGAACACGGAGTAGGTGAGTGGTGTGGCAAACTGCTCGCTTCCCTGGTGAGTCTTGTGCTTTTACCTTTGGTTTGTGGTCAGGGAGCCCCCAGCTACTTCATCTTCCCTGGCCAGGAGCTCTATTTCCTGTCCTAGGAGGGAAACTTCTCCTTAAGCTGCTCCACACCTTCTGGCAACTTCTCCTTTATTTGTTCCCTCCCCTTCCTTTAGGGAAGGCAAGTTTTAAATACGCTTGGCCCTGCCCTTCACTGGGCCCAGATGTCTTTAATTGCCCTGCTGTGCTTTCCCCTCTGCCTCCAGGGCAGATGGTTTTTAACCCTTTCGGGCCCTCATACCGGCCCTGGCACACCCTTTTAAAGCCATCCGGCCTGACTTTATCACAGTGGTCAGTACTGGGCAAGTCTGGATGGATGTGAAGTTGAACACCATAATTTGAAAAAAAATGGGTTATGTTGGGTGGAGGCATGGATTGCATTGTTCTTGTGACTTCATTGTAGCAGAGCAGAGGAAGTCAGTCATCCCAATTATAACTCAAAAAGCAATGAAGGTACTGCTCCAAGATTTGGTTTGCTCTCTCTATTTGCCCATTAGTTTGCAGATGATACATGACTGAAGTGAGGAACTCAATGACAAGGAGGTCAGAGAAATTTCTTCCGGAACTGGGAGATGAATTGGAGACCCTGGTCTGATGCAATGCCAATTGGTAACCTGTGGTAGCAGAAGACATTTTCCAGGAAGAGCTTAGTCATCTCTTGTCTGGTAGAAACAGTACAGCATGGGATGAAGTTTGCCATTTTGGTTAGAAGATCAATGACAACCAGGATTACAGAGTATCCCTGGGAGCCTAAAAGTTCTGCAACAAAGTCTATTGATATAGTAGATCAAGGCTGCAGCAGCATGAGCAGATGCTGGAGGAGTCCAAGGGGTTTTCATTATGGATTCTTGTTATGGACTCAGAGATCAAAGAATATAATCCTGGATGTAAGCTCATAGGCCTGGCCACCAGAAGCTTCTCAAGATCAGATTCCACAAATGGCGTATCATGGCAGTGTTTCAACACTTGAAACATAGTTTGTTGTGCCTCCAGAAACTAACTACAACTCTTGCAAGAGGAGAGGCCATTCTGTAGTCAGAATTCTGAGCTGGGTCCGATATCTTCATTGGATCTTGGTTGAGAACAGTTCATCAGGGAGCAGAGGGAGGATATCAGATTGCTGTCAATCATTTTGTTGACAAAGTTGAATACCTAAAGCACAGTGGCAGAAGGCTCTTTGCCAGGTTTGAGATTTGTCTTTGCAGGATAGGGCATCCACCTTCCTGTTTCTTGTCCCTGGGTGGTAGGTTGCAACAAACTTGAAGTGAGTGCAGAAAGAACAGTGGATCTGGTGTTGGTTGAGGTATCTAGCAATCCATAGGTATTCCAGATTCATGTGGTCCAACAGGATTTGGACCTGGAATTGGGTTTCTTGTAGGAAGTGGTGCCATTCCTTAGAAGCTTCCTTAAAAGCCAGTAGCCCCCAAGTATCATATTTTTTTCCAACGGCATTAGCTTCAGAGAATAAAAAGTAAAGGGGTGGAGTTGCTTGCAGGAGCCTACATGTTGAGATAATACTGTTCCTGTGGCAAAGATTGAGGCATTGGTCTTGATCATAAATGGTCTAGTGGGATCTGGATGAATCAATGGACCAGGTGATCCAGATCCCTTTTGCAGGAGTGCCCTTATTGGTCCAACCAGACTGGAGAATTCTTTAACAAATCACCTATAGATATTGGTGAATTGCTGTCGCCTGCCTATGTTCTTGGGTGTGGCCTAATCAGGTATTGAACTACCTTATGTGGGCCCATGGTGATTCCCTTGGGCAAGATGCTATATCTCAAAAATTCCACTGTGTCCTTATTGAACTTGCATTTCTCAAGCTTCGCACAGAGCTGGCTTTCGCAGAATCTCTCCAAGACAGTGCACACATGAGGATTGTAGAGGTCCTGAATTCTGAAGAAAATGTGGATGTTCTCCAGGTAAATGACAACAAATTGATCCAGCATGTCTCTAAGGAAGTCCTTTATGAAATGCTTGGATTTGGAGATGTATTGGGCACTGACTGGCCATTACCAGAGTACCATCTGACAAGTGTGGGCTGCTGGGGAGAGGGGAAGGGCATTAACCCAGCCAGGACCCCCCTCTTGGGAGTTGACATTTTCTGACACAGGCATTGGTAGGGCAGCTTAATTCAAAGTGTCCTGGTTCTCTGCAATATAGGCATAGGCCTGATTCCTGGCATTCATTCTTTATGTCAGAAAGGTGGGTCCAACCCTGATTGACTTGCTTGGCTTTGGGCAACGGATGAGGAACTGGTGACTGGGAGCCCACAGCAGGCAAAGCAGGTGGAAGTCTATAGAATCACTTTTTTTCTTGGTGGCATTCTGGCAGGCAGTCACTGATCTTGATGCATGAGTTGACTAAGGCATCCAGGCCAGTGAGGTGACAACAAGAACCAGCTTGCTGTCAGGTTCGATTTATATGGATCCCTCAAATAAGGAGCGACAAGGGTTGCTTTGCAAACAACTTTGTTTTACTTGCAACAATCTATACATCATCAATTACAATTTAAAAGATCCCCATTAATTCTTATTTAATACAGCAACTTAACTACTTAAACACAATCACAAATACAACTATACAATTATATTTATAAAGCTAGCTTACACTATAGGATTATACTTATGCTATTATACTTACACTGCAATGGTGAGGTTTGTCAGCAGCAAAGCAGTACTCCAATTCTATTAGTAGGATTCCCGGGTTTTCATCTGAGTGGAAAATACCGTCACACTCAGGTTACACAGCCACACGCTCTATACTTAGGTTTTGAGCGGCAAACTGGGGAGAGATGGTAGGTAGCTCAAGCCTGCACGTAGAGTTATTCTGGTGCCCTTCCAAGATATGGGACATCCCCAGTTTACTTCCTGTTTGTGAACACCTTATATTTCTCTTTCTCACAGCCATATGCCCACTTTTTAGCCAATTATGAAGTTCCTAAGAGCGATGAGGTGATTGGGGGCTGCACCCTGACACAGCGAAACATACACAGCGAAACTTGATTTTATTTTTCTTAATTGTCCAGCTGCTGTTTGCTGTTGACAAAGACTCACCCATTACAATACATGTCTGAATACTACTTAAATGAAATTTACTGAGTTTTGAGTAACAGGTTTACCAAAGCCTTCAAGTTACATACTGATTGCATTTTGGTTGCCTTTAGTACTTAACACCTGCTGGGCTTCTCCCGGTGCTTGTCACAGAGATTTTGTTACAATACAGGAATGGATACTGTTTAAATGAAGTTTCACAGAGATTTTGTTACAGTACAGGAATGGATACTGTTTAAATGAAGTTTCACAGAGATTTTGTTGTAATACATGAATGGATACTATTTAAATGAAGTTTCACAGAGATTTTGTTGTAATACATGGCTGGAGGTTGTTACAAAGCAGTTAAAATTTTACACCTCGGCCCAATGAGTTTACACCTCTACTAATTTAAAATGGAGTTGGGTCACTTTAATTACAAAATGAAACAATGTTACAACAGCCAGACAGGATTCCACATGTGCTAGTTCATTTTTTCTGTCTCGGCTTAAGCAATGCTATTAATGATAACACTGGGCGGCCTTTTTCCACTCGGTGTCTACTACCAAGCATTGGAACACATCTGCATATTTAGCAACTGGTCAATGTCCTTGAAACAACATGTGAAGCATGGCTTGTGCCGTACTTTCGTGGCTTGGGTTAAATGATCACTGCCATAGCTCTAATGAAGTCCTCAAATTGTCCCAGAAATGGGCATGACTTTTCCAGGAGTGGAGACATCCAAGCCATAGCTTAAGCTTGCAGGATAGCCTTCTGTGCTAACAGGGCAGTAATCTGGGTCTGTAAGGTCTGGAGAGCTCCCACTATCTTTATCATAGAGATACTGGCCTTTGTAAGATCCATGCTCACTGTATGAGCTCTAGGTCTCTTACTAAGTGTGGTGGGGCTGCTCAAACTGTCAGTGACCAGGATGCGGGCGGTCACGCCTACTGGCTGGAACAGGAACCCAGATGGATAGAGCAAGTCTAAGGGGGGGGGGGGCAAAGCAAGAGTCAGCAGCCAGAAATTGGAACCCAGGGTCAGAGCTGGAGTCAAAGGCCATTTGCCCAAGCCAAGGAACACAGCCAGAGTCAGAAGTCAAAGCCCATGGTTAGAACCAGGTTACCTGGAGTGATGCAAGGCATGGCCAACACTTGGGCCAAGGCAGGAGTAAGGCTGGGAACAAGTAGGAGCTATAACAGCCATGTGTAAATGTTCTGATCAACCACTGGACTGCGGCTACTGGGCTTTACAACTGGTCTGCTTATTCTTCCAATCAGATAGTGTCACCAATCGGGCAGTCTTTTATAGGCCAGCTGCACTTGTTAGGTCACCTGGGGACTGGCTCTGCTTCCTGATACTCCTGGTAGTTGCTTTTTCTGCTTATCCCCCTTTCCTTCGTCTCCTTGACATGTAAGTTACATCAATTTTGACTCACTTAGCCTTGTTAAATAATGAGATTCCATTAGATTCCTTTACACCTCCTTACTGGTGTGTAACTTAGGCCACCTTTAATATCACCTCCAGATGTGACCCTATGTACGGACTTATCCCCACACTGTCTGTGAATCAGGCTTATTAGAAACATCAGCAACACTGAGGATGGTAAAATGTCTCCATTGCTGAGGCCAAATTCAGAGATGGTATGAGTAAATCTAGGGGTGTCTGAGTTAGTGTGGATGAGGACTTGTCTAATCCAGTGTGCCTCATAGACAGTACAAAATATTTTAAGTCTGTTATTCCTTAAAGGGAACAAAATGCCATCTTATTATCTCAAATAGTTATTCAAATACTGTACTTCAATTTAAACACACTACATTACATAAAACATTAAAATAAATTTACTAGATAGATTTTAAGTGAGTACAAGTAATGAGGCATAAAAGTCAGAAATGGTTACAAGAAAAACAAAGATAAGATCTTTCCTAGTACCTAACCTACTATATTAGATTCAAGCAAAGTTGCTCACTACATGCTTTCAGCAGTCTTACTGAGCAAGCACTGTAGGTCAGGATTCCTCCCCAACAGTACAACAAATGCTTCCTGTTACACTTCAGTTGCAGTGAATGCAATGGGAAGAGTGTGGGGTTGCCGTGGGGTGTTTGCTTCTCCTTTTTATAGTTTCAGTCCCTCTCTTGAAAACATTTCCAACTAGGCACTAGGAGATAAAGAGTCTATGTGGAAGGAAATTCTCTGCTGCTTTTTCTCACCTGTTTGAACTTCCGTTGTCTTCCCTTCCTGCTTGATGACTCTGTTTACTGCTTAAATGCAAATTAAGCAGAGCACATGTTTCTTTGTTTAGGACAGACCTGTTTGCCAACCTCAGATTGGACAGGGCTTTAGAAAATGTGTTAATAACACCATGCAGGGAAATACTGTAATTTTGCATCCTATGTTGCCACACATTTTATCAGGACAATACTGACCAGCATATTATGAGTTTTCAGATGATACCATACAAGGCATACTTTGTACAAAGATTATTACAATAGTGTGTAGGGGTGAATACAAGGATATATTCTGTCACATCAGGCCTTAGAGCTGCTCCTCAAAAACCGTTTGTTATACCACCATATACTCTTTGATCTTAATTCTTCTTTCACTTCTCCTTTTTTTTTTTTACACCAGTGTAATTCCATTGACTTCAATGGCGTTATTGCTGATTTACATCAGGGAAAGTTAAAGGAGAATCATGATGGCTTATCTTTCTATACACAGGGACAAATTGTGGCCAGTCACTTCTTGCTTGCATGAGGGAGAGGGAGAGCATGAGAAACAAGCCAGCCATAACCCTATCCTTACACTCTCCTGACCGAAGTTACGTTTTTCATCTTCACAACAGTTAAGGCTAGCAGAATCAAGCGAATGGCTATTTCAATTTGGTTCGTTGGGTCATCTAAAATTGAACCCTTAAGAATATGAAGAAAATAAGAATTAGGATCAAAATACCTAAAATATGCAAAGCTACATTATAAGCATGGAAGATATCTATGGAATACCTCTGTGATCCATCAGAATAACCACTCCCTTAGGTATCAAGTATATAGTAGAAATGATCTAAAAATGTGTTCCAAAGAGATATTCAATGGGATTGTCTTAGTCCTTCAAATTCTTTGTCAAAATCCAACCTTTCCCTCAAGTCTTCCAAACACCCATCTCTTCTTCAGCTCTATGTAAGCTCAAAATTTTGTCTTTTTTCACCAACAGAAACTGGTCCAATAAAAGATATTTCCTCACCCACTTTGATTCTCTAATATCCTGGGCCCAACACAGCTACAATGACACTGCAAACATTAAAGCTTGTGTCTTTATTCTCTTTAAAAGCACCATGCACACGATTGCACTAGATAAAAATGTGAAACCATCATCTAAATAAAGAAGCAGATACTAGTATTTTTAAATAAAGCAAGAGGGGATAGCACATCACTAAATAAACTGGATTACTGCAAAAGCCTGGCTATTTCCATTATTTGTGCTCATAATATGTTTTCCTGTTGAAGTCAGTAGTACCAGCTGTCACTGAAATATTAGGAAATGCTACTAAGACAACCATTTTAACATACTAATATATATACTTACATTTACATTGTAAATTCCTATTACTTTTAATCGTGCATTGTCAGTGAACTCATTCAAAGAAAAGCTAAATAAACCATGATCTTCAAAAATCACAGATGGCTTTGGTTTCATAGACTTGGTTTGAGCAAGATTAATAGAGTCAGCCTAGGCAGAAAACGCACTTTGGGAAATCAGTGGGCTGTTTCATCAGTTTAACGAACAGCCTTATGAGGATGAACTGTTGCTGGGTTCTTTTGGACATTAACATACTACACAAATATTCTATTTGCCAGGAGTTTGCAAATTCCCAGCAACTGTTTATGACTATAACCTCCCATCAAATGCAAAAGTAGTTGTTCCCAGCGACAGTTTATCATTATAAAGCCATTATGCATGTCAGTGCATCAACTGTATAGTTCATCCACAGCTGGTGTAAATCCAGGTAGCTCTTTTAATTTAAATAGAAAGTGGCCCATTATGCCAAGAATCCCAATTTACTGCTCTTAAGTAAAATGTTTATTTTTTTTCTGCTGACAGATTTTCACTTTTTAATCTGACTGCCTGTGACAAGATGGCAACATCTAGGAATCTACATAAGAATACAAGGCTTTTCTCAGTCTTGAGTCATCCTGTTGTCAGTAATCTTTGCTGAATTATGGTGACAGGTGGATATGTTAACTGCAATCAGGTATAAAAGAAATTGAGTGTATCTTTCAGGCAGAGGGAAGTAATAGTTGGGATAGAATTAACAAATGTGACTCTCTAAAAATGTAATGTATTTTCTCCCTTTCAAATAATTACCCATGCAGTAATTATTCAAAAGATGAAGGGCTGGGACTGCCAAATTATCACATATAAAGCTATTCCTCAATTAAAGGGACTCCATAAAAAAAATCACACTTCTGTCTGAACATTTTTACCTGTGGTTGTTACAAAAGAGCTGATTGATCTGATGCAATATCATGGTCTGCCCTAACTGATTATGAAGGGGAAAGAGTGAAATTGACTAAGAGCAAAGTGCTGTTAAATGCATAAAGTGAACTGAAAAAATAAATAAATATTTCATTCCTTAATCTCTTTCAGATAAAGCGTGGCTTTTTATTTAATGGGGTACTTTTAATTGAAAAATAGATTTAGTTATGATTTTGTCATCCCAGCTATTTGTCTTTGGAATAATTGCTGTGTGTGTAAAGGGAGGAAAAGTACCTATTTTTTAAAAAGAAGTTCAGTTCACAGGTTCTTCCATTGAATCTGTGGATTTAGGTAGTAGATTTTTTTTTTATTATTATATTTTTTCAGGCTGTGGCTTTAAAAAGAAAAGAAATTAAATTATTTTACATTAAAAATGATAGCAAATAGAATTCTACATTACACAGAAGAGAGCAGCTGCCTTTCTTAGATGCTCTTTAACTGCAGGTTCAACAGTTTAACTGTCTCGTTTTAGAACTGGTAAATTTTTGCAAGAATTTTTGTGCATATGTGTGCAAGAATAGCCTTTTATTTAAATGAAGTTTTTGCAATTTTGTTTCAAAATTATTGAAAATGTCCATTTCTTGCAATGTTTCTATGACAACATTTAATGTGTTTATTAAAGTTTCATCAATATTAATAGAAATTTTTTAAAATATTATCAGAAATATTTGCTTACTGAAAATCTAGTTTGGGGCCAACAAAAAATGTTTGATTTTAAAAATGATTTCAATAAAAAAAATGGATACCTTTTCATGACATTTTCATTAACATTTTAATAAAAATCCAGAAATGTCAATTTCAAGCCCTGTGAAACAATCACTTCACTTTTTTTAAAATTGTGAAATAGTTTTCCCATTTTTGACTACTTCTAAGTCCGTATTTAATGAGACTGAAATGGCTGTTTTAGAGCTATACCAAAATACACTTTCCAAATCTTATCTAGCTGAATTTTTGTTAAAATTCTGATATTTATCTTTGAATGAATAATTTTCAAATGTTATGTCTTTGAAGCTAAATTCACAGATGGTGGTGCCACTCTTTTGGTATCTACAGCAAGGCTGGATTGGCTACTGCTTCTCCCTGGCTAAATCTTTGTAACCAGGTGTGACACTTCTTGAGTCATCCTGTTGCCTCCTGACTCCGGCATGAGAGAATCTTGCCTCTGCGCAGCTGGGTGTTAGCTCCCTAACCCAACCAAGCTCTCAGCCACCCGTGCACTCTCCTCTGGACTACACCAGCCCTGCAGGTTGATATAATGTATGCATTCCAGCCCTCATACCCCTTCAAAAGTGTTCTCCGGTAGTGTCCAGCCCCAATCACTGGATATCCACAGAAATCTCAGATCTTCTGTTCCCAAAGGAATAGTGTGCCCCAGGTCGACCTTACCCCACTGCTCCCATATCACACATAGCACTGGAGTTCAATTATAATAAAACAAAAGGAAATTTTAAGAAAGAATGAAGATTAAAATAGAAACAAGTGAGAGTGATGGAAACAAATGGTTAAAGTAATAAAACAGGAACTGGGCCTATACTTATCAATAGTTACTTTTCTTATCTAATAAAGTAGATTCTCACCTCAATGTTCAGTCTTTTGCAGCACTTGCTAGACCCTAGGACAGTGATCCCCAAACTTTTGGGGTTGTGCTCCCCCCACCTTACTTGATCCACACCCTCTAGAAGCTGCCATTGGGAGTCGGGGCTGGAAGTGGAGCCAAAGCCATGGCTGGGGGCCAGTGAGCTGGGGCCTGAATTGCCACTGGGGCTGGGGTGGGGGCTGGAGCTGCAACTGGGAGCTGGGGCCTGAGGCCAGGAATGGGGCTGCAAGGCTCGGGCTGTGGCTGGAAGCTGTGGCTGGCCCAGAATGGGGCCTGTGGCTGGAGTACAGGCCGTATCCAGGAGCGGGATGTAGGCGTGGGACCTGGCCAGGAGTAGGGAGTGAGGTGTGGGGCCACAGCTGGGAGCTGAGGCTGCAGCCGGCAGGCAGGGTTGGGGCAGAGATGGGGGCAGAACGGGGCTGGCTGGTGCTTCCTCTCTGCCCCCATGGGAATGGCCCAGGTCCCACTGTGCCCTCCAAAAGGTTCCTTCACACACCCCTAGCAGGGCGTGCCTCATAGTTTGGGGATCTCTGCCTTAAGAGCCAGGGCTTAGTTTTTCCTGATGGTCCCCAGCTCATCAAGGTCCACAGTGAATGGATGCAGGATGTCCTTCTTTTCTCCACCCTGTGACATACTGAATCAGTCTTTTGTCTTTATTTACAGATAGGGCCCCCCTCGCTGTATTGTTCCTTTTCATTTCCAGGTGGTGTAGATATTTATGGTTTGTCTTTGGTAGTTTTCCATTGACTTGTCTGGGTTGGTGCAAAGGTGGACAATTAAGCAATGCATTACATAATCAGCGAACCCAGGAAGGCGTGACAACTCCCCTCCCACTTGAATCACCGAGAAAGATGATTCCTTGGTGACTCACTTTTGCTCCAAGAGCATAAGGACATAATTTTCAATATAGTCACATTATTCCTTAAATATTACCTGTACACACATCTCAGCATGATTATGAGAACTAAAAAGTTACAATTTTTCAGTACATTAAGGCTACCTTTTATGAATCAATATCATTAAGTGGCATATTAGGTGTAGTGACGTTTGTCAGGTCTGAGACAGGAATTGCTTGTAAAGAACAGTTGTGAACCCTTTGCCAGTCGGCACCAGTGGGCCTCTGTATCACACTGGGTCAAATCAGCCCCTCATTGTTATTCCACCCTGCCATACCACATCCTCTTACAGCCTCGTTGTACAGCCTGCTCCACAAGGGGGCTGGAAAGACAGAATTTATACACACACACCCCTCCCTAAATGTCCCCTCTGCAGGAGGACAAGAGAATATGTGTGGGGGGGAGAGGGCGGACAGGGGAAGTTTATAGTTTGACTAAAATCTATATTACTGGCAAGGCAGAAAAAAAATATCTTCAGGGGATGAATGCCTTACTTAAAACTCTGTGTGTGTGTGTGTGTGTGTGTGTGTGTGTGTGTGTGTGTGTGTGTGTGTGTGTGTGTGTGTGTGTGTGTGTGTGTGTGTGTCAAAAGTGCTCAGTTTGGACTAACTCCTTTTCTCATTGAAATCATTGAATCAACAATTTCAGTGAGAGCAGAGTTATGCTAATGTTTGGTGCTTTTAAAAATTCCACCTTAAATTCATTTAGAACATCCATACAACAGATAATATCTTTACCTTCTACTTGGATTGGGGCTATACCTCATCTAGCTATGGCAATGCTGTGTGTCATCCAGCTAAATCCATGTGGTTAATTTATTTTGGACATAACCTGTAATTTGGTTACTTTAAACAATGCTGTGAAATGGCTTTAAAAATGGCAGACATATGTGAAATTATCTGAATGGGCTGTTCTTGAGTTCTGATCCATCTTATCTGGTGATTTCAGGGGACGGCTTAGTCTGATCCATGTGCTTGATTCTACTGCCTATAAAATCAATGGGTGCTTTGCAACTCACTTAAATTATAGAAAGATCTGACACCATATTTGTATCAACACTTCGATTTCAAACAATAATAAAATACTCTAGACAACAGATGAAATCCTGGCCCCACTGAAGATAAATGACAAACTCCTATTGACTCCCACAGGGACAAGATTTCACACTGTGTACTTTCAAATGGTTTTGCACTTTCTGCCTTTTAGTCAGCTGGCCTTAGGCACCGAGTGTTTACTGAAACACTATTCAAAGATGTGCAATAATCACCTAGGAATGCATTGTCAATAATTATTGCTTAGTTACAATGCTGATACAAAGTAAATTAAAACCTGCAAGTTCAAAGACAAGGCAGAATCATTCTGTCCATGATTCATATAATTGAAAAGACAGACAACATTATTTACATTTTTTTCTTAGTTTTGTTAAATTCAAAAGGAAACAATAATCCTTCATGCAGGTTTGTTAAATGTCTGTTATTTTACTAAGATGCCAGAAGAATTCTATCAAATAATACGTATTAAGGCATATCTTTTACTGTACCCAGTGCATCACAACCATTTCCTATGTATTATCAGTGCACATTATAGTACTAACAATACATAATTAAAACACTATAGAAAGACCAAAAGAAGAAGTTCTGAGAATTTCTCAGTGTTTAATATCTTAGATATTTGTTTTTATAAAAGTTAACAAACCTCACATCACATTAGGGAGTTACTGACTGCTAAAAATCTAGTTTTGAACTAAAGAAGAATATTCCTGATGCATACTACAGTACTGCAAAGTAAATAAAGGAGACATTTCAATTTTCATTGAAGTATACATCATTATATACTTTGTACAAAGGAGAAAAGAATGATTTTTGTGGTTAAGGCACAGGGCTAGAAATAAGGAGAGCTGAATTGTATGCAACAAATTTCCCATATTAGAGAGACAAGGTAGATGAGGTAGCATCTTTTATTGGACCCACTTCGGTTGATGAAAGAGATACACAGAGCTCTTCAACTACAAAAAGAGCTCTGTGTAGCTCAAAAGTCTGTCTCTTTCACCAGCAGAATCTGGTCCAATAAAAGATATTACCTCACCCACCTTGTCTCTCTAATATCCTGGGACCAACATGGCTGCAACACTGCAAATTTCCTATATGACCGTGGGCAAATCACATAATGTCTCTGTACCTCAGTTTCCCCATCCATAAAGTGGGAATAATACTTATTTCACAGGTGTGTTTGTAAAATATTTGAGAGACATTTGTATAGGAAGTGAGGAAATACAAAGGGTTAATATTTTGTAATATACCATTTCTGCTCTGTCTTGAAGTTCTTTCAGAATAACACAGATAAGTCAAAATGCCGAACAGCTCAAGAAAGAAGCAGCACAGAGGGAGTTAGTGAGGAAATCAGCCTAAAATGGATTTATGGAAGAAAGGTGTTTTAAGAAGGTATTTGAAGGTAAAGGATAAGAAGTGGGAAGAGAATAGCAAGTGAGACTAGAAAGATATACAAACATGCATAAAAGGAAATCAGTGGAAACTGTAGAGGCTTAACATCATTCAGAGGGCCAGTCTCACCTCTCTGCATAATTCTAGTGCAAGGCTGATGCACTACCTATATTGAGGACCTATGTGATATACAGAGTTTGTGCTGGACTATTGCATGGGGCAAAGTTCAATCAGGAAGTTCTAAGTATCTTGCAGAATCAGGCCTAAAGTTTTCTGTTGATATTAATACATAATGTCCACTAGTGGTCAGGAAGTTTATTCAGAGATATTGAAAAGATACCATTGCCTAAACATTAAAATAAAAAGTTTTAGAAAAGTACAGCTTAAGGTGTTTAAAACTGATGTTCAGACCTATTGAAAATATATTTTCCTGGAAAATAGTGAAACAGAAAATACCAGAGCTAACAATTATTTTTGTTGAGTGAGTTACTTTACAAAATTGGCCTTATCTCAGAACTGATTAATAGATAGCACAGCATATAGAGTTTCTTATGAAGTCAAGAAATGTTTTTCTGTTAGCTTATTGCTCAAGTATTTATTTTTCAACATGATTATATTGCTGTTACACAGGTACCTGTAACCAATTGTACTTCCAGGGCCAAAGAAGATTGATAAAAATCATGTCAGAGTATTTTACCTTTAGAAAAAAGTGCTGAGAGGATGTCACGTGGCATGTGGATGCCACCACCCTGGGAGGGGCAAGATGGGGACCCTCAGAGCAATGGGACCTAGCAGCCTGAGCCCCTAACAGCTCCTACACTCCAAGCCAGTGACAGTCTTCAGGTTCAGGGCCGGGCAGCCTTGTGGCTAGAGTCATTGGCGACCCTGGTGTTCAGGGCCAGGTGGCCTAGTGGCCAGTGGAACGGAATGTGGGGAGGGCTGCCTCCAAGGTGGTGGCAGCTGGAGCAGGGGGGCCCATACCCTCCCCGCTCTACCAGGCCCCACACCTGGGCCCTGCCAGTGACTTTTGGTGATCAGTGCGACAATGGGGGGTCTGGCCAAAACACTCTGTCTCTTCAAGAGTCATTAAGTAGCCTTCCCCTAGGCCACTTCCTACCCCAATTCCTGAAGCTTCCATCTCAGCATCCCTTGGGTCCCCAAATCCCGCAGTGGGTGTAGCAGTCTGTGGGCCGGGCTGCCATGGGGAGGCTGCAGGGCCTTCTGGTTCCCAGGCTGGAGTCTCCGCCATAGGTCCTCCCTGCTCAGTGTCTCACCCCAAATGAGCTGGGCCACTCGCCCTTTAAACTGCTGCAGCAGTTGGAGCTTGTGTGGCCTCTGCTGCCAGGAGTATTGACTTAAGCCCTTCATCTCCAGTATGGGGCAAGTACACCCTGTCACAGGGGGAAAATTAATTATTTTAGCAATGTGGCATCAATCTCCACTCATCCCATTGGACCAGGATGTAAAAAAAAAAAAAATATATCACACAAACATTCAGATATATTTAAAGGGTCTCACTTTAGGACCTCAGCCTGCAGACGTCGAATCATGTAAGTACATTTACATTTCTGAGTAGTCCTTCAGGGCAGGCTTGGGTCAATGAAATGTACAATGTAATTACAGCACATGGGCTAGCTTTACTCACCATACTAAGAGTTCTATGTGTTTACTGTTGAAGTTGTAGGCTGCAAATGCAGCTTTGTAACCCGCCCTCTGCTCTTGGGTGAGGAAGCAGTCCACTCGAAGAAGGTCTCTGTGTAGCTTAAAAGCTTTTACCTTCCACCAACGGATGTTGGTCAATAAAAAGCATTACCTCACCTATCTTGTTTCCCTCTTATCTTGACACCAACATGGCTACATCTTTAAAGACTATTCATATCATCAGTGGCCCATATCTTGGGCCACGTCTACACTACAAAATGATGTTGACTTAACATACATCAGCATACAGCCACTGCAGTTCTTAAATCGCTCGTGTGCGCGCACACTTGGCTCCTTGTAATGCGGCGTGCATTAAATGCACAAAATACAAGAAATGCTTGTATCGATTGTATTGTCAGTGTGGGGCGTTGTGGGACAGCTCCTGAAAACCAGTAGCAGTCGGTGTAAGCAAATAACACTGTCGACCTAATTACATCAACTGTGATGGTGTTACTAAATCAGTGCAGAGAGGCACTTACGTTGGCAGAAGCAGAAGCCAAATTTAAGTTAAGATACTTCCAGAGCTAGGTCAATGCAAGGCAGCTTACCTCAACCTAACTGTGTAGTGTAGACCAGGTCTTAGGAAGTGAAAAGAATTCCCAAAACCCTATTGTGTGTTTTAGTAACTGGTGAAAACTAGTTTGGAAAGTGGGTGTACTTACCTTGTGTAACCCCCTTCCTTCACTGGGTTACTTGGGAGCAGGCAACACTCACTGGTGTGCAAGGGCGCCTACGGTTTCTAACATAAAGGAGATCCTGAGTATCCCAGTGTTGATGTGGGATAGTTGGGAATCCTCTGTCCACCCCTCTGCTGCAGTCCCTTTATTTCTAAAGCGATTTAAAATTGGCGGTGCCTCCACGTGGCTGGCCCCTGCACACGCTCAATAGTGGCTTTGGGAGCTTCCAGGACTAGACCTAGTCTAAAATTATAATAATCTGAGACAGAAGTCTAATTTAACAATTGCACTTATGCAAACTAAACATCCAATATCCTTAAATTAGAGTTAACAACCTTTACTTAACAAAATAAAGAAACATGGCATAACAGACTGAAATTAAACATAAACCACAGGGGCAGTTGAATAAACCAATTAATAAAAACAGTATTCACTATTAAACTTGCCTACCAGACACTCACAGTGCCGTTATTTACCCCACCTCCGGAGTGTGCACTCCCCCAGAGTTCAGGCCCTGACCCCTTTCTTGCGTGGGCACGCTTGAAAATCTGTATTAGGAGAGAGCGCTCTGCGGGTTCACTGCACCAGTTCATTCAAGGCATCAAACAGGAGATTGGCAGTCCTGGCCCTGCTTGAAGGGACTGTCTCTTGCCCTCTTCTCAGTCAGTGTCTCTGCTGCGCTTCCTTACAAGCCCTCTGCAGCTCTGTGCTCAATCCCCACGTCAGCAGACTCCCAGCAGCAGCTTTGGGACTCCAGCAGCGGTCAGAGGCAACAGCAGCTCTGGGACCTTGTCAACAGGTGGTCGCAGCAGCAGCTTCGAGACCCACCCAGCGGCTTCCAGCCTGGGCTGCCTCTGCCCCAGCACCAAAATGGAGTCTCCCACATGCCTTTCTCTCCTCCTGGAAGGGGAAGAGTCTCTCTCTTTTGCCCAAGGCATCATGGGCGTTGTAGTCTACAGGCTCTTCCCAGCTGTAATTAAGTTAGTAGGCCCCTAAAGTACAGGGTGCCTACACTTGGGATAAGAGTGTATTGGTAAGTGGGTTGAGTCAAGGAGAAATTTACAGCTCTAGCTCGATAGCAACACCGTGATGACAGAAGGATCTAAGAAGGGCTTAAATTCTCATAAATTATTTCCCAGAGCGTCCCACATCCCCCCAACATGCTATAAAAACTCCAGGGCCCACTGGGAGGGACTTTGGGTTCAAGCTGCTGGCTGGGTGGGGGAAGCTCGGGGCTTCTGCCCTGCAGTGGGGTGAGGGGGCTAGGGGCTTCTACCCTGCAAGGCTGCAGGGCTCCAGGGTTCAACTGAAGAGAGGAGGGTCTTGGGACTTCAGCCGCACAGTGGGGGAGCAGCAGGCTCCTGTCCTGTGAGGTGGGGGGCACTGGGGCTTCTGCTTGAAAATATTTACTAATGCTCCGCTCTAGACAGCTCCAGCTGAATTTAAGCCCAGGACCTGTGCAGCTGGAGAAATAAAATTGCTTTCAAGGGACAAACTATTCACTTTTATTTTTAGTCTGTAACTAAGCTGAGAATCTCTTATCCACTTCAGCTCACGAGACGTGTAAAGCTAGGCACCTCAAGCAAACTCTTTCTTTTGCTTGAATTCCATTTTCTATCGGTTTTCAATAAATCTGTTTTTGTAGGATTACTTCTGTAGATAATTCCATGCAAACATTCTCAAAGAGAGAATCTCATAACCTTTAAGGAGATGTATTGAAAGGTAAAATGTGTATCTGGAACATACACCCCCTCTCTGGTCAGGGGAGCAGAATTGTTCAGAGGCTAGGATGGAGGAACACATGGGAAGAACCCAAAAGACCAAGGCCCCATCCCAGATGTACAGTTGCTTTAACTGAATTACCCTGTGCTTTTATTGCTCTAACATTGTCCTTTCACCAGATCCCTGCCATACTGGTTGTTGCATTCACTCATCTCAATGTGTGCAAAGTGTGCTCTGATCCTAGTCACATCTGCATAGGCCTGCTCACCCCCATCTAATTGAAGGACTGGTGCCTTAGGTGGCAAACTCTTTGTGGTATTTGTATTTCTCTGCAAAGTATCTCTGTGTGGCAAAATATAGTATAATGATCATTTTATTTGCCATGTCTTCAGTTTCTAGAATGAAGATGTTATTTGATGCTGATGCCCAGCAAATATTGAACCTGTGGGATAGATTATGCAGCTTTTAAATTCTCTCATACTAGGCTCTTGCGTTTGATAAAAAAATCTGAGTCCTATGCTTTTGGCTACAGCGGATGCACGGGTGAGGAGCTTGTCACAAGCACGTGGAGCTTGTGTCAGAGGATGATTCAGAAAACCAAATGAAAAGCTCTGGCTACTGCCCTTGTTTACCACTCAAGCCCCCATCCCCCCACTATCTGCTGCAAACAGGAAGATAAATCGTCCCCCATGCCCATATATGGAAAGTGCCCCAAAACGTGATATAGTTATGATGGAAGAGCTAGACTCAAGCTGTGTAAACACTCTCCTTCCCCCTGCATCACTTCACCTCTACTAGCCTGGCTAATTGCACTACAGCAGCTGATGTCCTTAAAGAAAAATACATACATTTTTTGTAAACTCCTGTCAGAGATATGCTTGCGATTCCAGCCTATGTCTCATAATGGGCACAAGTTTCCCCAATTAACCTTCGTTTTTCATCCATGACTGAGAGCCAGATGAATTATTAATCATAATGAACCCCCCATATAATGGTCCTTTAGCCACCACACATATAGGCAGGTCACAAGTGGCAGCATGAACCAGATGCAGAACTGATGGGTGCAAAACCTTTTCTTAAAAAAAAAAAACACTGAAAAGGCATCATTCACCAGTGTGACAAGGTGGGGTGGGGGAAGAGATATTCCGCCCTCGTGGGTCTCGCGCTCTCCCGGCCTGGCCGGTGGTGCAGCTGGGGAAGGGTCAAGGGAGGGGCTGGGACCTGCTCTGCCCCTGTGTACTGCTACCTTCCCTTCGGGGTAGTCCGTGGTCTGCTCCCTGCTTCCCCAGCCAGGTATTCTGCCCTTCGGGGCTGCGGTAGCAACCGTGGAAGCTGCAAGCCTCTGTAGGCTGCAGGCCGCAGGCTGCAGCCTGCCAGCTCCAAGCCGCCAACTCCAACTGCAGGCTTTCGAGCTGCAAGCCTCCAAAGCTGTAAACTGTAACGGTGACTCCAAACTATAACTAACTCCAACCTCCGTCTTCCACATCTCCTCTCTCCAAACTCCACAACCCACACTGCCTGCCTGCCCCTGCAGGCTTTTAAGTTTTTGGGGTGGGGCTCCTTAATTGGCCCCAGGTGTCCTAATTGCCTAAACTGCCCCAGGTGGCCTAATTAGTTAAACAGCCCCAGGTGGCCTAATTGCCTAATCAGCCCCAGCTGAATTACCCAGGGAATAGGGCTTTGTTGAGCCTGGGGCTAATATACATGCCTTCTAATACTTTCTCATAGCCGTCCGGCCTGACCCTGTCACACCAATCAGTATGTATTATGAACCGACTGCTGGTCTTCCACTTTTCAGGGCAACCATACTTCTTGTATTTTGGAGGGCCAGTTGCTTGCCTCCTCTGTGAAAAAACGTGTCCCAGAGCCATCGTTTACCATGGTCTTGCCTTTACAGAATGTGCCTCAAGGCTATGTTTTTGTTCTATCATCACATATGTTCTGAATGGGTTCATAGCCACCTGTGGTACTACATCTTCCTCCCTTCACAAACCCTTTGTCTACCCTTCCTCCCCAGAGCAGGTAGACTCTTTAGGAACATAAGCACTGGGAAGCATGATCACATGTAGGTCTGTAATTTTCTGTAAAAGGGACTTTTGACAGAAATGTTTGAATATGCAGCATTAGGCAGGCTGCCCTACTAAATGTGTCTTTTCTTAGCACATATGTCCTATTAAAACTAGCATAGCCCCTTGGGTGCTGGCACAATGCCATCTTAACACATGGCCATGAGGGTACACTATGTATAAGCTTCAAATGTGCTTGCTGAAAGTAGGATCAAGAGTCAGGAGTATTGCAGTGATAGTCTCACTTCCTTACCCATAGATAAAAACTTAAGCCACTTTTTCCAATGTCAGCTAATTTTGAGTGCCCAATTTTAGATGTCTTGTGTCTGATTAATTGGTGTTGAGGATCCACAGATTCAAATTGTCTTGGAGAGACTGTGGGTATTACTTCAGCTGATGTGGGGAGGTGGACAGCAGCCTTGCTGATTCTCCCAGTGTTGGTGTGGTTGCTGAAGTGGAATTCCCTTTCCAGCCCCTCCACGTTCCCGCTTCATTAGCCACACTATACAGGCTTTATGCAGGCAAAGTGGATTTCACCTACAGAGAACACAAATAAAACCAGACAATGCAGCTAAATATAGTGAACTCTGGGCTCTGATGAACCAAGGCTGGTCTTCGGTTGGGAAGGAGGATAATTAGGTTGGAGAGAAGTGCAGAAATGAAGTTTCAAACATTTTGAGGCTCTCAGAAGGAGAACTCTGAATTTAGAGCTCATGACAGTTGCCAAATGGGCAATCCTGGAGAAAAGGCAAATCCTGACATTACAGAAGCAACCCGCGCTGCTTTGTCTATGTGCTTGTAACATACCCAGAATACAATCTAGATTAGTGAGTAGCTGGGTCACCTCTCCCCTGTAACCTGGGGTGCTGTTTACAGTGCTTGGCTGTTGCTGCCATTCCTGGACTGCTCACAAACAGCCTCTAGCATTTAAGTCACTGCCAGCTATGTCTATGTGCACTTGCAACATGGCACTCACACCCAAGTTTTTACCAGCCTGAATTATATAGCAGAGACACTTCACACTCCCAGTCCCAAACAGTCCTGGGGAAAAAATGTCTTGTACTGCCCAGCCCTCTTCTAGATGATACAAGCTCATATAAAGCTCATCATTTTATTAATAGAAATGATGTGCACAAATCCTCTTATCCCAAATGGAGTTTCCCAAACACTTCTATTCAAACAATAAAACAAGTTTATTAACTACAAAGAAATAGATTTTAAGTGTGTACAAGTAATGAGACCTAAAAGTCAGAAATGGTTACAAGAGAAATAAAGATAAAACACAACTAATGTCCAATTTAACAAGCGATGTTAAATTAAAAGCAAAGTTCTCAGCATACACTCTCAATAGTCTTACTGACCAAACTTCTAGGCCATGACCCCTTCTTCTGTATAATGTCTGCTTCCTTTGTTCCTTCTGGTGTAATGAATCGAGGGACAGAGAGAGACAGAGGAGTGGGGGGTCCCTTGGGCTGTTTCTCCTGTCTTTTAATAGTCCTCTCCCCTCCTTTGATAAGCAGCTCCAGTTGGGATTATGGCCACAGGCAGACTGTGGATGTGAACCCTAGGCTGTGTCTTTGCTAACGTGTGGATTTTCTGCCCAGGCCTCTTTTCCTGTGAATAGCCACTTACCAGGTAATGGCCTATTGACTTTGTTTACACCAGGTTGAAGTATCTGTTTGCCCTTTGTCTATGAGGAACTGGTTTGGCCATTCCTAATACTTGGAACATGTTTTAGTAAAACCATACAGTGGAATCTTATAATTTTCATATAATGTTGCCACACATGTTTACCAGGACAATGATGACCAGCAAATTATAAGTTTTCAAATGATACCTCACAAGGCACACTTTGTACAAAGATTACTACAATAGTGGATGCAGGTATATTCTGTCACTATACCCTTACCGTGTTCTAAGCAGGCTTCTAGAAGAGGAAGTGCAGCTTTCTGTCCATACTCTTTCATTCCTTGACCTCTTTACTGTGAGCAAGGATGCTTGCAGTGGTGGGCGTGGAGAGGTGCCACGGAAGTTTCGGTAATGTGGATACCAGTCCTTGGTCAGGATATACAGCTAGAGTGAAAAAGGAGCTCTGCTGAAATAAATGGAGCTCTGCTGATTTATACCACTTAAGAAACTGGCCCATAATCTCAGTCCTTCGCATATATCAGGTCTCAGGAAGCTTGCTCATGTTCTGTGGAATAGAAACATGTCACAGTTCTCCCACTGCAAATGCTTTTTGTGCCTTGGGCTGTGTTTTTTGAAGTCATAGAAGTTGTGGTAGGAGGAATCACTACCTATTTTCACAGTCACTCCACTTACACTAATAACTTCCATCTCATATTTGTTATTTATTATGTTATAGTTGACTAAGTGTCATAGGTACTTCTGACAAAACAAAGAGAAGTGTCTACTTGCCCCATTCTAAGTTTCAGACATGATGCAATAAGTGAGGGTTACCAACAGCCAGGAGGAAATGGGATGGGGTAAAAAAAAATGATGGCTTCCCAAAATCCCAAGATTACTCAGTTTAAACATGGGCATGTCTTTGCTGCTGCTAGATTTCTTGTGTTTGTTTGTTCTGGTTTTTGTAAATAAGTAGTAAGGAAAATAAGAGGGAAGGGAGAGAAGAGTAACAGTTCAGGTATTGTATTAAGTCAGTGTCATTCTCTCCCTCATCTCTTATCTTCCTTGCTATTTAAAATGAAATAAATTGTCTTTAGAGGGCGTTTCCCTAACAAAATTTCCAGCTACCACATTCACGTGCAGGGTTCGTACACAAGATTTGAACTCCTTGGAGTATTTTGGATTAACCTCAGTCATAGCAGCACAGGGAAGATTGTATGATGATTCTTTGTTGCATAAGGCATTTTAAGGCATATCTGGCCTCCATCTCACACTCATCTTCTGGTTTCTTGCTATCATTACTGTAAACTACTGGCATGAAAAATACGAGACTGAAGTTATGGGCTACATTATTTACAATAATGATATGTCATTTAAAGCTTCTTGTGATATTATTTCTTTGGGTCTTTATCCTTCATTGTGTCCTCTGTGATTATTGTCAGCACCACAGTACATAACTGTGGTAAGAAAAATATTATAGAGTAAAATGGAGAATAATACCTCCAGCCCCTTCCTTCTAATAACCTTGTATAATCCTTTTAAAGGAGACCAGGCCTAGGGCATAACCAGTGAGGGGCCCCCAACATCTTCAAGGCCTTAAACACATTTGTAGTTTGTTGGTCTCCTTTCTTCTCATTCTTTTTATAAAATATGACCACGCTGAAAAAGGAAAATATCAATTAAAAATAAAATGATGTCCATTTTATAATTGTAATAGTATGAAGAATAAAATATTACTACCGCACTAAAAGGTAAAATCATATAGCTGTAATATAACGCACGATGCATATAGCTTGTTGAGATTTCACCGACTTCCATCAAAACTGATAAAATCAGCTTTTACATTGTCTTCTTCATTCTGAAATCACTACCATTCTGCTGAAGTCCTTGATTTTAATGGCAGCCAGATTGTGCCCTGACTGCCAATTTATTCCTAATATCAGAAGGACCTGATGTTTAAAGGAAGCCATGAATACACTCAAAAGGAAAAATGTGTTAGGCCATTTTCATCTTTCGCACACTGCAAGATTCAGACTTCTTTATGTGAAGAGCTGCTTGGTAATTATAGAGCATATGCATGCATATTCAATGCTTACGTGTTAATAAAAGGCAACAACATATGCTCTGTCAGTGAAACTACATGATTTGCATTGCAATGATGAAGACAGAGAAGACTAGAAACCACAGCTGCTGTAACAGCAACAGAATGAGAGTTATGTTCAATAGCCATGGAGCAAAAGGTCTGGAGCTGCGAATAGGAGTTCCAAGTGATTTTTTAGCATCTGATCACCATCATACCACACAAATAATAAAGTGAATGTGATGGTATCATTATTAGTCTGGTCACACTGGGCCAGATTCTGAGCCCCTCACTGCTGAATTGTAACTTACACCCAAAAGAGCCCTGCTGAAGTTAATAGAACTATTCATGGAGCAGAGTGCTACCCAGCATAAAGGTATCAGAATCTAGTCCAAGGTGATTTCCTAAGTAGTCCTGAGAACCTTTACAGTGGCCCTCACAAGGACAAATGTAAAACCATTATGAAACAGAGAGCAACAAGAAACGTACGTTACTAACATGACTGAAAGGCCACAGCTGGCTTTTTTACGAGCAGTGTATAATTGCCTGGGATGTCTGTTCACTTCACACAAGTCCTGACATGGTTAATGTGGGCCAGGAGGGGCCAATTAACCTTATAGGCTGCATCTGGAGAGTAGCTGGGGTTTTAGGCTAATTGCAGATCAAGCCCATTTGGGGGGGAGGATCTGGATTAGGATTACAAAACCCGGAAGTGAGAGGAGGTGGCATTAGCTGCAGGGAAGGGGCCTGGAGTCAGTCTCTAGAGCAGAGGTTCTCAACTCCAGACCACTTGTGGCCCAATCAGCACACAGCTGCGACCCATGTGACATCTCAGGGCCACAAAGTTAGTATATATACTGTGTGGATGAGGCCCCCATAACACATAGAGAACTTCATATGTGGCTCAAAATGGTAAATAGGTTGAGAACCACTGCTCTTCAGGGAAAGGGAGCTGGTCAGGGACCAGGAGGAAGTCCAGTGGAAGACTAAGCTCTGGGATCCTCCCCTGGACTAGAAAGTCTGGCAAGCGGCCAAGAGGGGGTGAAGTAGCCATGAGGAGCAGAGGGCACTGGAATAAACCCAGTGATAGAGCAGGAGATGGGGAGGAGCTCTGGGAAACAACAACAGGGACTGACACTGAGCAGACTGGATTGCTACTCAGACAGTTCCTGGGCTAGAGCCTGGAGTGCTGGGTGGGACTGGATTCCCTACCAACCACTGCGAAGTGGCACAGGACCTAGGGGTGGAATGGAAGGAAGACTGAGGCAGCATCTGGACAGGTTTTCTGATGGGCCTTTGATACTCCAGAAGGAGGTCGGGGAGGAGGGGACACACTGCATAGTGGCCTGGCTGGAAGGCTGAGTCAGGAAGAGGGAGCATTTTGAGTTGCGATAAGAGAGTCTGTCCACGGCCTGGGCAATAGGGCACATCCTCTGATGCCCCAGAAACATCTCAGACGCTCTCTAGTAAACAACAACTGTCAGAATGTATTTATATTCCCCTTAATACGACCTTGTACAGCAACATATTTACAGTGTTTCTTGCCCGTTAGCCCTTTCCCACAGGCCCAGAGGGGAATAGAGGACACCCTTTCTTGAGATCTCAGCACATCCTGGGTTCAGCTAGCCCAGGTCCTCTCTCTCTCACTGCCTTTGTGTGTCTTTCTTTAAACCCCTCAGCTGATGGCTAATTGGTGAGGAAGCCCTCCCAGCCTGATCAGCTAATTAGCCACCTGTCATTCATCAGCCTTCTCCAGAGGAAACGATTGAGGCCTGAGGATATGTCTACATGGCAATTAGAAAACCAGCAGCACACAGCCTAAGAGCCTGAGTCAACTGACTTGGGCTGCTGGGCTAAAAATTGCTATGTAGATGTTTGGGCTCAGGCTGGAGCCTGGACTTTGAGATCTTCCCCACTCATGGGATCTCAGAGTCTGGGCTCCAGCCTGAACCCAACTGACTACACTCCACTTTTATAGCCCCGTGAGCCTGAGTCAGCTGACCTAGGACAGCCGTGACTGTGCTGAGAGTCTTTTATCACAGTGTAGATGTAGCCTAAGAGATCAGAGTGTTGGCTTAGCAGCTAGAGAGTCTAGCATTCTGTCACAAGGTGCCATACAGGGCAAAGCTCATTCCCAGACCTAACCAGCCCTTTACACGTCCTTGGCCAAAATGGAATTCTGCACACATTTATGCCCCCATGTTAAAAATATTACATAAGCACACAGCAAACACTGCTCTCTACTGTTCCACTGCACAGTGTGGAACATAGATCATTTTCTCCCAGAGCATATTAGCTTACGCTAGAGAGGAAATACATTTATTATTGCTTTTATTAATGCTTTTATTTTGTTTTAAGAGAGAATGAATGGAAGATGCCATCTGTTGCCACCCCCTCAAAACACAGTAGGACTCCAAGAACTTTACCACTCCTGGAATTAGAGAGAATCTAAGAGTGGATCTCTTTCAAATTCTTTTTTACTCTCTTGCTTACAGTACAGCAGAAATACAACCACCACCAAGTAAAGGAGGTCACATTTCACACTTGAGATTTACTCAGTGATAACAGTAGCCTGCTTGATTCCTGGGATGACCAAAAAGATTATTTATATCAGTGCTCCAAGGCTTGCACTGATTTCCTTTGTGGCACCATTTTTATTATTTGTATAATAGTAAAGAAACCAATGCCTCTTTTTATTAGGCACTGTGCAAAGAGATCACATTCCAATTTAAAATGGGATGCAACAGTGCACTGTGGTCAGCCATTTGGAGGGAGAGAAAGAGGATGAGGGAAACAATAACAAAAACATGTCACACTTCAACCTTACAAAGTCTTATGCCTCAGTTTCCTTGTTTGTAAAAGCGGAACAATGTTTTTGAAGCACATGGAGATCTTTGAATGGCTGAAGGGTACAAGTGCAAAGTGTTATTATATTTGTCACCAGTTCAGAACAACTGCACCTGTATTCCCCCCTCGGTAGTTCAGCAAGGGCACTCAATCAGGCTTCTGGCTCCCCAGCTGCCACCACTCTTAGGTGTCTCCCCCTCCTGACTGGGGTATTTCTATGTCCCACTGTTCCCTGTCTACACTGTGAATTCCCCAGCAAGTGAGACTGTTTAAAAGGCTTTTCTTTGACATCTCCTCAGAAGCTATAAACAGGGTAATTGCTCCCAGTCAAGGTACCACACAGCCCTTTCTAAGCAAGCACATTTATTCTTAAGGTAAAAGCATTACAGACACAACATTAAAAACAATATAAGAACTTACTCTCATGCTAAAAGCTTACTGGAGATCATGCCAACATTTCCACAAGTGCTCTGGTTGGTGTCAGTCCCTCCAATACTTCACCGAGGATCAGGGCCCTCCCCTTGGACAGAAGACCCTGTCCATATGCTGGATCAGAACAAAGGTCTTGAGTCAGTTTAAACTTAGGCTTTTTATCCATAAGTCCTTTCTTCATCTGCTGGCCTCTGGTGAATCCAGTTT
Source organism: Mesoclemmys tuberculata (assembly GCA_007922155.1). Lineage (NCBI taxonomy): Eukaryota > Metazoa > Chordata > Testudines > Chelidae > Mesoclemmys > Mesoclemmys tuberculata. The sequence continues at coordinate 17,542,533 of ML675629.1, read as the reverse complement.
GAACTACAGTAGTGTATGCGAGCCTCTCCAGGAAAGGGTAGCTGTCTGGAGGTGTTACAGCCTGAGTGAATTTGCCTAATTATTCTCCACTGTTCATAGTTCCTGGAGGGGTTGTGTTCACCCTCCCCAATGGAATTATATACAATCCCTGGCCACAAGAATACATAAACTTAATACAGTAACATCTCCCAAAGACACTGCAGGAAGTTGTCACAATATTGATCTCTGGAGTTCCTAACATTGGGCTTCTCACTCATAGACTCATAGACTCATAGACTCATAGGTCAGAAGGGACCAATATGATCATCTAGTCTGACCTCCCGCACAAGGCAGGCCACAAAACCCTACCCATACACATTTATAACAACCCCGAACCCATGACTGAGTTATTGAAATCCTCAAAAGTGAGATTTGAAGACCTCAAGCTGCAGGGAATCCACCAGCAAGCGACTCATGCCCCATGCTGCAGAGGAAGGCGAAAAACCTCCGTGGCCCCTGCCAATCCGCCCCGGAGGAAAATTCCTTCCCGACCCCAAATATGGCGATCAGCTAAACCCTGAGCATGTGGGCAAGACTCACCAGCCAGCACCCAAAAAAGATTTCTCTGCAGTAACTCAGTTCCCATCCCATCCAACATTCCCACAGACCATTGAGCAGACTTATCTGCCGATAATCCAAAATCCAGAGAAGCCACCTTTCCCCCCTTTGTTCTGTCATAAAAAGATTGAGATCAATTGATGCACTGTTACTAACAATTCTTAGATTTGTCTGTGTAGTTCCTGATGGCAGGGCATTCTTGGGTCCAACAAAGATGAGGGTCCGATTCAGATCCCACATTGGTATAAATTAGGACTAATTCTACTGAAGTCAATGGAACCAATACATTCGTGCATTATTTTAAATAAGGACTCACATAAAATCTGTCCCCCCTCAAGCCTATTATAAACCTTGCATCCCAGCAGTATGTGCTCACAAAGGGGAAAAAAAGGACTGGGGAATCTGTTAATTTGTTTTCCTATTAAATTTTTTTTCCCCTTTAGAACTAGAGGTGAGAAGCTGAAACTAGCAGGTGGAAGGAGCAAAAGTTTTATTTTGAATTTATTTTTCATTTTGGAGAGGAGAAAAACAAAACAAAAATCAAAGCTTCATTTGGGCTGAAAGAAACATGTCAACCATCAATTTGAAATAACATTGTTTCCAAAATTTTGACATTTCAGAAATTTTTGCTTTTAATTTTTTCTTTTTTGGCCAAAAGTATTCACTGAATTTGACCCGAATGTTAGTTAGTTGAATTAATTCTGTCATCATAATTTTATCAGGCAATGAATTAATTGTCTATAAATACCATGAAATCAAATGAAGTTTAAAATAGATCAAAAAGTTTTGATGGCTGCATTATACACAAGAACTGCAACAGCAAGAATTAAAAGAAAATAGTAAGTATTTCCCCTTATGAAAGAAAGAGCCATTCTGCTGGGTAGTTTAAACTAGGTATCCAAGAGGCACAATGGCTAATTGCAAAGGAAATATTATGTGAATTTAATTCAAACATTGTCTTCTGTTATATTGTGATATTTTTCCAATAAATGAAAGTGTCAGAATTATGATAAGTAAGGCTATGAGTTAGGATACATGCCTCTTTCTTCTTCCTTATGGTTCCCCCTCAGTGTTTTCTTCTTGAGCATTAGCTCAGCTGCTGGTCTCCCTTGAGCTCTTCGTCTGATCTTCCTTAGTTTTTCCATATCAGAATATCTGTTGTGGCTATCAAATCTTGCAGGATCAGACCCTAAATTTGTTGCCGGCTGCTTATATCCTTCAGACTCTGGATATCACCAGGCAATCATTCTCAGTTAAAAGAGAGATTTTTTTCTCCTAGAGTTGGAGGTTCAGACACAACAAGGCCAGTCTGGAAAACAGACCCGGGAACTCCTATTATTCTGCCTAAGAGTATTACTATTTCTTTATGTCTCCTTGTTCCAGATCTGCCACGGAAAAATTCTGATTCTAAGGCAGGCTAAATCTGTTCACATATCTAAACTAGCGTTTTAGTAGTTTTCTTGTTACTGCAGGAATCCACTTGTTTTTTGATGCAATACACATTTTGGCATAGTTAAATTAAGCAACAAATGAAGAAGCCAAACAATATATGGGGTTTGGTCTATTACTCATCTTTTAAAAAAAGTTTTAGATATATGAGATATCCAGATCTTAATGCCCAAACCTGGTGTTTTTCTAATGACCCTGTCCATTTGGGAGGAGCAGTACAGAGATTAGTTAATTGTTGCGCCTTCCTCTGACATCAGTGGTGTCCCAGTGGAAGAAAAAAATCAGTGACACTGAATCTGAATATTTTCTGGATCTATTTACACACTTACACCAGTTATGGAACAGAGGTGGTGAAAGAGCATGCAGGACAACCCTTCAGGCATTTCAGTCCAACACCAGTATCCAGTTCCCAGACATCAACTCTGCCTCAGAAATTGACTCTAATTAGAGACCAAAGGCATCCCAGAAAACTGGCCCAAAACAAGTGTGACTGGTCCCAAAAAATCTGCACAAAGCTGGGGACTAGGTTTGCCAGGTCAAAAGTTGCTTATAATATGATGACTTGGCAACATTTTAAACTCCTGCTGCTTGCAAAGCTTCCTTTCCAAAGTTTCCACTGCTTCTGTACAGAATCTTGCATAACAAAAAACTACAATAACACAGCATGTCTTCCCAGGACTGAACATTTGCTCACATGCTAAGAAAACTATGTGCAACAGCAACTTTATGAAACAAGTAAAACCAGGCCCTGCCCTGAAAACCTTACCATTTTACATCAACAAAAACAAAGCAGTTCAGACATTGGAGAACTGTATTAAGAGCATCCGTGAGGAAATCAAAGTTTACGAGATTCATGCAAGATGTTTTGAAGAGGGCTTTGAAGGAGTCTAGGAAGGCATTTGGTATTCAAGAGGTAGATGAACAGCTGTTCCAAACATAAGAGGCAACAGGAGAAAAGGCGCAAAGCAGAGGATGGGAGGAGATGAAGGGAGCAGTAAGAGAAGGACTGGAAGGAATATAATGAACAAGAGGGCGAGTAGGAGGAAGAGAAAGCTGAGATGTAGGTGGGTGAGACAGCACAGTGTGAAAGGCCATGAAGGTGATGCCAAATGAGAGGCAGAAAATCGTGAGTTGAACGTTGAATCATAAGAAGTTTATGATCACAAAGGCTGCCCCAGCTACTCTTAATTTATACCAAGAATCCTGCAAAGTAACAATCCCTGTCCACAACACATTATATGAAAATCAATATTCATCATTGTGGGTTAAGCAATATGCAATGAGTCACTTAGCTGATGACTATATGAGTGTGACTGAGCAGTTATAAAAGTTCAAAATGCAATAGAGGGAAAAGAGCATGAATCAGCACAAAGGAGTACACTATAACAAAGAATAACACCATAGTCTCTCTTAAAAATTTGGTGCAGTAACCTTATTATTGTACAACAGAAACAAGTGCATTCTTCCACCCCAATCAGCCACACTTAGGTACTTATTTATTCTTCACACCACCATATATCCTCACAACACCCTGTGAGGTATCCCTATTTTACAGATGGGGAACAGAGACATAGAAAGACTAAATGACTTGAAAGAACATCTGTGATAGAGAAGGGAATTGAACCCAGGTTTCCTAAATGCCCTAGCCACTGGCCTCTCCTTTTTCTCTTTAACTACAGCTTAATACATGCATGTATTTATTGAACAGACTGAATAAAGACCTCTTGCTACAGTCTTGTTCCATGTAGAAATAGAAATAGATTGCATGAAGGACTATACACTGGGGTCATGAGTAGTTAGGATCACCATACATACCAACTTGGCCTCACCCCATTACATCCTCCAACAAGATCTACAGAACTACCACTTCATAGCTTTTCAGGGACTAGGACTGATAGGTATTTGCCATACGTGGAGGGCCTATGCCCAACTGACGAGGCCATCCACTTGTCTAATCTTCTCTTCTCACAATTGTTGTCAGCTCCTGGAGCTGAACTTTCCAACAGTTGCTCCTGTTGATCCTCAGGGGACAAAAGGTTGTGTTTATTATTTGGATTTAGCAGTTGGATTTGTATTTGGTTTGTGTGTCATCTTGCAATGGTGCTTATGCAGCCCTTAGGGGAAACTTTGTAGTTTATAGCAAGATTTTAAAAACAGGAGCCTAATTTTAGGCCCCTGAATCTATAGTTGGATGTCACAAAAACCTGAATTTTAAAAGTCCTAAGATTCCAAAAGGCCCGGTTATTCAGCATTTTGAAAACAAGGCACCTAGCCATGGATTTGCATGTGTTTTAATTTCAGTATCAATATGCTCAGTGAAAGTCTGTGGGTCCATTGCATATGGGAAAAGTTTCCACTGACTCATTCCAGCCTACATCATGGATCTTGTCTCTCTCCTGCTATCCCCATTTTCTATTTTCATCTAACACTGGCCTGCTCTCTGCTCCTCCATACACTCTAGCCATTCTTGGTGCAAAAGCCTTCTCCACTGCAAGTCCTGACATCTGGGAACAGCCTTTCTTAATCACTTATCAGCTCTTAAACTCCATTCACATCTTTTCTTCCTTGCCTGAATCACTTAGTGAAATGCTGTAGTCTGTGGTATGCAGGTCAGACTAGATGAGCAGTCGATGGGAGATACGCAAGTGACGTAAATCGCTTGTGTATCTCCCGCCGACTTCGCTGCGTCTGCTCCGTTCACACTGCGCTGTACCAAACGGAACAGCATTCCCTTTGATGCAGCGCTATGCCACTTACCGGGGTGGTTTTCCTACGTTGATTGCTGGATCGACTGAGTGGGTCTACACAGACCGCTCAGTCGATCCAGAGCAATTGATCTGATGGTGGCGAATTTGCCACTGTCAGCATGGACCCAGCCTAAGGCTATGTCTACACTAGAGAGCTTATAGTGGAGCAGCTGCATCTATGCAGTTGCACTTCTGTAAACTCCCTAGTGTAGCCGTTCTAAGCCAATGAGAGAAAGCTCTCCTGTCAACTTAATTAATCCACTCCTAACAAGCAGCAGCAGCTATGTCGGCAGTAGACGTTCTCCTACCGACATAGCCCTGTCCACACCTGCACTTTTGTCAGTGAAACTTATGTCGCTCAAGGGGGCGGTTTATTCACACCCTGGAGTGACATAAATTATACTGACAAACGTGATAGTGTAGAAGACATAGTGTACATTTACATTATGGAGTGTTTTAGGATACAGGTTGTAAATAAAATAAGGCTGTATTGTACTGTACTACTCCGGCATTCCTAAACTTCTGATGGCATTCGTGGCAGGATGTGCCAGCCCTTTACGGAACAGTCTGGAATTTACACCTGAAGCAAGCCTGGTGCAATCAAGGATTCCCCTGCCTTGCCCTGGCTGTAAGCACCGGACAATTATTTAAAGGAGTAATACACCACGATAGCATTTACCTAGTCAATAGTAGGAGGACCACATCCTATTATTATTTAGACCACAAATGCAGTATATGATGGGACTACACAGTTGGAGTTTATATTGTAAAACATATTACAATAACACTGCAAGCTACAATATGTGAGACCTTTATTATTTTGAGGTTGAGAAATTTCATTCTGTACCATACCCTCTTGTTTGCATTTCTCAGTTTTCCTCTTAGAAATTACCCAGAAAGGGTATCGATTCAATCCAGGATTTTATTCCATGCACATCTTCTTTTAAAAGATTGCTCTTCAAAACTCCACAGCCATGGAGGACTCAGCAAATAATTAGAGACAGCCTCTGATTAAAGACTTTTGGGAACTGAAATAGTTTTCCTCATCCATAAACATCCTGTCTTGGCCACTTGATCCATGACCTGACAATGTGAAGTGTCACCTAAAAGCAACAGCTTTTCTGGCAGAACAAGTGGTAGCAGCTGTTGCATTAACTGTGTTGAGTGACAACATGCAACATGCTAGAGGCTAAAAAGGCCTTGGTTCTTATACACTGCTGGACTCCCCCACCTCTCCACCTCGTGATTCTGGATTCTCTGGACAGTACCTAATCATGCACAGCTGTGCCAAATTGTGACTGGCCCTGCACAGGCATTAGAGGGGAAAGGGTACAAGATTTTTCCTCCACGTACAAAAGCATGTGTCTGCTGCCTTTGATGTTTATCAGAGTGAACCTTCTGCCTCTCTTGGGCCATGTCTATACTACAGCCTTAAGTCAACTTAAATTATGTTGTTGATTATAAGTTGCTTTAATAACATCAGTCGAGGAAGTCCACACATTGCTCTTTTTGTTGGCTGAGCATATTCACAGCTGTTGCTCTTCCATTGAGAGAGAGCATTACATTGTGGGTAACTATATCAGTGTGCAACTCACCACCCTCTGTCACCCTCTGCCAATGGGAACTATGAGAATGGAATGCTGTACATCATGGGGACACACTTGCCATCCCGTGATGCAGTTCTTTCCGTTCCATCATTCCATGGGCTTCTGACTTCATTTCAAGCTGTTTTTAACAGGCCCTCTAAACTGTGCGCCCGCCATCTCTGCCTGACAGCATGGATCCTGAGCTGCTCATCATTGTGGTGATGAGTGTTATGAACACAATGCAGCTAGTCATGTACTATTTCAGGACCTGTGAGACACAGTGAATAGATGATACCTACCCTGCTATCCTCCAGGGAGACAAATAATTCAAGATTGCTTGGGGCATTCACAGAACGCAATAGCTTGCAATGGTGGGCCATTGGTGCTGGGCTCGAAAAACTGAGTGGTGGGATCACATTGTGATGTATGTGTGGGATGACAAGCAGTGGCTGCAGAACTTTCAGATCCACAAAACCCACCTTTCTGGAACTGTGTGCAGAGCTCACCCCAGCACTGCACCGCAAGGACACCAGAATGAGAGCTGCCCTCACTGTGAAAAGTGAGTGGTGATCGTTGTGAGGAAGTGGGCAACTCCAAATTGCTACCGCTCAGTCACGAATCAGTTTGGAGTTGGAAAGTCCACCATGGGGGTTGCAGTGATACCAGTGTGCAAGGCCATAATTGTCTCCTCCTACAAAGGACTGTGACTCTTAATAATGCAGAGGAAATAATTGATGGCTTTGAGGCAATGGGATTCCCTAACTACGGTGGGGCGATAGATGGAGTGCATATCCCAATTTTGGCCCCAGACGATCTTGCAATGGAGTACACCAACCAAAAGGGCTACTTCTCCATGGTCTTGCAGATGTTGGTAGATCACCAGGGCCATTTCACTGGGATCAGTTGGGGTGATCAGAGAAGGTGCATTTTGCAGACACCTTTTGGAACACTGGACTGTATAGAAAGCTGCAAGCAGGGACTTTCTTTCCAGACCAGAAGATTCCAGTGGGGTATGTGGAAATGCCCATAGTGATCCTGGGAACCCCTCTGACTCCTTGTTCCTACAGCTCCTGAAACCTTAAACCAGGAACCTGGACATCAGCAAGGAGCGCTTCAACAACAGGCTCAGCAGGTGCCGAATGACCGTTGAATGTGCCTTTAAGCAATTAAAAGGGCGCTGGTGCTGTCTTCTTGGCTGGTTAGACCTCAGTGAGGAAAATATTCCCATGGTCATTGAAGCCTGCTACACTATCCATAATATATGCGAATTGAAGGGGGAAAAGTTTCACCAGGGGTGGACTGCCGAGGCTGATCAGCTGGCTGCTGATTTTGAACAGCCGAATACATGGGCAATTAGAGGGGCACAGCAGGAGGTCATTTGAATAAGGAAAGCTTTGAAGGTGCATTTTGACAAGGATTCCCAGTAATGCGTCTGTATGTGATGCATTGGTCCAGGCAATGCTTGCTTGCTGCCTTGAATTACTCCTCATCTGGGTTGAGTCCATTGGCCGCTGCCTCCAGTCCCCCTGAAGTATCCTCAGGGCTCTTGGCAGTGGCATTGGCCGCTTGCCACTTAGGATGGTGTGCAGCTTCTTATAGAAGGGGCATGACTTCGGTGCCTCACCAGAGAGACAGTTGGCCCTCCTTGCCTTCTGGTACACCTGCCTCAGCTCCTTGATTTTAGCACAACACTCCTGAATGTCCCTCTAGTAACTTTCTCTTGCATGCCACTTGCAACCAGCTCATGGATATCAAAATTCCTACAGCTGGAGTGAAGCCGTGACTGCACAGCCTCTCCTCTTCATATATGCAGCAGATTGAACAGCTCTGGTGTGCTCAGTTAAGAAGAGCATTTGGTGCGTAAAGCTGGCATGGTCAGCTGGGAAAATGCTGTGTGAGCTCTGCCCACTGAGCAAACATGAAGAGGAATTTTTAAAATTCCTGAGCCTTTAAACAGGGGAAGGATGCATACCTTTGCACCTTCAGGGCAGCAGAGTTCAAACTGCTGACCAGAGTGGTCATGGTGGGCATTGTGGGATGCCTTCTGGAGGCCATTTATAGCGATATAACTTAGTGCAGTGTCCACAGTGACACTGTGTTGCTCTAACTCTGTTGCAAAAAGCTCTGTGCCGCTCGTTGAGGTTGTTTTATTTTGTCAGTATTGCAGGGGAGTTATATCAGCAGTAGGAGCATTTCAGTATGTACACCTCCCCTGTTGTGTGATGAAAGCTGACTTCTGCAGTGTAGACAAGGCCTTAGTGTAGCTCTGCCTGCAGGCTGTTAATAACTGCAGTCAAGGTACGGCTGAAGCTAGTGAAAATTCAAGTGTAAACTTTTCAAATTGTTTATCCTGGTTCTATTTTGCCAACATGGTGCTGAACAAAGACAGTGGGTCTATTGGTCTGCTGGTTGCTGATGCTATTGGTCCAACAGTTAAAATCAAGAGACCAGTAGAAAGATGCTAATAGAGCCTACTGCAGCTTCCACAAGGGTTACTATGAGGCTGTGAATAGTGAGGTTAATCCTTGATAAATAGCATGTAGATAAATTAAATTGGAATGTAGGCAGAGAAGAAGTAGTGATGCACAGAATCCCAACTGTATTCTTGAAACCTGGCAACATCTTAGAACAATACAGTCTCAGTTCATTATTTAAAGATCATTTAATAAGCAAAACCATTTCTTTTCTCAAACTTGTTGAAATCCTTTACAAACAAAAAGTTGGCTTGAAATGCTGATTCCCCTTATGGTGGTTCGTGTCAACGTCTGACAAAGGTATTTTATTTTGTCATTCTCCCAATAGCTTTGGAATCAGCTTGTGTTGTTTGAAAACGATGATACATGAACTAGAATAATATAAGCAAAAAAACCTTCTTCAGTTAGGTCTTGCTGTTCTCATTCCCTCTCTCTTCCTCTTATTCCTGCACTGACTGCTATTCCCTTTAAATAAAATGTAGTAAACAGAATAGTCAGTAGTTTCCTCCTCAGGAGATTTTTCTTTGCAACTAGTTCTCATTACCTCTCATCTGAACCACTTTCTTTTTCCTCCATCTGCCACAGCAGGAAAGCCTAGAACAAAGTACACATGCCAAAATGATTCTATATACACATTTACATTCCTGTGGTTTTAAAAACAGAAACATATATTAAAACTTGCAATTTCCAGGTACTACACAGTAAGTATGAGGATGAGTCTACTGGATAATTTAGTCTTGGTTGGTCCTGCTTTGAATAGGGAGTTGGACTAGGTGACCTCCTGAGGTCCCTTCCAACCCTAATCTTCTGTGATTCTAAGCAACACATCAGGTATCCGAATTCCTGAGTCCAACATCCACCTCACAAAACACTCACTTTGAATCTGATTCTGCAACCTTTACTCACTTTTATTAGCAGTTATTCGTTGAAATACATCTATTTAAATCAACAGGATTCCATACTTGAGTAAATGCTCCTCAAGGTGAGAACAGTTGCAGAACAGGGTCCAACAAAATGTAAGTTACTTGTCTTTTCCTTTCTCTTGTTCAGCCGTCCTTTGTATAACATAGGTAGACCGGTAATGCATTCCTCATAGGGCTCTTCTGAGGTTCACTGAGTGTGACATATGGCAGGGTACTATCTAGACTATTGGGCAGCTGTGTCACCTCGGCCAACATGGGTTGCCTTTTACATTGCTTCACTGTGAGAGCAATCACTACTGGCTGGCTTACACACAGCCTTCAGCATGTAAATTACCCCCCAGCTATACTGCAAGAGTGCTTCAGCCATCCAGCCTGCTACCCGGGAATTATACTGCAGAGCAACACCAGCAAATTCCTACTCCCAGACTTGTCCCCAGAAACGTGCATCTTGTCAAGAAGGGTGCTGGGCAGAACAATACTTGCCCATCGAAAGTCAGTCAGTTCATTAATCGATAATGATATGCACAAACCCTGTTATCTCAACTGGAGGTTCCTACACACTTCAATTCAAACACGCTGGTGTAGATAATACAGAAAGATGGATTTTAAGTGATTACAAGTAATGAGGCATAATAACCAATTCTGACTATAAAGGAAATAAAAGATAAAACACAACTAACATCTAATTTAGCAAGGTAAATAAATTCAAAGCAAAGGTTTTTCTCACCGCATGTATTCAGTAGTCTGGCTGGATTTTTCAGCCAGGTCCCCTCCCCAGTTCAGCGATGCTTCTTTTGTCTTTTAAACATTGTTGATGCTCTGAGTAGGGAAGAGAGGTGATTTAGGGCCTTTTGTTCCTCATTTTTATAAGATATAAATCCTCTTTGAGAATCATCTCCAGCTGGGGTTTAGATAACAGCAAGTTTGTTCCTTTGCCAAAATGTAAATTTTTCACTCACACCCTTCTTCCTGCTTAACCAGGTGATAATACATTTGATTATGTTGACACCTGCCTGAGGTGTTGGCTAGCCTTTTGTCTCTGGGGAACTGGCATGAAGCTGTTTTCCCAAACTTAGAACATGCCTTATACAGTAGAGTTTCATAACGTTACATACAACGTTGCCACACATATTTTATCAGGACAATAATGTTCAGCAGATTATGAGTTTTCAAATGATAGCTCACAAAGCATACTTGAAACAAAATTTATCATAGACTTGTAAAAGGGGTGAACAGAGGAATACAGACTGTCACACTTAGCACTTGGAGATGTTCCATCAGATGATAGATGCTGTATATCATTACTGCAAAGGCACAGTACCTGCTATCCAGAATGTCTCCTTTCTATTAAGAAGTTAACTGATCTCTGGATTGGGAATGTCTGCACTGCACCGCAGTTCAGACTACAAAGGTGTGAATAGCAATGCATACCAAAATATTGTGCTGTTACTTCCCTGTGTGGACGCTGAGGGCATGAACTAAAAGGTTCCTAA
>ML675629.1:17509718-17531254 GCA_007922155.1 Mesoclemmys tuberculata | reverse complement strand
TAGACATAGCCTTATTCATACTCTCTTCTTTTTCATATTCACACAGCTTCACTGCAGTCCTTTACTACTGTGTGATTCTCATGATCACAAGGGAAATGTTGACTATAGCCAGCCACCTTGTAATGCTGTGTGTGTAAATCTGAGGGAGAAGAGGGCTGATTTACTTTTAAATTTTATTTCTTAAAGCAAAAGATGGGAAAAGAAACCCAGCCAACATTTCCCTTTACTACAGTACTGTACCTGTATTTCCCTATAAGATAAAGTGACCCTTAAATCTTGGAAGCTCTTTATTATTCCAATAGTGGATTTGCAATACAAAATAAATATTTGCTGGAGATGATTTTGTAAAGTAAAACGATTTTTTACTTTATCAGTAGTGATTGGCATGTTACATGTCAGAAACATAACACATTCCCACATGTACTTAATGGCGGAAAGAATTTCTAATTCCTAATTTCTGGTCAAATTATTCCTTTAATTATACTGGAGTAAATCCATTGTGTTCTGCAGAGATTAGCATCTGAACCACTGAGACAATGAGCTGAAATGGTTTGGCAAATAATGAATAGCTACGGATATGCTTCAGAAACCCATGAGAGTATCAATTATTTTGTTACCCACACAACTCCATAGTCAGCAAGAAAACCTATGTTTCCTATCATTCACTTCAAATCAGCACTGCTGGGGAAAGAGTTATGGCATCAGAAGATGCTCATAGACATATGTTATTAACATCAACGTAAGTAACTTAGGGGAATGGTTATCACAGCTCAGTGATGTATTTCATTCCCATTGCTTCTGCTGAGAAATGTGTAAGGCAGGTAGCAATTTCCAGCTGTATAATCATAAAGAGCTCCATCAATTAGCATTTATTTATTGCATTGTATGAAAAAACCCCGGAGGATATCTTGACAAATGTCAAGGTAAAAGTCTCCAGACATTTTACAGCATCTATTCATGCTGCTCCTGATATTTGTGCCCCCCTGCTGTCCAGTCCACAATACTTCCCAGTGGGAAGCTGATGGATGTGTATCTAGAGTCCAGGAGCTACAGAAAAGTGTCCCAGAGTTTTTTTTGGATGGAAGTAGTTGCTGGAAAGTAGTACTTCTTATTTCTCCCTAGTTAGCATTTATTGATAAATATAATTGGCCATATTCAGATATTATAAATGGGATTACATGTCAAAGATCAAATATTATGACTTCACTCCTCTTCAGGAAGAAACTCAGTGCCTGTTTCCTGACCATAGATAGCTTCAGCTTCATACATACACAAGTTTGTCAGCATGTACTATTCATGCACTTAAGGGCGCTGACCCATACATATGAGTACATGCTCAGCACTTTCAAATGGGTTTGTGGGGGAAAACACAATCACCTATGGACTGGTAACAAAATGCCAAAGCATGTGGTGGCGTCAGTGCAGCAAAGCATTTGTGGTGGCAAGTGTACACAATAAGTGGATCGCCAGTAGAGACCCACCAAAAACTAGACCCGGGTCAGTCTGTGGAAGCATAAGTGTGATGTGCACCAATTTTTTGGGAGGTGGAAAAAAAAGTTGAGGTTTCTTGATATTGTCAGCTATGCAGAGAATAGGGAAAGTTAGCACGATTTTATGGGCTTGGCCAGAAGGCTCCCTTTAGTTTACTTGATAGAACAGCTACTTAGGGCCCAGTAGGATCCTAGTTTGAGGGCTGGCAGCAGCAGTGCACAAGATATATGCACAACTGAATTCTCCAGTGAGTGACTGCGTTTGCTGCCTGCAGATTTGTTCATTTTCTAGAGCCAAAGTATGAGACACAGCATCTATTTCTATCACCGAGGGTTCAGGAAGCATCAAAAGTTGAGCAGGACCAGAACAATAATGATGTCACTTGTTCATTTGTGAGCGATAAGGCCAAATGTCAGCAGCACTGTAGCCCTACTAGGCCAATACATTCCTATTTTTGTGTAGAGCTGGACAAAGATTTTTTGGAAAATAGTGTATTTGCTGAAAAATGCAGTTTTGCTCAAGCCTGAAACTATTCACAAATTCACTGAATAGTTTCAACTGAACTGAAAAAATTCCAAAGTATTTTGGTAACGACAAAACCACACAGCTTGCTTTTACATTACCAAAACATTTCCACTTTTCATGCTGGAGTTTCTTAATTATCCATGCTAAAAAAAAAAAAAAAGGGAGGGATTTAAACAACAGAGGAAAAATGCCATGTGTTTTCATCTCACCCATTTAGCTTAAAAGCAACTAAACAAAATTTCCTCCAAGTTCCAGAAAAAAGGTAAGAATGATTCTTGGAGAAATTCTTCAGAAGCACAACATTTATTTTTGAGTGAATTAAAACTGGGGCTTGTAAAGGAAAGTTGCCTTTACAGTCCTGATTGTTGCTTTCTCTCTTGTGAAAACTATGAACTTGGAGCTCAGATACATCTGTGCTAGAACCTGAAGTTCAAGGTTCTGCAATGGACAAGACAGAATTTGGTTTATTTCAAATTCTCATCGCCTAGGTTGTTGGATCCCTGGAGCTGGCCCCAAGATTATTTTAAAGTAGATGAGAAGCAGAAATGGGGTATGGATGGTTGTACACCTCAGAACCACTGAGGGCAAATACAAACTTGTCGGTTGTCTGTATTTGTTCTATATGTTCCAGGTTTTTGATGACAAATGTATGAAGAACATGATGATGGTCTGAGATTCAAGTAAGTTGTAGATGGAGCAGCAGATGGTGTAACAGTTGCAAAGGGAGCAGATGTCTGGAACTGTAAGGAATGAGAGCTGGTTTGCCCCATTTCTGACAGCTGGAAAGGATAATGTCAGCACCTTCCCTGTGCCAAGGACCAAACTCCCACCTGCTGCGTGTGTGTAAATTTGCTTTTGAATTTTTTGATGAAGAAGAACAAAGTGGAATAAGTAAGGGAGAGATCTGAGGCAGCGTTTGAACTGGAAAAACAAAAGGACTGGTACAATGCTCACAATGGGTCAGAATCAACCTAGAATCCCACACACAGATGCTTCCTTCTTAAATGCTAATGGCCTGAAGTTCCCTCCCCTTTCATCTTCCCCTTTGTTCCAGAGAGATGCAAAATGCTCTAATGCTAAGAGGACATGTGGATACTTTATTGCTCTTTTCATCTCATCTTCATTCTCTCCCCTATTTATAATGGATCTTTTATTTTTCTTACCTTCTGTGTAGTGTTTTCCTTTCCTCTTTTACTATTTTCTTTCTTCATCTCTCATTACCATATCTTCCCTGAAATCCTCTGCACCTTTCCCTCCCTAGACCTTTGTTTCTTTCTACCGTATTATGTCCCTCTCTCCTCCCCAATTCCTCTCTCCCACATCCTCCCCCAGCTTCTCCAGTCCTTGTCCTTTCTTTCTCATCTTTTTACTGATGTCCTTCTCTAGTTTCTCTCCTATTTCTGTTCCTCTGTTCCTTCTCCACACACACACAGATCCTCTCTCACCCACTGTCAATGACCCTGCTAGTCCCTCTCCATCTTTCTCTCCTTCTCTGACCCCTCCAAATCTATCTCTCTTTGTTTTTCTTTGTCTTTCTGGGAAATGAGTCTCGCTCTCCTTTCTCCCATCTTCCTCCCCACAATCTGGCCTTCAATTCCTACTTTCTTACCCCTGTCTTCTCTCCATCCATATTTCTACAGCCAACCAAGTGGGAACACATCTTCCATATCTGAAAGCCTCAATGGTATTTCATTGAGTGCTCAGTGTAGACCGTAACATGTTATCCATATGCTCCGGCACCCAAATACTACCACAAGGGACCTAGCTTTTTATTAGCCAGACCTGGGTGTAGCAGTAGCTTTAAATAAAGGAAAAATACTTGCCTTTAAATTAGTATTAATCTATGGGTTCTAAGACACGCATGCTAACAATTCTATGCCATCAAAATTGAAATTGTGGTAGTAAATAAATGTCGGTTGCTTATTAATTATCTGAATAGAGGGGCATATTAACAGTTTATAGTACTTTACACGCCAACTGTGTGTGTGTGCATATAGTGTGTGTCTCTGTGTGTATTATGCAACATTTGATTGTTGGTTTGTTTGTTTTTTTGTCCAAATAATAGCATTTCTGGAAAAGCTGCAAAAATCAAACAGACACAGATGCTTCCTCATTAAAATTGCTGATCTTCTTTATGAGAACAGCGCACACAAGCGTATTTTTCAGCTACCAGCAATCCAGCACTTTGACATTTCTGGTTTAGTTTATGTATAGGGTTTAATCAGATGAATGCTACTCAATGATAAAATCATAAATCAGCCATTTTAAGAGCCTTAAAGAAGTATGCATGAATGGACTTTGTTAGATCTTGCTTCTCTGCCTGTTAATTTGAGGCCTGGCATTGTTCCAAATGATGCTTTGTAAAAAAACCAAAAAATAAACCCCCAAACTCATCATAGGATAGGGTTTTTTATCTCCATCTGATAAATAATGAACTCTTATTGCTGCACTGCGTCTGTGATTCTCTGTGCCTTATATAATTCAAGCCCACCCTATTTGTTCCAGCATCCTGAAATAAACATAAAAAAGAATGAACTTTGGAAGATACCCTATTGTGGTATTGTGTGTCTGACTTCCAAGGATACCTACAATCGATCTGAATGGGCCCAGAACACTAGTCTGAGCTGTCATGAGTCTAGGCATTAAGGAGCAGATTTTTTAAAGGTATTTAGGCACCTAAAGATGTATGCAGGCACCTAGTGGGATTTTCAAAAGCACCTAAATAGGTTAGGCATCTAACTCCTATTTACTTCAGTGAGAGTTAGGTGCCTAACCTACTCAGGTATTTTTTAAAATCTGGCCCTAAATTCATATAATCCTTGTGACTGTCTGAGGCCCACACTATATTAGATCTTAGTCATAGTATCCATATAATTAGTGACCAGATTGTATATGGCATATCTTCTATAAGAAGAAAAATTATTTTCAGATATAATATGGTTAAGAAAGATCCACCAAGCAAAACTTTCAAAACGTTGTGTGGGAAATGCATACACAAATCCTATAATTTGCTCAGCTGGATTTGTGGGCACAACACCTTTATATGGTTTTAAAAAATCTTTCCCACAGTTTCAGGAATATGCAAGCTAAATGAACTGTACTGTGTGCTCTCATTTATGGAAAATCTTTCTTTTAGTTTCAGAATTTCAATGATATCTACAGGGAACAGCTTTATAACTGCCTTAAAATGTCTGTATCCCAGTAGAGACTGGTGCACAGAAGGGAAAACAAAATCATTTACACGTGAAATTTAGTCAGCTACTTCAGTATTTGCTGTCTCACTGTTCTATTTTATCAAAGATTAAATGGCTTTCCTGACTATAGCTAAATGGAAGCAAACTTGCCATTATTATTAAAACCCTTTTTCCTCTGACCATTTGCTTTCTACTGGACAATTACTGAGCAATAGAAAAATTACCTACAAATATGCTAATTCTTTTTGTGTTTATGTATGTTAAAGAAGTTATGCACAAATGACTACACACATACTCAAAGAAAGAGCATGCAGGCTGCAAATACAACCAAAAATAGCTAAAAGATGAGAAAAGAAGAAAAATACCGCGACAAACATTGAGACCAGACGCGGCCATTTATAACAATAACTCCAACTATATATAGACATGATTCTTGTAAATAACCTCACACATGAAAATATTACATAAAATGGCTCTTAAATAACTACTAAACAGGAACTTCCCTTTCAACAAGATCTAACAGGTTAATAAGTCATTTTGATGGTAAAATGAGGACAAACACTGTGGGCTCTTGAGAAGATGGAGCTTAATATTTTATCAGTAGACACCCAGGGCTAAATTGTGCTTTTAAGGTACAGCCTGCAGCAGCTGACATTGCACTCCCCCCACAGAAGCACGTGAAGACACTAAGGGCTTGTCTACACTTGCAACATCGCAGGAGCACCACTGTAGCACTTAATGAAGATGCTACCAAAACTGATGGGAGAGCTTCTCATCGGCATAGGTACTCCAGCTCCCCAAGAGGTGGTAGCTATGTTGACAAGAGGAGCCCTGCCATCGACATAGCACGGCCTACGGTGGGGTTAGGCTGGTATAACTATGTCACTCAGGGGTGTTTCCCACATCCCCTGAGTGATGCAGTTATACTGGCCTAAGTTTGTAGTGTAGTTCAGGGCTAAGATTCTAATCAGATAGAGTAGAAATTTCCACACTGTGGTTCGTGGCCCACTACTCTATGGAGCACTTGCTGGTACTCCCTGAAGAGTTGTCTTGGGACATTGTGCCAGCTCTCTTCTTTATTTCTAGCTGTTAAATCTTTAAAACAAATAAAGAACACATTAAATATTTTCCTAATATTATTTTCACACGTTTACAACTGTGGTAACAGACACAGGGACGCCATGATTGTCAATGGGAGAGAAGTGGTCCCAGTGACAATCTCAATTGTTCTTTAAGAGCCTTTGAATGTAGGTCATCTAACCATGCTAATTTACTGAGATTGATTTTAGCTAGGTATTCTTCTAATCTTATGTAATGCTTGAGAGTATCCTCAGTAATAAAAGCTACTGCTAAAACTGCTTGACAGTCTAATTCGTGCCATGTTATTAGCAAGGTAGCAAGTTCGCAGCATGACTATAACAACAGAATGTATTGAATGGAACAACAACCCCAAAGACACCCTTGCATCTACAAGTCTAAACAAGTGCTACAGTATCTGTTTACAGGAACTCTCCAAACAGTGGCTGCAGGTCAGAAGTAGGATGATTGCCTCTGTAAGATATCTGCCCAAAATAATTGTTTTTTGTTAGTACTTCAATCAACCGAATGTACACTCTCTTCATTAGAAAGAGCTGAACTACCTGAAATGGAAATCTGATAGACACATTCCTGTGTGGCAACCATGCAAGTTACTACATCAATAATATATAAAAACAACCCTGCTCAAAAACAAGCATGGAAACACATGATTAAGTTGAACCCTATAAAGACAGTATGCTGCCTACTGGAAAGACACATCAAAAATACATAAAGCTAGGTTGTTATAGAGCATACAGAGATTGCTAGAGAACACAGAGTCTATAAATTGTTATGGGCCAGAGAAGTATCACAGCAGTAAATATGAACTTACTACTGGGAAATGCACAGAACACAGGCAGACTTACCAAATGTAGACTCCTCCATACTACAGGCTACATCTTCACTAGAAATGCTGCAGGTCCACTGTGGTAGCGCTTCAGTGTAGATACTGTAGCGACGGGAGGGGTTCTCCTATTGCTGTAGTTGAGCCACCTCCCCGAAAGGTGGTAGCTAGGTTGATGAAAGGATTCATCAGTCAATCTAGCCGTGTCTACATCGGAGGTTAAATTGACTTCACTATGTTGCTCAGGGGGTTAGATTTTTTACTCCCCTGAGCAATGTAGCTGGGTCTACCTAACTTATTCATGTTGACCTGGACAATGTCACTTTTTAAAATGCGTCTTACACTCCTAAGTCACTTAGGCCCTTTTGAAAAGCTTTTGAAGTTTTGAGAACTTGAAAGGTTTTACCCTTATGGTAACCAAATTAAATATTTATACAATGGCACTTGGAAAAACACATGAGGCCTAATCATAACCCATCAAAATGCAGGGGTAACTGGTGTTCTAGCCCTATACTCCCGTACATGGTGAATTCAGACTACCACCCCAATGTGCCTTCTCAGTTACTCCAAGGTATCTGAGCTGTGGAAAGCCCCTGTCTTCTTTACCAACCAACAGAAGATCCTGCTTCCTGTTCTCTATCTCCCTTGCATACGGAATGTACAAGTTACAACTTAACCATGTCACTTTGTACATTGCAACAGAACCAAATCTTTCTCTCTCTGAAGTCAATGGCAAACTCCCAAGTTCACCTGGGGAACATGTGAAAGAGCCAGGAATAGAACCGCTGTCACCTGTTTCCCAGTTCATTGCTCTAATCCTTAAACCAGGTTTCCTCTCTTACTAATGCTACATGTAGGAATGTATGTATATTCTGAATGTATCACTGAATATTGTAACTTTTCTGTTATTTCATGAACCTCAAAAGCAGAGGTCCCCAAATTGTGGGGTGTACCCCCCCAGGAGCAACCTTGGGAGGGATGGCAGGGCCTCAGCCAGCCCACCATGGAGGCGGAGAGGAAGCACCATCCAGTCCCGCTCAGCGCCCATCTCTGCTCTGGCCTGGCTGCAGCCTCAGCTTTGGCTCCTGTGCCCTGTTCTGGCCGCAGTCTGCTCCTGGGCCCTATACCTGCTCCTGGCTGGCCCCAGCTCCCAGATGGCCCCGGCTCCCAGCCCCATTTGCGGCCTCCGGGCCCTGTGGTCCCATTCCTGCAGCTCCAGACCCCACTCTGCCCCAGCCACAGCTCAGGCCCCAGCTCCTGGCCCTGCTCCTGGCCCCCCGCAGCTTTGGCCCTGTTCCAGGCCCCGGCTCCTGATTGCAGCTCCTGGAGGAGCACGGATCAGGTAAGAGGAGGCACAACCGCTAAAGTTTGGGACCACTGCTCCAGAGGTTCTAAGGTTTTTTTGATTAATCCCTGAAACGTCTGGATGAATATCTGAAGAGTATTCAAACCACTTGAAGTTTCCATTCTCTTCTCCCACCCTATCCTTCTGCTTCCTATATTAACATTAACAGTTAAATGACAATAATATTTTCATTACTTTTGATATTCATTATTTAATCTCTATGGTCAAGGTTTTCAAAGGTGTCTAATGTTTTAAATTGCCTCTATTTTGGGGTGTCCTATTTGAGACACATTAAAGGAACCTCATTTTTAGAAAGTTCTCAGCACCCACCATCTGAAAAGTTAGCCTCCTCAAAGTTTCTTAGATTGGGTGCCTAAAAATTGACACATTTTCATTAGTCACTTTCCAAAATTTTACATGTGGCTACATGCAATGCTCACACAGGACCAAATTCTGTCTTCTGTTATATCTGAGTCCAGTGTAACTGAATTTGCCCCAAAGTAAATATTACATTAGAATCTATGAACATATTAATGAATTGACACTGTTTCTTGTGACTGGTTCCAGCTTTTTGTAGTGAATTGCTCCCTCTCCTGGCTAAGTGAAAAAACAACACAGTACCCTGATATTTACATAAGGTTCTCCTTAACAGAAGATTAGACAATATTATGAAGTTTTCTAGGGCTGTTGGTATTTCTCACCAGTTAAGTTATACTGGTGTCTGAGATAGATTATTTCATTATTATAATTTGAAATCAACTGATTTGTCATTTTTCTAAAACAACTTTATATTAGGGGAAGAAAATTATTTTACTACATAATATAATGTACAGAAGCATATGAGTGAAACCCAAAAATAAAATTGAGCACACAGTCAAATGAAAGTAAGCATTTATTCCATTGTTTAAAGAGCAAATAATAGATTGATTTGTTCTTATTCATTCTTTATATCATATCATTATTATTTTTATTTTTAAAAGCCAACAATATACTAAATCATAGAATCATAGAATATTAGAGTTGGAGGGACCTCAGGAGGTTATCTAGTCCAACCCCCTGCTCAAAGCAGGACTAACCTCAACTAAATCATCCCAGCCAGGGCTTTGTCAAGCCACAGCTTAAAAACCTCTAAAGATGGAGATTCCACCACCTCCCTAGGTAACCCATTCCAGTGCTTCACCCTACTAGTGAAAATCTTTCCCCTATTATACAACCTAGACCTCACTCACTGCAACTTGAGACCACTGCTCCTTGTTCTGCCATCTACTACCATTGAGAAGAGCCTAGCTCCATCCTCTCAGGAACCCCCTTACAGGTAGTTAAAGGCTGTTATCAAATCCCGTCCTCATTCTTCTCTTTTGCAGACTAAATAAGCCTAGTTCTTTCAGCATCTCCTCATAAGCTTGTGCTCCAGCCTCCTAATCATTTTGTTGCCCTCCGCTGCACTCTCTCCAGCTTGCCCACATCCTTTTTGTAGTGGGGGGCCCAAAACTGGACACAATACTCCAAATGCAGCCTCACCAATGCTGAATAGAGGGGAATAATCACTTCCCTTGATGGGCTGGCATTGCTCCTACTAATGCAGTCCAATATGCTATTAGCCTTCTTGGCAACCAGGGCACACTGCTGACTCATACCCAGCTCTTTATCCACTGTAACCCCCAGGTCCTTTTCTGCAGAACTGCTGCTTAGTCCGTCGGTCCCTAGTCTGTAGCTGTGCATGGGATTCTTCCGTCCTAAGTGCAGGACTCTGCGCTTGTCCTTGTTGAACCTCATCAGATTTCTTTTGGCCCAAATCCTCCAATTTGTCTAGGTCACTCTGTATCCTATCCCTACCTTTCAGGGTATCTATCACTTCCTTTAGCTTAGTGTCATCTGCAAACTTGCTGAGGGTGCAATCTACACCATCCTCCAGATAATTAATGAAGATGTTAAACAAAACTGGCCCCAGGACCTACCCCTGGGCACTCCACTGCCAGCTAGACATCGAGCCATTTATTACTACCCGTTGAGCCTGATGGTTTAGTTAGCTCTCTATTCATTTTATAGTCCATGCATTCAACCCAAACGTCTTTGATTTACAATGCACAAATAGAGACAGGGTCCCTCACACAGGCACCTAAAAATGTGTCTGTGAGGCTCCAATTCTTCAGTTGGATTCCCCCAGGAATAGTTCTGCCTATGTGGAGCCCCATTAATCTCCTTTACTTTGAAGGGGTTTCACACAGCCACATGGATCCATGAAGAGCCATTTGAAAGGTCAGGACATAAAAGACGCAGGTTACACAAGACGCACTGGGAGATCCCCCAGTGAGAGACTTTAGAACATTTTTCCTGGAGGGAGTGGTAATGACATTTTAGTAACGTTGGTTAGTATTTGTGAGCCCTGTGTCAGAAGACTATTTTCAAGAGGGTGGAGCCGGGTGTACTGTGATAAAGAGGTCATGACAGACAGAAGAGACATAAGGAAAGAAAGTAAATGGTGAAAAAGTGATGGAGGCAAGGACAGATGTGATCAGAAACCAATCCAAAGATGTAGGCAGCAGCCGCATTGTATAGCAACTTCAAGGCTTTGCATAAGAAACTGAGACTTCACTGAGGAGATGAAAGGGATCTAGTTGAAAGATATGCATAGGGGAGAGACAAGGTACAAACAGCAGGAAAGAAAGATCATTTTGGCTGCTGCACTCTGGATGGAATGGAAGTCAGAGAGGGGGTGGTTAAAGTTTCACCTCTCTGGGCAGTGAGGAACAGGTCTTTTAGATGTTGTGAAGGAAGAAATGGTGGGATCTGGCATCAGCATGAATGTGTGGGGTGAAAGAAAGAGCAGTCAAAAACTATCCCAGGAATGTTTTACATGGATGATACTAATCTCAATACAAAGTTGCTTTGTGTGCCTGGTCATTTCAAGTGTTAATTTTCCTTTTCTGTCTCTTTCTTAAATTAAACTAATATATTTAATACAAAATGTAAATATCAGAAATGTAAATATCAGTCTCTGAAGAAATATTTAAACAATACTCAAGAAAGCCTCTTACCAGCCCTCCAAATAAACATGCCTCCTGGAGCAAACCCCACTCCCTTGGTATCATTCCAGTTTGTTACATTCTGTAGATTGTGATCATTGGGCTATTACAGATCTCTGTATACCTAGCTTAACCACAATGGTTTGCTGTTCCCATAATTATTGTGTGCCTAAACTAGTCTTGACAGTCTAGTTCAATAAAGCATGCCGTGCATTAATGAGATATCATAACAAGTGACCTCTTTATTTCTGTAAGTTGTGAACTGCATTTCTCACAAAGAAAGACAACTGTACAGCCTGAAGTAGAAACACTTCCTATGCTTCAGAAGGTGTAATGATAGAAAGATAAAACACAAGCTATGGCAAATTATTCCAGGAACAAACATTTATTACAAAACAATTTCACAGAGAAGGCAAGGAAATATACGTCGTCTAATTGAAACTGTGGGGCATTCAGATACTATAGGCAGAATGTAATTATCCTAACTGGAATTAGATCAGAACCTCGGGGCTAATGTGTTCTAATATTCTGAAAAAAATCAGGTACGGTGTCCACACTCCTTTTTCAATATAGAAAGAAAATTCTTCGTGAATCTTCATACAATGATGACTAAGTCAATTTATAGTGGATGAAATTTCAGAGAATCATAAAACTGGAAGGGACCTTGAGAGGTCTTTTAGTCCAGTCCCCTACACTCAAGGCAGGACCAAGCATTATCCACACCATCCCTGCCAGATGTCTGTCCAAACTACCCTTAAAAATCTTTAATGACAGAGAGTCCACAACCTCCCTAGGCAATTTATTCCAGTGCTTAACTACCCTGACAGGAAGTTTTTCCTAATTTGCAACCTAAACCGCCCTTACTGCAATTTAATACCATTGCCTCTTGTCCTATCCTCAGTGGTTAACAAGAACAATTTTTCACCCTCTTCTTTGTAGCCACCTTTTATGTACTTGAAAACTGTTTTCATGTTCCCCCTCAGTCTTCTCTTCTCCAGACTAAAGAAACCCAATTTTTCAATCTTTCCTTCTACATCATGTTCTCTAGACTTTTAATTTTTTTTTTTTTTTTTTTTTGCTTTTCCCTGGACTTTCTCCAACTTGGCCACATCTTTCCTGAAATATGGCACCCAGAACTGGACACAATACTGCAATTGAGGCCTAATCAGTATGGAATAAAGCAGAAGAATTACTTCCTGTGTCTTGCTTACAACACTGCTGTTAATACATCCCAGAATGATGTTTGCTATTTTGCAAGTGTTACAAAAAAGCAACAAGTCATATTTACCTTGTGATCCACTATGACCCCAAATCCTTTTCCACAGTATTCCTTCCTAGATAGTCATTTACCATTTTGTATGTTTGCAATTGGTAGTTCCTTCCTAAATGGAGTACTTTGCATTTGTCCTTATTAAATTTCATCCTATTTGCTTCAGACCATTTCTCCAATATGTCCAGATTGTTTTGAATTTTAATCCTATCCAGTTTAGCACTTGCAATCCCCTTCCAGCATGGTATCATCCGCAAACTTTATAAGTGTACTCTCTATGCCAATACCTAAATCACTGATGAAAATATTGAACAAAACCAGTTCCAGAATTGATCCCTGCGGGACCCCACTTGATATGACCTTCCAGCTTGACTGTGAACCACTTATAACTGCTCTCTGGAAATGATTTTCCCTGGTTTGTTTATGAGAAGGTCATGTGAGACAGTATCAAAGCCTTACTATTTCTATTTCTGTAAAAGGCAGTTTTCCTCTCCATATGTGGGGTTGAGCTATCAAAAATATCAGTGGAAATCCTGAGTATGTATGGAGAAAAATAATCTATCCCATAGAATGGAGATTGCACTGCAGAGAGAAAATCCCTCCTGAACTGCACTGCTTAATAGCTAATTAACTTTCAGAATCACAAAAGTGCAAAGACATGTCTAATTTAAAGCAGGTCTAGCCCTAGTTGTGTGAAAAGTGTGTAGCAGCAAAAGAATCCATATTTTGTAGAGTCCCATGGTGTAAGAGCATTCATTTACGGTGGGCTGTCCTGAGGCTATTTGCACTGCAGAGATGCCATCCATGGGCAGAAGAGTAAAGATGTCTGTTTTACCATTTTCCCATATCAGTTGAATGCTGTGTGGTACACCAGCCCCCCTTTCTGGCACTCGCCCACTGGCAACAGTCCCTATAGGCAGTGGGGCCTGAGATAATCCCACTCCAGTCCAGGTAAGTTTCTGGATCTTCCCCTCTCTTTGGCCCTTCCCTACAGGGCAAGCGGGTGCAGCCCCTTCTGTAAGCCTCAGGGGCTAGCTCCCCACTCCCACTGCCTGCTTGCACTGGAGGCTTTTAAGTGTTTGGGGCGGGGCTCCTTGATTGGCCCCAGGTGGCCTAATTAGTTAAGCAGCCCCAGGTGGCCTGATTGCCTAATCAGCCCCAGCTGCAACCTCTTTCCTGCCTGTAGGGAACAGGGCTTTAAGCATTCTAGGGCTCACATATTGGCCCTGAAGTACCCTGCCATAGCCATCTGGCTTGACTTTACCAGAGCTGCAAGCATTGCAAGTTGCAGCTAACCATAAGTTTCTTTACTGGTCCCACCAGTGATACTCAAAAGGTCAAAACTTCAATCTGGCTGTCCTGGTTATGGAAGTCTTCTTGGGTCTACACACATCTGCCTTTGAACAGTGTTCCCTAAAATCTAAACAGATCCATGTTTTCAAGAATTTTAAGATTGTAGCACAAAATATGACAAAAAATCAGGACATATAAAGTTATGGCTGACAATCTGTGCTTAACACTCTCTACTGTAAAGAAGATAAAAGAAAAGTTCTACAGCATGCACTAGTTTTAGCATTCAATTTCTTACCTTTTGCTGGGCTTTTTGCACCTTCAGAACAACTTAAATGTGGTGCATCTCCCAAAGCTGAGACAATTATGAAAATGCAGGGCCCAAGAATAATTTTTTCAGGCCAAGTACAAACTTTTAATGGGGGTTGTGACCTGTCCGTGCCCAGGGTAGCCCACTGATAATGCCAAGGTACAGGGCAGGCTGTAAAAGGAGAGCAGATTCTTCCAGCACTGATGGGTGACACTGAAGTCAGACTTCCCAACCAGCCACAAACAGTGCTTCTGATTCCCCCACACTGGTTATCAAGAAGCCACTATACAAATACGCACAGTCCCCTTTACTGCATTTCAGTCTGTGGCTCCCAAACTGCCACTAGGTCCAGTAAAGAGACCAGTTATTTAAACTCTATGCTCTTTACTAAAAAGGTTCACTCTGATCCCAAAGGACCAGCCACAGTACCAGATGAATACAAGTTTGGATCTTACCCAAAATACCACACTGCCAGCCCATCCTTTAGTAACTAAAACTATAGATTTATTATAAAAAGAAAAACAAACAACAAGAGAAATGTTAAAGGATTAAAGCAATCAGATACATATAAATGATTGGAAAGCTCATATACATCAGGTTTCTAGAAGAATTGTGGAGTTGTAGGCTTGTATAGTCCCTCTGGTATACATCTAGTACCTGGATGGGTCTAAGTCCTTCAATTCAGTTGCAAAATGAATTGATCCAGAGGTGGGCAGGTGTGTGTGTCTGCAGCTGGACAGGAACAAAGACAAAATGGTTTCTGTGGCTTGATCTTATATACATTCTGTCTCTGGCCATGCAGTCTGTAGAATTTTACAGGAACCAACATGGAGTCCAGAGTCACATGGGCCAATCCTGGTAACTCTTCAGGTATGGCCTTAGTTCCTTCCTGAGCCTTTTGCTTCTGTAATGGTCTTGATGGGCCATTAAGCGGGCTATTGTCCTGCTGCCTCTCTGTCTGGGGTGTGTCATATACAGCATAGTCTGAAATACAGATATATCAAAGATGTCCATAACTTCCCTCACACATATAACACATGAACACAAATATTATATTCTTATTCAACGTGTTATGATTCATTATAACCTTTCTAACAGTACCTGACTTGGCATGTCTCACATGAATTACTATGATTTTGACATACTGATGTCAAATAACACAAATGCCCCCTCCTCCCCCATCAATCCAGTCAGCATGATACCCCCAACACGAGACTGGTGTAGAAGGGAGTAATCAGAGCTCCTGAATACACCTCAAGGGCCCCCCCTCAATCCAGTCAGCATGACAGGGTAATGGGGGTTGCAGCCTGGGTCAGGCCCCCCAGGGCCTCTGGGCCCTGGTAAAGTGTACCCTTTTTCCTCCCCTTGTGGGGGCCCTGTGAAAATGACTTGGGAAGCTCTATAAACTGGGGCAGGTTTTATCCTAAAACAGTCTGGATCTACCCTACTGTGAGTCATGAGTACAAAATCTTTAAATTCACATATTGGTCAAACAAACAAAGTCCAAATGGTGGCGAATCAAACACATTACATTTGCCTCACTCCCCAGCTCCCAGAGGCAAACTGACCAAATCTCCTATCATGCTCAATCCACCAGAATGTGATCCAACCCAACCTCATGCCAGAGAAGGAGAAAATCTCTGCAAAATTGTTGAAACTGCAAAAATAAATAAATAAATAAATCAAAACAAAATCACACATTATAGTTAACAGCATGTTTCTGCTGTGACTACAACACTCAGGAAGGTTCTTGCTCATAACATCACCCACTGTGCCCAGTGAGTCATCTTGAATCATCATCATGGTGGACATAAGCCATTTGCAAGACAAAAACTAAAGATAATTATTTAATCGTTGAAGTAGCTGGATGGCAACCTCAGGTCTGAGTAAAAGTCTGAACATTGATAGTTGCATGGGATATTTGGGCATAGAAATAGTTGCATTTCTCTTGAGTTTTCTCCTTTTAGAATGGAACAGAGTGTTTATAATCAAGCATTGTCAGTGTGAGAATATTGAGAATATCAGTTGTGAGAATAATTATGCCATTCAGAAAGGAAGGATGGTTTTGTGTTTAAGAAGCTGGTGGAGACTCGGGTACTCTTGGATCAATGGCCAGCTATTGTTTTCCTTTGTGCTCTTGTAAAAATCACTCTAATTGTTTGTGCTTCCAATCCCCATCTGTAAAATGGGGATATTAATTCCTAACCCTCAGAGGATACAATAATTAATGATGTGAGGCACGAAGGGCTGCAAGAGGATTTAGGCGTCAACTGCCACTTTAGGCACCCCAATCCAAAATGTAGATCTTCCAAACCTCGGCTCAGCTGCTGCCTAACTTTGTAGCTGCCCAAAAGCCCCGACTTACATTTCCATTGGTGAAGTTCCCATGGCACTAAATAGCTGCCACTGGGCATATGTGCAGACATCTCTGTCTAGGTGCTCGGGTGCCTAGCTCACACCTAAGCTCCAACGGGGTTCTCAGGCTAGGTGCTATCATACCTATCTCACTGGTGGGGCTTGATCCAGTCGGTGTTCTCAGAAGCTGCTTACCAGATCAGGCCCTATACAAAAGAATACTGGAGGAGTTATCATCCCACTTCTAACCTTTAGTCCAGTGCTTAGAGTATTCATTTGGGATCAATTCCCCCTGCCAGTTTGGTGTAGAGCAGGAACTTGAACTTGGGTCTCCCTCCTTGCAAAAAAGTGTGCCCTCAGCGACTGGGCAGTGGGGCATGCTGTTACAGAAGGCTCTCCTGTTCAAACTTGCACTGGGTGTGCATATAATTAAATATATACTTGACCAGAGAGTGAGTGAGAATGATTCTATGGCTGAATGGGTAGGGCACAAATCTAAGGTGCAAGAGCCTGAGTTCTCGTCCTGCTACTTTGTTATGCTACTTTTTGGGACTGGGTGGGGGTAGCTGAGCAAGCACTTAGGCACCTAACTCCAGGAGAGGTTACATGGCTGTGAAACCCTAGTGGCAGGGGGTGTCTCCCTCTGACTCAGACTTAGGCACCAAATTCCCTTTGAGGGACAGGGCTTAGGCTGCACCTTCAAACTGGCTATTTTACGTGGTTCCCCACTCAGCATGCTGGCTTTTGTCAAGTCTTTTTTTAGGTGCTGCACTCTCCCCATGCACTGTTAGGCACCCAGGCTCCCTATACTAGAGTAAGTGGATGGCACTAGTTGACAGGGCTCCTAAACGTTAGATACTGCAACATTTAGCCCAAGTTCCCTTTGTGAATCTATCCTTAAAATATTCTGGTAGTGATGGACACACATGAGCACAGATAGATAAGCCTTTGATCTGGTTTGGCAGGACATGGTTCCACATCTAGAAGTCCTTTTCCATGTAGGAAAGTAGCATTTGACTCAAGCGTTAAAATTTGTATATATTGCTGCCTGTCTGATGGAGGGCCAATTCTTGGCAAAAAAAAATAACTGTTTGGAGGTGGTTGAACAAGAGCTTAACTGAAAATAGATGCAACTAGTCAAAGTGATGGGATGAATTCACTAAATAGGACAACTGTGATACCATCCTATCAGCCCTCCTCCCCCTGCCACTGACCTATGACCCTCCAGGGTAGATGGACAAGAACATTCTTTCTCCTGACCAGTATGGAGAGGAAACAAACTCTCTAAAAGACCCTGATCCAGGATGTATCTCTCTTTCTCTCTCTCTCTCTCTCTGCAGAAGCTGCATAGCAAGTTGAAAAGGCAACTACAGGGAAGCTGCTGGGGGCCCACCACATGGCAAGCAGGATTACAGCATTTGTGCAGAGTACACTGCATCAGGAGCTGGAAAGCTGCAGGCAAGAAGGGTGTGATGGAGTCAGGTCTGTGCACAACTTGTAGGAAGGCCAGAGGCATAGAGTATAGGTCAGAAGGGACCATCATGATCGTTTAGTTTGATCTCCTGCACATTACAGGCCACAGAACTTCACCCACCCACTCCTATATCTCTGGCTGAGTTACTGAAGTCCTCAAATCATAGTTTAAGGACTACAAGTTACTATCCATTTACACTAGTTTAAAGTGGCATGTGATCTGTGACCCATGGTGCAGAGGAAGGTGAAAACTCACCAGGGTCTCTGCCAATCTAACCTAGGGAAAAATTCCTTCCTGACCCCAAGTATAGCGATCAGTTAGACCCTATACATGGGAACAAGACACACCAGCCAGTCACCTGGGAAAGAATTCTCTATAGTAACTCAGAGCCCTCCCCATCTAGTATCTCATCACGAGCTATTGGAAATATTTGCTGCTAGCAGTAGCAGAGCGGCTACATGCCATTGTAGGCAGTCTCATCCCATCCATAAACTTACCATGCACAGTCTTAAAGCCAGTTAGTTTTGCCCCCACAGTTCCCATTGGATGTCTGTTCCAGAAGTTCACTCCTCTGATGGTTAGAAACCTTTATCTAATTTTAAGCCTAAACTTATAGATGGCCGGTTTATATCCATTTGTTTTTGTGTCCACACTGGCACCTAACTTAAATAACTCCTCTCCCTCCCTGGTATTCATCTGTCTAATGTATTTATAGAGAGCAATTGTATCTCCCCTCAGCCTTCTTTTAATTAAGGCTAAACAAGGCAAGCAGTTTGAGTCTTCTCTCATAAGGCAGGTTTCCCATTCCTTAGATCATCCTAGTAGCCCTTCTCTGCATCTGTTACAGTTTGAATTCATCTTCCTTAAACATGGGAGACCAGAGCTGTGCACTGTACCTGGTCTATTTGCAACCTTTCCTTTTCCTGCCAGCCCTGCCAACCCTGGTAAAATATTCCTTCCCTTTAGATATGTATCTAAGTGCATAGCGAGAAAAGCCTTTGAAAGATGGCTATTAATCATCTTTAAAACGTCTCTGTATCTGCAGTGGTCCATCTGCCAGTGAAAGCAGCAAGTCCAAATGCTATTCTGTGTGTAATTGGTGAAAAATATTTTGAAATCAAAGGTGCAGCCTGGATCAGGAGCTAACTAAAATGAGATATTCTCAGGCATTTAATCAAACTATTTCTTGCATCTGAAGTCCATTTTCTCTGATTTTAATTAATCTTGTTTTTATTAAGATTACTTTTGGTAATTTCTTGCATCTGTCTCCCAAAAGAGGAGAAACCCATAACCTATTAGAAGTGCTGAAGAATCAAATTACTGGAATCTACTCCCCCTCTCAGTCTTGGGCAAGACAAAAGTGTCTGTCCCAATAAAGCTTTGTCTGCATGGGGAAATTGACCACCATTGCTATTGTGAAATAACAATTTTGCAATAGCTATTCCAGACTAGCTCCCCATGTGATTGTTCATCTAGATTTGTCATCTAGATCAGAGTGTCCATGTGGGGTAGTTATTCTAGAATAGCTAACTTAAAGCAGAAAAGCTATTCTGGAATAGCTAAAATGGTCAGTTTCCCCCATGTAGTCAAGGCCTCAATTGTGTTGCCATTAGGCTGTGGTGGGTCAACACACAGAAAGAGGCAAAAGGATGAAACAGGAGATGACCATTTGATGGGGTGTAGGTCACAGCCTGCAAGACACATGGCTGAAGGAGAGCAGAGAAAATATGAATACACATTATCTGGTAGGCTAAAATAGCCTGTCTTTTTCTTATGCTAAGCCAAATTAGGGTGAATTAAACTAAGGAAGTTTTCTCACTCCTTAAATGGAATGACTCCTATTGTGGTTTTTCATGTTCATCTTGGAGTAATGATTGGTGTAATCAAGATGTAACACACAAGAGTTCTGATCACACTATTACCAGCTGGAATTTCTGTGAAAAAAGACTAATATCCTTGTCATATGACATGGGTCAGTACATATCCACCGACTCAAACGGCTCTAATGACTGCTAGAATCAATGCTCCATTTGCCCATTTTTCAAATGGATGAGGAGGAACAATGTAATTGTCACTGAATTTTACTTTGTTAACTACTTGCTGGTTGGAAAATGAGTCTTTTGATGTATAAACTTTTCCATTGAATGAAAATAAATTTCTCCAATGCTATTGAGAGAGCAGAACAGCTTATGCTTCATAGCACAACCAAACCATTCATTGGCACAGATGCCAGTCCTGCCAATAGTAATATTTGCTCTTATGTAGTATTTAAACTTACACAGCAATTTGCAAATGTTAGCTAGTAATGCCTCACAGCATCCTTGTGAGATCAGTTAAATATTATTACAAAATGATAAAGCAGGTTAGAGAATTTAAGGCTTTGATTATAAACAAGCGAGGGAAGCAACTGAGGTATCAAACTGTGCATGCAAATGTGAAACTACCAGATTACACAGTTACTGTGATTGTGTGTGTAAACAGGGTAACTATTTTGCAAATTACAATTTACAAATGGCTTATTGTGTGTGTGTGTTTGCACACATGCACAATTCTTTGATACCCACATGCAGTTTCATGGCCTCATAACTGGTTGGTTTCTATTGACAGAGAGAAACTGAAGTTATGCAATCAGGAGCAATATAATCTGTTTATTTACACTATGTACAGAAAGCCTGTTAAATTGAGATAGAACAAATTGCACACAGCCAATTCCAGAAACCCTAGCTCAGTCACAACTGACAGCCATCAGAAACAGCTGCCTGCCTCATTGTGCTTCCAGGTCTCAAACTCTCTCTCAGCAGTGAGAGAACCTTTCCCTCTTAGCAGAGCTATAGATCATAAGTCATAGAAGTATAGGACTGGAAGGGACCTCAATAGGTCATCTAGTCCAGTCCCCTGCACTCAAGGCAGGATTAAGTATTAACTAGACTATTTCTGACAGGTGTGTGTCTAACCCAATGGTTCGCAACCTGTGAGCCATTTGCGGCCCAATCAACACAGAGCTGCAGTCCACGTGACATCCTAAGGGCCACCATACAGGTAGCATATATAGGGTGTGGATGCAGCCCACATTACACAGAGAGCTGCATATGTGGCCCATGATGATAAATAAGTTGAGAACCCCTAGCCCAACCTGTTCTTAAAAACTTCCAATGATGGAGACTTCACAACCTCCCTAGGTAATTTGTTCCATTGCCAAACTACCTTGGCAGTTAGGAAGTTTTTTCTATTGTCCAACCTAAAATATCCCTTCCTGCAATTTAAGCCCATTGCCTCGTGTCCTATCCCCAGAGGTTAACAAAAACAAATTTTCACTCCCACTTGTAAAAACCTTT
>ML675629.1:17357422-17509708 GCA_007922155.1 Mesoclemmys tuberculata | reverse complement strand
CAGAGGTTAACAAAAACAAATTTTCACTCCCACTTGTAAAAACCTTTTATGTACTGGAAGTTAAAATGCAATCTCTTTTGCAAGTTTAACTATAGCAAGTATGATGCTGTCTTTTATAATACAGAGGCAAATTTTAAAAATAACAACTACTTTGTTAGGATAGATTAATTAAATTCATACCAGCGGAGTAGAGAGCTTGAATGTTCCCTTCAACAGAAATGGTACTTCAAACTGGTTCCCCCAGAAATCCATCCACAAACCTCTCTAGCAAGTATACTAAGCTACAAGGATAATATCAGAACAAACAGTATCATTGGCTGATCAGTGATCCTGAGGACATGACACTACCGCCTAGCACCTTCTCAAAGCTTCTGGGGGTGCATATGCATATGCATTAGCAGTTATCTTGCAATGCATAAACACAGGCGCACACTTAGCAATACAGAATCAGATGTCACAAATGGGAACTGAGATACAGTACAGGGTCTTAATAAGCCAGCTTCTGATCTCCTTGATGCTGGCTTTATACGGATGCAGCACCATTGACTAAGTGAATTGCTCTGTTTGAAAACTACAGCTGGTAAAAAAAAATTTTTTTTCCAGAAAAAATCAAAATAATTTTCTCCATGGGTTTATAAAAAATAATTTTGGGGGTTTTGGGAATCTTTTTTGTGAAAAAAGCGTTACCAAAATATTTCATTTAACCTTTTTTCAAAATAAAATATTAATTTTCAATTTGGGGTTTTTCCTCTTTTCTTTCTTTTCATTTTGCCACTGAAAAGGGGGTGAAAATTGAAAAAGTGGTGAGAAATGGAAGAAAACAAACCCAAAAGCCTGAAAATATTTTGTTTAGTCAAACTACAGGATATTTTTTTTAAAAAAATCAATGTTTTGGTGAAAATTCTCATTTTTTGAAAATGGGCCATTTTATATTTGAAAAAATGTTTAAAATGCAAAATGTCCACCAGCTCTATTGGTTATCTGTGAAATTGCTTAACTGATTAATTTTAATGATTAATTTATTGCATTATGGTTTGCTGGCTAATTAATTTCTCTGCCAGTCCATAACTCACTTGGCATTACTTCTCCATACCTCTTATTTAGGTATTCATTTATTCATGGTAGCACCCACTGTATGATAGGTGCTTTCTAAACACTTCTGTGGCCATCTCTTTCTCCTTTTCAACTCCACTTTATCATCTTCTTCTCCTCATCCCTTCTACCCTACATTTTCTGCTCTCACCAGCTGTCTCTTCCTCTATTCATTCTGTCCCTATTTCTGTATTAATTTTCACCCTCACAAATCTCTACCTCCCACCACCACATCCTTTTCTGACTTCTCCTTCCCTCTGATGACAACTCCTAGTCATGTCCTTTAATCACTGGAGAAGACTAGTAGCTAACAGAAAATATGGGATTTTGGAGTAACACCTAGACTCTAGCTGATGGATACTATATGATGAATCTCTAGCAATGGAAACAACGTAACATTTCAGAAGGAAGTTAAGCAAATTTTGCTGAAACAAGTATGAAGAAATTTAGTACCAAAAATAATGATTGCTAGTGCACAGAATCATCAGAAACCATTGCAAACAAGCTACCAGATGACTTATCAAAACTAAATGTCAGGGAAATACTTTGACTTGGGGAGGGGGGAAACAATGGAGCTATAAATACCCTTGATGCAAATGGTGAAATAGAAGTGTGAGTGGGATTATCTATTTGCAATAATAGTTTAGTGTTTTATTTTATCATTGTGGTCTTAGTGTAGTTTTGGTCTTGTTTTCACTTCAGTGTAAGAAGATAGCGTAAGCTCTATGTTAAGCACTTTGGAGCAGAGACTATATTTGTTTTGATACAGAATTGAACATATACTTTCAGCATTTAAATAATTATAGTTAATAATACACTTTCTTGGTATCCTATCTGTTGTATGCCTTTGGTAGCATATAAAAGGTACACTTCCTATCATTTTGTATGTTTGTATTAATGTGAATTTAGTTTTATTTTGAATTTTATCTGAAAACAAAAAAGTATAGTAATTATATTAGAGGGCCTTTAGAATCCCTAAAGCCTACATTAAGAAGTTTGTTGGTGTGTCCTATCCTAAGTGTTCTCCCATTTTTTTTAAAGAAGGGATCTTATCTGAATATTGCCTTGAAAAGAGACAAGGTGGGTGAGGTAATATCTTTTATTGGACCAACATCTGCAGGTGAAAGAGAGAATTCTTCTTTAGGTCACCTGGAAGGCATTTGAAACATTATTACCTGACTTGTTGACCTGCAGGTTAAACAATCTGGAAGGTTTCTTAGGTTGGCAAATTTAGGGTCAGGGACATTAGTGACCAGGTTTTCCAAAGGGTTTAGTACCCAAGACCTCCCACTGAATTCTTATGAAAATCTGTTGCTGTAAACCTACTTTCAGTACTTTTTGACTGTTTCATTTGATAAATATCCATTCTGTTTTCAATGTTCTTTGTTTAACTTCAGAATTCATCCAAAAAGAAGAAAACCTGAGAATAGAGCAAAAGGGAGGTTGCAAGTGAATAAACTAACACATTCACAGTACTGCCAACCCCTCCAAAGGGAACACCAGTGTAATTAAGCAATAAGCAATATTGCCAATCAGAACTGTCCAAAAATCATGAATCAGACCCTCCAAAAATAATGAGATTGGTTTAAACATAATATAATGTCTGTTCTTTTTATTTGCCTTCTGGGTTACAAACTTTTAGGGTGCCTATGGTTTGTTTACAAGCTTTTCTTCACAACTATGAAAGCTAGAAACTTTTTCTTAATAAAATGTGAATCCCATATAATTACAAGACTCTAGGAGCTGAGGCTTCAAGTAAAATACCAGATATGGCAAGATTCACAATAAAATTGTGAATTGCCAACACTATAGTCAAGATCTAACTGCAACACTGTTGAGCTCCATCTGGATTGCAAAAGATGCTTCGTTTCTGCCTTTTCAAACATCTCCAAAATGTGTTATAAATGGGTTAAAACTGCTGATTAGCCCAGTAAAAACCAGGATTACAAGGCAAGCAAAAAAAAAAAAAAAAAAAACCTCCAAAAATGTATTCTTGTCCTTTTTTTGCTTCTTCGTGACAAGCAAAGAAGGCCTTGTTATTGTAAATAGTTATTTTCTGCACTTCATACAGGACTCTGGAGAATCAGAACCAGTGGGACTGTGATATCATCACAATCAGTGAGGAAGTGCCATCTGACTAAGTGTGAGAGGAAGTTAATTTTATACAAGTTTCAATTATTTGGGCATCGTTTTAATAGCTATTTAACATCTATCTAGATATCTGAGGTACTTATAGTGCTACGATGGGAGCCATATCTGACCATCTCAAAATCTTGAATGTGATTATCCTTACAACACCCCTTTCATGTAGGTGAGTACTATAATTTCTGAGTCTTTGAGAAAAAGCAGGGATGACCAGGTTTGATAGTCCAGATATTTGTAAGGTTAAAAAAAAAAAAGCCAACCAAAAAAAAAGGACAAGGAGGTAAAATATCTTTGGAAAAAATCATTTCAGGGCTTCTTTGCATGCCACCTTTAACATACAAAACTTTTACAGTAGTGCTATTTAAAAATTTGATTAAGATAATGTTTAAAAATGGTCATGTACATAGTTTAAACGGAAGATTGTCTGGACATCCAGGCATAATGTACAGATTATCCCAGGGTACAGCGTTTGGATGGGAGTGAGGGAGTACAAACAAAGCATAATGTGGGGTATCCTGGACCGGGGTGATAGATTTGACGTTTAACAGTACACCTGAAAGGTGATTGGGACACCACCACTTAGTGGGCACAGCTGTGCTGTATTTTGCCTTGCCCTACCCGTACCCTTTGCTTTTTGCGCCAGTCTTTTTAAACTAGGGTGCTTCCAAAAGAAACGACGACGAGTTCCCAACCGAACGGCCTCCAGCCAGACAGCAAACGGATGCGGCCCCTCGCCCAGGGGTCACTGTACCTAAAACACAACACAACAGCCTGGCTTCTTCCCCCACCGGTCAGGAGGCGCCAACGTGGAAAGCCGGGGCTGGCGCTCCCCTCCTCGCAAAGCAGAAGGCAGAGACCGCCCCCACCTGGGAGAAAGCCCCAGTCACACGGCGGAGGGGGGAGTCCGCGCCTCAGATTCGCTTTGCCGCCCGGGCACGGCTGAGGAACCCCCGGAGCCGTCGACCAACGAGAGCGAGCCCCCTGCAGTGCAGCGCCGGGCGGGCGAGGCTGGCCCGGGCCGCTGGCGTCTCTCCCCAGCGGGGAGCGCGTAACCCGAGCGCAGGCCGCTCCCCGGCGGCGGGAAGGGCTCGGCTCCTCGTCCTGCTCCTCCTGGGGCCGCGCTGATTACCTGCGAGTCACGTGGGCGCTCCCCGGGCTGGGGGCCGGGCTCCGGGCGGCTGCCGCCGAGGTGGGTCCCGTCCCCCGCAGGGGGGGGATGAGCCCGGACGAGCAACACTCCCGCGCCGCGCTCGACGCTGCGGCCGGCACCGCTGGCGGAGTTGAGGAACTTGTTTGGCGAGTCCGGAGCCGGCTTGCCAGGGGCGGCGGCGGCGGGGGGGCCGAGCGCCATTGGAGGGCTGGGAGGGAGGCGAGCCGCCGCCGACGCTGCCCGCGGTGCGCCTCTGCTCCGCGAGCCCGCAGGTGTCGGGCGGGAAAGAAGCCGCCCCGCGAGGCGCGAGCGTGGCCGCCGAGGAGCCCGAGGGACAGCGCGAGGTAAGGGGCTGAGCGCGGGCGCGGCGGCCCCCTCAGGCGAGGAGCGGGCGGCGCGGCCCCCCCCGGTTCTTTGAGGGGGGGCTTCACCCAGGCCGCTGAGGGCTGGCGGGGGCCGCTCGCGGTGAGGGGTCCAAAGGCGCCGCTCCCCCCCCACCGGCCGGGTCCGTCCCTCAGCCGCCCCCCCCCCGGTCACGCCCCTCGCGGGGCGATCACTGCCCGGCCGTGCCCGGACCCGGGGCGCTTCTCATGCCCCCGCGCCGGCCGCCGTGTGGGGCCGCGGGAGCCAGCCTTGCTGCCGACGACGGAACGGCTCCGCCCGGCCTTTCCCGGACCCCCCCGGCGCCCCCTTTCCGTCCCCGGGCTCGCCCGCCCCGAGGGCTGTGCTGGGTGACGTGCCCGCCCCGAGCGAGTTGGACTGAGGGGACGGGGGTTCCTCTGCCCTGCCCGCGGTGCAGGAGTGGCTCTGCCTGAACCCAGACTGCCCTTCCCAGCCCCCTAGAGAAGGCCAAACCCGTCTTCGCAGCCCCTCGACAAGAGTCCAGGCAGGGCAGCTCAGGGGGCGAGGGCTGCCGCGTTTGTCGCCCCGGCCCTGTGCGAGGGACCTACATCTCAGAGGTTTCTGGAGCTACCGCACAGGACAGAAGGCTGGATGTGCTTCAGAAACCCAGCTAGATAGGTAAGGGCCAATAACATGAATGTAGCTTAGATAGTGGAGCTAAAGTATTTCATTTTTCTTCCTGGAGGAATGCTGGGCATTCACTCATCTCTTAATAGCGCTGCATGTTTGTTTAAATGACCAGGGCAACTGCCAGTTCTGATTCATTTTCTGAATGATCACTTTTGAAGGAAACATTAACTCAGGGAAGAAGCGCGTTGCATTGATCTGTTGCTGAAGCTGGTGGAGGAAATAAAAAAGCCAAACCCACTGGTGTTTGTTTTCAAATGTCTTTTCAATCCGAGTCTGTCAACGCAATAAAGAAATGCACGTCATGCTCCTCCCTGGACTGGGTGGACAAAGGCAAATTTTGGTGCACCTGCTTTGACTCCAGAAGATATTCCCCTACGGCTGTAAGAGCCGGAAATCAATACATTAATGCGCTGCAATATAATTTGTTTTAAAAAAGAAAAGAATAAAAGGCTCTTCGCTTCTTAAGCTCGTTAGTAAAATTTCCTTTTCTTTTAATTTAAAAAGGAAACCTTCATACACCTGATTCATTGTGACTGCAGCGGTTTTTATCTACACAACTTTCTCTAAAGCATAGTAGTATTAATAAAGGAAGAAAGCTCCACAGTATTAGCTCTTAGAAAACCATCTCAGTTGACTTCCTTTTTATTAAGGGAACAAGATATATTGGAATAATAACGTTTAAACATTTAATATTTTGGCCAAAATATTAGATTAAATAAATATACATTATATGAAATTGTCTAAGTCACATCCTCTAATAAAGTGACTATAGCACATTATCACCGAAAAATAGTTTCGTCGAGGGGGCTGTGTGATTTGTTCTCTTGGTTAGATAT
This sequence comes from Mesoclemmys tuberculata, assembly GCA_007922155.1. Taxonomy (NCBI): domain Eukaryota; kingdom Metazoa; phylum Chordata; order Testudines; family Chelidae; genus Mesoclemmys; species Mesoclemmys tuberculata. The sequence continues at coordinate 17,503,453 of ML675629.1, read as the reverse complement.
GTGAAACTTTTCTGCTGATCACAAATGTAGTGTATTTCACTTACAGGTGTAAACAGTGGTATTTCTTCCCGAGTGCCAACAGTGTAACTTGGTGCTTTACAGACCTAAGCAGGTGATCCCTACCTCAGAGACTTTACAATAAAGGGAATGTAGAAATGGAAGTTCAAACTGATGAAAAAAGCAATTCCTCACTATATTTTAGGGGATGTTTAGAAATTGGTTGATCAATCTTACTCATGGTGGTGGTGGGATGAATGAAAGAGGGCACCTAGAGCCCTGAGTTCTGATAATTCTGGCTGGATCATGCTGTGTGGCCTTGGACAAATCCCTTAAATTCTGTTTGTTTTCTCATCTGTAAAATGGGGTAATTTATCTTTCCAGTGTGAGAGAGTTATTCATTAGTCAGTGTTTACACAGTCTTCTAAAGAAGTGAAGCGGGTGCTTATTAAGGAACATTTATAATCCTGTAATAAAACTTGCTAAGAATATCATCTGTGAGGTTTGTCACTATCTGGAACACCTTATGTAATAGTGGACCAAAGAAAACTGTCTTAATTCTTCTGGGTTTTTGGTTAATTGTCTCTGTGGTTCAGATTTCTTACTAAACCATGTCTATTAGCTATTAAGATTTTAAATAATGTCCCCAAAATACTAGCTTTATTCTCCTCTCAAAGTTCTACTAGATGTGCTTAATTGGACTAGTTTAATTATTAAAACAATATCTTAATTCCCCCACCCCCAGAATACGCTAGAGATAGTTAGAAAGTGAGGTAGCTCAGATGCTACAGTTAGGAGGACTCTGTAAGTAGTTGCAGAGATGTATTACCAGGAACTTCTGAGGTCCTGGAGGCTCTCAGATTTGTGATCAATTTCACCTACTGTAAATATATTGTACAAAGCCTTAGAGAAAAGCATGCCACATACAAACCAACTGGACTAGTATCTAAGCAGTTCCTAAGGTAAACCCTGCACACGCTCTCAGTAAAGCATGGAAATCTAACTCTTGGTATGAGCTTCTAGGTATCAAATTGTATGGTATCAAATAATGGTTGATTAGTTTGTTTTAAAATCATAACTCAAGGTCATGGTTAATATGATGATTTGGTCACTCTGCTTTATTTCAGTTTCTGCAGATTCCAAATGTGAATTCCTTTGGCTGTAAAGAGCACTTTGTAGTGTTTGAGCAATTTATACTTCATACTCCTGAACATATATTCCAAACCTTTCTCTTTTTTACTAGTGCTAAACATTCAGGTGGCTTTACTTTCAGTAACTTTCGAATTGTTCTCTTTGCTTGTTCTCCCTTGTGAGATGTCCTGTGAGTATTCTGGTCCCTAGTCTTGCAATTTGCAATACTAAATTGAATGAGCCACTTGTCTGCCTCATGTCATAGCTTTCTATTCAAATTAGTTTGAACTCATTTGCTTCTTTTTTTTTTTTAACTGTAGTTATGCAGTCTTTATTTTGACAGCATGTTAGTTATGTTAGGCCTGATTATGCAGTCAGCCATAGGTTTAAATTCTACTTTTAGAATCATAAGGTTTCCAGTCTTTATCGTTGGCTGCTTTCTTTAATCAGCATTTGCTGAGACAGTCTGATCCTAATTATTTGAGCAAAAGAACTGAGAGCCAGAAACTCTGGAACCCTAATCTCATCTCTGCCTGTGACTTGCTATGTGGCCTTGGGCAAATCTCCTAACCTTTCAGTGCCTGTTTCTCTTTCTGTGAAATGCAAAGAAGTCTTCATTACCTAGGGGTATTGAGAGGATGAATTTGTCAGTGTGATCAATACTCTGAAGATGTAAAAGTACTACCTAACAAGTATTTCTAGATCTTGATTCCCTAGGACACTTGTAAAACTCTTCTAACACAATAGAGTTTTATGCAGCCTTGGTTATCAGACTTTAAAGTATAACTTTTTACTGCTTTATATCTTAATTTATAACTTTTTCAGATAACTTGAGCAAGTTTATTGGATGTGTTTGTCTCTGTCACAGAAACTTAGTGCTGAACAGGATGGCATGAAGTGGAAAGAATACAAAGATAGAAGTAATGGGTGGGGGAACAAGAAATGAATAATTAGGCACTATAGGAAAACTTGGAGAACATAAACCCAGAAGAGCCCAATCAATCTGTATAGTAGAAGGAAAGCACCCAAATAAAGGAAGGGAAACACAATTAACATAAAAGAAACACAGAATATTTACTTATAAGCATTAACTCTTATTTGTCCTCCACAGTCATAACAGAATAGTATATAATATCTCTCTTTAAGTTTTTGTGTATTGCTTAAATGGCTCTCAGAATTTGATTTTTACTCCCGTTTATTAGAACTGTGAATATGCGTCTTATCCTGCACAAGTGTTTCTGACAAAAAAAAGCAGAGCCATGGTAGAAATTTGTGGGATAACTAAATAAAAGAATGGATGGAAATTAGTGGAATATGTGTGGAGTTATAAAACAGACCTAGAGCATTAAACTGCCTAGTTTGGGTTCTTACCTAAATACAAATCACATTTTTTCTTGTCAGTTGTGCATACCAATAGTGTGACAAAGTCATGCATTAACGTTGTAGCATCCTGACCTCTGTCAATATGTTAAACTCTGTTAGAGATACATTCAGTAGGGTCGTGGTGAAAAAAAGGAGTAAAGTAAACTCCATATTCCCCTAATGAGAAATAGGTAAATTCTGTTTAACTGCATTTATCCTTGACTACACTACTGGATACATTCTGTTACCAGCAATAAAGTGGTGCTCAAAGGCTTCTAATTTTGAAGTAGTGGGGCTTCCTTAATATCATTTTCTCCAGAATGTGGGAAAATCCAGTTTGAAGCAATGGAACAGTATTAGAGCACAGGAAATAGAGAGAAAGGGTAACTATCTCCTTTCTATGAGAATGCGCCAAGTGTTCAGCTAGTCAATTATTTAAATATTACCTGATCTTTAAAAAGATACTAAATAACAGGGTATCTGAATAAATCTGACCACTAGTGTCTAGCCTTCTAGTACTGCCTTGTGGTGTTTGCCCAGATAACACAGCAAGGCTTGTTTAACACGTTAACTGAGAGTGGTTAGGAGTCATCTATATTTGAAATGATTTATTTAAAACAGGCATCTTAGAGGGATGGTATTATAATATTTTCAAAAGCTTGATATATTTGGTCCAAAAGTTACACTCAAATGCTAATGAATACTTGAACTAAACAAGGAGAATGAGACTACGTTAGAAGTGCATCACTCATTACACGTAGTGGTGCTGCTCTGAAATGCAGAGGAAGACAATTTCAGAATGTAAAGTGAATCTTTTTCTGCCATGTGTGGTAACCTCCCCTGAACTGACCCTTAACCTGAGACCCTGATCCTCCAAATACTTAATGTGAGTAAAGTTTAAGTGTGTGGGGAGGGAATCAGAGCATAAGGGAAGTTACCTGTCTTATTAGTATTAATATTACTGTAGCATGTGATATAGTTTTGACTGTATTTCAACAGCTGTAGGTAGGAGGAATACTGTTCTAATTGTTTTTCTCAATGGTCTGTATTGTGGATAGTATCCAATTTGAAGTTGGGATGTGTGAGGGAGTGGGGTATGTGTGTATGTTTCCATAGTCCTAATGACTAAACAGTACAAATTTGAGCATTTTAAAGAGAATAGTTCTTGTCAAATTTTCTAATTTATAATGGTAACAAAAACTATATTTGCAAAATATGATTTTAAGCCATTTTGCCATGTCTTTTCAAGCTAGTAATACATGCTTAGTTGCAATTTCTGATTTTATTTGCTAGCAGAATGTAATGCATATTTTATTTTTTTGTCAAAGGTAGTACATTTTTTCCTGTTGTCTTTAAAAAGCTTCTATGTCTAATAGAAAATGAATACATACTCTTGACTTGTTTGTGTGCTTGTATGTGGTTTTCCTTAAATAAACAGCTTTATTATCTGTATGAAAAATAGATCCTTAGACTTTAAGACAAGAAACTACTATTATGGTCATTTTAAGTTTGACACCTCCATAACGCAGGCCTAAGAAACTCACCCAGTAAACTCTGCATCTAGCCCATAACCTATCACACAAAACAGAAGTTATCTTTTAAATAGATATTCAGTCAAAGTATGGAGAATCCGCACATCTGTAGCTCAGGTGTTCCAATAGTTAACTAACCTAACTCAAAAAATTGCATCTTATTTCTAGTCATTGTCTTGCTTCAACTTCCCGCTATTGGATCTCATTATGCGCTTTGCTGCTAGATTAAAGAGCTATCGATTATTAGAAACTTCTTCCAATTTAGGTGATTGTTGAACATGATCAAGTCACCTCTTAACCCTAAAACATACATTTTTTGAGATATGCACAGTTTGTTTAGTCTTAAACTTTAATAAATAGTTATATTACTTATAAGGCACTAATTTATTTCTAGCACTCCCTATTAGGGCCAGTATATTTCCATTTTACAGAGAAGAGGAGGAGAGAATGGGCTTGCACAAGGCCATGCAGAAAGTCAGTGCTGTAATTCAGCTTCATTCTTACATCTGACCATGCTGCCTACGTGCAGCTCTCTGACATCAAAGCAGGGGGAAGAGTTAATAGTTTTTAGAGGATGCAGTTTTAGGAAATTCTAGGAATGTACAAAACTACCTGCTTATGACCCTCATGCAAATTCATACACATGTATGTATGGGTTAGAAATAGATCATTTAAAAAGAATTACAGGAATTTAGTCACCCGTCTGTAATGCTGAGGATCAAATGTCAGGGCAACCATCCTTTAAAAACAGTTCTGTACTTCTTGATGCATCGCAGAGTGAGCCTGATTGCTGTGTATTACTCTCCTTTAGTTCTTTAGTTTGAGGCTGTAATGAATGTATTGCTTGTAAGATGTCTGAGAGGCTTGCATTTATTTATTTGTATTCCCTACCTGAACTGCATACAGTCTATTTGCATAAATGGAATTAACAAGAGAATCTTGCTCTTTTTTTTGTTGCTATTTAGTTAGCATCATGCAATAGCTATAATTTTCTTACTGTTGTGTTTAGAACAGTGAGATGGAAAAAAACTGATATTGTAAGTGTCTTGTTAACGAGTTGTTTTTGAAAAAGACTGTATGGACCATAGCTGTTTTCCAAAACGTGGCCTCTATTTGTGTGTGCACAGCTCATGTGTTCAAAAGTTTGCATAATGGATACGTATTTTCTGCCTATACTTGAAAAATGCTTTTGCAATCAACATTTTCAAAAGTGGAGAGAAAATGGTCTTAATATCCAGAATTTGACTCCGATTTAATCTTTCCAGATTTGCTTCACCTCCCATGGTGGCCCATAATCTGACTGCTTCTGTTGACCATATGTAGTCTGTTGGTATTCTGTGCTGATGATCCTGGAAGATACATTGTATCTCATCTGTTATGCAGCTATGCCAGGGTTTTGTTTCTGTTTCCCATGTATATGGTTGGTATCCTAATTATAGTTAATAGCACCAAACAAATTGCCTAAAATGCCTCTCTGTTGCTTTCAATGGAGTATGTTGAATAAATCATGTGCGACTAAACCAGATGTGCTTGGGCTGAGATCTTTTCAAAGATAAAAGTACAACTTCAAAGGACTGAAAATGGACCCTCTAGATACTGAGTTATAGTACCCACCTAAGGCACTGGGGGCCTGATCATCAACTGGTGTAATGCCATTGAAGTCCAAGTTGAGCACTGTCATTTTACATAATTGAGGATTAGGCCTCTTGTGGCTTGGGTGAATACTATAAATCAGACTTTGGAGGCTCTATTTCCAGTCTTTTGAAGCTGGAGATCGTCTAAAGGATATTTGTATACCTTGGCTTGTTGAGTACATGCTGTGTGTGCGATTTAGCATTTTAAATTTAATGCACTGCTGTTGAATGGATTGTAGTAGAAAACACAGGTTTTGCCATATTGGATTGGACCACTGTCAACTCCCAAGTATAAGAGAAATGTGAAAACATCTTCATTATGCCTATCCAATTGTGCAGTGCTAGGGTTTGCTTCTAATGATGATAGAATAAGCTTCTAATGATTCGCCTTTCAATTCACCATAGCTTTTGTGATCTCTCTTGTATGCATGTTGCTTGTCAGTTTTAGCTATGTTTTCCTTAAAGTGAGATTGGGAATTTAGCTTCACATTCCAAATTAAGTGTGCTATTCAATTCCTTTTCTTTGACGCTGGTTTTTCTATCGATGTAATATATCTGGTCACCCTGGTTGTGTACACAACTTTCTTCTTCCTCCTCCTCTTTTATATGACTTGGGTAGATAACAATGATTACAAATTTATATCTAGGTTTGATAGCCAGCACCTTGCCTCAGCAGTGAGCTGGTGAATGTCCTTTAGGCCCCCAGCGGAAGAACGAAGGGGACCCTCAGATTATGATGTGCTCCGTCGTTTGTGACTGATCACCATAGTTGTATATAGGTTTTCCATTTTCCATTTAGAGAGGGTTTGTCCACCTCTCCCATGAGATGTCCTGATGCGATTCAATCTGCACCAGTCTTTCCGACATAAATCACAACCCAGTGTTGAACACTACCTTGAGCAACCCATGATGACTCGAGTCTCTTTCCTCAGAATTTTATAAATTTAGAGTCCATTTATGGTTATCTTTTTGATACATCCAAGTTAAGCTGCATTTGCTACTGTGCGTTCTATCTCTTAGGTACTTCTGTGGTCCCTGTCACTGAAGTATCAAAGCAGCTCACAATCTTTAATGATTTTATCCTCCCAATAACCCTGTGAGGTAGGAGGTACTGTTATGCCCATTTCAGGGACCTGGGGCACAGAGAGGCTAAGTGACTTGCCTATAGTCACACAAGAAGTTGGTGGTGAAGTTGGGAAATGAAGCTGGCTCTCCCAAATGCCCTAACAATTGAACCATCTTTCCTGTCCAACATCTCTAGTGAATTTAAGTATATCTGTAGTGTCTTCTAATTTTGTGCATCTTACCAAACAAATTCACATGGGGGTTGGCGTACACTAGAGAGTTTTGTCGACAAAAGTCAGCTTTTGCTGAGAAAACAGTGGAGGTGCACACACTGAAAGGCGCCTCCCACTGATACAACTCCCCTGCTATGCTGACATAATAAAACCACCTTTTGGCTGCTGTCTCACCCTATCACTTTAGACACTGTCTCCCCCTTACATCGGTAGTTAGCTGTCATTCTTGTCAACTTCATGGCTTTGATAAGACAGCCAACTGGGAGCATGGCAAAAAATTCCCGGGGCGGCTGGACCCCAGCTGCAAGGCGGGACGGGAGAAGCTGTGTGCACATGGACCCCAGCTCCCGACTGCAAGGAGGAGAAGCTGTTAGTGGCTTCTCCACATATTCCCCAATGAAACTGACAAGGCTGCCTGGCTCCCGGCACCAAGCAGGCAGGTGGCAAGGGGAAAAGCCAGGGCTGCTTCCCCCCTGGGAATAGGGAGGGGGGAAGCCGGCTCCTGGCGGGGAATGGGGAGTAGGGGATGGGAAGGCAGCCTGCTGGGAGTCAGCCTTTGGGGTCACACACTGCCACAGGTGTGCCACTGTAGAGCTTCAGTATAGACACTATCTATGCTGACAGTCTCTTGTCAACATAGGTAAATCCATCTCCCCAAGAGGCAATAGTTAGGTCAGCAGAAGAATTCTTCTGTCTACATGGGGCTGAAGCAGATTGTGGATTTTTAACACACCTGAGCAACATAGCTATGCTGGTCTAATTTTCTAGTGCAGGCCAGACCTAAGACACACCCTGACATCTAGCCAGTGTCTTTAATTTTTCCTTGTCTCACAAATGTATTTAAGTGCATTTCCATACATGCTGATAGGTCATGCTTTTCTCCCCATATGTCTATTAATAGCCTTCAAATTCAAATTTTAACGCACATGTTGCTACTTACTGTAATTTTCCCATGCTCAACAAATGTATAATCCTTGCCAAGACTTTGCCCCTTATTCTGTTGTTTAATATTTTTAATTTTTAGGAAGGATCTCATTAAAATTCTTGAAAAGACACCTTATTTCCTGGGTCCGCCCTTAACTGCTGTCTTAAAGCTTTTATTAGGGAGGGGAGGAAATCTTTTAACAGGTTAGTGAGGGATATATATATTTATTTTGCAGAAGTCATGCTATTAAATTGCCCTACCAAGTTAGTTTAGTGCAGCTGTTGAAAGCTGTCTTTATCTACACTTTCCATCAGTTTCCACAGTAGTGAGGTGAGAGGTGCACTGGTTTGTAATTCTAATAGTGTTTCTTTTTCTTTTTTTTTAAAGTCACATTAGGAACTTTCTAATTATCAGCAACTACTGTTTTTGGGGATATTGCATATTTTCAGTCTCTCTATTCCACACCTTATTTTTAGAAATTCCCTGTGTAAATATATGCTGTCTGCTTCTGGTAACTTACTGCACCTGAATTTCTAAAGTTGCTTTATACTTTCGTTAGACCACAGTCCATCAAGGCCATGCTCTGGTCTCCTTAATTTTACCTCTTGGAATGCAAACTTTCAGATTTCTCCTACATCTCTGGCATTAACTAATGCATGATTGTTCTAAGGAAGATGAAAGCTTCCACAATGATTCTAGCTAGTTGCAATAAAAAAGATTACTACTTTAATACTTCGGGCTACACCCTTAAGCATGATTTGATCACTCTTATTTTACAGTAGCATGCCTATCCTTAAGTATCATTATTAGCAATACAATTATCCAGCCTTGCTTAAAAATTGAGCTATGCTATTTGGCATAATGGCCTGTGGTAATGAATTCCACACTCAGGCTGACTTCACTGCACAGTGTGAAAGATTCCTGCTGAGCCATATTCTGCCCTCAGTTACTCCAGCCTGGGTAATTAATGTAAGTGGAGTTGCATGAGTGAAACTGGGACCAAAATTTGTCTTGTACAAAGCCTATTGAAGGTTATGTCTATATTACCACTTATGCCAGCAAAACATAAGTCATTCAGGGGTGTGAATATTCCACCCCCTGAGCGACATAAATTACACTGACATAAGCATTTGTGTGCATAGTTTCTGCTGCTTGTGGTAGTGTTTTTTATGCTGATGGGAGAGCTTGCTTCTGTCAGCATAGAGCGTCTTCACCAGAGGTGTTGCAGCGCTGTATATATAGACAAGGCCTAATAGTGCAAACCAATTCCTTAATTGTTTTCTCACAGTCGTATACCAAAACAACCTTGATGAATACAACAGAACATTGTATGTTCCATGATTAACAATACCATCATTCTTATTGACTCTCAAACTAGTACAATTATTGACACGTTTGCTGAGTGTTGTATCAAACAGCATGGTAAGTACATTATAGCGTTAACATGATCTCAAGCTCTAACTCTGCTCTATGTAAGCTAATTGCTCAGATGTGAATATCTGGTGTCACAAACGTATCTGCAGAGGTTCATGCTTTTAAGATCCAGAGATCCCAGGTTCAATTTTCCCTCTCCACGTGACGTACCCATAAGTAAACATATCCAACATACTTCAGGATTAGTAATTGTCTTCAGCACCACCACCTCTGCAGCTATTTTCTAGTTCCTGAAGAAAAAGGGAAAGAAAATACTGGGGAACACGCTCTCAAAATGTGTTTCTTACAGGATTTCAATCTTCGTACATAACATGGTTATGTTAATATATTCCTGTTACTTTTGCTACTTATTTCCCTCTGTGGAGATGTGTTTTGCCTTGAAATAATACTTTGCAATTATGTAGTGTTTTTCAGCTGTAGATGTCACAGCACTTTACAAGGGGATCATTATCTCCATTTTGGGAAAACTGAGGTACTGAGCGGTTGAAGTCACTTGTCCAGAGCTACTAAACAAGTGGCAGAGCTTCTGACTCCTGGTCTAGTGCCCTATGTGCTAAATCATGCTGCCTCTAACAATAACAATATAATATGCATTGGTGACATACCAAAACTTAAAAAGTTACCTTTATCAAAGAACTGAAGAAGGGGACAGCAAATGCTAATCTGTTGTATCATTAAATATAGAAAAATGTACATCTAAAATGAGCAGCTTCCCAAATAGCCCATTTTGGTTTTGGGGTATTTCTGAGAATATCTGAACTACAAGATGGCTACAGTTACCAATGAAATATTTGCATTGTAGTCAGTTATCTTTTTGTTCTTGATCTTGTACAATTAATGACAGGTGACTTTAGTGTGATTGTAATAGCATAATATGAAATAAACATCCTGATCTTTTTTCAGCTGTACTGATCTTAGTTACAGCCTTGATGAAACTGAAAAGCCACACGTTGCCTTGCTAATCATCTGGCCCAACCTGTCTGATTTTGCAAGTTGCTAGTCTTTTGGAGAAGAGAAAATGTGTAAATGCTGTCTTTGGGCAATTCCATCCCTTTGTGACTATCTTCCTCTTTAAAGATATACAGCTTCTGTAATATAATGTTGTTTTGCAATGGTAGAATGCCATTTTCAAATACTGTAACATACGCAAGATATTTAATGCAGTTTATTTAATGCAAGATATTTAGTTCAGTTGTCTACAAGCAAGTGATTTTTTGAAAGATGGAGTGGATAACATGCCACATCTGATATTGACTAAATGTCCCAGTCAGTACAGGTTTGTTCTCAGCAATTTAGTTCAGTAAAACTTTGTCCTTTCTTCAGATGTATCAAGAAATGGCGCTTCCACAATTTCCTTGAAGAGATTTCCCCCCATTCTCTCCCCAAAATAATTGAAAATGATTTCACTATTAGGAAAAGCTTCCTGAATTCAGCTGACACTTTCCTTTAGTTAGGAGCAAAGTGCAATCAACAGCCAAACAGATCTCTAATGAGATGCAAATAGAGCAAACCACCTGTTCAGTCCTGTCCTAGTGGTGTAACACATTAAGAGTAGAAATGCCTAACCTGAAATGAAGTCTTGGCACAGTGAGTGTCCTTTGTCAGTTTTTTTTACATACATCAAATTGAAAGAGGTGGTTGGCATTTTACTTTTATGTGTTTAGGTTTATAAATGGAGGCTCAGTTCATTCCAATCAGTATAAACGTGCCTTGGGTGAGCTGTGACACAGGAGAGTTGTGTAACCATTGACAGAGAAGCACCCTGGAATGCAGTTCTCTGTGTGGAAACTGGATATTTTTTTTAATAAACAGAGTATTAAACATTAGCCATTCATCTAAGATGTTTACTCTTTTACAAACAAACAAACTGCCCTTAATCATGTAAAAAATTTCTGGATAGATTTATATACTGAGCAGCCTGCCCTACTTTAAACTTTCTGTGGTGTCCATATATATTATGGGCTTATAGAGGATCCACGAAATCTTTAGAAGGATACCCTTCCAGTTGCTTCTGAATTGTTAATCTCACAAATTGTAAATCAGGCCCACAAAATCATGAGATCTCAAAAAAGTGGGTTCTCTTTCTTTGCCTCTTGTCTGAGCTTTCAGTAGTTTGTTTTCAAGTTTTCTCTGCAACCTGGAGGATTAGAAACTTTTTTTTAACAAGGAAAGCCGAGTTTTCATCTAACTACCCCACCCTGGCATCTGGGACTTAATAAAACCATGAAATATTTCAGGGCTTGCAATAAAATAACATTAATTAGCAACATCGGGCTTGTCTGAAAGGAGAATGGAGTGCAGTTTCAGAAGAATCTACCCCACTCCTGTGAATTTCAGAAACTACTCTGAGCTCTCCTGAGTTTGTGCTTTTAAGGCTGCTGGGCAAAAGGGCATGTAAACCTCCATTTACACCAGTTTGCCCTCTTAATGTTTTGGGGTTTTTTAATTTCAAAGCCCTTTCCACAAAAACTGTTCTTTGTTTTGTTTTTTAAAACATGGCTGATTTAGGCTGTGTAATCTGAGGAATGAATTTGAAACTGCTTTCTTATTGGAGTGCTTTGTTTTACCTGAAATAAGAATGGCTATAGGTGTATCCATCCACAGCCAATAAAAGGAAAAATCAGTATATTGAAACACTGCACTAAAAATAAAAAAATGGGCAAAAGGGAATAGAGAAGTTGGGTTCTTGCCTTTTCTTGCTTTTGAAATAAAGATCTTAAATGGTCGTGATTGTGTGGTGTCTCCCCCCTATTTTGTCTCTGGGGCAATCCCCACAGCCAGTAATGAATGCGTTATCTCCTATAGTCCATAGTGCTGCATGAATCTCCAACTATGTACACAGTACAGATGAAGCTGTTATAAGTTTTATGTTACTCAGGGGTGTGAATAAGCCACCCCTGAGCAATGTAATTTACACTGATGCAGTGTGGACAGCACTATGTCAGCAGGAGAGCACTTGAGTGCTGGGAAGTCCATTGTCAGAGTAATGACAGGTTTGCAAAGCTATTGGTACTGTCATCTACTTCCATGGCTGCTGTCACCAAAATTCCAGATGTTACTACTGGGTTCTAGAGAATGGGGTTTCTGAATTGCATGGTGGTACCCACATTCCCCTTGCATGGCCCCTCGAAAGATGCAAGTGAGTACGTCAGTTGGAAAGGGTACTATTCATTTCAAGACCTAGTGGATCACAAAGGCAGGTTCTTTAGCACTAATGTTGGACACACAGGAAAGATTCATGATACTAGGGTGCTGAGGAGATAAGGACTGTATTTGAAAGGAAGGGAGGAACATATTCCCCAGAAATGACATTGTACAGAACTATGTCTCCATGCCCGTGTGTATTCTGGGGGACCCTGCTTCTACCATTACTAATGAAATCCTATCCCAACATGAATCCAGCAAAACAAGAGTTCAGCTAAAAGTCAAGCAGCTGCAGGATGGTAGTGAAGCGCCCCTTTGGACAACTGAAGGCTCACTGGTGATATCTGTGCACCCGGTTGGATGCCATTGTGGCCAACGCCATCTGCATTATTGTGATGTGCTGTGCATTTCATTACATTTGTGAGACAAAAGGAGAGTACTTTAAGACAGAGTGGGCACAGGACCCGACTATCTTGCAAAGTCTTTGTAAACAGCCTGATCCAGTTTGCTTTCATACTGTGGAGCACAGTAGGCCAGAGAAATCCAGGATGCAATTTATGCCTGTGTCTTGGAACAATCGGTAGGCAAGGGTTGACATCAGCTTGATCCAAACAAAGCACCACACCCCATGCAGCTGCTGTAAAAATGCAGGATGGAACCTTACTCACTCACTTAGCAGAAGACAACTGAGGCAATCACCTGGAGTGCCGCGTTTGGGGGCGCCAGGCTTGGGGTGCTTTTTGTTGTTAGCAATGAAAGGGAAAATAGAATGTTTGAAGTAAAATGTTTCAGGTATTCCGTATGTGGATTAATTTTTCACTAACTTCCTAGAATGTTCTGGATCTTTGTAGAATCTTGTGATTCAAGTTTCTAGTCTGGAAAATTGTAGAATCTTTCAGACTTTCTGAGAACTACATTTTCCTCAAACCTCCTAGAATGTTCTCAGCCATGCTCTTGTGTGTGTATATAAGGGGTGCCAGTTAGTAAGTGAGATGTAAGAATGAAGTGAAGTGAGAGCCCGGCTGTGGTATTGTGAACCTTGTTTTATTATGTAATTGTGAAAATGTACCTGTGCTTTACTACTTGAAGAGTGTAAGTAACAACGAATAAAGGATGTATTTAATGAGACTCCAGAGATACCTGTCGAACCCCTATCTATGCAACAATATAAAAGAAATACTGTTCCTTTTTCCATGTTTAACGCATAATGATAAAGACCTCTGTGTCGAACTAGACCACATCCATCACACTTTGCCACATGGGAAGCACTATCCACTCCATGGTTTCCAATTCATTCATGATGCAGAGCTGAAGGACACTTGTCCTAATGTGTTTATAGCTTTGAGGATTCTATCATGCTTTTAGTCACAGTCACGAGTAATGAGTGCAGCTTTTTGAAGCTCAGGCTCATTAAAACATATCATCTTCTATTGATGAAGGCCAATGAGAGACTGACATCACTTGCTATTTTATTGCTTGAAAATGTCATTGGCCAGTCTTTGGATCTTTCTGATGCTGTGCTTCAGTTTGCGAGGACAAAGGTGAGAAAAGTGACCTTTAGAACTAAAGGACTAGGGTTAACATTCTAAGGCTGTCACCTACTGTAACACTACTTAATATTGGTCCACCAATGTTGGTGCACAGTTGAATTTCTTGATTTTAGTATTTTTCAGTTATTCTTAAAATGAAAAAGTTTCTATAAGCTTAGAGGAAACTAATGTGTTTTTTATATTCTTATATATGGCTTGTATAAATACAGATTTACAGATCCTAGTGTACAAATGTATTGTCTTGTATGACAGGGATAAATCAAGCATGGATCAGTGTTATGAAATGGGGTACAAATGCAATAAAAGTAAGGTATTCAAAACTTTAACAAATGGAGGTGGGGGGCGCCAAAGTCGCACATTACCTGGGGCCCATTTGGTCTAGGGTCGGCCCTAGTGCTGCTGGTGGTCACCCCTTTGGGCATGAAGTGGTTTGGTGAGCTATGAAAGTGCACCAAATGCAATTACACTGCCCTGGAACCTTAAGAACCAGCTGAAGTTTGTTAGACTAGACATATGCTTACAAGACGGAGGCAATTGGCATGGAAATAGCTTCGAATATAATCTATTAGATGGATCCTGCATGGAGTAGGCAGAAGCAAACCACTTCAAATGCCCACCAATGCCAAAACCAGCCTCTGCATCATCAAGAAATCTGTCCCCTTCATTCAGCAAAGAGTGGAGAAAGGAACTGGGAAAGAGAATCACATTGCAACTATACTCGTTTCCATGAATGTTCAGATCCATACCCACAAGGCCTCACCTCCTCACTGCAAAGGTCACCATGTTATGTTTGTGCAGCCTCCAGGGCAGATCCCTGACCCACCTACTTTTCTCCTGAGTTCTGCTGCATGGATCCAAGTGGGGAGACACTGGACACCAGTGTATGGGAATGCTTGAAAACATTTGTGCTATAACTGGACTGCTGTGACATTCTTCAGAGAAGCCAAGGTTCCCCTTTTCCTTTCCCTATGTAACCAGCCCTGATACTAAATTGAACCCCCTTTTGTGCGGCTTCCATTTTGTAAATGGGGGGCTTTTCTTGTGAAAATCTGATCTTCATGGAATAGATGACAGCTGTAGCTTTGGGGAACCGTTAATCTTGTATGAATGTCCTGTCCCACAACCAGACCTTTCAACCGCCTCCCTCTCTGATGGCCTGTTGGATGACAAAAGCACAGACCTGGAGCAATATGACAGTTTTACTGATCTGTTCTATAGCTTTTGCCAAAAGCTTCATTCAAGGGAATTCAATACAATTTGGAAGTACAGTTGTCTTTGTCGGCTATTTTGTGGAGGGAGGATGGCCTTCCAGTCCTGCATGTACCCCACAGAAAGAGTGAGGGTAGGGTGGGCATTTCACTAATTAGCCTCAGGCTCTGGTTCCTGCTGATTGTCAGGGTGTTCTTCTGGCTTGTCAGGAAGGGCCTGCTGAACCAGTTCTTCCAGGCAGAGTGCAGAATAACTTGCTCCTTTTCCTGCAGGTCTTTCAGGGTGGCTGCCTCTGTGGACCCTGCTGTCTCCACGCTCTGAGCTTCATTGGCATCCTGTCGTTCAGTGAGGCTTGATTGGGTTGAGGAGGAGGTCATGCGTCACCTTAGGCTCGGTACTGGAGCCTGGGAGAGCACTTGGCCCAGCTCCTTGAAGGGATGTGTTGCAGGATCTCTCCTAGAGTGACTGCTTGCTGGAGTCTTTTGCTCTCCAGTACCAGAGCCTCAGGTGTACTGGGCCAAAGTATGGTGAATGCCCACCTGTACAAACCTCTCAAAATTCCCAAAATAGATGTAAGTTCCTAGTGCTGCAGGAGAGGTCGTGGAGGACAGTCAACTCTGACCACACATTTATTAGGACCCGGCTGTGCTCAACTGATCAGGCAACTGTTCTTGGAGCAGGTTCTACATCCATGTGTAGTGGTGAAAACAATGCAGCCCACTTGAAGTCATCAGCACAGCTCTCTGCTACAGGTGAGACTGGGCGGGACAGGGACATGCATATCCTTGGGTAAGGATCAGGCAAGAAAGGCTTCAGTACATTCTGGTAATGCTTGGGATATGGAACACTTCCCTTACCCATCCATACTACACTCTGGCATGGTGTGGCGGTGGGCCACAGCCTGAAGTGCGTTCATACCCACATCGTTCAGGCATGCTAGTGTTCTTGCTCTGGGCATGCCTTGAAACGTGTGCTTCTGGGGTTTAGATGTGAACTGTAGGTGGGGTTTTAGTATAACCATGTGTGGACCCATGTCCAAACACCAGCATAAACCTAGCCTAAATTTTTTTTCCAGCATGAGGTGGGCCCAGTAAAGCCTGGGGTGGAATTTTGGAACAACTGATGAAGAGCACACACCAAAGTCCCATGTAAGAAAAAAGATAGGATGTTCCCTGGACATTGCAAATATAATCTTCGTTTTGAAGTGCTCTTTTATTTGAATGTCTTGGTTGCATTACTAGTTTACAGAAGTGAGACTAATTATTTGTAAGTACTAGTCGTATAAGCTGACAGGTTTTGTTGTGGTTTTTTTTCCCCCTTCTCTCTAGAGAGAGGCTGAAATGAAACAACTCACACATTGATCCCAAAGTTCAGTAGTGGTCAGCATTGTGTTTTTATTTCAGTACCAATGCTGGTTGTTATTTTTAACCAAATTACAGTTTTGTTTAAAAAAGTTCTTCATATAAGACTGGCTAATAGTAGCATAGGTCTCTTCTAATCAAGATCATGTCTTGTCTAATTGCCATCGTGTTTTTGTACATGCCAATCTCACTAGAAGGTCATTCTTAGTTTGACTCTTTTACTACATGTTTATGCATCTGACCTATCTAAACTCTTTTATATTTTGGAAGCATATCTAATTATATTTGGCTGCTTCCATGCAGAATCTCATATTACAGTGGATAAACTGATTAATAAATCTTTAATGAAGGATAATATTCCATTAGGCAGGGACCACTGACAATATGAAGTGAGCGTAGGAAAACAATCTCCTATCATGAAAGTGCTTCAAGTTTGACTGTTCCTTTGTAAGGAATAAATGACTAGCAGGAACTGTAGAAGCACTAACTGAGTGTATGTTACCTGTTTGATAATTATCAGGCTGTGAAATGTACTGCTATGCAGTGTCCCAAGGTGAGACCTTTTTTTAGAGATCTTGTATTGCACACTTCTGGTGATTATCTGATTTGCCATTTGCAATTGTCAGTGGAGAATTAGGTGGCAACTATGTTTGTGGCTGGAAGAAGTTTCACTTTACAAACTAAAAATATTTTGCTCCCTCCCTGGTAATTAATTCATTTGCATTTGAAAATGCATGTGGTGTTGGATCAGGGTTCTCAGTTGCATCTCATTACTGCCTCTTCACTCATGGGATGAGATTTGTCCCTGATGTAACTAACTTTAGGGGATACATTACTCTCCTAGTTTTCCATTTTTTTCCCCATCTAAATGCCATTAGAAATAAATACTGGTTGGACACACAGTGTCTATTTGAAATGATGCCATCAAAAAAAAAATCTTCCTTGCTTGTCAGTTGGACCCTATAGCCGCCTCCTTTGAATCACTGTTCTAGTTTCCTCCTTTTCTGCCACATTATGTTTGTTTCTTGTCTTTCAAAGCCCTCAGCTGCTCCATCCACTTTCCCAAGCATGCCAGACTTCACACAGTGTCCTTTTCTTCCACAAACATCTCTAACTTCTTCCACGGTGCTCCTTAGCTCTGAAGTGTCATTCCTAAGTTAGTGATGGCCTACTCTGAAAATTCACATTGGTGAATTCACCCTGGTGTAGACAGTACTAGGTCAATGGAACCCACTCTTGGGGAGGGGGACTAACTACAGCACTACTGTAGTGTCCACAGTAAAGCGCTGCAGCTGTGCTGCTGTAGTGTTTTAAATGTAGACCTTGCCTTAGTCTACAAAGCCATTTACCTACTCCCAGTCAAATCCCTCAAGAAGATCCACTTCTGTGATACCTAACAAAAACTAGCCAGATGATGACACAGAGAAAAGTTGCAGGGTTATTGGGCATTGTCTGTCTTTCTGGTGACCAACCACCCTCTGCCAAAACCCCTCCTCTCCGGGATTATAAATACTCTATACATGGTCTATCACCATTTGCCTTATGCACTTTCATCCTCCCTCAGACTGTTTGTTTTTTTTTTTTTTAAATTAACTTTTCAGGACAGGACCTGTGTTGCCTTTTGTTTTTGAAAAGCATCTAGGACATTGTGGGTGTAACCAAAATATGTAAGAGTCTTGATAAGGACGGCATGGTTTTCTTTCCCCAGTCATGCATGGATGATATTTGTATTAGGTAATGAAAGACCTATAATTTTCAGAAACCATCAAGTCTCTGAAACACAACAGGATTTCTAAGATCTTGTAAATAATGGCTATCACGAGAAACCAAAATATACTTGGAGTCCAGATCTTTGATCCATGCAAGATATTTTGTATAGAACGGGGCTGTTAAGCTCCTTTTGATAAATGAATGTGAATATTTTATTATGTATGTTAAATCCCAACAGAATATACTACTTTTCTAACTAACACTATTTAGTTTGCAGCTGAGAACCGTCTTTGATGGATGACTGTGAAATATTTAAAACGTTTAACCAGTCACTTCACTGCCTGCATTTGTCCGAGCCAGGCTTACAAGATGGTTACCACAGATGATATGGTTTATTTTATTTGTTTATTGAAAAGATGAGGTTGAAATCAGTTTCTGTTCCAACTACACTCTGGAATATAAGGTGTTCTTGTAACTTTTGTCTGTTCTTGTTGCTAGTTTACAGTTTTCAGTTTTCTACCAGTTCTATGTGTAGCTACAGCTGCTGGAGGTATGGAACGTGGAATTGGGCTGAAGAGGCATCTTCAGGAGAGCTATTGCAACTAATTGATACTTTGCACTAAGAAGGGCTTTGTACTAAGAGACGTGTTGTCTAGAAGTAGGAGCCATTTACTGGGAGCCTGTGTTCCTGGGTTCTCTTCTTGGCTCTGTCCTCAGTTACAATGAGCCCGAGGCAAGATTTCTTAATCTCTCTGTACATCAGTTGAACTTTATATCAAATGTGTATAATATTTAACCTGCCTCAAATGGGTAAGGCTTAACTGTAAAGTGCTTTGAAATCCTTGAATAGTACCCTTATGTACATAAGTATTGCTGCCTTTGTTGTATTCAGCTAGTGAAAACATGTCCTGAGTATAGAAATGTCACTGGATTTGAACAAAATCTTTGTTCGTCACTTTGACATGGCTGTGACTCAGAATCAGGACGACTGATGCATGTTCAAAACTGCAAAAAGTTTTATTTCTGTAACACAGTCATCCACTGCTTTTTCTACCACTTCCTTTTCCAATTTTCTCCAAGTATGCTGATCTTCAAAGATTAAAACTGTGAGCAGGAAGTTAACACAACTTAATTTGACCTTCATCTCAATTGTTCCTGTTCCAAGTGACCTCATGTATAGTGACGTAACCTCATGTTGCAGTATTTTTAAATGTTTTATGCTTGCCTTGAATTCCTTAAGATAAGACGTGGACAAAATTTAATTGTCCTTGATGAAGTATAAGGCTAACACTTTTAGTATATATAACAAATGCAGCAAGAAATCATCTGGAAAGTCTGCTTTCCCCTTGAAATTTCTGGATGATTTTTTTGGATATAAATTGTAAGATAGGACTGTGTGCAATGGCCCTTCCTGTACTGGATGAAGTTTTCCATTATGCATGTTTTCCCCAACCTAATGTATGTTCTTCATTTACCAGGTAGGTATTAACTCAAATCACTGATGTATCTCAAGAAGGAAAATACATTTCACAATATCCTTGAAATGTTGAAGGAACTAATTCTTTCTGTGCCACTGTTCTATGAGTTAGCTAGTGTCCACCACTGCAGTTCCGGAGAGACTTG
This sequence comes from Mesoclemmys tuberculata, assembly GCA_007922155.1. NCBI lineage: Eukaryota > Metazoa > Chordata > Testudines > Chelidae > Mesoclemmys > Mesoclemmys tuberculata. The sequence continues at coordinate 17,483,543 of ML675629.1, read as the reverse complement.
TGGCCTTTGCCAGATTTTGCCGCTAACTTGCACTCTGATATTAAGAAAGTCATTTAGCCCCTCTGTCTCCATTTTCCCTCTTTGAAAATGGGCATGATAATGGTCACCTTCATAAAGCATTTGAGATCCTTAAAGAGTAACAACTGAAATATTTACATCTCCAGTTCTTTTGAAACTGGACACATCTGATCTATTAATTTGTTCAAAGCATCAAAGCATCCTTCAGAAATTTGAACTTTTGGTGGAATTATACAGAGGAGTGGAAGTAACCATGTGCCCTTATTGCCAAGAAGGCTAATGGCATATTGAGCTGCATTAGTAGGAGCAGTGCCAGCAGATGGAGGGAAGTGATTATTCCCCTCTATTTGGCACTGGTTGAGGCCTCATTTGGAGTACTGTGTCCAGTTTTGGGCCCCCCAGTACAGAAAGATGTGGCCAAATTGGAAAGAGTCCAGCAGAGGGCAACAAAAATGATTAGGGGGCTGGAGCACATGACTTATGAGGAGAGGCTGAGGGAAGTAGGCTTGTTTAGCCTGCAGAAGAGAAGAATGAGGGGGGATTTGATAGCAGACTTTAACTACCTGAAAGGGATTTCAGGGAGGATGGAACTAGGCTGTTTTCAGTGATAGTAAATAGCAAAACTAAGAGCAATGGTCTCAAGTTGCACTGGGGGAGATCCAGGTTGGATATTAGGAAAAACTTTTTCACTAGGAGGGGGTGAAGCACTGTAATGGGTTACCTAAGGAGGTGTTGGGATCTCAATCCTTAGAGGTTTTTAAGGTGCCGCTTGACAAAGTCCTGGCTGGGATGTTTTAGTTGGGGTTGGTCCTGCTTTGAGCAGGAGGTTGGACTAGATGACCTCCTGAGGTCCCTTGTAATCCTAATCTTCTATGATAACTCTTTGATCCCTGCTAGCTATGATTTTATTAGTAAATGTGATGGTTATGGCAATGTTTGGATGATCTTACTGCATTAAAATTTGTGTCATGGAGGGTCAGGGACTGTATGTAATTCCATAGGGAAGGGTGACCACAGCTCCTCCAGGAACTATGAACAGTGACGAGTAATTGGGCAAATCCAGTCAGATTGTGACTCTGCCCAGAGAGGTACTACCACCAGGAGAGGCTTGCATATACTGGCTGAAAATGGATTCTCCAGAGATCAACAGATAAAGGATTCTTGGATAAATAGCCTAATTTTAAACTGACTCAGAGCCTTTGTTCTGATCCAGCAAATGGACAGAGCCTTCTGTCCAAGAGGCTGAGGGGGACAATCCTTATGGAAGGGTTGGAAGGACCGATGTGTAGCAAACCTCTTGTTGGGTTTGGAGGGTTATCTGTGGTAAGGTTATTAGTATGTATGTAGGTTCTTTTATCGTTTTCTCTGTAATGCTTGTTATCTCGTAGCCCTTTATAAGGTAACTTATAATTGCTGGCAGTGACTCCATTCTTAGCCTCTGGAAAGAAAGCAAAGCGCGGACACTGACCTATTTAGGCACTCTAGCTTGCTGGGAATATCACAGTGTAGGCAGGGAACTGTGCTGCCTGGAAAAACCCCTGGTCAGGAGGGAGAGACACGTGGGTCTTTACCTAAGTGGTAATGGCCAAAGAGCTGGGAGCCTAGAGTAGATGTCTTTGAGGGACAACGGGGGGAATAGAAGTGCAGTTGTCCTGTACTATGATAGTAGGTGCTAGGAATATTGAAATGGGATTAAAAAGAAAATTGAAATAAGGTATTTTAAATTAGTGTATTACTGCATAAGATTGGGAGCTGGAGTATTCTGAAGAGTCCCTTGCTATCTTCATTTACCAAAGGATCTTGTGCCAATACTTTGGAGCTGTCCTGAAGTAGGACTGGACAAGTGTCCCTTTGTATACACTTAACCTCTCTTACAGTAACTTTTGACTTGCTTTGTTTTTTCATTATGTGCTTTTACGATTAATTTATTAATACTAATTTTTAAAGGATGCTGCCATCTTAAATATTTCTTAAAATTTTTCCCACAAGAAAATAATTGGAAATATCATTAAGAAGCATGAAACTGAAATCCATTTATACTTGAAGACGTTTACTACTGTGTAATTTTTGGTCTAGGTTGTTCATTTTTTTTCCTTAGAATGCTAACTACTGGGACTTGAGTTTTAGTTTGTGTTGGGCCTTTGTCCCCCAAACAAATGACATATTTTACCAACTTGAGCAGGAAATATTCAAACTCTTACCACCACTTACAATGACTGCTTTTTATGTCAAAAGAAATACAGGAATCCAGGATGTATTTAATCTTCCACACCCTATCTGACTGACTCTTTGCATTATGAAGCAATGTCATAGGATTGTTAAAGTACATAACCACTTTTACAGACATTGTGCATTCTCAAAAGTATATTTCAGTTGTGCACAGTGCTTTGGGCCAACCACACCATAAACAAATACCCTGAATTGTAAACCTATGTGCACAATACAAACTGGCTTTAAAATCCCCACCACCTATATTTTTATAGCTGCCTTTATCTTCTGCCTATTGTTTTATAGAGCAGAAGGTAGAATATCTTATTACTGATGTTGCTCCTATTGCAAAGAAATTAAACAGGTTGACTTTGAGCAAAGTTGTACTCTAATATAATTCATGTAAACTGGCATAAAGGTTAAGGAGATACAGATATAGCTTGACCAATATAAAAGACAAAATACCAATTTGTGATGTGGTTCTATGTCCTCCAGTCTTCACTAGCAGTGTCTCCTCCTTCCATTCCTAGAAAAATGGGAATAAAGAGAAGCTGATCTTTGGAACAGAGAATAATCCCATCAGCACCATTTTTCCTATAATTCTACTGGATAGCAGTTCAGTTTCTGCCTCCATCAAATACTTCTGTTGATCAGAAATATTTCCAGCAGCAGCAAGTGGTCTTCTTTTACCTTTTCTTATTCACTACTTAAGTATGAGATAGAAGCTTTTAAAGAAAAAAAATCCTTGTTGGGATTGGCTTTCTGGAGCATAAAATTGCCCTGGGATGGGGAAAGGGCAAGGATACAATTTGGGAGTTTGACTCTCAACCTTGTGCTTATTTCTTTGACCAAATTGTCACCGAAAGCACTTCTCTGCAAAATTACTTTTCTTAAAGTCTTGCTATGGAAAACCTGCTTTTAACTTGAATAAGATTTCTTCATTTATTGTGTTGCCATATTGCATCCTTGGGGGGAAGGAAATGCATACCACTGAACTGCTCTATAATGGAACATCCCAGCCTGTCAAAGTGAAGTATGTTGAGTTGTGAATATGGCTGTTGTTCTTAATTATATGCTTCCAGTTATTGTGCAACTTGCTTAGTAAAATAGATAAACCCTAGCATGACCAGTGGTGCCTGGAAGGGCCACGCTGAGAATGCTCAGTCAGGGCAAACTGCAAGGAATAGGGCAAACGATTCCCAAAACTAGTGGTTTCTTCTATTCTTAAATTCACCAAGCCAGTATCAAAACTTCTGTAATACCATACTAGTTATTAAGAAGTCAAAATACAGTTCTCTTTACACAATCCATCCTTTGGCTCCCACGCAGACAGCCAAGTCCACATAGTAAGGTTTACTTAAAATCTTATTCTCCATATATAAATTCTGCCAATCCTAAGAGATCAGACAGATTGCCCACCAGGTCAATGAATATTTCAGATCTTACCCAAATACATGCTTACAGCCAATTCTTATTAACTCATTTAAGATTTAATAAAAAGAAAAGAGTTACTGTGGTTAAAAGATCATTTTATATGTACAGATATGAATAAAGTTCTTAGATCAGTTTCATAGCAGAGATGGTAAGACTGCTGATTTTGTAAAAGTCCTAAAATCAGTTCTAGAGGTTATAGTCCAATAAGCCTTCCATGTGCAGAGCTTGTTCAAATTCTTTCATGATAATCTTCAAGGTGGATCCAGCATCAACCTGGAGTCCTGAAGGCTTAAGGCTTTCTCTGACAAAATCTAAGCAGATCTGAGATAAAACAGGATCAAGCCTGACTTCCTTTATAGCTGAAGCAAGTTGTGGCCACAGCAGGGCTTCCTTGGCTGAAGAATAGGTAATGTGTATTGTTGCTTTTGAAGTTAATCCCTATTCCCTAGGCCTACACTGGTAACTAGTTGCATTAATTAGCATAAAGTAATTAACCATTCAAATGGTTCATAGGTAGTTTACTACAAACTTCAAATAAAAATAAAAATGATATTATTACCCCACAAATTCTATCTACATGTTAATATCCCATTTTGATCTCTGAATCACTAGAATATAGTAATGAAACATTACAGATAGACAGAAACAGAAGTTTAGCATCTACAAGCTAATTAAATCCCATTGTTAAACTTCTTACAAGATATAGGCAAACACAGACAAATATCTACATCTGATTATCTGACAATACAGGTCTGCATATTAACTTCTAGTCTGCTTAACATGGCTTTGATACTATCTGCAAGGGATGGCCCCGTTTACCTTTTCAGTACATTTCTAATATGTTCTTACAGGTGGCCTTTTGTTCAACCAGCCTTCTGGTTGCTGACCCTGGTTGGCTCAGCATCACACCTAGTTAAAGTATCATGTTACTTCCTGTTATTTTGACAAAATACATTTTTTTTGGTTTTACAATACAAAAGCTGAACTCCTTAGATTTTGAACATACCGTTAGGGATAATCAGTTAAGTAGCCAGTAGGTATTCAACAGTCAGCTGATGCTGCTCCTGACACTTCAGTTATCTTTGTGAGAAATAAAATTATTGATCAAATTACCTTAGGTTGCATCTTGCCCAAATAACAAAGAAAATGACCCTCCATTGTTGAGCATCCTGAAATGGAAAAGTCACTTGTCTGCCATGTTGGTTTTTCATATAGAATTAATTCTAGGTGTGACCCATTAATATTTTTAAAAAGCTTAACAAACCTCAGGTGCTCAATATTATTTGCTCACCTCTAATAAGAACAAAAAAACCAAACCCCAGAACACCTGTGTCTTTGTTCTTACGTACTTTAAGCCCAATTGCCTTTAAGTGCTATCATTGGAATAATCAAAAAATGTCTTTGCCTGAGCATGCTTGTTTACTGAATAAGTTTAATGCAGATGAGTTTCTTGTGCTGTACAGTGACGATGAGTTGTTACTTAACAAATATTGAGGTTACGTATTATAGTAGCACTTTAGAAATCCCAGCAAGTTTCAGGGACCCAGTAAATGCATTAAGCAAATGTATAAGATGGTCGCTGTCCAGAATAACACACTAAAGAGTCCAAGGCAGACTAAATGTCAGAAAGGGGGATGCAGTGTACAGTTACTGTGAACAGAGTGACAGTGTGGTAAATGTCCTGGTAATTCCAGGTTTCTTCTCTTTTGGGGGGTGGTTTATAGAAAATAAACCACCTAAAAATTTATTAATGAAATGTATGTTCTCAGTACCAGTTTCAATTAAAGACCTTGGTCTGTGTTAAGAAATCCACAATAGTGATTCTTTAACTTAAACTTGTGATAATTTCTATTAACTGAACCTTTTGCCTCTGACCACACTTTTCCCAAGTTTCAGGGAAGGAGAAGTCCCATGTGTGTTTTTCTTCCTACATTTGGTGTTAAAAAGACAAACACTCCATAAAAAGACATCTTGCATCTGCTGCACGCTTCTTAAGTGCAGCTGGGGAGCTTCTGTGTGTCTGTACTTACCTGGCTTGTTCGCCTCCTCACAACACAGCTACTGTAGTTAAGTTTTTATTTCATTTCTGTGCTCCTGTTGTGTAAACAATGCAATTAAAGTTGCTTGTATTAGTATTTCCATGGACTTCAACAAGACTATTGCATATAAATAAAGTTCAGTGAATCTGCCTGCACCTATGTTTTGTTCAACCAACAAGCTGTGTGACTGAACCTACCTATACTTCATCAACTTCTATTCTATCCTCTTTCTAAGATAGAGAATCCCTGCTAGTAGATCTTCCCCATGGGATGTCTCTGTCTGAACAACATGCTCCTCCACAGCAGTCAGCTTTCCTCCAGCCCTAGGTTTAAAAAATCCTCTGTGACCTTTTCAGTTTTACATGCCAGCAATCGGGTTCAGTTTCAGTTAGCTGGAGCCGATCCTTCCTGAATGGGCTCCTCCTTTCCCCAAAAGTTTACCGAGTTCCTAATAAATCTAAAACCCACCTCCCTACACCATTGTCTCATCCATGCATTGAGATCCTAACGTTTTCCCTGTCTAACTGGCACTGCATGTGGAACTGGAAGCATTTCAGAGAATGCTACCATGGAGGTGCTGGACTGCAATCTGTTACCTATCAGCCTAAATTTGGTCTCCAGGACCCCTCTCCTACTTCTTCTTCTGTCCTTGGTACCTACATGTACCATGGACTGAACATACATCTGTCTAGATGTCTTGAGAGATCTGCAGCCTTTGCACCCAGCAAACAATTGACCACGTGGTTCTCTTGGCCCCATTATCTGTATTTCTAACGATCAAGTCCCCCATTACCATTACCTGTCTTTTTAGTGTAACTGGGATTCCCTTCTCCAGAGAGGCATCCTTAACATGACATCTTCTGGAAAAAAGCTCCCAACTGTGGGACTGTTTCCCTCCACTCCACTTAGATGCTCTCCTTTCCCAAGACTTTCATCCTCAAAAGCACAGAGGCTGTCAGATTGGGGGTGGGACCTCTTTATTGTGCCCCAGAAGATCTCAACGTATGTACCTCTCTGTCACCTTAGCTGCTTCAGTTCAGCCACTCTGGTCTCAAGAGCCTGTTCTTGGTCCCTGAGGGCCATGAGTTCCTTGCAATGCCCACATACGCCACCTGCCCACAAAGCAGATCATACATGCTGCATTCAGTGCAATAAACTGGATAGCCTCCATTCTGCTGCTGGACTTCTGCCTGCATTTTTTTTTTATTCCTGAAGCTTTTGTTGTGTTTTTGTTTGTCTTTGTTTTTTTGGGGGTGGTGTTTATTGGCTTAAATTTAGAGAATGTTAGGGGTGTGTGGCTCTCACACTACCTCTCTAAACTCCCTTGCAAAACTCCCGTTTGCTATATCCTCTGGTTACTTAGGAGCTGGTTTTTAAACCCCTCTTCTCCCTGAGTAGTCCTGCATCCTGGTTAATGGTTAATGGATCCTAAAGGGATTAGGGATCAAAGCCTCATTAAGAAACTCTCAGCTTTTACCTAGCAGGCCTCTAGGCTCAGCACATTTCCTCCCACCAAGAAACCACACCTAGAGTCAAGCAGCAAGCACACAACAAACAAACAGACAACAAACCCCAAGTGATGCATAGCTGCTCTTCCTTCACCTAGCAAAACTTTACCTGGCAAAACTCCCCTGTTGCTGCTCCTGTTTCTAGGGGTTATGCTAGTATAATGGGATTGATCTAAAAAAAGAAAATGATACCCCTAATAGAGAGTTACAGCAGTATAACTTCCTAATGCAGACCAGCCCTTAGTCTGTTCTGAACCAGGAGCAGGTCATCAGCTTGTTGGCAAATCTGGAAGCATTGCTAGCCCTGCCCTTGATCTGGCAAAAATCTGTCCTTAATCTGACACACTGCCCTCTTAATATGTATCTGAATGTATACTGTACTTGAAATGGGGTTGAAGATTAGGTCAATGCACAGCTACAGATCAAGCTGTTGGCACTTATATCTGCCACAGGAAAGGTTCCAGGCTTGTGTGGTGATTTTTGAAGGTCTCCACCCATAAACTGAGTGGATGGGGATACAGCTCCAGAGTTGAGGCTGGTGATAAGACTTCAACTGTGAACTGAGTTTTATCATTCCTTTTTTGAAGCTATAATTCTATTAACATTGTGGATTTTGTGTTGTGATTTATTTTAAATGGGGGAAAACTCATTAAGAATTAAGGTTGAAACTTTTTTGACTGGGAATATATGTTCGGATTATGGGGATGCAGGAACCACGTACATACCTAAAATATAAAGGCGTTGGTGAAGAGGAGTGTTTATCTGTTTTACCACCCAGTTAGGCATTAACCGTGCTAGACAGCTAACTCCATTCTTTCTACATTTGCAACAGGTGGGACAACTCTAGGTCCCTCCAGTGCAAATGGAAAGATGTCAGTATGAAAGTAGTGGAAAGCATTTATGGAGCAATGGCAGTGTAGTAGGAATTGAGCAAAGAATAATGTTATCAAGGCATATATGCAATGCTGCATTTCCTGGGCTTGGATGAGGGTGAGCATGGTCAATTTTCATATGTAGCCAGCTATCCTTAAATTCTCTCCAAATAGTTTATATGGGCACACAAGAAAAATAGCATGATTCTGGAATTGTCAGATTTTTATTTTACCTTCAAGTTAACCAGTAACTGGGTGGTATATTTTGAATACTTGTTGACATTTGTAATTTGTCTGTAGACTTAAGTGGTTTCCCTTTTAATGAAGACTGTCCAATGGGGGGAAGAAAACTGATCACAAGAGTTTTTAGTCTCTGTTTAAATCATGGACAATATTTGCTTATGGGACAAACTATTTTCTTAAAGCTTTACTGCTGCTTCAAAGCCCTTGAAGGTGGGTTTTGTTTTTTTAAATTTTTTTTTTAAAGAAAGCCTGAGCTGTGTCAATGCACTGTGGTGTTTTGCTCTTTGATGTGGCCTGAAAAATAAAAGGATGTCCACCATCTCGTCTCTGAGCCAGTAACCCTTCCAGGGCCACCTCCATGTCAGTTCATTACTGTTTCCTAGCAAGTAAACTCTGACCATCAGGCCACGTCTACATGTACGTCAGTGCAGCTGTACCAACAATACTGCTGCACATCTGGTGAAGATGCACTGAAGAGGGCTCTCCTGTTGGCATAAAAAAGTCATCTCTGTGAGAGGCATAAACTATGTTGGCAGGAGATGCTCTCCCATTGACATAGTGCTGTCTACACCAGGGGTTAGGCTGGTACAGCTACATCACTTAGGTGTGGATTTTTCACACCCCTGAGCGACATAGTTATACCATTGTAAGTTTGTAGTGCAGATGTGGTCTGAATAGAAAATTGACTTCCTCCTGAGTAGTGCTCTCACCATAGTATCCGATCAGTGAATTAATCTTTCCACCTCTGTGAGAATAAGTGGTGATGATATCTCCATTTTATAGCTGTGATGGTAAAGCAGAGACAGTAAGGCCAGAACCATCAGAAGTGACCATGGATTTTGGGTCCTCAACTTGACACCAAGGCCCTGATTTTATGTATTTATTTTGAAGAGTACTTAGCATTTTTGTAGCACGTTAGAGCTGTGCTTTGAACATGATTGATTTCAACTGCAAGTGCTCTGCATTTCTACAAATCTGGCTCAAGCTGGCACCTAGAAACCGAGGAACACATAATCAGCAGCCAACTATGAACATTTTGGTGTGAGTAATTTGCCTAACACTCCATAGGAGCTCTATGGCAGAGACAGTGTTCAAATATAATTCTCCAGGGCTGCATTCAACTCCTTTAACAAATGAGGCAAGGGTTCTACAGTTTACTGCCTTTTTCACTTCCAGGATGACCTGATGTCTCAATTTTATAGGGACAGTCTCAATATTCAGGGCTTTGTCATATGTAGCAGCTAGTACCCTCTATCCTGTCAAGTTTTTCATACTTGGAATCTGGTCACTCTGTTCACTACACGATGCTGATTCATCCCCAGAACAAGTCTGTCCTGTGCACTGAATGAGGCATGGATCCTGTAGAATCAAATAGAATGCAATCTCAATGCAATATGCAGAAGTGGTTGCATTAAGTTGAATTAAGGTTGCATGGATAAATTATGGCATTTCCTAACTCTTGAGTGCTTGACTTTGCAACCTCTCTCTCTCTCTCTTTGTGTATGTGTGTAATTTCCTAGCTTTTTGAAAAAGCAAATTGCAAAAATAAATTCTGTCTTGTGGAATCCTATTGACTTCCAAAGTGGATCCTCAGTAGGTTTGGACCTTTTAGATCCACTGCACAGACCTCTGCCACTTGAGCTAGCAGAGTGATTGGAGGTTGTATTATTCCATGTGGCCCAGCCATTAGAAAGGGATGAGACACATACTTTGCCAGCGGGTTTCACAGCAATTTGCTGATAGTAATGGAATGCAAATTCTCAAGTTTCCTGGGTTCAGTTTTAGGCGTTAGAGGGAAGTGTTCTCTAGTGGTGTTGACCTCTTTTGTCTGTGTTCCCCTCTTTTCCCCTCCAACTCTCCATGCTCTGCTCTCCCGTGGCTCCTGTCTATCTCCTCCCACCCACCCTCTTCCCTGGGCTCACTGCACTGCAGCATAGCTGCTTTCTCCTCTTCCTTTCCCCCAACTGCCTAGGCCCCACCAGGGGGACATAGTGAAAGCACAGTAGTTGCTGTACTCTGTTCTTATGCTTGGTGCTATAGCAACCTCTAGCTGCTTGGAGGATCAGTTGCTGGTAAAATCTTACTTGGCCTTTTAGCCCTTAGATTGGCATTTGCTCAACTACACTGTGGGGAGAGTGCATATGGCACTCTGCTTAATATGTAGGAGCGGGGAATGTACTACTTCGCCCATGCAACCCTGGGCTGGGGCATGCTCAGTGCAGATGAAATCTTTGGAGAATTTAGTTGCCAAACTTTACCAAGTCTCAGAGCATGTAGGAAAGAACAGATGAAAAATATTTAGATGTGTTCAAGTCAGCAGGACCTGATGAAATTCATGCTAAGGCGTTTATAAGGAACTAGCTGAAGCAGTGATCTTAGAGAACTCATGGAGGATCGGTGCAGTTCCAAAGGACTGAAGATGGGCAAAATTATACATATTGCTAAAAAAGTGCAAAAGAGTACCCAAGGAATTAGACCAATCAGCTGAACTTCAATACTTGGAAATATATTGGAACAAATTATTAGAGTCAATTTAAGCACCTAGAGGATAAGGTTATGAGGAATAATCAGCATGAATTGGTTGAGAACAAATCATGCCAACCGAACCCTAATTTTCTTCTTTGACAGGTTTAATAGCCTACTGGCGGTGGTGGTAAGATGTAAATCTGATACATCTTGATTTTTAGTAAGGCTTTTGGCACAGTCCCAAATGATATTCTCATAAGCAAACTAGGGAAATGTGGTCTAGATGAAATTCCTATAAGATGGGTGCACAATTGGTTGATAAACCAGACTCAGAATAGTTATCAATGATTCACTGTCAAACAGGATGATATATCAACTGTGGTTCCAAAAGGGTCTGTCTTGGGTCTGGTACTAGTAGATATTTTCATTAATGACTTGGAGTGAAGATTATGCTTATAAAATTTGTGGAAGATACCAAGCTGGGAAGCACTTTTGGGGAAAAGGATTAAGAATTCAGAATGGCCTTGACAAGTTGGAGACTTGGTCTGAAATCACTTAGATGAAATTCAATAAAGACAAGTGCAAAGAAGGCAAAATCAAATGCACAACTACAAAATGGGGAACTACTGAAAAAGGATCTGGGGTTATAGTGGATCACAAACAGAATGAATCAACAGTGTGATGCAGTTGTGAGACAGGCTAATACCATGATCGGGTACGCTGACAGGCATGCCATATATAAAACATGGGAGGTACTTGTTCTGTGGTTTCTGCACTGGCGAGGCCTCAGCTGGAGTATTGGGTCCAGTTCTGGGCACCACACTTTAGGAAAAATGTGGACAAACTGGAGAGAATCCAAAAGAGAGCAACAAAAATGATTTAAAAAAAAAAAAGGTTTAGAAAACCTGACCGATGAAGAAAGGTTTAAAAAAAACTGGCCATGTTTAGTCTGAGGGAGGAACTGATGTCTTCCAATATGTAAATGGCTATTGTATGTGGGTTAATCTGCAGCGAAAGAGATTTAAGTTAAATATTACAAAATACTTCGTAACTATAAGGATCATTAAGCACTGGAATAGGCTTCCAAGTGAGGTGGTGAAATCACATCATTGGGGTTTTTTAAAAACAGATTGGACACACACCTGTTAAGGATTATGTCGGTATATTTGATCCTGCCTTGGCACGAGGGGCTAGACTAGATGACATCTACAAGTCCTTCCAGACCTATGATTCTGTGTATGGACTGAAATTTTTGGAGGCTTAAATTTCTGCCAGATTTGGACATATTTTTATAAGGGTGATAAAAAGCACATCCCTGTCACTAGGGCAGCTGCCTACCCAATTTTAAACCCTTGGTTCCAAGCATGGAAGTGCTAGGGTGTCTCAATAAAATGGCTGATAGAACTTTTAACATGGGCAAAACAATGCATTTTTCCCTACTCTCATTTTTGAAAATGACCTAACAGTGTTTCCTAAACTTTTCCAAAAGATTCCGGCTGAGGCAGTCCCCTGCATGGAACGTTTCAGTCCAAATGGTTAAAAGATTTTGGCAATGGTATAAGTGACTGAAAACAGGATGTTATAATGGAAAGTGCTGTGCAACCTTGACTATACAAACAGTATTGCAGTAATACCTCTTAGTCGGAGGCAATGGGATTTTTGCCTCTGCTGAAGCCAGGCTTGCAATCACTGAGACCTTCTTGCTATTTCCAGTCCTCCCCAGAAGTTCTGATTGCCTTTCCCAGGGTGCTGCAGGAGATAGGGTACACTGTTCCCTCAGGAGTTGGCAGAAGTTTTTGGGTGGAGGTGAGGGAGGAGTTGACACTGTTGTCACAAGAGATGAGGGAAGCAGAGGGAGAAGAGCCACCTTCTCATGAAAAATGGGGCATCTTCCATCCTCCCCCTTCCCTTTTCCCCTTGTTAGTGCTGCAACACCAGGCCTGGGAAGGAGAAGAGATGTTCCTCTCCTCCAGCTTGGGAGAGATGGGTGAAGAACCTCCATGGCAGCAGGAATGGCAGAGGTGCATAAAGGGCAAAGGACAAATGTGGGGCCAAGGGGGATAAACTCAACTGATGTGGGGCACATTTTATCTGAGCCTGGGGAGTGCAGAACCGGGCTCTGGATGGATGGACGGATGTGGGGTTGGGAGGGTACAGTATCAACTGGGATTTTGGAGAAGCTCTATGCACTATCAGGCAGCAATTTACAGAAATGTGTGTGATTTGATCTCATTTGGACTTTTTGTCAAGTGCTCCTATAGTGGGGGCCACAATCCCATTACTCTATACTTTATGGGATCTGGCACCATTTGTCACCCATGCTGAAGGTGGGAAGAGAGAATTCAAAAACAAGACAACAGACTAAAAACTCCATAATCTGCTTTTAAAAAAAGGGGTTTTGAATTTCTGAGGTTGTCAATACTGCATACAACTGTAAACTTTGTTCCTTTGTCTCATTGCAATGAGAGCTGTTAAAAGATAGGGGAAAACAGGTGCTGCTAAAATAGGACTATTGAAGTTATTCTTTGTATAAAAAATACTGTCTACCTCAATGTCCAAAAAGCACAAGTCAACCCCCCCCTTCACATTTAAAATAATAAATATTGGATTAATTTCTATTTGCCATCTGTTTTTTGAACTTTTGGAGTACAATTGGGTCATGTTTTCAAGCTTTTCTCCCTAACCATGAAGGCTAGAATCTTTTCAAATGAGAGCTGACATGCTTGCATCCACACATTGATTTGGGAGCTAGGAGTTAAAGAAAAAACACTAGATATGACTCGCAGTAAGATAAAATAGCAATAAATTCACAAAAGTTGGCAGTATAGGTATGTAAATAGAAGATCTTGCAAGTCAGAGATCTTCTATGAAAGCCTTGGGTTTCTTTATTAAAACAGTGGAGCTTTTTATTTCTCCAATCACGTTTTTGTATTTATTCAAATATTAGGAGTTGATAGCCTCAAAGACTAAAGGTTTTATATTATGTTGACACACATTGTATAGTAAGATAATGCTCTGAGTAAACTGAGCTCTATCAGAATGATTTGTAATTGTGCATAATCACTATGCTAATACACAGATAAAAGAGAGAATAGTTCTTACATTTCAGTCAATTGTTACTTTGTAAGATTCATTCCCAGGATAAACTTCAAAACATAGTCATATAATCATTGAATATTAGAGTTGGAAGGGACCTCAGGGGGTCATCTAGTCCCAACCCTCTTTTAGAAAATGTAAGGAGAAATGGAATAACTTGGAATACCTCTTTGCATATGAGTGTGTCACTCCAAGTTCTTGCATGTATTTATGAGCATTTCCTTTTGTGGCCTGATGGTAAAACTAATAGTCTTGTGTGTGTTTAACTTTGGGGAACGGATAGTGACTGGCACAGTGTAGCTATGTTAATTGAATTTTTAAACTGATTAAATTATTTAGCTGGGGTTGTGACCCTCTGAGTGTATTGTTGTCAGTCCTTTAATTAGTATACAATGTGCTTGATATTTATATAGTGCAAATTAACATGCAATAAGTAAGTGTGGCTTTCATTGAAGGCCTTGAGATATATATATATATATATATATTACTTCTGTCTTCGCTGTCCCTGTAAATGCATTAGAGACAGTCGACAGTTATTTCTTATTTTGATTTTTTATCTTAACTGGAAAACGAAACCTATAAATGCATTTTCCCTGTACAATTTGTTGCTCTCCTCTGGATATCCCCCTCTTTTCTTTTTGGAAGACTTCAAGCACTAAGCCTTGTTCCCATGGAGGCCTAGCAAGTGCAGAATACAATGGGGAAAGTATTCTTAATGTGCCATCAGAAACATTCTTGTTGACTTTGGATACTCATTTAGAGTATGACTATTCCATACACAATGATGAACTGGGATTTAGACTGAGATTATTCTAACTGAATAGACGCGCCTGATGGTACCAGCTCTGCCTCTCCCAAGGCAGCAAAACATATATTAATTCTTGGTATGGGTGCCTGAGTTCCTGTAGGGACAAACTTTTGTCAATATTTTGTTGGGCACCTGAACCAAAGGGAGTGAACCTGTTTGAGTATTCAGCTTTCTTATTTTTGGTACTCAATAATGAAACATTAATGTGTGCTATATAGAAACTGAGTACTGTACTGTGGACAACTGGAATTTTTAGTAATATTTTTATGAATGTGTGATTCAATTTACCCACCCATTTTGTATTGCTACCCATGGATGCCATGTCTACACTACAGACCTATATTGATATAACTACATCACTTAGGGAGAAGCTGTCCCTTTGGCAGTGCAGCTGCACAGCTGTATCACTGTATGTGAAGACTAGCCCTGAATATGAAGGGTTTGACTCCTAATCTGGGGAAAAAGGGGAATAAGCCATAGCTGGATGTCTCAAACTAGATCTGTCTTGGTTGGACCCCAATGTGCCATCAAAAACTGAATGGAACACACATGACTGGAAGACACAGGGACTGAACATTAAGTCCTAATGACTGGCAGTTTCCTCCAGCTTTCTGCAGGGAAGCACAGTGGAAAGTCCTGAGCGAAAAAAAAGGATGAGGTATGAAGAGCCAGAGCGTATGTCTACATTACATAGACTATGATGACATAGCTTTAGTACTTTCAAGTTTCTTTGGTTTTTTTTGTTTTTTTTTTGTTTGGTGGTAGTTTGTGAATGGAAGAAGAAAGATAAAATATTTCCTGGCCATGTTTCCACTACAGAGTTAAGTGGACTTAAGTTACATGGATGATTATAAGCGGCTTTAATTCCATTGCTTGTGCACATTCACACAATACTCCTTGTGTCAGTGGAGCGGGTCCACAGCTGTTGCTCTTGCATCGACAGCGAGAGCGCTGCATTGTGGGTAGCTATCCCACTGTGTAACTTCTCACCCTCTGCCTCTAGGAGCTCTGGGAACAGATTGTGGTGCATGATGGGGGCATGATCGCCATCCCATGATGTAGTTCTTTCCGTCCCATCATTCATGGGCTTCTGACTTCATTTCATGCAGTTTTTGATGAGCCCCTCTAAACTTTGCACCTGGCATTTCTGCCTGACAGCATGGATCCTGAGCTGCTGATCATTGTGGTGATGAGCGTTATGAGCACAATGTGGCTGGTCCTGCAGTATTTCACAAGCTGTGAAACAAAGAGTGAATCGTGATGCCTAATCTGCTTTCTGCCGTGTAAACAAATAACTCAAGAGTGCTGCTGGCAATTATGGAACAGCTACATGTGGTGGACCATCGGTAATGGGCTCAGGAAACAAGTACTAAGTGGTGTGATCACATCATGATGCACATATGGGATGATAAGCAGTGGCTGCAGAACTTTTGGATGTGCAAATCCACCTTCCTGGAACTGTGTGTGGAGCTCACCCCTGCTCTGCAGTGCAAGGATACCAAGATGAGAGCTGCCTTCACTGTGGAAAAGTGAGTAGCAATTGCTGTGTGGAAGCTGGTAACTCCAGACTGCTACTTGTCAGTTGTGAATCAGTTTGTAGTTGGAAAGTCCACCATAAGGGTTGCGGTAATACAGGTGTGCAGGGCCTTTAATCATCTCCTGCTATGAAGGCGTGTGACTCTCGGTAGTGTACAGGAAATAATTGATGGCTTTGAGGCAATGGGATTCCCTAATTGTGGCAGGATGATAGATGGAACTCATATCCAGTGGTGATATCCAACCGGTTCGCACCGGTTCGCGCGAACCGGTTCTTAAAATAGAAAAAATGCAGCGAACCGGTTCTTAGCCCCGGAGATTCAATGAAAAGGGGGAGCAGCGAACCGGTTGTTAGCGGCGGGAGAGTAAATTTCCCAGCGGCGAGTGTCTCCCGCGATTCTCCCTGCCGCCGAAATTGACCAGGGCGGGTCAATTTCACTGCGGGGAGAGTGTCTGCCTGGACTCTCCCTGCCGCCGAAATTGACCAGGGAGGGTCAATTTCACGGCGGAGGGAACTCTGTAGTTGTGTGTGTGTGTCGGGTGCTGTGTCCATGATGTTTAAGAACCTATTCAGAATAGGTTCTTAAATATCACCTGCCTTCATAGAACTGGTTATTAGAAATTTGGGATATCATCACTGCTCATATCCCCATTTTGGCCCCAGGCTACCTTGCGATGGAGTAAATCAACCGAAAGAGCTACTTCTCTATGGTCTTGCAGGTGCTGGGGTATCACTGGGGCTGTTTCATTGACATCAGTGCAGGGTGGTCTGGGAAGGTGCATCTTTCAGAACACTGGACTGTATAGAAAGCTTGCAAGCAAGGACTTTCAGACCAGAAGATTCCAGTGGGGGATGCTGAAATGCCTATAGTGGACCTTGGAGAGACTGCCTAACCCTTACTCCCATGACTCATGAAGCCTTAAACCAGGAACCTGGACATCAATCAGCAAGGAGAGCTTCAGCAATAAGCTCAGCAGGTGCCGAATCACAGCTGAATGTGCCTTTGGCCAATTAAAAGGTTGCTGAGCTGTCGTTTTGGCTGGTTAGACCTCCAATGAGAAAAATATTCTCATGGTCATTGTGGCCTGCATAATATTTGTGAAGTGAAAGGGGAAAATTTTCCCAGGGATGGAGCACTGAGGTTGATCAGCTGGCTGCTGATTTAGTAGCCATACCAGGGTAATTAGAAGAACACAGAGGGTTGCTATTTGAATCAGGGAGGCTTTGAAGGAGTCTTTTGGCGATGATTCTCAGTAATGTGTCTTTCAGTGGTGCATTGGGCCAGACAGTATTTACTTGCTGCCTTGAATGACCCTGCCTTGAATGCTTACTTCCTGAGCGTTAATTGTACTGAGCATATTTTCCTGCCTATAGCCTATAGCCACCGTGTCTGAATGTTAGCACTGACTCACGTGTGTATGACCCAAATAAAAACTCAAATTTAATAACTGGACAAAACACAAATCTTTGGTTAAATAGGGGACATGGGAATGAGAAACAGTCTCTCAGAGCTCTCACAGCTGTATGCTCAGACTGCAGCGTTATGAGGGACTTCAGCATTTCTTTCTGGCTCTCCAGGAGCTTTATCGTCCACTTCTTCCCGTCTTCTTCTTTCCTGGCTATCCAGCCTGACTGAGTCTTTTGTTAATTGTTTCCCTCCGTGCTTTTGTTTCGCTATGTGCAGTATCTGTTGACAGTAGCACTTCAGGAAAGATATCCTCCTTACTCCTCCCGGTTCACTACCTTATCTGACAGAGGCATTCGGCTGGTGTGAAGGAGTGGGTCATCAAGGGCACATCTGCAGAAGTCAAAGAAGCAATGACTAGAGACAGTATTGTGAGTGCACTCACAGCTGTGAATCACAAAAGCTACACACACCTTTCTCATTGTCCTTTGGCTTGCACGCAGCTTGGTGTGAGTCCCAGATATGATGAGTTTGCTGGAAGGGGGACTTGGTAAGAAGGGACAAAGGGTCTGGGTGATTTGTGAAGGGGATTAAGACAAGCCCTTAGGGAGGCTATTCTGAATATTGGTATCCTTTTCCACAGGCCAGGGTAATCAAACCCGATATCTCACTCTTCAGAGTAACCAAGAATGCAAGGGTGCATCTCCTGCATCTGTGTGGGTTCAGACCTGCTCGCCTGTGTGCCGCTTTGGTCCCTGTAGAAATAATTGCTGGGTGGTGCAGCAACGTTTCCTGTAGTAGAGGGAGAAACAAGGCAGCTCTCCTAAGGAACCTTCAGCAGAGGATTGCAGAATACCTACAGGAATGTTTCCTAAAGATCTCCATGGAGGATTCCAGGGACATCCCCAACAAACTTTTCCCCACTGCATAGATGCACAGCCTTTGTTCTTAATTTCTGTCCCTTATCCCTCCTCTCCTATAACAAAGTACATGAGAGCTCAATCTCCTCTCACGATGCAGTATCAAAGCAAAATGAGCACTTACTGGAACTCCTTTCTTCTGCATCATGCACGACAGAGCCAGAGTGCTAGGATTGCCTAAACCCTGCTGGAGTCAAAAAGAGGTCTTGATTTGCCATGGCACCGCACAGTGCTGTTGTGTGCTCCACTTAGTCCTTCAGCTCCACTTCCTCGTCTACTACTTCATCTTCAGGGTTGAGTCTGCTGGCCGCTGCCTCCAGTACCCCTAAAGTATCCACAGTGCTCATGGTGGTGGAGGTGGGATCACTGCCAAGCATGCAGCTGCTTGTAGAAGGCAAAGTCTCAGTACATGGTAAATGGATGGAAGACTGCCAAGGGGAAGGTCAAAGTCTCAGTTCATGGATCAGCAGACCTTAGAGAAACCAATCTGCATGACGACCAGGTGTTCTGCAAGAAGGCTATAGAACTCCTCTGCCCCAAATACAGGAATGGCAAGAAAGAAGAAGCAGATAAAGTAATTTAGGAGCATGTATCCTACGGAGAACTAATGAGACTTGTCTGTCTGACTCTATAAATACCATTTTTTGATGAAGATAAAATAGGCAGTCACATCTTGGTACAATTACCATCTGGTCTGTTAAGTTGGGTATTTTAACCCAAACCTGCCACACCAGGATTTTTGTGGTTTTTAGTCTTTTAGCTTGTGAGCTCCTTGGGGCATGAACCATGGTTTTTATTTTACTGCAATGAACATTTAACAAAATTATTGATGTTATTGGAGATTAATAAATACTTAATGAAACTCCATTAACATAAAGGTAATTTCGCTTCACCCTAAAGATCTGCGAGGAATTTTGCCTGTCACATAGGCTATCTCAACAGAACTTTGTTCCGTCACATGGTAATATTATTTGTTACTAATTGATGGACATGGAGCTTTAGGTGAAAACTTAGAGGTGGGGATTAGCTAGAACTCTTCCAGTGTAACAGACCATTGCAGTGCCATATCTTGCTGAAACCTCAAGCTTTGCTTCTGCATCAGGCTGGGAAAATTCAGTTCAATTCCCAAAACTTTCAGACTATAGATACATCATTAAGCAAATTTGGTGTATATGAATCAACTGGATGTGTGTCGTGAGATCTAAGTCACAGTGATGGATGCTGGCTTGGAGTTACAAAAGGCAGGATAGCTGATTTCATGAATGTAGTGTAGAAAAGAAACAAGGTAGGATTAAAGATGTATGAACTAATTAGAAACTTTTTTGCATCAGCTTGTGAGAACTTACAGGCTTTCATTTAATGAGAGCAATTCAGAGATCTAGTGGCATGTTTTTCAGCTGGGACACCACAGATTCTCCAGACAACCTTTTTCATACAAAATATACTGGGTCTGGCAGAAACTTTGCTAGGGATATCTGGTTGCAGTCTAGGAAGACAGTAATTTCCAGACTCTTTTTAAAATGGAGTAATTGAGACTGAACACTACTTCTTGCTAATAAAAGGATATCTTCTAAAATGTAAGCACTTCCTGATTTAAAACTTAATCCCAAAGCAAGGAGGAGTTTTGTCTCCTCAATGTGGGACTTTGATTTTCTTTTCACTATCTTTGCAAAATTTGCCAAGTGCTCTAGATTAAACATTTGAGCAAGGAGAATGACTTTGGGTACTAGCTCAGCTGCTCAATACTAGCTGAAGTAGACAAATGCAATATTATCTTTCAGGCTATTCTGATTTGGACAGTAGAAACCAGGAATCCAATCTCTGTACTCATTTTCTGTAAAGGATATAACAGTTTACTTGAAAAATCAAATTTATCCTTTTGGCCATAATTATTCTATTACTCATCAAGTAAATTATTTTTATAGACTCTTAAGAGGTACACTACCTAATGCTAATACCTAGTCTTAATTCAATAACATCAGCCTGGCTTGGTTTGAGGAATGGAATCTTTATTATAGATTGTGATGTAAGAATCAGCAGGACTTGAACCCAGACCTGAAGAGCTACTAGACAACCAACATCCCCATGCTGCCACCAAATGGCAGTTGTACCCTGGCTGCTCCCTTTGACCCATAATCCACAGAAGTTGTATGCCACAGGAAGTTCTGTCTTGAGTGGTCTGACTGACAGTCATTGTAGTGATCCCATATCGGTTCCTTGATCCTATATAATCCTATGAGACATACCAAGAAGCATGCAGGCAAATATGTGGATGCCTAGGGAGCTGCCATGATTGATCTGTTTCTGAATTCCTGGTATTGACCTCAGCTCTGACTTCCAGTCGACCCCTGGAGCCCCTGGTATCTGGTACTGACCCTTGGCTTATCCTGATACTGCCTACCCTGATACTGGTTCTGACCATTGGATTCAGTTCCTGGCTCCCAAGCTCCTGCCACTGGTCCTGCCAGGATCCTGATACATGATGCTTACAATAAACTTGACAATGGTTAGGCTACTAATGTGCTGAAACCACTGCCTATCATGCTGACTGATATTGCCTCGCTGTTGCCTGGTGTATCCTCTCCGTCTGTGTCCTCCTGTGATCTCTTGATTTGTGTTCAGATTGTAAACTCACAGGGGCAGGGACTGTCTTTGTTTTGTTTGTACAGCACTTAGCATCATCAAGCCCTGGTCCATGACTGGGGGTCTTTGGTGCTACTACAATCCAAATAATATAGGGAGAGTTTATAGTGACCTCTTTATCAGGTTGCCAAACATTCTTCATTATAGAGGATTCTTGCAGCTTTCTCTTTGAGAAGGTCTTATGTGTCTGTCTGCAGGACTGTACAACTGTCAGGGGGAATATGTGCAACCCTTCATTGTGCATCGTTAGCAGGGTTTGAACCCTAAGTCTTTAGCACAGAGTCCTGCCACTTGAGCTCCATTAACTGTCAGCAGAAAGCTATTATCCTGGGGGACATGCTGGGGAAGGAATGGACCTGTAAGTTCACATGCTGAGTCCTAAGTTGGAATGCAGTGATCTTGGATGGGGGAAAGGATCCCTGGAGCCAAGGTGCGGTTGGAGGATCCCATTTTTTCTTCCTTCCTCTCTGGGAGTTGGGGGAGTTCCAGCTTGTGATTCCTCTAGAGGGGGACATGGGCTGCTGGGACCATGTGCCAAAGTCCAGGGGCTGGGGGAAGTCAAGTCTGGCTCTCTTCCTTCCTTCTACAGATGTTCTAGCAGCTCTTAAAAAGTCCCAGTAGTGGAGATGGCATGAGCCCTGCAAGAGGAAGTTGTTGTTTTGGCAGTTTGCCAAGGTGTTTCTTGAAGAATGCAAGTTAAGGGAAGAGAAACTGTGATTTTGACAGTTTGTCTCTATCAACAAAAGCTAGTCTGAATTTCATGGGACAAAGAAAAGCCACTTTCATAGCCTGATGTTCTTAGCTGTTTTTCCCCAAACAAATAACCTAAGAAATTACATACAAAAACCTACATTAAACGTTATTTAGGTTGTAAAGTCAAGCACTTGAAAGTTCAGAAATGCTAGATTCATGATTGCCTATGCACTCGTAATTCTGCCTCCTTTTGTGACCATCATGGGCACTGAATGGGATAAAAGTATGTGAACATGTAATTAAAGATTATCATAATGTATATCTATCACAGGGCAGAATTAAGGTTGCAAGTGGAACTGAAAATTTGGCACTTTCTAAGCAAAATAAAATGTTTCTTTTCATGGGTCTTCTTACGTAATTTTACTTACGCTGTATAGAAATACCACTAATTCTCTCCCTTTCTGTCAGGGTTAGAGCAATCCATTTGGTTTGG
This sequence comes from Mesoclemmys tuberculata, assembly GCA_007922155.1. Taxonomy (NCBI): domain Eukaryota; kingdom Metazoa; phylum Chordata; order Testudines; family Chelidae; genus Mesoclemmys; species Mesoclemmys tuberculata. Next base: position 17,461,160 of record ML675629.1, on the reverse strand, counting down.
GCTATCCCAAAACAATAGACTCTACTGTTCTGCATTGGAAATACCAACTTGTATATTTTCTCTGAACACATTCTTTCCTGTTTTCTGAACTGGGAACACACACTGAAATGTTGACTGAATTAGAGCAACATGAACTGCAGCTACAGGCTCCAGCACAGTTTATTCTGTTCTAGCTGTTTTGGTAGAATAGGCAAACAGTTACTGGCACAAGTTCTTTCAATTGTATGCAATGGACTCTTTTATATAAATAGTCCTAAAATCTTAACGGACTTTATCAGCGGTTAATATCTGGCTAACTAGTATTTTTAAAAGCATTTCTTCAAGGGCTTTTCATGCATCTGCCTTGCGGGAAATACCTCATCAAATACAACATTGTAAAGCTTATTAAAGAAAAACAACTCCTGCTGATGTCCTTAAGTAGCAGAAACATGGCTCCCTCTGTTTTCTTTGGATCCTGTGAGAGGAGCTGATCTATGTCATTGTCATCTTCACCTTTGCTGAGGCCCTGTCCTCTCCTCCCAGGCCTGGCACAACAGAACAAGTTTATTTTCAATTTTTGGCCCGTTTCGCTTTGTGCATTCAAATAGCAATCTCCACAACTCCCTCTAGTGGCAGTTCCTTTTTACATACAACATTCATCCCCCTCTTTTAATTCAGTGTTTTACTCCAAAAACAAATTGATCTCTGAGCTCCTCTTTCAGAAAACTACCAGTAGCAGACTGTTTGTGCTTGCCAAAAATTGAGAGACTTTCTCCTTCTATTTGGTTTCTTAGATTAAATTTAGATTGTTCTGTTAAAAAATTAAAGGTGGCACATAATGTTTAGTTAGAATCTCTATTATGTCCTTATAGTCCTGCTCACCAACTTCTAGTGGAAAACACAAGTTTTTAAAGCACAGTAAATGTTTTTTTCCCACCAATGTTGGGAAAACAGCTCTTGGTTTATTAGCATAAATTCTAGCATTTGCATAAAAATACTGCTCATGTCTCTGAATATATATTCAAGATCTTTTTTCATTAAACTGGAAAGCATCCATATTGATCAAATGGCTGTCTATGGCTTTAAACTCTTTTAATATCCCTTCCTCATTGCCTGTCTTCTTTCGTATGTTCATAGTATACACTTAGAAGTTGTATAAGAAACATAAAACTCTTGCTAGAAGGCTGCAACCTAACACTCCATTTATTGTTAGATCCAGAACTGTAACACACACTAACCAAAACTAGACACACAAAACTGGCTACTGCCAGAGACAGGGAGGCACAACTCAACCCACCTTGTTGTAGCCTTGGTCTTTCCAGACTGATTGATCACATGCTTCCCAACAGAGCCCCCTAGTCTGCAAGCAGGATTGGGAACGCCCGCATCTTCCACGCACACACTCTTAAAGAGAGCTTGCAATTCCAACACAGTCCTCTACATACCACATGTATGTGCAGAGTACAGTGATCATATGTATCTAATTACCTTAGGGCCCTATTTGTTCTGGCAGTGGAACCAGGTTTAAATGGAGTTCAGCCACAGATGCTGCAAGATGGGGGTATAACACTGTTAGCTGGGCTTTGTGAACAAGGCAGCTTTTTCATTTTAGAAGGATTTAACTCTGGCTTTAGGAAACCCAGTACAGCTGCAACAGGCCAGGCTATACAAGTTGTGACAAGATCCCCCAATTGCTGTAATTCTGGTGTTGACAGGCTGAGGCTGGCTGTGCTTAAATCTGTGGACACTGAACTGTACTTTAAGTAGTATATTTTCTGGCTTGGCGACATAAGGGGATTTTTTTTTAAACTTTAACATTATTTTTAAACAGTCTATTTTTATGCTTATTCTAGTCATGATGCGCTATGTCATACTTGAGGCTTGGGGCCTGACAAGGCGCTCAGTACATGGGTCAATAGCCAAGAATGTAATCCCTTCATATGACACATCTTCCCAGATGTCTCCCAAAAAAATCTCACAGTTATACTTAATTACTGACCCACAGTAGTTCTGCAAGTCATTTCTATTAGGTATTTGAGTTCCATTTCTTTCCCCTTGGAGAGTGTCCATTTAAAAATGCATGAGTTATCTGAAAAATATACCTATCCACTTTTTTTTGGTATTGTGGTAGCTTCTAGAGACATCATTTGGGGCCTTGTTACGTTTGTACAATACTTAGCACAAAAAGATGGCTCCTGCTCTAAAGAACTTACACTCTGAGACTAGAGATAGCAGGTGGAGGTAAGAAAACAGACTGAAGGGAGCCCAAAGTACCAATGAAACAATTAATGCTCAAGATTTCTTAACCCTAAATGAAAGGAGCATAAATATTTTTTCAATTTTTTTTACCAGTTTACTGTGTTGAATAGTTCATGGTTGCCTCCTGTGCTGTCAGTTTTGTCTGATTCCACTTTCTGTTCTTTGGATCTTCCGCACAGTAACGTGGGAGGCATATGGTGCATCTGCAAGTATATGGGGTTGTAAAACTACAAACCTTGGCAGAGGGATTTGGAAGCAGGGATAGCACAGTGATCGCTATTTTTAGTTTTCCTTAGACTCACTAGAATAAAAGTTGATAGATAAAGGGATGTGCTCTCTGAGAAAAGGTGCCTGGGCTTATCTCTTCCTATTAGTTGGTACACTTAAGTCTCATTGTTCTGTGAAAAATTAGGCCATGCTTCTAATTTCATCCCCTATAATTCAGTTTATTACAACATATGGCAGCAATAAATTTGTGGTTGCTTTGTTTGTAGAATTGGAAAGGCATTCTCTTGAGGTTCACAATAACTAAAATGGTCACGTGCCAGGCACAAAGGAACTAGCATCTGTTCAAATCAGTCATTCATGGGCTGCAGCATGGCGAAATTGTTAGCTTTGTGTGATTGTGAGCATAGTGTATCAGGGCTTTTTTTGTAATTAACCTAATGTCATTTAAGCATTAACAGACTTTTGAAGTAAGGCTGGAAATCTCCATCAGTGCTGACAGCCTTCTGCACTGGGGTGAATTTCACTTAGGTATTCCGTTGTGGTGGTGATGGATATAGCTTAAGAACTTGAGTAGAGAGAACTCTGTAGTCATAGCATAGATGTACAATTCACATTCAGTGCAAATTTTTGAAGGCTTTCCTATCTTGCATATACATGACTATGGCTTCACCTTTGCAGCACTTAGAATGAGGTTTGGATTTGTGAGAGTGATGAATGGAAGACAGTGACTGGTCTCAGTAAGGCCATTTTTAGTTTCTTTCAGTTTTTCAAACACCCTGGACTGCTTTGGAAGAATGTTCAGTTTGCCTGGACATGGCCTGTGAAGGAGAATTCTCCACAACCCTTGATTAATTGTTCCACTAGTTAATTACACTGACTAAATAAAAGTGCTTTTTTTTCTTTTTTTTTTTTAAAGGTTTGAATTTGTCTAGCTTTATCTTCCAGCCGTTAAATCTTGTTATACCTTTGTTAGATTTAAGAGCCCTATATTATCAAATATTTATTCCCCATGTTGGGAATCTATTATAAACTATGATTAAGTCAAATCTGAATCTTTTGTTAAGATGAATAGTTGACCTTGACCTTTCATTATGAGACATGTTTAACAATCCTTCATACATTCTAGTGGCTTTTCTTTCTATCCTATCCAATTTATCAATATACTTCTTGAATTCAGACATCAGAACTGGACACAGTACTCCAGTGTTAGTCAACCAAAGCCAAACACAGAGGTGATATAACTTCCATACTGCAACTTGATATTTCCTTGTTTATATATCTAAGGATTGCAATAGCCCTTTTGGCCACAGTGTTGCAGTGGGAGCTCATGTACAGCTAATTATCCATCATGACCCCCAAATTCTTTGAGAGTTACTGCTTCACAGGATAGTTTCCTTGTCCTCTGTTCCCCTCCATTCTTTGTTCTTAGATATGTGACTTTACATTTGGCTGTATTGAAATACCTGTTGGTTGTGTCCAGCTTACTAAGTGATACAGATTGTTGTATATCAGTGACGTGACCCCTTCATTATTTACTACTCCCCAATCTCTGTGTCGTCTGCAAACTATATAATTGATTTGGTTTTTTTTTCTGAGCATCAATAAAAATGTGAAGTAGCAAATGGCCAAAATCCAATCCTTGTAGGAACCACTAGAAATATACCTGCTCAAAGATGGTCCCTGCTTACGTTTACCTTTTGGGACCAATCAGTTTGCTGGCTTTAAACCCATTTAATGTGCACTATGTTAATTTTGTAGTATTCTGTTTTTTTAATTATGATGACATGAGATATCAAGTCAAATGCCTTACAAAAGACTAAGTAAATTACATTAATGCAATTACATTTAGCAGCTAATTACCGTGTGTGTATGAGGGAGAGGGGGACGGACACTTGGATACAAGTTATCCTGATCTATTGATTTTTTAAAAAAAAATTTAACTTTAGTAGCTGCTGTTTAACATCATCCTGAGTTGTTTTTGGAATGGAAAGTGTTTCATCATTACATAAGACTGTGTCTTCTGATTTTTTCCTAAATACAGAACAAAAATATTTATTGAACACTTTTCCTCTTTTTGTATTATTATTGACTTACCATTTCCATTCCATAGGCCAATAACATTATTAAGATTCTTTTTATTCCTAATATACTGAACTCTGCTGACTGTAGATTTCGTCTCATGTCCTTTTGCTTCCCTTATCAATTTTCTACAATTCCTATTTTCTGATTTATATTTATTACTATCAGCTTCCCTTTTCTTCCATTTATGTGGTGTGGAGTTTTTTGGTTTTTTGTTTGTTTTTTGTTAAAATGCTGCTTTTACTTCCTCTCTATGCCAAATTGTTTTTTAATCTGTCAATTTCCTTCTCAATTATGGCTTTTGGGGCATCTAGTAAAATACCTTACAGTTCCCAATTATCATTCACATTTTTCTGTTCATATTCTTTCTCCCAAATGACATAGCTCATAATTGTTTTCAGCTTTGTAAAATGCTTTGTGGATGGGTTTCCAAACTTGTCTACAGTGTGAATTGTTAACTATTATCAGGGCTAGTCTGGATAGACAAGTGAACTATTAAATATGTTTGTTTAAAATGGTTCCACTAATCCTGTGTCATTGCCAGTGAGCACACTGAGTCTTTTATATCTTAACCATGACTTGGAAGAATAGCATTGCATTTATATTTCATGTTTTGAAGATGAAGTTTAACACCAGCTTGTATAATTCAATGAAGGCAATTTTGTAGCATTTAAGGGTTTTTTTGTTTGGTTTTTTTAAAAAAAAAAAATAAAACCTCAACTCTTTAAAATGACCTAATGTTTAGAAACATGCATCTTGGAGGTTTACTTGAAAAATGGGAAATGATCTTTCACAAGATGCTGAAATTTTCAGCTCTTCAAAAATACTTTAGTAGAGGAGACTGGTGGATCCTATTAGAAGTCTTGCTGATATCCAGGATTATGAAAATTCAGAGACCAGGACGATGAACATTTTTTAAGTAATTGTTTCTCAAGAGCCATAATTTGCATAAACAATTTCTACTGAAAATAGAGGCCATTAATCTGTGTTTTATATTTTGACTTTTGGAGTGTGGAATTTAAACATTTTAAAGGGTGTTCCAGGTAGAGGTGAAGACTAGCTATACTTTTATTTTATGTGAATATGTATTACGTTTAGGTGAGCATGTTCAGCGCTGAGGATTTCTTAAACAGACTTGTGTTTAAGCCTCCACTGTAAATAACTTGTATTTGTAATCAGTTCTCAGTACATTACTCTTATTACTTCATCAGAATACTACATTTTACAGTGCAATAATATGAAGCCTTATGGTGGTGTTTTTTTTGTTAGAATACTCCTGATGTCCAAATATCTTGTAGAAGTAGTTAAACACTTCGCATTTGGTTTTTTGACATGAAAAATAAAGGTTGATTTAACCTTATTGAAAGAAATTACTTGTGTGTGAGCTTCTCCCACTGCCCTTTTAATGGATGGAACTGGAACTGACTGTCTGATCTCACATCAGTCACTGCTAATGAAAGTTCTCTTCTAGTTCAAGTGATAAGAGCCTGTGCTTCTGAAGCAGAAGGATCTGAATTCTATCCTTAGTCTCTCTCCATATTGAGATGACATAATGTTCAGTGTAGTAACAACTGTAAAGACCTAGGTGGTCCTGAACTTAATAATACTATTCTAATACTTGCTAGAATTTATGGGTATATTTAGGAATTAGTGTGTCAGTTACAATCATCATTAGATTAGTCTGTTAAAATTTCAAAAAGATTATATGGAGGTGCTAACGGTCTTGGATTGGAAATCGTGTTCCATGGCTCTGAACTATCTTTGAAATTGAAGTCTGAACTCAGTTCAAAGAGTTCTTAGCAGAGCTGCTTTCAAACTTGGTTTTAAGAAGACACAGATTAGAATGCTTTTTATGCTTTTGTAATATTAACTTTCAATTAATTGTCTTTATAAAGTATTTGTAGACTGCTGCCAGAATGCATTCAGACAGGGATTCAGAGACGACCTTTGATGAGGACTCTCAGCCAAATGATGAGGTGATGCCCTACAGTGACGATGAAACAGAAGATGAATTGGAGAGTCCGTTGCCTGCAGTTGAACCAGAGCAAAACCGAATCAACAGAGAGGCGGAGGAGAGCAGAGAACCAGTTAAGAAGGGTAATAGCATGAGAAAAATTGTACCAAACTAATTAGTAATTAATTATTGAATATACAGTTTCCAAGGATTGTTCAGTGTACCAGAGATGCATAGATTGCTGAACTTGTTTGATTTATTTTCAGCCAATTTACTCTCATCTACAAAATCGCATCCCACTATAGCTCTTTGGGTTCAGTGAAGTGGCTTCACACCATGATCTGAGGTCATCAAATCTGAGCTTGATCAGGTCAAGTCTATTTAGTCAGAAATGTGCACAAACAGAAGGACTGTAACTCCTGAACCTTTCACATGATTTTAGATTTATTGCTGAATTCAAGCTCACATAGCCTTCCATCTGTTTTTAAGCTATTTTATTTTATTACGTTTCTGGGTTAGCAGCAGATAGGTCACTTCTATAAACTCTTATGAGTGGTGCTGAGATCAGATTCTCTTAGGAGAGGGATTCCTCTTTGGAAAGTTCTTGGAACATTTTGAATGCCCTCACTGTTTAAATAATAAATGTAATAAACAGATACCTGGAGTACTAGATGATTGGTACAAAAATTGTCAGGATGAATGCCTAGAATCTATTCCTCTTTTGCTATTGTGTCTCTAGAGAATAAACAAGAATTTTTAAATACATTGATTGACTTTTTTTACTACATATGTTACTTCTGAAACATTTCTAGTCATTAAATGCATAATATATGCATAATGGAAGCAAACAAAGCATGTAGATCTGGTATTAGAATCTACCAGTGTAAATGATACGCACATGCTTTCAGTTTCAAGAGCGAAATGGTTTTCTAAATAACTTTTAACAAGTTGTCACTGGCAGCAAGAGACTTAAACTAAAAATAGCAGTTCAAAAAGTATTTTTCATCTTGAAGTAGTAAATTCAGTAGATTTTATGATTCTCTTCATGGTCTCTAGAGACAAAATCCTAAATCAGCACTGTTGTCCCATCTTTGCTACTAGAATGTATTCTAGCAGCGGTTTCTGATAGAGTGTCAGGATATGGAAGATATTTCTAGCAGCACTGGAAATGAGACTTTGCTGGCTATCTTTAGTTGGTTATTCAGCAGTGACATGGTCTGCAATGTCGGTATGTAGCTCAAGCATTTAATGATTAAGCTTCAAAGCTAACATAATTTTATGATCAATGGGGGAAGTTCACAATTTTTCAGTTGGTTGCAGATGTTTGTCTGGTTGTAGATTCAACAAGACAAAAGTGTGTCCATTCACATGAGACAGTGATATTTGAAGCCATGTTGGCTAGACTTTTTTAAAAATCTGTGCTTCTCTTTGTTTCCTTTGCTCAGGTTAATAAAGTGAAGTTTCTCTGCTTAACTTGGAGAATCTAGTTCCAATGGTTTTCTGTTGTCAGGCAGTGCTACAGAAATTCTATCCTTGCTTTTTCCCAATAGAAGGGATTTCCCTTTAGCTTTCTTAGAGTTTTATTTCTTAATGAAGAGCTTCTCTCTCTCTTAATGAGGAGTGTTAAATAGGAACCCTTCCAAGCAGTCTGAATAACAAGTCTTTCCCCTCGAGCAGGTTTCACTCACTTATTACTTAAATCAGAATTCTACTCATTGTCCAGTCATCCATAGTCTTCAGCATTAACATCAGTCCAGGTTGCTACTGAGATACATGTATGCTACAATTGTCAGTGGACCTGCTTATGACATGCATGCTCATAAACACATGTTTCTGTTCAGGACAGCACTTCAATCATATGAGGGGACTAACATGTCGTAACCAGGTCTCCTTGCACTTACTTTCTTTTTTTGTAACTGGTTTGACTGAAACATGATCCAGTCTATTTTAGAGCTTGTTTTCTTATAGTAGGGTATATAGACTTAGTGATTCCGAGGCCAGGAGGGACCATTATAACCATATAATCTGACCTCCTGTGTAATAGAAGCTACAAAACTTCCCCCAAACTAATTCCTAGCGTATATCTCTCAGAAAAAAACATCCAGTCTTTTGCTGAATGGCAGAAACATAAGGTGCCAATTCATTGCTGGTGATATAATTATAATTCTTGTTATAAATCTGACTCAGTAAGTGCTATAATGATTAATAGCAATTAATGAGAGAAAAAACTAAGAGAACAGACTGGAATCCAGCCTACATATCTTGCAGTTACCTCCAGTATTTTCTCTATTTGAAACAGGTCAGGCAGGTTGCAACTTGATTATTGACTAGGAAGCTGCTTTTAAAAAAAGGCATATTTTCCCTTTAGGGCAGTCCTGCTGGGGTTCCCTGATAGTGTGGAGCAGGGCTCAATTAAATTACTGTACCATGCCCCTGCTTATGGGATTCTCAGTGCTACAGGGTTTAATTCAGCACCCACATATGTATAGCATAAATAATAATCAAAGCAAGAAGGATAATTGATCAGAGATGCTGTGATCTTGTTTGTGGAGGAAGACTGCTGCTGTGGGTGCAGAATCTATAAAACTGGTCAAATAGTGTTCAGAATTGGCTTGGTGTCACTCACACTGAGCAGGCAAATTGTTTGAAAATCAATTAAAAAACCTGTCAGACAAGTTCAGCAAAGTTTATTCCCCAGAGCAAGTTAAGTAGTAGTGGTACCAATAATATGGGCCTGAGGACAGGAGTGAAAATTGGAGGGTAGTGGAAGAAAAGGGTTAGACAGTGAATAGACAGAATGTGAGGACCTAGAATATACTGGATCTGAGAGAACTGGACTGGACAAATGAGGGGAAGAGTGAGGCAATTGAGCAACGGAAAGGGACAAAATGACACAAGGGGTGGGGAGTGGACAGGTTAGAGAGCAAAGGCAGCATGAAGAGAAGATAAGGAGCATCTGTATGAGGTACTTGTGTACGCAACCCAGACAATCCCCTTCTCACAGAAACTGCTCGACTGGTTCCAAATTCATATCTCCATCCCAGCAACAAGGTGGATGAGGTAATATTTTATTGGACCAACTTCTGTTGGTGAAAGAGGCAAGCTTTTTAAGCTACACACAACTCTTCTTCAGGTCAGTACATCCCAGGCATACAGCAGTTTCCAGTCCTAAAAAGATGGCTTGCATAATATCACTCTGGGATGGGAAAGACTCCTTGGATTCCCTTCCTGCCCCACACCCTCCGTTTTGACATGTAGTTTCTGCTGGACAGAGGGCACTCAACAGCAGGATGAATATTTCTTTGTTGTGGAAACATCACTTTATTGCTGTAAAACTTTTGGTTATTATGTTTGCAATTCCACAGAAATTAGAACTGGCTGAAAGTCAGAGACTTAAAAATGAACTGTGTAGGATTTGTACTGAAACTGGGATTATGCCCGTCTCTAAGATATAGACAGGTGGTCAAAAAGGGGTGGGTTTTTAAATTCTGCTTGTTTTTTATCTTAGAAATATTGGGGATGTCAAGTCTGGCCCTCTTTACCAACAGTACAGAAATGGAAAAGGGTACAAAAGCCTAACTTGATTTACTATTGCAAGTTGCATTAAAAGATATTGAGGAGGGTAAACCTTACGTTTGCAGGCTTGTTTCTCTATGTTAGGAGCAGTTTAATATTGTGATTCATTTTGGCATTTTTTGTGACACTCTTTTTATTTTTTTTTCCCCTTTCCCCCCAGATTGCAGCTGGCAAGTTAAGGCAAATGATAGAAACTTCTATGAACAACCCCAGTTTAAGAAAACAACATTTCTGTGCTTCAAGAAAAGCAAATATGCAGTAAGCCATCTTCCTTTATATATTTATATATATATATCTGTATAATGATTGATGTACAGTTCTTGTCAGGAGGAATGCTTGTTAGTTGATGATAAAATGTTCCAGGAATTAAACCATGTACATATACTAGTATACCTCTCTCTCAAGTTCTCTAAAAAGGTGGGTAAGTACCACTATCCCAATTTTATGAATGGATTAACTGAGACACAGAGTGATTTGACTAAGAGCTTGTCCGCATGGTGATTTGATGCGTGGCAAGCCAGACTTAATCTACATCAAAGTGCACTATGGAACTTTTAGTGCACAACAGCAAGGTCCATACTGCCAGTTAGTACCGTGGCTAGCTTGTGTGCTATAAATTCACATCCTGGCTTGCCATGTACTAAATTGCTGTGTAAACTTATGAGCCAAAAGCAGTTTAGAACCTAGATTTCCTGAATCTCAGTGCTGAACTATGGCTGCCACTGACATTTGAGTCAAACAATGTTTTAAGTATTTTATTTTTAATACTTTACTAAGGTCAACCTTTAGGCAGACAGCATCCTGATCAAGCCATAATTTGGTGCAACTTCAGAATAAATGATTGTCTATCACCAAAAACTTAAGAACAATTAAGTCTTCAAACCCTATTATGGCTGTATAAATAACTTTGTTAATAAATTAACTTTGTTAACTTCGAGTTTTAAAACATATAAATTTTAAAAACAGTAAGATTATTGTAAAATAGTAGTGCTTGTGTACAGTTCTGGTCTTAAATGATGAATAATAGCATCATTGGATTTCACGTTGTATTGGCTGGATTACTTTCATGGCGATAATTTGTTCATTTTACAAATAATTTTTTTCTCTAATTGTCACTCCTGCAAGCTGTCAATTATTTCTGTCTTATACATGAACATCAGTAATAAAGGTTCTGTGATTGGAATACTTCTTGACAATCTAATGACTTTCTCACTATACAATACCATCTATCTCCTAATAAGTTGCTTGGCTATGCCATGCTAACTGGAGTAAAAAGTAGTAAACTTTTTTTTATCAGAAACACAGTTGGGTGTAATTTGAATACCCAGCATATTCTCAGAGGTGTGTTGTGATTCTTCATGATCACTCTTCTGATCATACTGATGCAGAGTGTGGTTAATCTTGTTAGCTAAATTTCCCATTAAAAATGAATATTTTCACTAAAAGTGCCGGGTTTGTAGTGAGTACAGTGGAAGCCCCCTCTTCTCGGAACATGCAGTATTGACACTGGTAATTCAAGCTTCCCCATCCTGCTTTGCACTGTGTAACTCAGTCCTGCTCAGAAGGGACAACCTTTGTGTAAGTAGTTCAGTGGCCATTTCCATTCATCTGTAGTTTCTCAGCCCAGATGTATGCTAGAAATTTTTGCTGACACAGCTATGTTGGTCAGGGGTTTGAAGAGATGTGATTCCCTGACCCGACAGAGCTGTGCTAGTAAAAACCCTAATGTAAATGCCGTTATAATGGATAAAACTATACTTTATATATTAGGATTGTTGTAGGTTTCTTAGCAGGAGGAACATCTTTTCACCTTCCTCTGTAGCATGGTACATGGGTCACTTGCTGGTGGATTCTCTGTACCTTGAAGTCTTTAAACCATGATTTGAAGATTTCAATAACTCAGTCATAGGTTAGAGGTCTATTACAGGAGTGGATGGATGAGGTTCTGTGATCTGCATTGTGCAGGAGGTCAGACTAGATGATCGTATTGGTCCCTTCTGACTTTAAAGTCTATGAATCTTATGAGAACATTTGTTAATTCATGATAAAATGTTCCAAGAGTTAAGCAAAGCTGCTTTTATCATATTTTGGAGGAGGCGGGAGAGGATGGGGCTGGGGCTGGGTTTGGAATAAGCTATATTGGTAAAAGCATGATTTTGTTGGTATAAATGCATTAACATTAGGAGAGCTTTTTAGATAGAGGTATTCCAGTATACAAAACTGTGATTTTACTATTATAATTTGTACATTTTCAATGTGTACATGTGGCCTCAGTTAAGACTGCCAATATGGATATTCGTTGTTCTGGTGGTCATGGACAAAGATCAAATAATTCAGATTTGTTAGATCTAATAGGTTACACTGGACAACAAATTTTTTCGAAAGTCTTGTTTCCTCAGACGTTTTTTAAGATTACGCTAGACCGCTTGAAGCTGAACACAAATATAATTTCAGACTACTTGTATCACGTAGGAATTTGGAGAAACAAGAAATTGACTTTTATTGAATGTAATGCGTTTAATCGCATAACAGTGCTGACGCTTTGCAATAGTTCAACTGAGTTAAAAATGTTTTGTTGATGATTTTCATTTGTACTCAGTGTCTGAGGCTTCTTGTTTAAGTGTCCAACAATAATCGGCCGGTATTGATGGATTCCAGTTGCCCTGATACTGTTTTTCCATGATCGCAATGTCCTGGTGAAACCTTTCACCATGCTCGTCACTGACTGCACCAAGATTTGCAGGGAAGAAGTCTAAATGCGAATGCAGAAAATGAATTTTTAGTGACATGTTGCACTTAATGGTTTTGTTTGCTTGATCATGTTGTCAACCAGCTGCACGTAGTTTGGTGCTCTGTAGTTGCCAAGAAACGTATCGTGGCTATTGCGACATTGGCAGGACATTTTGCTATCATGAATCCTCCTGAAAATACAATTGCTTTATTATTGTGAGTACACACAATATGCTGTGCGCATAGAGCATGCGCATCAACATGAATGCAAACTGATATAAACGCAATGCATAGAACGGTGTGTGTGAAATGCTTTTATAGCCTTTCTAAAACGTGTCCTGCCAGCATCCGCCCTGCCTAAGCCTTAGCATTCCCACTGCATGTTGTGTGGCCTGCACTAGGTGCAGTGTTACTGCATGCCCAGGCATGCTTCGACACAAGATAGAAAACTTCAGCTTACATTGTGGGCAACATTTTAATAGACTTAAATTATGAATTCAAATAACAAATATAGGCAATTTAAAAAAAAAGGTACGTGATAGGGAAACTTCATGGTGATTTTCGTAATCAGCAGCCCAAAATCCATAAGAAACATGCAAAAGTATTAAGGAAGCACAATCTTTGTTGTCCAGTGTTATCTATCTAGTCCAGGGGTTCTCAAACTTTTTTGCTGGGATCCCCTTTGAAAATGTTTCAAGTTGTGATGACCCTCCCGCAGAGCAATGAACCCTTACGAGCATGTGCAGGGGCTTACAGATTGTGACTCCCCAATAATAACCTTGCGACCACTTGAGTTGTCATGACTCCCAGTGTGAGAGCCCTGATGTAGTCTTTTCCTGCTCTTCTGTTAGGACTGTAATTAGACCATTGAATGGCCATCAGACAGAAATGACTTTTTGATCATTACGGACATGGGCTCAGTTTGAAGGAGTGGCCTAGGGGTAAAAACTCTGTATCCTATTACTAATCCCTTGATTAACACAGTGCTTCAGATAATCCTTTTAAGGCATTGCTAGTTCAAGGCTAAAGCAACCAAAGGTACCTTAGATTTCTGAACTAACATTAAAGCCAATGGTCATTTTGGTTCACTTGACTAAGACAGTGACCCCTGTTAAACAGGTTTGCATAATACACTTAACTTATACAACCATTTGTAGAGAAGAATTCCATAAAGTAAAACATTTGACATGAAGTGCATATTGGATTGGAGAAGTATCCATTAGTATATTGCTATTTAGAATTACTTATTTTTAATTTTTGTCTCAACAGGGGAATGCAATTAAGACCTACAAGTACAATGCAATCACCTTTTTACCACTGAATTTGTTTGAGCAGTTTAAAAGAGTGGCCAACTTCTATTTCCTAGTTCTTCTTATTTTACAGGTAAAATTTCATTACATAATGCAGATAATTATGATAAAGATAATGATAAAATAAATTCAATTGCCCAGTAGTGCAGCTGAATATTAGTGCTTTTTGTGACATTGCTATCATAAAACTAAAGTGGACTTCAAAAAGCAGACTAACTGCTTTTAAAATTCAGTACATTTAATATGAACTTGGAGCAATGCTCTTTATTTGCACATTAATCATTTTAGCTTTTATATTTAGATTTATGCCTTGTGTACCCAGTTTAGAATACAACTAGTTACTTAGACTGTGAGCTCTTTGGGGCAAGGACCATCTTTTTAGTTTTATTTTTGTACAGTGCTAGTATAATGTGGTTTTAATGCATGACTGGAGCTCCTAGGTTACTGCCAAAAAAAAAAGTGTGTTCTTAACTCAAGTAGCTAACTCAGGTTAAAACAGCAGTGAAGGCATGGCAACATAGCTGCTAATCTGAGTCAAAAGCCAATGTTCAATCCCAGGATCCCCTGTAGACTTCATCCTGAGCTGCTAACACAAGTTAAAATTTGCCATGCCTCCACTGTTGTTTTAACCTGAGTTAGCTAACCTGACTTAAGAATGCTACCTTTTAAATCAGGGAATTGGATACCTTGCATTCTTCTTTGGGTGATGGTCCCCATCATAGTCCACTGAGGGTTTATGCATGTGCACCATGCATCTGGAGTTGGAGATTCTGAAAGTAGTGTCCATTGGTCCACACATGCACCCTGACTCACCTCATGGTTTTGTCTAACATGATAGAGTGCAGAGAAGACTGACTGCGTCTCCAGTTCCTTCTCACCACCACATGTTCTGTGTTGAAATGATTGGTGTCTGCTGTGGATGATGCAATTTCACAAAGTTATATATAGTTAATTTTTATAGAGTTTTACTGTTTTTATTGCTTTTAGATACTTTGTAGTAGTTTTAGAGTAGAATAGGTTGTTTGGGGGGCTTATTTTTTTCTCAGTACCCATGGGTACTGGACTATGCCAAAGACCATAGGCTTTAAATCTGTGCCTCCTGCCTGCTCTCCTTCTTGGTCAGTGATGAACATCATCGCTGTCTCTGCTGCTTAGGAGAGGGCCACATTACATCCAAGTGCAATATCTGCTAGTTGCTCCTCAGCCGTACCCAGGAAGATTGGGGTCTTTGCCTCCAGAAGCACATAATAGAAGTTGCCATGAGGTCTCATTTGGCTCCAGGCTGGGGAATGTCCCCCATACATTGGTCTGATACAGCCAGGAGAGCCTCCCCGCTGCTATGGAGCCCGAATCCAGTACCAGCGATATCATCAATATGGACCTCAATCTAGGGCCTAGTCAGGAGGCAAGGAAGCATGACCATAAGCAAAGCAGTGAGACTTCCTCCAAAACCAAGAAAGGGGATGCTGCTTCTACTAGAACATAAGAACAGTCATACTGGGTCAGACCGGTGGTCCATATATCCCAGGATCCTGTCTCCTGACAGTGGCTAATGTCAGGTCCATCAGAGGGAAGGAATAGACTAGGTAATCATCAAGTGATCCATCCCATTGGCTATTCCCAGCCTCTGCAAACAGCAATACCTGCCTATCCTGGCTAATAGCCATTGATGGACCTATCCTCTGTGAACTTATATAGTTCTTTTTTTGAACTCTGTTATGGTCTTGGCCTTCACAACATCCTCTGGCAAGGAATTCCACAGATTGACTGTGCGTGTGTGAAGAAATACTTCCTTTTGTTCATTTTAACCTGCTGCCTGTTAATTAGGCGTATGTTCCCTCTCCATGATTGTGCCAACATCATGAGCATGAGAGGAGGCCCCACAAGAGGACAGAGCTGTTGGTACTGGGGACAGAACCACTGACATCGACTGCATCAGCGCCCCCATAAGATAAGAGACCTTTCTATTGTGGAGAAGTCCACTACTCTGATGCCAGTACTTAATAGAGAGAGGGTGCCTTTAACTCTTGGAGACTGGGGACAGGACTGGAACCCCAGGACATGTTTGTTCTAGGAGACCCAACATCTCCACCCCGTCCAGACCTCCACCTTTAGGGAGGTTGTGCCTCTACTACAGAACATGCTGCATTTGGCACATGACTCACCGTTGGCTCTGGTGGTCTACAAACTTTCCCTGGTTCTGACAATACTGGTTATGAAACCCATCTCCTAGTTCTCATCTTCAGATGCATCAGATGATGAACAGGATCTCTCCATCCCATGCCGCCACCAGGACTAATACAGGAAGCCGTCTACACTGTGGCAGTATCCTCTGTAGCAACTGCCCTGGAGCCATTGGTTTTCCACACCATCTGGTCCACCACAACCCTCACCAGATTTGTCATGCTGAACATATTGGGGACCTTAGCCCAAGTACCCTCCTTTGGAACCCCCAGTCACAAGGGAGACTTCACCAATTTTCCCATCTCACAAATCTGCCAGCAGATGCTTGGAACCAGTGGTGGAAGAAGAGTTGCTCAGCCCAATTCTGATGGTACCAACAAAGCAGGAAAGATTGCCATCTACCTGTCTGGATTCAGCATTGGCTTCAGCGTCTCCTTCACCCCCGGATGACTTCTGCGAGTTTCAGGATCTCCTACGGAGTGTGGCAAGGGAGTTTCACATCCCCCTGGAGGAGGTCTAGGATACTCAGCATCAGCTCCTGCACATCCTTCACTCATCAGCACTGGGTTGGCACTCTCTGGCGCTCCCCCCAATCTCGCAAGAGTTAAGGGCACCCTCTCCATATTCAGTACTGGCATCAGAGCAGTGAACTAACTCACAGCAGAAAGGTCTCTTGTCTTATGGGCATTTTTCTCTAAGGGTAGAATTGCATTGCCTATCAACGATGCTATACCTGATCCTGCCAGGACAGTTGGCACACTCCGGTCATGTATATACCTACCCATAAGGGGGTGGAGAAGTATTCTTATGTGTCTGCTAAGAGGTCTGAGTGTTTGTTCTTTCATCCCCTGCCTCCCAACTCCCTTGTGGTCCAGGTGGTGACTGAGTGTTCCAGGCAACAACTCCTATGCTCTGCTTTTTCAGATGAGGCAAGAAAGAGATTGGACCTCTTGGGCTGTAAGTTCTTTTTTTCAGCAGGCCTTCAGTTCAGGATCTCAAACACTCAAGCTTTGCTCACCAAGTAAGATTTTCTGAACTACTGTGAACTGGATAAATTTGCTGAACAGTTACCACAGCAAGACTGTGCCCATTTTCAGGCTATCCTATAAGAAGGTAAACTGGTGGTGAGAACAATTCTTTGGTCAGCAGTGGGTGCAGCAGATGCCTCCTTGAGGTCTGTGGCCCTGGTTATAGTTATGTTCTGGGAATTGTGGCTCTGCTCCTCTGGTTTTCCTAGGGAGGTACAAAATACCATCAAAGACCTCCCTTTAGATGAATCTCATCTTTTTAACCCAGAAACAGAGGGTTCCCTCCACATGCTCAAGGATCCCAGAGCTACTCTGTGTTCCTTGGGCATTTATGCACACTGCATTGAGGCATCGATTCTACTGCCTGTTACAGGACTGTCCAGTTCTTTCAACAGAGACCCCATGAACCACCAAGAAAACGTCAGAAGACTCATAGATCACGCCCTCCATGACCACCTTCACTGTCTTCTGCCTCCCAGATGTAACCACCACAGAAAATATATTTCTGAAGACTGCTAGACGGCTGCCAATCACATTGCCTGATTCCATGCCAACCCCCCCCCCAACTTTCAGGGGTCGTCTAGTGCTCTTTTTTCCAGCTTGGAGTGCAATAAAATGGACAAACGGGAGCAAAATGTTATCCAACATGGCTATGCGATCAAGTTCAGCACGTTACCTCATCTACAGCCCCCATCCCTCCTCAGGGACCTCTCTCACAACATCCTCACCCAAGAGGTGCGCTCCTTACTACAGAGAGGAGCAATAGAAAATGTCCCCACAAAATATCAAGGATTGGGGTTTTATTCCACATACTTCCTGATACCCAAGAAAAACGGTGGATGGAGGTTTATCCTGGATCTTCATCTTCTCAAACGGTTCATTCAAAACCCGAAGTGTCATACGGTCACAGGAGCAGCGATCATCCCCTCATTAGAAAAAGTAAATGTGGTTTACAGCTCTCAATATGCAGGATGCCTGCTTATGCATAGACATTCATCCAGCTTGCAGATGGTTTCTGAGGTTTATGGTTTCCAGTGCAGAGTTCTTCCCTTTGGACTCACCAGAGTTCTCAGAGTTTTCACCGAGGTTTTCTCTGTGATAGCAGCCCATATCAGGCATTACAGGGTTCTGGTATTCCCATATCTTGACTATTGACTCCAGATGAGATGCTCAGGCCTCAACCTCTATGTTGCTGGGCCTCCTTTCTTTCTTAGGGGTTGGGGGGGGGGTCAGTATCAATACTGTAAAGTCAACTACTAAGAGTGCTTCACAAGATCAGATGGGACAAAGCGACAGTCATCCTGATGGCCCCTTATTGTTCAAGACAGTTTTGGTTTCCCAGCCTCCTTTGTATGTCTGCCTGTCCCCCAGTTCCCCTGTCTGCTCTCCCTGATTTCCTGATGCAGCACAATGGCAGCATCAGCCATCCCAATCCACAGGTGCTCCACTTCAGAGCATGGTATTTGGATAGGAATCTTCTCTAGAATGGGCATGTTCATCAACAGTACAAGACTTCCTTTCCAGCAGCAGGAAGGACTCCACTAGATGTTACTGAGCCATGTGGAACCGCCTTGCATCCTGGGCAGAACATGAAGGACTTTCCCCAGAAACAGGGGGAATTCCTTTTCTCCTGGACTACCTCCTGTCCTAGAAGGCATCAGGTCTTGTCCTTTGCTCCCTCAAAGTCCACCATGCAGCAGTTGGCACCCCTCTGCAGAAGGACACTCTATCTTTACCCACCCATTGATTGTTGGATTTTAGAAGGGCCTCATTAAAACCTTCCCACCTGTACAATCCATCACTCTCCAATGGGATCTCAACCTGGTCCTATCTGCCCAATTGAACTGCTGGCATTATATCATGTTCAATAACCCAGCTCTCCATGAAAGTTGCCTTCCTGGTTGCTGTTATGGCATTGAGGAGGGTTGGTGAGCTTGTGGTCACAATGGCAGTCTTTATGTTCATGACTTTCTGTAAAGATAATGTATCCCTGTGTCTGCATCCCAAATTTTTGCCAAGGGTCATCTCCCAATTTCACGTTAATCAATCCATTCACTTATCTGTTTTCTTAACAAAGCCACATGTGTTGGAAGTGGAATGGCAACTCCACTCTTTCGGGCCTTGGCCTTCTACCTGCAGAGGATGAAACCTATTAGGAATCCCCCAGACTGTTTGTGGCAATAGCCAAAAGAGTGAAGGGGCGGGCATTCTCCACACAACAAATTGGAATTAGAATCTAAGTGTATTTCAGGCTGCGTTACACTGTTATCAATTATCTGGCCTACAGCCACCCTCTGGGGTTTGGGCCCTTTCAATCCAGGCTTCGACCATGGCCTCCCTCCATGACGTATTGCTTTGGGATATCTGTAAAGCAGCTATGTGGAGTTCAGTTGACACCTTTTGCTATGCATTACATCTTAGTGCAGGACCCAGCAGGGTATGTCTCTTTCCATCTGTATCCTTACACCTTCCTCTGGCTTAGGTACTGCTTGCTCGTCACCCTCCATGGAATACAATAGGGACCATCACTCGAAGAAGAAGAGGAGGTACTTACCTGTAACTGGATCTTCTTTGAGATGTGTGGTCCCTATCTGTATTCCACTTCCCATCCTCCTTTCCCTCTGCTGCAGAATTGTTGATTTGCTGTGGAGAAGGAACTGGAGACATGGTCAGTCCACCCCACTCCTATCACCACAGACGAAGCCATGAGGCAAGTCAGGAAGCATTCACAGACCAACAGACAAATTCCTCAGCTCCAGACACTTGGTGCACATGCATAAACCCTCAGGGGAATATAGATAGGGACCATGCACCTAGAAGAACTTCCAGTTCAGGTAAGTAACCTCCTCTTCCAAAGTACTGACAGCTGGCAGATGAGACTGCTAATCCAGTTGCAATGATTTTTAATAAATCTATCTTGATGGGGGTAGAACCGTGTGAATAGAGAATGCTTAATGTCATTTCTCTATTTTAAGAAGGAAGAAAAAAGTGATCGGGGCAATTACAGACTGTTAGTCTGATCTCAGTAGTATGCAAGGCTTTAGAACAAATTGTGAAGGAAAAAATAATTAAATTCATAGTGGTAGATGGTAAAGGTGATGTAATGCAACATGGGTTTATCAAAAGTAGATTGTGCCAGACTAACTTTTTTTTGAAAAAAAAAAATTTCTTTTCTTTTAGGATAAGGGAAGCGTAGTAGATCTAATATACTTGGACTTCAGTAAAAGCATATGGCATGGTACCACATGGGAAATTATTAGTTCAATAAGAGAAGATGGGGATTAGCACAAGAATTGTAGGTAGATAAGGAACAGGCCAAAGGGGAGAAGGCAACAGGTTGTGATGAAAGGTGGACTATAGGATTGGAGGGAGGTTACTAGTGGAGTTCCTCAAGGGATCTGTCTTGGGACCAATCTTACTACATATTTTGTTAATGACAAAAATAGGAGTGTGCTGATGAAGTTTTCTGATGATACAAAGTTGGGAGGCGGCATTAATACATAGGAGAATCAGAACATTATATAGGAAGATCTGGATTACCTTGAAGACTGAAGTGACAGAAACAGGATGAAATTCAGTAGTTCAAATTGCAAGGTCATGCACTTAGGGTCTAACAATCTGCTACAAGCAGGGAACTTACCATTTTGAAGTGATAAAGGAGGATAGAGACCCCTAGGTGTATGAGTCCATCACAGATTGACTATCAGCCACCAATATAGCTGGCTGTGAAAAAGGCAAGTGCAATCCTAGGATTTTTTTTAGGTAAGGCATTTCCAGTAGAGAGAGAGAAGTATTAACGCCATTGTACAAGGCACTGGTAAGACTTCATTTGGAATATTGTGTACAATTCTGGTCACCCATGTTCAAGAAAGATTAATTTAAACTGGAACAGGTGTAGGGAAGAGCTACTCAGATGATGGGAATGGAGAGTTTCTCTTCGGCAACGAAACTGGAAGGGCTTTACTTGTTTAGTCTAGCAAAAAGAGGTCTGAGAGAGGATATGAGTACTCATGGGGGGGGGGAGAAAGGTAAACACAAGAGAGGGTGAAGAACCATTTAAGCTAAAGGGCAACATGTCACAAAAACAAATGGGGGGGTAAACTGGCCATCAACAAATTCAGGCTGGAAATTAAAAGAAGGTTTCTAACCATGAAAGGATAAGATTCTGGAACAGCCTTCCAGTAAGAGTTGTGGGTGAAAAAGACGTAATTGGTTTTAAGAGAGATGGACACAGCTGGGGGGATTGTATGACAGGGGTCCATGCGATATAGAAAGCAGGGATCAACTTCCCCGAGGCTCACTTCTGTTTTGTCTTTTATTCCTAAAAGCTCGTTTCAGAGCTTCCGCTGGCCATCTGCAGGGATCCGGAAGGGATCTCTTCCCCACACTTCACCCCCACACCACATAATAGTCTGAGGTTTTTAAGTCTCCTTCATCTGAAGCTGGAGATGGGATACTGAGCAGAGTAAGCCAGGGCTCTGAGGTGGCACTGAGCATTTTCTCCCCCAGGTGCGTGGCTGGCTGGTTCTTGTTCACATCTTAGGGTCTAGCTGATCACCAGATGTGTGGGGAGGAAGGAATTTCTGCACAGGTCAGATTGGCAGTGACTTTGGGTGCTTTTCTTCTTCCTCTGCAGCATGTGGGTGTAGGTCACTTGCCAGGATTAGCTGGCTCACTTAATCATTTCCCTGCCATTTCAGGAGCCAAAGGAAATGGTGTACTTCAGTCCCTCATAGTCTCTGCCTGTGGCACATAATAGTGTAATTTCCTATGGACTGTAATACTTTGATCTAATTTCAGTTGTGGGGTGCTGGGTGATGTCGGTGGCCTGTGAGGTACAGGAGGTCAGACTAGATCATCTGCTGGTCCCTTTTGCCATTAAACTGACTTACTAAATTGTTCCCTGTTCTTTGTTCACATTCACAGACAATTCCTCAGATAACTACTTTATCGTGGTATACAACACTAGTGCCTTTACTCTTGGTGCTTGGGATAACTGCAATCAAAGACTTAGTGGATGACATTGTAAGAAATATTTTCTTAATGTTAAAATTGATGGCAAGTTATTTAAATATGAAAGAGTAAGCATACATCCTTTTCCTGTTTCCTTAAGGCTCGCCATAGAATGGATAATGAGATTAATAACCGGACATGTGATGTTATCAGGAATGGAAGGTATTGTATAGTTTTTGCTTTAACTTTGAAAATAAGGTTTTTACTAGTTATGGATTACTTCTGCAGAACTTAAATTGTGGATGATATTGTACCTTTAGATTGCTGTTCTCCACTGTTTATCCACTTGTGTGTATAAGTCCTATTAGCAATTAAAGTGAATTGCCTACATCTAGTCTCTTGTGGTTTGAAAGAATAGCCACATAAAAATTAAAAAACCCACTGAATCTGACTGAGTTTTGGGGAAAGAAGCAGAAATATTCATACGTGTGTTAAATGATAAAGCCTGGCTGCATTGCAATTCTTAAAAATGTCAGTCATTGGGAACTGTGAATAAGGAATGTTTCTTTCTTGAGATACAAGGCTCTTCTACTCTGACAATATGAAAGTTGTCTTAAAAAAATGCCATACACTTCAAGATGATATATAACTTATGTCTCGCCTAAATGAATACTACTAATCTTTAAAAAAAATTGACACTTAGGTTCAGAAGTGCAAAATGGAAAGATATTCAAGTTGGAGATGTCATTCGTCTGAAGAAAAATGCCTTTGTTCCTGTAAGTGAACGGCCTCTTTTTTATAATTAATTCCTTATTTGTATGGGCTTTGCCCCTTGTACAATGTTGTTTGGCTTTCATTTATTCACTGTACTGTTTTGACTAGGCCGATATTCTCCTGCTGTCCAGCTCGGAACCTAACAGCCTTTGTTATGTAGAGACTGCTGAACTAGATGGGTAAGGCTCTTTTTATGGGATTTCATTTTTGGTTTAATGGTGAAAGGGCAGAAATGTGCATTGCAGAAATATGCTGTTCCACAGTAGTGAAATTCTTTATATGCCCTGTTGATTAGACCAGGCAAATTTAAGGTAATTAATTTGTGGGAGTTTTGTTATTACTGTTTAGTGAATATTTTAATATGTGCCCTCTCTAAAATCAATGGCTTTTATGAAGTCCACGTGACTTGGACTCTGCAATAGTATGGATCTCTAGAGGTAGATGGTAGAGTAAATTTTCATCTGGCAGTGACTTAGCCACACAACTTCCATTGATCTTGAGGGCTACATGTTTATTCCCTACATTAAAACTCTGTTCCATCATGTGTAAAGTGCATTTGGATTACAAGACACTGGAGTCAGTGTGTGTGTTTGTTTTTCACTAGAGCGCTTAACTTTGTCAGCTATTTAATGTTAGGTTCTACTTCATTTACAACAGCTTTCTCAATCTTACCTACTACATCAGAAAATCAGTGGCTTTGATCATTTGTGTCCATCCTCCTAACTTTAGCATTTGGCATAGTATTAACTTTTTTCCCCCAACAACTGCAGTTAAAAGCTGAGCAGCCACAGGCAAAATACTGTGGAAAATTACAGCTGCACTGATCTTGTGAAAGGACTGAAGGAGGAGTTGTGTAGGGAATCTCTAAAAATGGAAATGTACAAATTACTACTTACTGTTTTAGGATGAGACTAAAGATAATCTCTTGAACACTTATAAAATTAAGGAGATAAGAGAAGAAACAATGTGTAGAAAGCTTTTTTACAACAGTATCTTTCTACTTTTTTTCCTTTGGGCAATGAAATACTATTAGTACAAAATTATAGTAAACTGAAACCAATTTTTCTGAATTTTATCATATCGAGACACACACTAGTGTGTACACAGATGTAACATAATCCTCTTACTGGGAAACAGCAATTGTGCTGACAGCGCCTCTGAGGTGAGAAATCACAAAACGACAAGGCATATCCCAGTGGTCTTCATAGCTGAAATGAATATTGCACCATTTGAGACTCTCCTTATTTGAACTCTAGGTGTTCGTCTGTCTTTAAATTATTCCACTGGGAAATGTAAATAAGAGTTGAAGATCTTGTCAAGGCGTTCCCACCTTGGGTCCATTTTTCTACAAGTAGTGAATAACTGGGTTATTTTTGTGTTGTTCCCACGAGATATCCAGGGTTGCCAGGCATCTCACTATTACATGCCCTTATCATGAAGCAGTCTTTTCTGTGCCTGCTGTGAATCAGCTCCCTGAAACTACCAGCCCCAGGCAGCACAAAGCACTGCCTTCCAGACCTCTGTAGACTTAGCTTTTTCTGCATGGGTAATGACAGGCCTGCACCAACCCTGAATACAGGGAGCTTTGCCCGCAGCATCCAACCCCATATCCACTGAACACTACAGAATTACCAGGCCTGCCATTCTTGAAGAAACAGTACATGCTAGCTTATAAGATTCAACTGAGGACCAGCACTTTGCTTAACACCACAGCACTTAGATATATTTCTTGTGAAAACAAGAATAAGTTTATTAAATAATAGTGATTCAAGTTATCATGAGTAAGAATACTGGAAACAAGTGGGTACATACAAAACGATCTTAATATACTTTCTATAGACTAAATTTAACTAACAAGTTACTTTCTTGTCCAAAGGAGCTTATCTCACCCAAAGTTCTCTCCAGTGTTTTCAACTAAGCCTGGTTGAGACCCCTCTTTCATGAAGCAAAATCACTGTCTTTTAAGTTCCCCCGTGAAGGGTACAGGCAACTTCCCTTTGCCCCAAATTACTCAAGTAAATATTTGATGTACATCTCCAGATAGTGTTTCCTACCACTTGGTGCTTTTCTCTTGCTGTTTTTGAAGAAAAAAACAACAACAACAAATCCTAAGTCCTCAGAATCCTTTCTTTGCATTCCATTCAGAGTGGTCATAGCAGATCCTTTGTGAACAAGACAGTTCTCCATTTACTTTTAAACATATAGATAAACATCTCTTGTGTGACAGAAAACCTATTTTTCACCTTTGCTGGGGACCAGCATCTTGATACAGACTTTAAGAATATATTTTTAGTACATATACTCACTCTTGCATGGTACCTGTCGTACATTTCACAATGCTATTTGATGATCAGAGCAACATGGGCTATCAGTTCAGCCCTCGAGTGACATTCTTTGGTGAACTAGAAAGTACATATCAGACCAGAAGAATCCTGTACTCCTTCTGCACCCGATTGCCAGTTGGATTACGAGTATCTTGGTTCATATTTCCTTATTTACAGTGAGTGTAAATATATCTATTATGGAGAAAAATGAGCAAGCTTTCTTGTTAGAATTACTTGTGCAATTTGTGGTAATTTCAAACTCATTTAATATTTGCAAATGTGAAATTTTACTATTTTCTCAAAGTGAGTGTGCACTGATAGCTGCATATTTGAGTATGTGTGTGTTTGTTACTTCCAATCTTCCTCCTTTTTTCAGGTTTTGGTAACACGGACTTCTTTTTTCTTTTAGTGAAACTAACTTAAAGTTCAAAATGTCAGTTGAGGTAACAGACAGATATCTCCAAGAAGAAAGCGCAATGGCAGAATTTGATGGTTCGTACAAATACTTTATTCTCATTACAGTTGCTCAAACATAGCTTGAATAACTTACAATTAAACAAAATGTAGAGCACAGACTTGTCTGTTGGTAACAGTGTATGTGGTTCTGTTTTTATGCTGGTATGTAGTACAAGTAACTTGTTTGACTGAAACTTCTATTTTGCTCAGCAGTACAATCTGAAAGACAAGATTTCGGATCATGGATGTTCTGGGATATGTTATTGGGAGCTGTACAGTAATTACTATTCTTATTAATATTAAACATAATTTTACTGTGCAAATGAAGTACTATTTTATTTTTCAAATTTCACATTCCCTCCTGTTGGGGATGTGAGATAGAACTGTGTTTCTTTAATAAGATTCTCTAGAAATCCTGTACTTGAGCACGCTTCAAAGAAAAGCGTTTCAAACAGATTTACAGCAAATATGGGTAAAAAATGGTAAAAATTATTTTTGCCATCTGGCTAAAGTTCAGATTGCAATATTCAATCACTAATATTTTTTGTTCACTTACATTTGTAGAAACAGGAATTTTGTGTGTTTTCACAAACATAAAATCAGAATTCAAAGTTTCAGGACGAGCTGAATTCCATTTTCGTATGGAAGCAGAAATCCCATGTAATATGAAGTGACCGCACATAACTTACACAATAGCAATAAAAATAACAAAGTTCACAAAACACACAATAAGCTAGAATGCATGAAGTGTACTTGTAGCTGTGTTGGTTCCAAGATATTAGAGACAAGGTGGGTGAGGTAATATCTTCTTTGGACTAACTTGTGTTAGTGAGAGTCAAGCTTTCAAGCCACACAGAGTTTTTATTCAGGTCTGGGAAAGGTACTCCCAGTGTCATGGCAAATGCAACAGATTGTTTAGCATAAATAGTTAGCATGTATTGCAAGGGACCATTCAGGGTAGAGTGGCCCATTAACACCCCTGAAGTCATAGGACAAAAAGATATCGACCCCAAACATTGCCAGACTCATTCATTACATCCTTGCCTATAACAATTTTATATTCAACAACAAACATTTTGTCCAAACCATGGGAACTGTAATGGGTACCAAGATGGCTCCCCAATAGGCCAACCTCTTCATGGACCACTTTGTAATATGTGCTAACAACTTATTCTAAACAATCTGTTCTATGTTGCATTTTGCTCTGAAACTGGGAGTTCCTTTCCCAGACCTGAAGAAGAGCTATAAAAGATATTACTTCACCTATCTTGTCTCTCTAATAAGCTAAAATGTCTTATTAAAAGCTGGCCAAAAGGTTACCTAAAAAAACCTTTAATAAATATAAACGTTTCTCATGTAGCTTGCAGGCCAGCAAAAAAGGCCAAAAGGTTCAAATTTGGAAACATATATTTACCACATGCATATTATCGGCACGACAAAGTATTTTTCTTGTTGGGTCATCACCACTTAAGTCTCAAAAGCAAAATAACATCAAATATTGAATAATAGCCTCAATCTGGAGCGTAAGCGATCCAGTAAGAGAGAAGTCTACAGTCCTCTCCCATGCTGACAACCTTCATTATTTGGGAAATACTAAAGTAAAGATATTGGCTAAAAGTCCCTCTTAACTGAGGGCTGAATAGGACATGCGAATATCAGCAAGAAAATAGTTCTGCTGTACACTGTGTCTGTAGTCTGTGGATGAACTTGGCATGCAACCAGCTTGGATTAACAAAGAAGTCTTCGGTGAGTTTAAACACAAAAAGGAAGCTTTCAAGAAGTGGCTAGGGAGGAGTATAAAGATACCACTCGAGCATGGAGGAGTGAAATCAGGAAGGCCAAAGTACAACTGGAGTTGCAGCTAGCAAAGGATGTGAAGGGTAACAAGAAGGGTTTCTACAGGTATGTTAGCAACAAGAAGGAGGTCAGGGAAAGTGTGGACCCCTACAGAATGGGGCAGGAAACCTAGTGACAGAAGATATGGAAAAAGCTGAAGTACTCAATGCTTTTTTTGCCTCTGTCTTCACAGACGAGGTCAGCTCCCAGACTATTGCACAGGGCAGCACAGAATGTGGAGGAGGTGAGCAGCCCTCAGTGCTGAAGGAACAGGTTCAGGACTGTTTAGAAAGGCTGGACATACACAAGTCCATGGGACTGTAATGTGGCAGAGGGTGCTGAGAGAATTGGCTGTTGTGATCGTAGAGCCATTGGCCATTATTTTTGAAAACTTGTGGCAATCAGGGCAGGTCCCAGATGAATGGAAAAAGGCAAATATAGTGCCCATCTTCAAAAAAGGGAAGGAGGAGGAACCAGGAAATTACTAACTTGTCAGCCTCACCTCAGTCCCTGGAAAAATCATGGGGCAGGTCCTCAAGGAATCCATTTTGAGGCACTTGGAAAAGACAAAGGTGATCAGGAAATTCAGCATTGATTCACCAAGGGCAAGTCATGCCTAACCAACCTGATTGCCTTCTATGATGAGATGGCTGGCTCTGTGGGTGTGGGGAAAGTGGTGGATGTGATATACCTTGACTTGAGCAAAACTTCTGGTACAGTCTCCCACAGTATTCTTATCAGCAAGTTAAAGAAGTATGGGTTGGATGAATGGACTATAAGATGGATAGAAAGCTGCCTAGATCAGCGGGCTCATTTTTAGGTAGTGATCAACGGCCTGATGTCCAATTGGCAGCTGGTAACAAGCAGAATTCCCCAGGGGTCGGTGGTGGGGCCAATTTTGTTGAACATCTTCATTAATGATCTGGAGAAGGGATGGATTGCACCCTCAGCAACTTTACAGGTGACACTAAGATCGGAGGAGTGCTAGATATGCTGGAGGGTAAGGATAGGATACAGAGTGACCTAGACAAATTAGAGGATTGGGCCAAAAAAATCTGATGAGATTCAACAAGGACAAGTGCAGAGTCCTGCACTTAGGATGGAAGAATCCCACGCACAGCTACAGACTGGGGACCAACTGGCTAGCCAGCAGTTCAGCAGAAAAAGACCTACAAATTATAGTGGACAAAAAGCTGGATATGAGTTCACATTGTACCCTTGCTGCCAAGAAGGCTAACGTCAGATTGGGTTGCATTATAAGGAGCATTGCTAGCAGATCGGGAGAAGTGATTATTCCCCTCTATTTGGCACTAGTGAGGCAACATTTTTGGAGTATTGTGTCCAGGTTTGGGCCCTCCACTACAGAAAGGATGTGGACAAATTGGAGAGCGTCCAGAGAAGGGTAACAAAAATGATTAAGGGGCTGGAGCATATGACTTATGAGGAGAAGCTGAGGGAACTAGGCTTGCTTAGTTTGCAGAAGAGAAGAATGAGGGAGGATTTGATAGCAGCCTTTAACTACCTGAAAGGGGGTTCCAGGGAGGATGGATCTAGGCTGTTTTCAGTGGTGGTAGATGACAGAACAAAGAGCAATGGTCTCAAGTTGTAGTGGGGGAGGTCTAGGTTAGATAACAGGAAAAATCTTTTTACTAGGAGGGTGATGAAGCACTGGAATGGGTTACCTAGGGAGATGGTGGAATCTCCCTCCTTAGAGGTTTTAAAGGTGTGGCTTGACAAAGCTCTGGCTGGGATGATTTAGTTGGGGTTGGTCCTGCTTTGAGTAGGGGGTTGGACTAGATGATCTCCTGAGATTTCTTCTAGCCCTAACCTTCTATGAACTTAAAGCAAAATACCAATGGATTCGCCATATTCATTCATTTCATTCAGAACTTCTGCTTTTAAGTACTGTACTTTTTGTAAGAGAATCCAGTGTTGCTCCTGTAAAAGGACTAAAGTAAAATCCTATGTAGTATTTCATAACTTGTCATTTGGTATTGAACATTACATTTTTAAAATTTTAAATATTTTATTAGGTTTGATTGAATGCGAAGAACCCAATAATCGACTAGATAAGTTCACAGGAACATTATTCTGGAGAAGCAGGAGTTATCCACTGGATGCTGATAAAATTCTGTTGCGTGGCTGTAAAGTCAGGAATACAGACTTCTGTCATGGATTGGTCATATTTGCAGGTATTTATATAACAAAGAAAGGTATGAAGT
This sequence comes from Mesoclemmys tuberculata, assembly GCA_007922155.1. Taxonomy (NCBI): domain Eukaryota; kingdom Metazoa; phylum Chordata; order Testudines; family Chelidae; genus Mesoclemmys; species Mesoclemmys tuberculata. The sequence goes on along the minus strand of ML675629.1, from coordinate 17,431,268 downwards.
ACAGCAAGGTCACTCTGTAAAAGGTAAGAGCTGAGCCCCAGAACTGTCCAGCATAGGAACTTCCATTAACTTCAATTGGTGCTCCTCTGTGAAGGATTGGTCCCTGAAGCCTGCACCTTAGAAAGTGCAGAATCTTCAGTTCTCTTTGTTTTCTGTGTCAGAGTCCTGATTTAACAGCACTCGATGTACGGCAGGATCAGACCTTATGTTTGCAAACTTACAAGATCTAGTATGTTTTTTAAATTAAATGATATTCACTCGATGTTCGTTTTATTTATTCTTTTTGGTTTTTTTAGGCGCAGACACAAAAATAATGAAAAACAGTGGAAAGACCAGATTTAAAAGGACTAAAATTGACACACTGATGAACTACATGGTTTACACGGTAACACATTGTGATTGGGTTTTTTACTCTTATGTTTTTGGAGTTCAGACTGCATACTTACGAAGGTTGTCCTATTATGCCTAGTTTCAATAATCATTATCCATAGAGAGACATGCTATCAGTTGTGTTCCAGCCTAAATTTAGGCACAAACCTTCCAAGTTCCATATGGGTGGTGTAGCATAATGCGACGCCCCGCCTTGGTGCCTCCTGCTGTTTATCTGGGGAATCAGCCCTCAGCCAGGCAAACGCCTCTTTCTGCAGTATCTTGTGCCTGTCTCCACTTGACCCTCACTCTCATGACTTGGCCCTCCATGCGAGTCATGGTCTGTGCCCCCCACCCTCTGAGGGGATTCTGCAGTCTGTTCTAGGCCACTTCCCATGGTGGCCACTGCAGTCCTGCCACCAGAGCTATGGCAGTCGGGGTTGCGGAAGGGACTCGGGCCCGCCCACTACTCCAGGTCCCAGCCCAGGGATCCTAGATGTGGCAGCCTTTCACTGTGTCTCCCCCAACTCCTCTGTAGCTTTCCCTGAGCTGCTTCACTGCAGTCCCCCAGTACCTTCTCTGCCCTTGCTTCAGGACCTTTGGTTCTGCTGATTCCTAGCTGATTCCTACTCTCCAGGGTACTGTCAGTCTTTCCCCTGTGAGCTTGTGGGAGATGCTGTCCTTGCTCTGCTCTGTTGCTCTTTATATACTGGCCTCCTGGGTCCTGATTGGCTGCTATGTAGCTCCTTTCTATTCGCTACCTTTCCAAGGATACTTTTCACCCTTTCCTGGCAGTGAGGGGCAGGTGCCCCATCACAGGTAGATCCCTTGTTGTGGTTAGACCAGTGGTTCTCAACCTATTTATCATTGTGGGCTACATATGCAGCGCTCTGTGTTATGCGGGCTTCATCCACACAATATATATACTACTTATATGGCCCTGAGGATGTCAAATGGGCTGCAGCTATGTGCTGGTTGGGCCTCAAGTGGCTTGCAGATTGAGAGCCACTGGGTTAGACACTCAATGAAGTCAGTGGGCTTTGTGTGAGGCTGGGATCTGCCTGTGTAGAACAGCGTGTAAGATTGAGGCCTTATTTTAAAGGAAAAAATTACAAAGTGAGTAAACAAACTTTTATTGGATATTAAAGTTTTTTTAACAGATGTTCATTTTTTATTTTAAACTTAATTTAAACATTCACCTGCAATGTTTTAAACTTCAGCCAACACTTTCAAGAATAACAGTGTAAAGTTGGCTTGAGCTCAAACAAACAAATTAAAAAAAAAAAAGCCTAAAAAACTTGGCCCCAGGCACTTCAGTGTTGCCGGTTTCATTTCCAAACTGAATTAAAATGCAGTAATCAAGCTATCTGCATATAGTAAAATGTAACAATTAGACCTTAATTTTTTCAGTTCAAACACATCAATTTGAGACAAAATCTGTCATATGTAAGTAACACAGTTGAAAATGTAGTGTCTGTGCAATTATTGACATTTTGGCTAATGTCCCTTTTTTAACACACAACTTTCAAGGAAAAGATTGCACTAGCTGGTCTGTTTTTCCATTTATTGAATAACAATTAAGAATGTCTCATGAGATTTCTTCCAAGAGGTCAAAGTTGGGAATCCAACCTAGCAAATTAGAGCATTGATTTATAAAGAACTCCCTTGATGCTTTGTTCTAGATTTTTATTCTACTGATCCTTGTGTCAGCTGGCCTTGCTATTGGACACACTTATTGGGAGCAGCAGATTGGCAATGCTTCTTGGTACCTCTATGATGGTGAAGACTACAGCCCTCCATACCGTGGCTTCCTTAATTTTTGGGGCTATATCATTGTTCTTAACACCATGGTTCCCATTTCTCTTTATGTGAGGTAACGAAATCTCTTTGCTCTTAAAGTTGAAAATATGATGGGTATGGAGTAAAATTAGCTGTTTTACCATTTGGAGAGGTTTTTTTTCCAATCCCCCAGTTCCCAAAAGGAAGATATGTTGTGTTGTTTTCCTCTTATTGGTTTTCTCAGAGGAAGATAAGCCATAATGTGTGTAACTAAGATGTAAAAATCTGGACTAAAAGATGCAAAATTAATGCTAAAAACACTTGTCCTCTTTATTAAATTAAATACTCTGTGGTTGGTATATTTCAAGCATGACCAAATCGCTTCTTCAATATTCACACTGTACAATTATAGTCCAGATCCTGAAAATTTACTTCTGTGTGTAGTTAGTTCTGAACAGTCCTACTGAGAAACTGTATGGGAAAAGCTGTTTGCAAGATTAGGCTGTGTTGAATTTTTTCATATATGTTCTAGGTTTAGCCTTTTTAAGAGAGAGAACTGGCTCACACCTCATGTTTTACAGCGGAGTACTTTGAGTTTTAGCTCTCAATCTGGTATTCAATTAGCACCCTAGAAGATGTCTACTTTGAATTTAAATCTCACTTCTGAATATAGTTTTCCCCCCCCAGTGGTGGTAATGTGGGATCAACTTTGAGATGCTCCAATTGGGTTCTTTTATCTGACTCAGACTGGGCTGTGAAACTGATTTATGCACTTTGAATTGATTGCTTTGAGTAGCTTGTACCATGAATGAGAGTTTGGAAATAAACTAGCTCTTCTATCTGATGTGTTAATATTTAGAAATTAGACAGTATGGGTTACTTGCTCTACTGGTGTCCCTGAAAACTAATTCAGAACTCGATAGACATGATAGGTCTTTGCACTTTAATGTATGGCAACCGGTTAACAGTAAGATCTTCCTTTTTTATTTTACTCAATTAGTGTTGAAGTGATTCGTTTGGGCCAAAGCTATTTTATAAACTGGGACCTGCAAATGTATTACCCTGAGAAGGATACTGCTGCTAAGGCCCGAACCACCACTCTGAATGAACAGCTTGGACAAATCCACTACATCTTCTCAGATAAGACAGGCACACTTACACAGAACATCATGACATTCAAAAAATGTTGCATAAATGGACAAACATATGGTAAGTCTGGGTCATTGCTAACTATTATGCCTCTCTACTAGAAACCGTTTTTCAGCTTTCACTACAGCAAGTACTGTTGCAGCCCCACTGTAACAAGTATTTATTTTGTTAATACACTTTAATGACACAATTGTGTCCCTGTGTGAGAATTCTGACAGTCTCAATCCCAAAAATATAAAGGGTACAGCACATGTTACTTCTACAAGGACAGAGAGATCCATCTGGTTCTGAGGGGTGAACATGAGACTACCTTTTTCAAAACATGTTCTCCCTTGTTCCACTCCCCAGACTCCCAGCTTATGTGTGTAGTAGACCGAGGGACAGGGATGGCAGAGGATATGGCTATGGGAATTGGACGCTTTGCACACAGACCCCACAGAACACTGGATGGATAACAATGATCCAGTCAGCATTAACTCACCCACCCACACTGTCTGGACTCTATCAATCCCCCTTTAGGGGGGAGCTGATTGGTGAACAGAGGGATGAGCAGTACAAATTCTGAAGGCGCAGAAAAAGGGACCAGGCACCAATACCCCGAGTCCCAGTCTCAATGAGCATGGTCTGCGCCTCTCTAATTAAGGCGGTTGGAACACTTTTGACTAACAGCATATTTTGACAAAATTTCAGTTTTGTGAAAGCTGAAACAGTTCATGGAGATGTGGCTGTTTTGATTAAGTTTTGCATCAAGAAAGGAGAAGAAGAGAGAGACTGTTTAAGCTGGTGGCTATGGCAGCGGCCTGAGATGTGGGAGAGAAAGATTCAAGACCCTACTCTGCCTTGTTTAGAATGCTCTGGGATGAAAACTGCCTAATTCACTTCCTGTGAGGAACAAAAATATATTAAACTTCAAAATTTGTCATGAAATTCATTTGTCACCCTCTGGCCAGCTCTTGGTCCATGGGATCTACTAGTTTCAATTCTTGCTTCACCTGCAGGGTGAATTTCATGCCAATTTTGGTTAAACTTTCCTGACTAAATGATTGTTGCTAAAGTGATTCAAGATAGGGCAGGCGGGGGTCGGGAGAGGATTTACTGTTGTGTTATGGCCATTTTTAAAAGAGTCATAGCATTGAAAAATTTTATAGCTGGTAATTAGGTCAATGCTGAGTAGAAATGGTTGGACATTTTGCCGAAGGAAAATTCTGTCTGTCATAAAATGCTGATTTGTTGAAAGAAAAATGTTTCATTGAAATGTGTTGCCTGTGACAAATTCATCTAGAAACAAATTTTGGGGAAAAAAGATGTTTCAATAAAGTCATAATTTCCATTTTTGACCTTTTTGTAACAGCATGTTTGATCTTTCTTTCATTTTGAAACTACTTTTGGTTTCATTTTTTAAGTATATATTCTAAAATTAAAAGTTAAAATTTGAACACGTTTTAATCAACCGAAAACTAATTTTGTTTACTTTTTTTTTTTGGTGATTTAGTTCACAGGAAACTTCCTTTTTTTTGGTTTTCATTTTGTTATGTAACAAAAAATCTGGTTCCCACATACCTCTAATTCTGGGTGTGTTTTTGAAGCTCTACTCCCATTTAAAGTTAATAGGAGTTTTACCATTGACTTCCGTTGAAACAGAGTTAAACCAACACAGAGCACATTTGAAACTTCCACTATATATACTGTAAAATGATGGCTGTCAGTATAAAAACCTAGAGAGAATACAAATTAAAGAGAATTTCAGTAGAACTGTCTTCTTTGAGCAATAGACATTGAAATTGTCAGATATTCACCTTTTAAAGCTTCAGAATGATATTGTTTCCATTACAGGAGAATACAGAGATGGGTCTGGACAACCTCAAAACTGTGCAGAGGTAGGTCAGTTGACTTATTTCACTAGCAATGTGTTGAAGACACTGGGGCTTGAGATGGAAGTGTTGAGGTTTAGGATTTTATTTATCTTCTAATGTAGGGGATTTCCCCCCTCCCTCAGAGTAAAGTGAGAGGCTTTTATCTAGGCATGAAGTAATTGCATTCACTTCACATTCTGTTCATTTTTTTCCTGTTCCAGCAAGTTGATTTTAGCTGGAACATGTATGCAGATGGGAAACTTGCATTTTGTGATCATTATCTGATAGAACAAATTAGATGTGGAAAGGAGACTGAAGTTCGACAATTCTTTTTTCTGCTTGCAATTTGCCACACAGTAATGGTGGATGTTTCTGATGGTGAGTATTCCGTTTGTGTAAACGGAAACAATGAAGAGCACTAATCTAACGCATATCAGAGAGCTTCAACTTCAACATCAGTCATTCACATGAGTGAGATGGAATACCACACAATTGCATAAATTCCACACTAGTGCTTTTGCTAAAGATGCCTATCTCTATATGTGCCATAAGGTCTCAGATTTGACTTTTGAATTGTCACAATTTTGGTATAAATGTATATTTAAATACATGGTATAATAAACATTTTCTAAATCTAAGTTTTACAAATACAAAATACAGAGGACTTAATGTTTTTCCAGTATCACACTTCACTCGATGAAACCCTGTATTTGGTGTACAAAGTTTCAAAAGTATTAACACCAAATAAAGGGTAAAATAACACATAGATATAAGCACAGATCCTACATACACGTGTAACTTCATACACTTGAAGTTAATCTTCAGTGGGTTAACTTATAAACAGTTAAGTATTTGCTTATATAATGATGTAATTGAGATTAGAGGTGCTTTTTACCTTCAGTAAATGTGTTTTTTCTTCACCATGTTCTAATATATGCACAAATACATACAGTGCAGTAGAGGACTAAACTGAATAATGAAGAATGTTGAACTTTGCAATCTGAAAAATGAGCAAAGGTAAAAGGTACGGATGAGTGGCTGTGGGAAGAAGTGGTGAATTGTGGAAGCAAGGGTAAAAGTCTCAGTCCAAATATGCAAGAGGAAGGGACAAAGTGCTGAATTTTCCAGCCACTTCATTGTCCTGGTCTTACATGAATTCAATAACTAGATTAAGATAAAAAAGGACATTGTTAAATTGGAGAGGGTTCAGAGAAGAACCATGAGAATGTTTAAAAGGTAAGAAAAATATGCCTTATAGTGATAGATTCAAGCAGCTCTATCTATTTAGCATACCAAAGAGAAGGCTAAAAGATGACTTTATTATGGTCTGTAAATACTTGTATGGGAACATGGGCAACAAATATTTGGTGATGGACTCTTCAGTCTAGCAGAGAAAAGTTTTTAACATGATCCAATGACTGGAAACTAGACAAATTCACACTGGTAATAAGGTATCAATTTTTAAATGAGAGTAATTAATCATAGGAACAACTTACAAAGGCTCATGGTGGATTTCTCATTCACAGGCAATTTTTAGATCAAGACTGAATGTTTTTCTAAAAGATCTGCCCTAGGAGTTATTTTGGGGAAGTTCTATGCCCTGTGTTGTACAGGAGGTCAGACTAGATGAATCACAATGGTCCCTTCTGGCCATGGAATCTATTAATTTATTCACTTTAACTTTGTGCCTACTTTTCTTCATCTTCTCTAAGGAAAGTAAATTTCTTTTTCATGGTTAATGTGGCCACAACTTTCTGTCCAGAGGCTGTTTATCTTCCAAAATGCTGCAATAAAATAAGTGAGAAATTAAGATTATACAATTCATTTTTATCTATAGGAAACCAAACTCCGTTATCTCCATTTTACAGATGGTGAAGCTGAGGTTGAAAGGTTCAGTGACTTACCTATTTCAAAGGAGTCCAGGACAAGGAATAAACTAGGTCCCAGATTCTGTCCTTGAATTGTTAGACTTGTTTATTAAATCCACAGTAAAAATGAATCCTGAGTTTTACAGCTCTTACATGTTTGCCTATCCACTTTAGAAATCAAAAGTGTAAAATGTTACAAAGAGCATATGGCCCTTGATTGCTATAAAGGATGGGGTGTTAAAGTCCAAATTGTCTATAAATACAGCATACTAGAGTAGGACATCAGTTACTAAAATATACTATGGTTTTCTTCTCTTTTCACTCTTTTAATAATCCAGGTCAGCTCAACTATCAAGCAGCCTCCCCAGATGAAGGAGCCTTGGTAACAGCAGCCAGAAACTTTGGATTTGCTTTTCTTTCACGAACACAGAATACCATTACTATAAGTGAGATGGGGATTGAAAGAACTTATGATGTTCTTGCTATCTTGGACTTCAACAGTGATAGAAAACGAATGTCTGTTATTGGTAAGCTGATCTCAAAGGAGCTTTATTTTTAGAGGCCCCTAAAGCAAAACTTATTAACCAGTAGAACATAGGTTCTCCCATTGTGCTGTTATGATTGTCTTTGGAGAAATGGCTGGTTATATGGTGGCGGCGGCTCTGTATTTCTGGATGCTGAATTGCTAAATGAAATTAAAATACACAGAAGGCTTTTCTAATTTTATTCTTACATGTTAAATGATTGTTGTAGAGCTGTCAAGGATCTTATTCCATTGTCAGTATGGTCTACCCAATTCTGAATGGCAGCGATATGAATGGATGCAGATTAACATTTCTTATAAATACAGTAAACAGGCACTGTCTAGGTTTGAATGTGAAAGTGTTATCACACTTAATAGTAATGAACAGTTTTTTTGAGTTTTGATCTTTGTTTCTTCCCTAGCCCATGAACAACTGCAATATTGGGCTATTAGATAGTATCAAATTCAAGTTTAGTTTATTGTGACTTCAGGCACACTGCAACATATCTTCACTCCCATGTCTCTCTCTTGTTCTTGTGAGCAAATTGTATTGTGATGTTTTATAAAAATGCTCTTAAAACACAATTCTTATAAATTTCAATGCTCTGTTCATTCGCAGAAAGGCTGGAGGAGGCGATGATGTGCTTGTGAATCAAATTTAAGCTGTTAAGCCACATCAGTGAGCTTATACCAGTATAAGAGAGAAACTCAATCCAGTAATTCTAACTCAAGGCATAGCCTTGAATGTATCTGACTGTTTAAGGAAGTTGTGTTGTTGCCTTGTTTTTTAACCTTCATTTCTCTGATGGGGTATTTCAGGTTCTCTCATTTAAAAAAGAGAGCTTTCTGTTACCAGAAAACTGATGACATAAGTCAGATAATAAATTTATCCTTTATTACATGTGTCCTACTTTTGTTGTTGTTGTTGTTTTTTGTTTTTTTGCTCCTTGTCTGATTTAGTAAGAGAACCAGGTGGAAATATCAGACTTTACTGTAAAGGAGCTGATACAGTAATTTATGAACGTTTGCATCCAGTGAATCCTCAGAGAGAGACTACACAGGAAGCCCTAGATGTAAGTTTTGATTTTTTAAGTGCTACTCTTTACATGGGTAAAACTAAGCTATAGGTCCAGGTAAAACTAGGAACAATGATCTCAAGTTCCAGTGGTGGGGGGGAGGTCTAGGTTGGATATTAGAAAAATCTTTTTCACTAGGAGGGTGGTGAAGCACTGGAATGGATTACCTAGGGAGGTGGTGGAATCTCCATCCTTAGAGGTTTTTAAGGTAAGGCTTGACAAAGCCCTGGCTGGGATGATTTAATTATGGTTAGTCCTGCTTTGAGCAGGGGGCTGGATTACATGACCTGCGGTCCCTTCCGACCCTCATCTTCTATGATTCTATATGCATCTACCTACAAATGCATTGAGTAGACTTACTTCTACTTTGGTAAATAATTATGAAAACTATAGCTCCATAGTTCTATTACAACAAAATTTCCAAAAAAGCTGGAGAACATCCAGAACTACCTATCTTGCAGCTACTAGATGTCCTGATGTTCAAAATCATAACATATGATTCCCCTCTTTTTTTTCATGGAATTATATCTTTAATCTTTGTATTGTATGTATTGATATTAGTTTTTCATTATTTGACAAACCTGCATGTCACTTTGGACTTCCCTCTTCCATTCTATTTTTTACTTGTACTTGGCAGCATGTTTTCTAGACCTACTTGGATTGACTGATAAATTGCACTACTATTATTGGATTTATTATTTTACATTAAATTTTACACATTGTCCACTGTCAGAAGACAGGATATTGGCTAGATGGACCATTGGTTTGACCCAGTATGGCCGTTCTTATATTCTTATTTTTTCCAAATGATTGTAGGATCTTTTATTTAACACCAGAAATGAAAGATTAGAATTCTTGCAGGTTGCAACTAATCTTTGGATATTCTTCAATGTCCAACTTTCACTGTAAACTTTCTATTCTGAGTCTGTAGCAGACAGTGACTGAGTTCTTTCAGATTCACTTAGTCATAGTACATCTTCTGAACTTCAATTTTAAGTCAATTTTGAAATCTACGCAGTTTATTTCTGTTTTCTTTCACAGATTTTTGCAAATGAGACCCTAAGAACATTATGCCTCTGCTACAAGGACATTAGTCATGGTGAATATGAAGCCTGGAATAAAAAGTTCATGGAAGCTAGTGTAGCCCCACATAATCGTGATGAAGCTCTGGATACAGTATATGAAGAAATAGAAAAAAATCTTTTTGTAAGTTGTAATATTTTAAATGGGAAATGTGTTTTTATTCTTGTCCAAGCAGTAAGAGACCATTGTGGAAATCGAATAACCCCTTTTGATTAGGACATTTATGAGTACTCTTAATTAAGTGAGTTCTTTTTGTGAGAATTTTAATTAAGATTTTGTAAGACTACTAAAATTCAATTCTAGAGAGCTTCAGGGAATGAAGGAAAATGCATTTCTTCGGTTTGGCATTCACTTGACTTTTTTCCTCCTTTCAAAAAAGGTTGCTAAAGTCTCTGTAGACAGTAGCACTACTTCATAAACGAGTTGTATTAAAGAAGTTCTGGTTTTAAAATCTTGTAGAAAAAGAGATATCTCCTATAATGATAACTGCATTATAAATACTTTGTGAAAGGAGAACCTTGCTACAGCTGTTAAAAGGTTATTTCATCCTTAAGCTCTGAAATACGTTTAGTATTAAATTTACCTCCCCTGTGTGTGACGCAACTGGTTGGCATGTTATGGGGTTAACGTGCCTTCATTTGAAGGATTGTGTATTGGTTAATTATGCCTGATGTGGGGGGTAAGACTAGATGGACCAAACAGTCTGATCAAGATAAGTCACTCAGATAACTGTTGTTGGCTATATTTGAGACCATTTCATGAGAAGCGAGTATAAATTGCAGATAGCATTTAAAAAACCAAAAACCTCTCATCACAGTCAGTATGAAGATATTTTTTAAAAGAAACCCAATGCCTTGAGCCAAATAGTGCTCTGTTGCATTGGCAAATGCTACTGACTTTAAAAGAGTTGCTTTGGGGTAACTACTTGGTATACCCTTGATACTTTTTCTTGGTGTTCTTCAGAGTGTATTGTTAAAATGAACTGGTCAACTGTGAATTCCAGGATCAATATACTGTTGTTCTCTGATTTTTCCAATTTGAGCCTGTGATATTTGTTGGGTTGCTTTTCTAAAAATTGACTATGGATCAAAGAGTGTTGGTGTACCATTTCAGTCATGCAGCTCAGCTTGCAACAGTGTTGTTATGAAACTCTTTCTTCCAGTCTTTCTTTCTGGATTTAAGAAGTCTAGGATGTTGCCTACTTGGAACCCTTTGCTGCAAATGGACAGCACAGTTACGACTATAAATAGCATCCACTTATTGAGGGAACTTCATGAGGGCAGCTTGTTTTAGTCACACTATCTATTTACTAATATCCACCATCTATTAATCACTCATCTGCTATCTTTACCATCTGGTTAATGGTATTGCATGTGCAAGATTTCATGGTGTCACTGTCTATCTTAAAAGTGCTTCTATTACATACAGGCTCCTGTCTTTCTCTTTTATTTTGTGAGTTCAGTAAAACATTATTTAAACACAATGGGAAATATGTCTTTAAAACGTAAAATTCGGTATCTGAACTGAAGGCTTTACTATATAGTTGTAACTACTTTTAAACAAATCCTGTATGTAACTGGAAAGGAATACAATATACAGATGAAAATGTTTCCTATGGTGCCCTACAGGGCCATAACAATCAAAACTGAGTAGTCTAGTTGTGTAATGTTAGTGTTTATTACGATCATAGTACCTAGGAACCCGAGTCATGGACCAGGATTCCATTGTGCTAGGTACTCTACCAACAGAGAACAGAAAGATGGTTCCTCCCCAATGAGCCTGCGATCTAAGTATAAGACAAGACAACAGTATATTTTTCTTCTAGGGGTGTCCCCATGGGTGCTCCACTGTAGATGCAGCAGTGCTTTTGCGTTTGGAGTCAGAGATCTTCAGTAGCAGTGCCCATCAGATTGCACATGTACACTTCCCCTTCCTTGCGCAGTGCATGGGAAGTATAGAGAGCGCTGTGTGGTCTGACCACCCTCAATTCTTTCTCTACCGCCTGCTGTCTGGAACGGAGCCCTTAGCAGAGCCTGTTTTTCATCTTCTCCTTAGAGTTCTGTAATAAACTCTCCCTTAGATAGTTAGATACTAATTGGTTTTTTTCCTCTTCCTTCAAAAAAAAAATTAGTATTAATTTTTCCTATTTCTTTTTTTAATTTCTGTTACCTTACTGTCTTTAACATAGTATAGATTTCTGGTTTCCAGCTTCCTTCCCTTCCCAATCAGGAAGTTACCATCTCACCCCTATGCCTGGTTCTCCCAAGTTTAAGAGGTGTGATTCCTGTGGGGCTGCCTTCCTGATTGCGGACAGCCACGCAGAGTGCATTCGTTGTTTGGGAGAGGAACACGTTCCTCAGACGTACTCCCACTGCCTTGATTTGAAACCTAGAGGGAAAAAGGACAAGGACTTCAGACTTACATAGCTCCTGATAGAGAAGAGAGCGGCCCCCATCTTCAACTCCTGAAGCACAAACCACAAGAATGCCATCCCCGGCTAGATCCGTGGTGTCAGTGGATTCTGACGGGAGCAAAGCGCTGCAGAGAAACTGAGTTCCTCAGCCTCTAAGACAAGGTCAAAAAACCATACCAAGGCACATCACCAGCTATTGGCACCACCTTCTATTTGTATTGACCAAAGCAAGCCTTCGACCTCATCTGTGTCTCCAAGACCCTTTGTGGTTCTGAAACAGCAGATGGCACTGATATCGGCACCAAGGAAGCAGCTGTCACTGACCAAGATCTTGGCACCAACCACAACTGCTGCTATGCCATGGGCTCCGAAAAAGATTCTGACACCATCCTGCTGGCCATGGTGAAAAACACACCACAGCACTGTGTACAACGATAATACCATTGATGCTATGTGCACCACAGGAGTACAGATACATATCAGACCTAAGAGTATCTGATGCTCTGGAGTCTCCACTCTTTAAACAAGACTTACTTCAAGTTTCACATTCACCTGAGTCAAGCCATGCCTCCCTCTCTCCAACGGGATTGGCTCCCCCTTTCCAAGGGATGCAGTGGAAGAAGAGGAGGAGTATGCTGCATCAAATCCCATCAAGATCAGAGCAAATAATGCTGGCCTTGCAAACTTACCCTTCAATACCTCAGGATACCCAATCCTGGCCAGGACTTCCCTGGGTGCAATCTCACACTTCTCTTCCATGTAACTGGCCATACTGGACAAACCTTGGGCTCAGTTTGATAACCCACCAGAACAAGCAGACACAGTCCTCTGTCTATTCCATCTTCAACCATCTCATGACCTCCAGATGAAAGCCTCCATAAGCACAAGAGGAAGAACCAGTGCAGGAGCATGAAGAGGAACATGAGGATGATCAAGAGGAAGAGGCACCATCGGCCCTGAACTTCTCATCATCCTCACCTGATGAGGCCATCGTGCCACCACCTCCTACTGTGACCAATGATTTTAGACACTTTCAGGACTTGTTCCGCAGAATGGCAAATGCTCTACACATCCAACTAGAGGATCTTAAAGAAAAGCAGCATGAGCTGATTGACATTCTCCATGCTTCCTCAGCAGCAACAGTTGCACTACCTATCAATAGTGCTTTACTCAAGCTGGCCAATCTTTTATGCAGACCTCATCCTCTATATACATGCAAATGTGCAGACAGAAAATACTACATACCAGCAAAGTATGTGGAGTTCTTATTTTCACACCCTATTCTGAACTCCCTCATTAATGCAGTGCAAGAAAAGAACCTGCAATACCAATCCCGATCTACCCATCCAAACCCGGATTGGAAATGATTAGATTTTTTGGGGAGAAAATCTTACTCCTCTGCCAACCTCCAGTTTAGAATTTGAAACAACAAGGCCTTCATGGCAAAATACAATTATATTAACTACTTCAAATTGGAGGAGTTATATCAAGACCTCCCGGAGTCTAAAAAGGAGCAATTCTTGCCCCTAATAGCAGAAGGCCATCATATAGCCCGTACAATCTTCAGGTCTCCTTGGAGGATCAAGGGGGGATGCTTTTCTCATAACTTGGAATTGACCACTATTGTATGTATTTCCCCATTTCCCCTCCTGTTCTGAGTCTTATGCAAAATACAGGAAGCCCGATCTTGCATCGTACTAATAGCCCCAACATGGCCTCGACAAGTACAGTACGCCTCTCTGTTTCGTATGACACTATGCCAGGCTATCAGCCTTCCTCTAGCATCGTGGCTCCTTTCACAGGACACTGGATGTGTTCCTTACCCTAACCCACAAACACTTCAACTGAAAGCATGGCTCCTTCTTGGTTCAGGGGTCCAGAAGTAGCCTGCTCTGACCCAATTAAACAGATCTTATTACATAGCAGCCGTGACACCTCTAGACAATCTTACACACATCAATGGAGTAGATTCCAACATTGGTGCTCCCCTAGGTGCATCAAAGTAGCTCACACTCCATTATCACTCATCCTGGACTGCCTCCTCCAACTGGGTGGACTGGCCAACAGCTCAGATAGAGTACACCTGGCTGCTATCACTACTTTTCACATCCTATTGAAGGATACACAGTATTCACCCCCCCTCCTTGTTAAGTGTTGCATAAAAGGCATCCAAAATCCATATCCACAGATACAAGCCCACACCCCTTCTTGGGACCCAAACCTAAAGTCTTACAATCTTTGAGACCCCGTTTAAACCAATGGCAACATGCTCACATTTACATCTAGCTGTGAAAATGGCATTTCTCGTTGCCATCACCTTGGCCCAATGGGTGGGAGAAATCTCAGCCTTTATGGCACACTCATCATATTCTATGCTTCATAAGGGCAAAGTGACTCTTCGTCCACACCCCAAATTTCTACCCAAAGTCATAACATCTTTTCATTTGAACCAACCTATACACCTCCCCACCTTTCTTCCCAAACCACATGGTAACCAATGAGATGCAGCTTTTCATACACTGGACATAAGGCATGCATTATTATTCTACTTGAATAGAACTAGACCGTTCAGAAAATCACCACATCTGTTCATCAAGAGATCCACTGAAAGGTCCACAGGCAGCACTATATTGAAAGGCCTCTCTAAATGGATTTCACAGTGCGTATACCTCTCATATGAACTTCATAATGAACAGGCTCCTACCTTGGTAAGAACACACTCCACACGAGCACTGTCGACCTCCATTGCATTTCTTAACAGTGTTCCAGTTATTTACACATGAAAGGTGGCCACATGGGCATCCTCAGATACATTTGCTCAATACTATGCCATTATGCAGGATTCCTCTGCTGACGCTATCTTTGGACGTACAGTCCTATCCTCGGCTATACAAGCAGCTCCAAAGCCCCAACCTCCTGATGGGGGGCACCGTTTTGTAGTTGCCTACAGTGGAGCACCCATGGGGACGTCACTAGAAGAAGAAGAGAGGATTACTTCCCTTGTGTAGTAACTGAAGTTCGTCGAGATGTGTGTCCCTATGGATGCCCCAGGACCCACTGTCCTCCCCTTTGCTTCGGAGCATAACCTATGGGCTCTGGGGCAGAGAAGGAACTGAGGGCGGTTGGACTGCACAGTGCTATATATATTTCCCACACGTTGTGTGAGGCAGGGGAGGTGTACATGTGCAGTCCCCCAGGAACTGCTGTGGAAGATCTCTGACTCAAGATGCAAAGGCACTGCCGCACCGACAGTGGAGCACCCATGAGGAGACACATCTGAAAGAATTTCAGTTACTGCACAAGGTGAGTTTAACACACTCTTCCTCTTCCTCATCTAAGTAGCTTCATTGAATATTATAAACGAAACATGTTTTCTGTCTGGATTTTTGTATTACTAAATGCTTGTGTTTCCAATAACTTCCAGCTCTTGGGTGCTACAGCTATTGAAGACAAACTACAAGATGGTGTTCCAGAAACAATTTCCAAACTTGCAAAGGCAGACATTAAAATCTGGGTGCTTACTGGTGACAAAAAAGGTATATTTACATTTCTATATTGATAGCAGAAACATGAGATCTAATGGTTGGAAGCTGAAGCTAGACAAATTCAGATTAGAAATTAAGCACAAGTTCTTAACAAAGTAACTAGTCACTTGAACAACTTG
Source organism: Mesoclemmys tuberculata (assembly GCA_007922155.1). Classification (NCBI taxonomy): domain Eukaryota; kingdom Metazoa; phylum Chordata; order Testudines; family Chelidae; genus Mesoclemmys; species Mesoclemmys tuberculata. Next base: position 17,415,491 of record ML675629.1, on the reverse strand, counting down.
CATAAGGATGTGGTGGATTCTCTGTCAATTGAAAACTTTAAATCAAGCTTGGATATATTTCTAAAAGATGTGCAATAGCTCAGATGGAAGTTGCACTTAATGTTGAGTTTACTGGGTGAGATTCTCTGGCATGTGTTGTGCAGGAGGTCAGACTAGATGATTATTATGGCCTTAACCTATGAAATGTTTTTAGAGAAAAATCTTTGACTGCTATATTTCCAAGTGAAAAATTAATGTATTACAATTGGCTACCAACCAATTACTTTGCCCAATCATAAGGTAACTAAATGGAAAATAATGTTGATGGCAGACATGGTATTAACAGAAGAATGTGTTGCTATTTCCATTATTAACTCCTTTTTTATAGTTTTAAAACCTGGCTGATTCTTGCAAGTGAATTTTGTCTTTTAAGTTGTTGGGGCAAGAGGGAAACTTTCTTCTTAAAGGTGGGCTTGCAAAAAAGAATAAATCTGAGTATGAGCCTTTCTGCATTGCTTTAATATTTGTAAAGAAGGCCCAACAGATTTTTTTTAATACCCACCTGCTGCTTGGTGGGTATTAAAATGGAAGTGTTTTATATCTTGTAATTCTGTATAGACAACTGAGGAACTAGTGGAGTTGTGACATCACACGAGGAAAACCAAGCACTTCAGAAAGGCAGGGATTTTTAGTTAATCACTTAACTCTTTTCCCTAAAACACTTGGGGGAAAGACTCTTTTATAAAATTCAATTCACAGTGCACTTTTGGGACCTCCAACAAGTCTTGCAACAAAACCAGAAAAGACCTAACTTGACACACACTGATTTGTTTTAGCTTAAAAGCTACCTCAACAACCTCTTAAAAAACACTTTTCATGCCATTTTCATGTCTCACAGAATGAAAAATAGGACAGACATAACTTTAAAAAATTCTTTGTCAAGTTTCTCTTAATCACTTAAATTGGTTAACCTATTGTTTTTTACTACTTTAACTTTTGCTTTAGGGTCAGATTTCTGCTTTTATCTATTCAATGATAATAAGATCATTTTAAGAAATGACATTTTTGCTTATAAAGTTTTAGTGTGACTGATGAAGTTTTGGTACTGAGGGCTCAATCTCAGAGTCCTTGCACATCCAAAACACTTATGAAAGTCATATGAAGTTTTAGATGCACAATAATTGCAATATTGGGTTAATACATTCTACAAGTATTAACATTTATTTAGAAATTTACAAAGCTTAATTAATCATCAAAACAGTTTTGGTCAGCAAGATTATTTTTCACTTTGCAGATGAAGAAAGTGAGACACAAGTAAGTTTGAACTGCCCCAGAACCATGCGTCAAATTGATGGCATACCCAGAAAGAGAACTCAAGAGTTCCTGACTTGCCGACCTTGAAACAAACCAAGGCTATGCTACCTTGAAAAAGCATTTATCATTCATAATGTGGTGCAGTAGAACAGTGGAGACTACCTTGAAATGAAGTAGTCTTATCTTTCACTGGCATACTCTTGAACCTTTAGTTTGTATAACATGACACTGTGTGTACTTTACACACACAATACATTAAAAGAACATTACTAAGTTTGCAAAATCAAACACTCAAGAGTTAGGAATTGTCAGAATTAAGATTGCTTGTGCAATTTTAAATCTGCACACCCACCCTTGTGCATATGCTGTATGAAACCGACTTTCATTTAATGATCATATACTATTTTTTCCCATAAGGCCACTGCATTATGCAGGGCAGAGGATAGATGATGCTCACTTATTGAACAGCTGTTCAGTGTGCAGCCTTATTTACTGCACTCTATTCAAACCTTGCTATGAAGACAGAAGTATTAATTTCCTCATGGGCTTTTCTATGGCACTCATCACTCTAATATCTGAGTGCTTGAGAAAGAATTTATCTTTACAACACCCCTTGAGAGGAGTGGGTGGTGCTATCCTCATTTTATAGATGGGCACTGACGAAGTAAGAAGTGTCCACTAATTTTGGATGCCCAATTTGAGATACTTGGGACCTGAGGGGCCCCTGTCCTTCCCCCCCCCCCAAAATTTAGCATTATATACATTTTGTGTTCAAAGTGCAGCTCTCATTAATTACTGTTGCAGCCATGAGCGCTCAGCACTTCTGCAAATCAGGCTCAAGATCTCAAGCTGGGCACCTAGAAAAAGAGGAACAATTAGTGGCCACCTGTAAGGTTTGATTTAAGTAACTTGCCTAGCACTACAAAGGAACTTGGTGGTAGAGGCAGGGATAGAATCCAGTTCTCCAGGGTGACGTTAATTGCCTTAAGCATAGAACCATCCTTTCTCTTTCTGCAGTACCTGCCTCATTCACTACACACTTTCTAACTTCTACAACACATGAAGCAGAGGTTTTCCAGATGAGTTTCCTTCACTCCACAACCCCTCTTGTCCCCAGAGCAAGTCCATCCTGTACATGGGTTCTGTGGACACAGTAGTATTTGATCATGTAATGAGACTATCATAATGGGATAAATACTAGGGAGAGGGAGCAATTATTTAAGTTCAGGGCCAATGTGGACACAAGAACTAATGGATATAAACTGGCCATTAGGAAGTTTAGACTTGAAATTAGATGCAGGTTTCTAACCATCAAAAGAGTGAAGTTCTGGAATAGCCTTCCAAGGGAAGCAGTGGGACAAAAAACGTAACTGGCTTCAAAACTGAGCTTGATAAATTTATGGAGGGGATGGTATCATGGTACAGCCTGGTTTGGCAATCAGTTTGTCAAATCATTATTTAACATTTTTGTATTTATATATCTACTTCAGTGTTTAATGAGGAACCTGCCAGTTTGTGTTTTTCTAATTTGAAAATTTATCTTAAAATTTCTTTGAAAAATAAATTTTTCTTGTGATAAGATGGACTCTTTGTACATAGATTGTTATTGTCCATTGTCCTACATATGGCTAATTAAGACAGTTGAAAGTTAGCACTGTGTTGAGGTTTACTGACAGCAAACTTGCCATGCTTAAACATGAATCTTCAGGTCATTTAAAAAGTCCCAGGCACTATCCATACAGATTTGTTAAAGAGTTTAATGAGATAGTGTGACATTTTTTGTACAGAAACTGCTGAAAACATTGGATTTTCTTGTGACCTTTTAACGGATGAAACTACGATCTGCTATGGAGAGGATATCAGGTAAGTTAAAAGCATTCAGCATTTCTTTGTGTAGGAGTTTAAAATCTCAAATTTCAAAATATTCAAAGTAACCACACTGTTCCTGTGGATTGCTTTCTTTATCTGGCTTTCTCCTTTGATTCCTCCTATAATGGTACTTACAATGCCTAAACAGTGTAACTGAGACACAGACTTACATCTATGCTACAAACTGGAAGTGCGATTCCCCTGCTCATGTATGCAGAGTTATGCTAGCTCTGATAGAGCTAGTGTGAGAGTAAATAGCAGTATAGCCACAGTAGCAAGGGTAGGGGAAGTGGAAGCATAGCTGAACCATGCAGAATACATACCCATGCCAAGCTGGCGCAAGTATGTATACATGAGCAAGGGGACTCATGCGCTGAGTTTGTACTGTAGATGTAGCCACAGCAGTGGCCAACATTCAGTTACGCTTCAGTTTGTGGATTTTTTTTTTTTTTTACTATTTTGAATTGCAGTTTATCAAGACAACCTACTCATTGTGGATCAGGCAGAAATATGCCTTTTAAGAAATAGGCCAACTGTTGTTGGCTTTATAAACTTGGTGCTACCCTAATAACTAAATAACTCAGTTCAGCACCTTGCATAAGTACTTCACTAAGTCAGGACAACTGACACCTTTGGATTTCCTATAGATAGGGCCCATTACAATATAACTATAAAAATCACAGTTAGTGTTTGTTGTTTTTAGATGAGCTACATTAAAAATCTGCATTCATTTTCCAGTGCTCTTCTTCAAACAAGGTTGGAAAACCAGAGTAACAAAGCTGGATCAAATATAAACACCTCTCAAAGAAAGAATGAGGCATTCTTTCAATCCGGTAGAAATCGTGCTTTAATAATCACTGGTTCCTGGCTGGTACGTATAAAGCAGATGTTTAAAGCGCTTCTTCAGTATGGGTAGCTTTCTGGGATTCGTAAAGATCAAAGACTAATAGTGCTGTAAATTGGAATCCTATGTTTCTTATAGTTAAGTACTCCTTCATTCACTTGATTGCTACCCTGAAGCACCAGATGAAACATATTTAACATCTGGGCCTCAGTTTCCTCCATCTATAAAACACCAAACTATATAACCAGTCTTTGAAGTCTGTCAATGAAAAACATGTAATAGATAAAGCGATAAAATTCCTCTCATAATCAATCAACATTAACCATCAAAGAAAAACAGACTCTCCTATAAAAAGAACAATCTAATGTTAGAAGTATTAATAATCAGGGGACTCTGAAAGTCTAGTGCTAAAGAAGAATCAGATGCAAAATTAGATCTTTCAAGACTCAACATGTTCTGAACAGACAGGAGTCATTACTTCGTGGTAGAAATAGAGGGTATGTCAGAGCGAAAGTGTGAATAAAGTGTCAGAAATAAAAGAAAGCAGGCTCATATGGAACCTTGTACTGTGACCTGATGTTTTAAGAGTTCAGAAACCACTGACGGACTTCAAGCAAGTCCAAGTCCAAGTACTGCTGAGAGTCCAATTGGCAGAATTCTATACAAACCAGAGTGGGAGGAAATGGACGAGGAAGTAACAAATCTAAAATTATTCATTTTAGCAGTTACTATTAATCCATGTATAAATCTGTCTTTAACTGGATATTATACATCAAAAACCAAATATATATATAAATATGAAATGAGCTTCACAGTCTTGCTAATATTAATTTTCAGAGGGAGCTGAGAATTTTTAATAATTTCACCAGTACCAATCATTGCATTTGACAATGACAACTTGTTCAGGGTTATCACAATCTCCCTACCCTTTTCTTTTCCCCAAAAAACTTAATATCATAGAGATTAGTATCATTCTTCAAAAATGAATAAGCTGAAGATAGAAAAAGGATTTTTCCATTAATTTCTGCAAGAAGTGTTACGATAAAATAAGTTGTACAAAAGCATAACGTATTCACTGTCCCCCTTTGGGAACGTTTTATTGGGGTGATATTACAAAAATTTACATCATGTAGCAGAGTGTCAAGGTATTTCAGATTTTAACAATGTTACAAGAGCAGTCCTTAGAACACTATATCTTTAAATAATGAAGAAGGGGCTATAACTACATTGTCTTTGATTATATAGAATGAAATCCTTTTAGAGAAGAAAAAGAAGAAGAAGAAACTTCCAAAATTGAAATTTCCCAGAACAGCAGAAGAGAGAGAGAAGCAAATTCAGAGTAAAAGGAGAGCTGATGCTAACAAAGAGCAGCAACAAAGAAACTTTGTAGACTTAGCGTGCGAATGCAGTGCGGTGATCTGCTGTCGCGTAACTCCCAAACAGAAGGCCATGGTGGTAGAGCTGGTGAAGAAATATAAGAAAGCTATAACTTTGGCTATTGGGGATGGTGCTAATGATGTAAACATGATTAAAAGTAAGTCACCTGTAAACTTCACTGGCTGTTGTTTATTTTTGCTTTTAAAGGTCTTACATCACTTTCTAAAAAAGTGCTTTTTTCTGAGTTGAGACAATCTTTAACAGTTGAAATACAGTAGCTGTTTAGATATATTTAGATTAGAAACTATTTTGTTATTCATGTTGAAATATTCTGTGCGCTCTGCCTTTCAAAGGCAAGTGAAATGTTCAACAATTTTCACGATTACATGTTTGTATTCTAATCATTTCTGCAGATTTACTCTGAAAACGAATGGCTCTCAGATATAGCTGTGCAACTTCCATGAAGTTGCACGGGTAACAGAGGGCAAAATTTTGCCCTGCTATTAACTCATAGGTGCCAAATATGCTGAAGAGTTAGCTGGGTACTATTGTGATGGGCCCTCTATAAACACCTAATGGAATAATTCTGATGTGTGAGCCATAATTGATTCCAATTCATTCTCTGTTAGCTTTGTTGTCTTTGCATGGCTAACATTGGTAAAATACAGGTAAAATGTACTTTTGCCATGATAGTTCAGATATGGCTCTGAATATATTAAGAAAAGATCTGTTAAGTTGCTATTTTTCAGAAGACCTACGCTTTAATATTCTGTAGTCATATATTACTGTGCTCCTCATCCAGCCTTGACCTTAACAATCTTACATTTACCATCCCTTTCTCCAAAGTAGTCTGTCAAAATAATCCCACTTCGATTTCTATATTTTCTTCTGATAAACATGCCATTTTAACAGCTTTTGCATTTTGTCTAACAGATGGGCAGATAGGGTGTATGTGCACGTACATGCGTTAGAATTATCCTATTTCTCCTTTCATGTTACTCTTATGTCTGGAATTCTCTTTTTGACTGTCTACTAGCCACTGTCTCCTTAAATCCTTTCTTAAAACCTGCTTCTTTAATGAGGTGCTTAAACTATAGCCTATTTCTCACTTTTAGAAATATTAAAAGCAATGTAAGTGTCTTAGCTACCTTTAAAACACTTTCATTAGCCTCCCAAGTGATTATAGATTCACATGGCCTTCTCCCTTGTACTTCCTTTTTCCTTCCCTTCCCTGTGTTATATCCCCCCATTGATTCACATCTTAGTTTAGACTGGAAGCTCTCCAACATACGGAATCTATCTTCCATTGTATGGTAAGTGCCATGCCTATTTATTACGCTATATATTGCATATCACTGCTTTGAGCAAAATGTGCTTTTTTCTTCCCACAGCTCAGGTCTTGTCTTTCTTGGTACTGAACTGTCTTTGTTTTCCACTTTGTGCATTTTTTTCTATTGTATTCAGTATGAATCTTGGATTTTTTCAACATTTACGTTTACCACCAACTAAATGCAAATTTCTAATACTTGAATGGCATTGTGGGCTACAGAGGTGTGAGTTGCAGTGTACACTACAGTCCAAGAACTACATTAATGCAAACTTGCTACCTTTTAGTTCATGCTAACAGGGTCTACATGGGATAGGTACACGCAACACTTGAGTGCATGCTGCAACTTGCACCCCTGTAGTCGGTACTGTGATGCCTTGTAGACAAGCCGTAAGACTAAGGCTTTTCTTCAAATTTAGTTTGCAGCAAGATGCATTTTGAACTAGTCCTCTCTGAAACAGGATTAATTCATTAGTGCTAATGAACTGTTAAGGCACATCAGCAGGGTGCACATGGACAGTTAATCCACAGCCAGCTAGTGCAGGATAGATTCACACCCCAGCTTGCCATGAACTAATTGTTCATGTAGACAAGTCCTAGGTGGAGAGGAGAGGTTTGCCCTTGGAGGTGCTAGTCTTTAATGCAGGTTTCACTGTACATAAAGAATAATTTGGGTCAGGAGAAACTTTCAGTACGAAATGGGAATTGTATAAGATGGGGTGTTACTATGCAGCTTCATTAGTTGAATAATATATTTTGTTTTAATAACAACTTGCTTATTCAATGTGGGACTTTTTTTTTTTAATTAGCTGCCCATATTGGTGTTGGAATTAGTGGACAAGAAGGCATGCAAGCAGTCATGTCCAGTGACTATTCTTTTGGACAATTCAGATACCTGCAAAGATTACTATTAGTTCATGGCCGATGGTCCTATATAAGGATGTGCAAGTTCCTACGATATTTCTTCTACAAAAACTTTGCATTTACGCTAGTACACTTCTGGTACTCATTCTTCAATGGCTATTCTGCTCAGGTAAGAGAAGTGCCTTTCTAATATGAACTAGAAAAACTTCCTTTTGACCAAAACAAAACAAGGAATAAATTAATAATAAATAATTTTTTATTATTTATTTATTTATTTTATTTATTTAAGTGCATTGAAAGGGGCAGCCTTTGCAGTTTAGTGTTAGAACCTTTCATATCCTTGTGATGGAATTTATGCTCACTTTATTACTAGTGACTTGGACAGCCCTTTTAATTTCCAGCTATATTGCTGTTGGTAACTTAACATTCACTAATTTAACTTTTTTGTAATCAATATAGTTTATCGTGTGTACAGAATAAATAAGGATATAGTAAATAACAAGAATTCTATGAACTATTCTATGAACATTCTATGGCTATTACAGCATAAAGCTTGAAATCAATAGCATGAATGAGCCATGAAAATTGAGATTACCAGGTGAGGTGGTGTGTAGAGAACCAATCTCTCAATTTAGTTATTTGTGAAATATCCCATTCCCTCTACCCTTTTTGAAAACCCTGGGAAGGGTAAGCTAGCTGCAGCAAGACACGGGCTTTGCATGGTTTATCTCATGAGATACTCAGTTGATTTTGTCCCAAATGTTAGAGAATTTTGGGTTCTATTTTTCTAAACAATAAATAGCTTGAAAATATATGCTGTTAACCAGAACTGTTGAACTCCATTGCCTTCCATTTTGATACAATTATCTCTTCATTTATTAGCATTGCTACTAGACCTACATGTGCCTGAAGGGCAGTGTGGGAAAACGAAATAATCTTTCATCCTGAGCTGTCACCTGAATTAAATAAAATGGTTTTTGAGTTTAGGATACGTACAGTTGGAAGCACAAATACAAGAGTATTATTTGCACTAATTTGTGTATCAGTAATACTGTGTATATTAAGAGAAAGTCCCTACCCCAAAAAGTTTACAAAGGAAGACCACAGTTTGCAAGATGCTCTGCCTAAGTGGACCAGTTTGCAAAATCAGTGAGGTCAGTACTGCTATTTGCATGAGTGAGGGTCTGGCCCTCAGTAGACATCATACAAATGCAGGAGGGAATGGAGTACAACAGTCATGGAGTTAAGCAGGCTTCTTGTTATCACTTTTTTTTTTCAATTGTGTTAATCCTCCCAAACACTCTATGCTCACTATCTATATTGTGTCAAGCTGTGGTAAACTCTCAAACCAGTAAACTCACACTGAGTGTGTGTGTGGGGGAAGAGGGGGATGACACACAACAACGCTCTCTCATATGCATTCTTTTTACTACTAGGATCTTAGTTTAGGGAGTTCATTCACAGCTGCTGGTGATTCCCTACAGGAAGTCAGTGTTCTATGAAGTCATTCATAGCAGCCACTTGCAATCTAAGAAAATGGAGACAGTGACTTCAGTGGGAAATGAGATGGAGAGGAAATGACTGTAATCACAGAAAATTAATTGAATGTGAGGAATAAATAGAAGCAGTAGGTGAACTCCCTAAACCAAATATCTGATATTCTTGGAATTATTGTCACAGTGGGTGCTCCATTGTAGGATGTGCACACACCCGTGAACTCTTGATCAGAGATTTTAGTCAGCAGTGCATACAGGGCAGTTCCTGCACTCTGGACATCTTCATGCTCCCATGTGAAGGTAAGAAGGGAGTGGTGGAACCTGCTACTGCTTCAGTTCTTACTCAACTGCCCTCAGCTCCAGGTGGAACATTGCAACGTCCACTGCTCGTTTTCAGCTGCCTCAGTATTTTATTTTATACCTTTTTGTTTTATTTTTGTTGCTCTTTTTTTATTTACTTTAGCACAGGTTTGTGCTTTTGGGAGGGTTCCCCAATTCTTCCATGAGGCATCCAGGCCTTTCACCCTTGGCCATTGTTGTCTGTGGCTTCCCTGCCTGGGTTTTGCTAAAGACCCCAGGTTTCAAACCCTTTCAGACCTGCCACAATTGTTTCTTCCTGAGTGATCTGGATTCCAGCTGCCTTTGCTGACTCCTGAGACTTTTGGGTCCTGTCAAAGTGCAAGGTCTGCACCAGGTTTAAAAGCAGATGTCTCAAGCTGAGGGAAGACAAATGGGAGTGCTCTTTGAGGCCCATGGGTCCAACAACAGAGTGGCAGTGTACTGTATAAATCATCATGGGAGAGCAAGATCCCAATCCTTATATGCAGAATCACTGAGACTGTGAAAAATGGTGCTTTATCCATCCCACTGCTTAGCTATTTCAGTGGTCTACTTGCTGAACCTGTTAAACCGTGTGGCGGACTCCCCAGGCAGATACTTCTACCAGAACAATGAATGGAAACTCAGCAATCTGGTCTTCTGAAGCATTTGCCATCTGGGGGCCTCCTGGAAATGGATCTGTTTGCAACACCGCCCAACATGAAGTGCTGAGTCTGCTGCGTGTGCATGTGTATACAGTCACAACTCCATGACGGCTGCTTTCCTAGTCCCTTGGCCTCACACCCACTTGTATGCCTATCCTCCAAAACCATTGATCATCAAGGCTCTGAGCAAACTGAAGGAAGACCAGGCAGTAGCTGTCTTGATAGTACTATTCTGGCCAAAGCAAGTGTGGTTCCCAAATCTACTTTGCCTGTCTCTGGGATCCCCTCTTTGCATTTCTTTCTCAGTGGATCTCCTAATACAGGATGCCTGCATCATAATCCATCCCAGTCTCTCATCCCAGCATTTCAAGCCTGGCTCCTTGATGGTTCTTGGAATAAAATTGGTCTGCTGTCCTGAAGTTCATTCTGTATTCCTGAACAGCAAGAAACCAGCCACGAAGGAAACCTACCTGCAGAAGTGGAGGTGCTTCCAAGTCTGGTGAACCATTGACTTGATGTTTGCTTCTGAATCTCTTCTTTTTGATTACCTTTTGGATTTAAAAACACACGGGTTGTCACTGATCTTCATGAGGCTTCACCTGGCTGTGATTACAACTTTTCATCAGCTGGTAGAAGGATTTTTTGGTCTGTGTTCGCTCTACTATTCTAAATTTTTAATGGCTTGTCCATATGTTTCCTCACATCAAGGACCCACCACCAGCCTGAAATCTTCATCTGGTTCTCAATGCCTTAAAGAACTCGCGGTTTAAACCCATGGTTAGTTATTCAGTCCTCCATCTGTCCTTCAAGATTTTGCTCCTAGTAGCCATAACCTCATCTGGAAGGGTAAGGGAGTTGAGTCATTCAGGCCGCTGTCTTTTACTGTGACACGGTGACTTACACTCTCATCCTTGTTTCCTGTCTATGGTCTCTTCAGAATTCTGTATCAATCAGGACATACTAATGGCTATTAGCCAAGATAGTAAAGGAAGGCCACTCCATTGCTCTAGGTGTCCCTAAACCTCTGACTGTCAGAAGTTGGGACTGGATGACAGGGGATGGATCACTTGACAAATTGCCCTGTTCAGTTCATTTCCTCTGAAGCATCTGGCACTGGCCACTGTCAGAAGACAGGATATTGGACTAGATGGACTGTTGGTCTGACCAGTATGGCCGTTCTTATGTTCTTCTAGTATTTTACCGCATGTCTCAGTCTTCAAAAGAGGAGCACAGCCTCCATATCCTAGAAATAAGAAGGACCCTTGCCTTCTTCCTTGAAGAACAAGATCCTTCATGGGTTCACCCAGGCTCTTTACTTCTTTTGCCAAGGGAATGAAAGAGCAGTCAACTTCTACACAGAGACGATCAAAATGGGTTTCTGGATGCATTCTAGCTTGTTACAAAGCAGCTGCTGGAGTGCATCTCCCACTGAGAGTGACTGCCCGATCCACTGGATAGCCCTTCTTAAGAACATACTCATTGTAGATATTTGCAGGGCAGCAAACCTGGTCCTCCATTCACTTGTTTGCCGGGCTTTTGATATTCTACCTGCTTTTTGGTGACACTGTCCTCAGCACTGTATAGGATCCATCTTGTCAGCACCTGCCTCCACGCTGAATTGCTGCTTGGGAATCTCTGATGATGGAGCACCCATAGGGACAATAACTCCAAGGAGAGGTTACTTACCTGTACAGTAACTTGAGCTCTTTGAGATGTTGTTCCCTACAGGTCTGCTGCAGAGTCTTCTGAGATTTGTAGTTGAGAAGGAATTGGAGCAATGGCAGGTCTTCTTCCTCCCTATGTACCTTTGTACCACAGCTTAACTAATAGTGTGCAGGTGTGGACCTATGGAAACTGCTGATTAAAATCTCATATCAAGAGTGCATGGGTGTGCACACATCCTTTGGTAGGGCACCTATAAGGACAAAATATCTTGAAGAATTCAAGTTATTGTACAGGTAAATAACGTTTCCATTTTCATGCAGATGTGCTGAGGAATAAAAATAAAAACTGTTAAAACACTATATTAAAAGACTATTTTTTGAAGTTTTTTTTCTAGAGCTGATAAAAATTTTTCTCACTAACATTTTTCCCACAGAAAACATTAGTGGGAACATGTCTATTTTGACAATTTTTTTGTTTTTGTTGTTTTTTTTAAATCAAAACAAAGGGCTTTGATAAAGTTGAAACATTTCATTTAGATTTTGACTCTTATTTTTATATTATAAAATAAAATCAGAATTGAAATGAAACATTTTGACCCAATCCAAATACTTTGTTTAAATCCATCCTGCTTCCCCCCCTCCCCCCTCCGCCAATATTACATTCAATTTAAAGCTGAACTTGAAACTAAACATTTTGATTGGCCCCAAATTAACTTGTTCAGAGGATTCTTTTCACAGGGAATTTCTAAATTTGGATTCTCTGTTCTGATTCAAAACAACAGTAACTCCAAATGTCAGAATTTCCCACGGAATTGAAATGGAATTTCCACCAGCTTTAATTGTATCCCTGAGGTATCGGTTCTTAATTTGATCTCTCCAGTGTAACATGCTTCTGGTCAAAATCTGTCCCCAGAATAAACTTCTGCAACTATTGCTGACTTCACTGGGAGATGAATGTATGTAGCTAGGGAACAAATTCTGTCCTTTAGTAGTCACCTATATAGTATGCTGCTTTGGTTTAAAAAAAAAGAAAAAAAAAAAAGGTGTGTATTTTAATACACACGCTCAAAGAACTATTTCAAGATCCTGCAGGCCTGGCATGTTAATACATGCTAACTTTAAATCCACTGAAAAAAAATTTCCATTAGTTTTCTTAGATGGTTTATGAATTAACTTTTTAATTGAAAATGATGCAACTAAATATATAAAGTAATATCTAACTAATGAATTGATATTTATTTTCTGTTGCAGACGGCTTATGAAGATTGGTTTATCACGCTTTACAATGTGTTATATTCCAGTCTTCCAGTCCTTCTAGTTGGCTTGCTTGACCAGGTATACTGCCATGCTTTTAAGAAAAATTATCCAAATGAATTTTAGAAGCAAGTGTTAAAGCAAAAGTTTAGATTAAACATAATTGAAGTGACACACACACTCACCCCCAGTTCCAGGGCCCCTGTCCTCCCACCCTAACACTAAATGTTGATGGGGAAGATTCATACAGTGCTTCAGGCTCTGATACCAATTTATTTCTAACTGCAGTAACTTTTCTTTTATTAAGGATGTGAGTGACAAACTTAGTCTTCGGTTCCCTGGTTTGTATATATCTGGACAGAAAGACTTGCTTTTTAACTACAAGAAATTCTTTATAAGCTTAATCCATGGAGTTATAACATCACTGATTATTTTCTTCATACCATATGGAGCTTATCTTCAAACCATGGGACAAGATGGAGAGGCACCTTCTGACTACCAATCATTTGCTGTCACTGCAGCCTCTTCTCTCATAGTTGCAGTCAATTTTCAGGCAAGTTCATTTATCTTAATGATCTCCCCTGTTGGTCTGAAAGTGCATCTTTGTGAGAATAAATACTGAATTATCATTCAGTTTAAATCTTTTTGCATATTGATACACTTTTGCCTGGTTCCTATCTCCCTCTCCAGTATATTCACTGACTATTCCAGGTTGTAATAGAACTGTATAATAAATAGTGTGACCCAAGTGTCTGCATAACAAATAGTGTGCATAATATTCAATTACATGCTGTTGATGTCTAAATCATAAATTCATTGTGAGTTATCTGATTTACTTTCAGATGGGTTTGGATACCTCTTACTGGACTTTCGTTAATGCTTTCTCAATATTTGGGAGTATTGCACTTTACTTTGGTATCATGTTTGACCTTCACAGTGCTGGAATACATGTTCTCTTCCCATCTAGCTTTCAGTTTACAGGTCAGTGTTTTGTTTTGTTTCACTGTTGTGTTCTACCTTAAATGGTTGCATTTATGGGGTCAACTTGTTTGTCTTAATCAAAATTGTTGTGTTGAAGTAACTGTCTCTTGAAGTATTTGTAGCTCCAAATTATATGGTCCGTGGAATCATTCCTCCTTAATTATTTGATCTCCAGAAATAAAGAGCAGTTAAATCTTGATATCTGTGATGCAGTGTAGAGTGTTGCACACAAAGGAGCAAAGTAAAAAGTGATCCTCAGCACAGAGTATAGGGAGACCTGGGATCCTACAGTGTAGGTTGCTCTGTGGCTGCTAAGTTACTCCAGCACATCAGAGGGAGTAAGGCTCAAAGGTTAATGCATACTAAGCTGCCAACTCTCTCAATTGTATCACATCTAATGATATTTGAAAAAAGGAAGTAGTGTTCTCAAGCAAAGTTTTTTAGGCTTCTGGGCTTTGTAAGGGTTTGAAAATGTAACCTGGCTGCACCCTAACGGATCAAATACTAGAAGGAAAATAAGAAGAACTCCAAACTTATTTTTAAAAAGTCTCGTGATTTTTGGGGGCCTGACTCAAAATTTTTAAATAGCTGGGTTTGGTAATACTGTAAGTGTCTTATTTGCTTACTGAACATGCTTGATTATCTTTTTTTGCCCATTGTCCTTCACCCTTCCCATCTTAATTCGTGATCTGAGTTAGGAAGTAGACGTGCAATGGGCTTTAGACTTACTTTCCCAAAGACTGTCAGGTGCCTAAACTTACTTGAAACCATATCACATTTGTGCATAACAACTTCCCTATTGCATACTGCACAGGGATGTAGTCACATCTAAACCAAAGTATTTTTAGTTCAGTAGCAAAATCTATCTGTGAAAAATCCTCAGTTGCTTCCTGTACAACATATTCATACTCTTCATCCTCTGCTTTTTAATAGTACTTCAGATTTTAGAATTTGTTCTACCTCGTTGCTTAAATTAAACATTAAGATGTAACTGCTACAGTGCTTCCATATTAAGTTAGCACTTGCGTTCTATATTATGCATATATTACAATGATCCTAGAGGTTTTTCTTAACCAGTTTTTCCTCATTAAAAATAATCCAAAAACCACATTTGCCAGCCAAGTATTTGTTTCTCACCCTAATTTATCTCTTAAAGAGTGTTAAAAATTCAGCAGTTGAAATGGAAATAAAAATTTTGTTGTAAATTTGTGCCACGATTGCTGGCTTTCTCCTTATCGCACACTTTCTCTTGGTAGTGGCTTGGCTTAGATTTTGTTACAATCATTTTATTCAAACATACTTGGGATGCTTGAATTATATATTTCAGGGCAAGGAACATAAATTTAATTTGTTGTGTAGTATAAATTTAATTGAAAACAGATAATATAAGATCATGCAGACTAACTTTCACCCTTTTCTCCCAGGGACTGCTCCAAATGCTCTCAGACAGCCATATCTCTGGTTGACAATACTTTTGTCAGTTGCAGTTTGTTTGCTTCCTGTTGTTGCACTACGATTTTTGTTAATGACAATTTGGCCTTCAGAAAGTGATAAAGTAAGTAGAAAAATTCAGAATTTGGTTAATTTGAACTGTATTTTGTTATAGAAGTCAGTTATTCTCAATGTTCAGAGAATCAGATAATTGGTAGGGGCCTATAAGGAGAATTTCATTAGAACTGTGCGGTTTGCTTCCTCAGAAGCCTGAATATGGCCTAAAATGGCAGCTTAGAGGTTCTCTGAAAGCCTAACCGAACTGGCAGTTTGGGAGCCTTGCTAGAGATTGTGGTGTGCTGATGCTTTGCCACCCAGGTGCAGCAGGGAGTGTCAATGCCTTGAGATAATCTTCTCAATGCTCTCCCACTGAACCTTCTCCCAGTCTGCTTCTGCCTCCTTGTCTGATCTGCTGTTTTCCTCAGTAAGTGCTGCCCCACATGTATTTCCTCCTGTCACCTGCAGATATTTCTCTCTGTTAACGAATAACTTCTGTTTCTCTCCTTCCTCTGTTCTTTGTTCTGTGGGGTGAAGAATGAAGATCCTCTTTCCTCCCAAACACTATGCCCCTTTTCTCCATATCGCTCAATGGTGGGGGGTGACAAATAGTTGTAGAGTGCCTGATCTTTCACGTTTACTGGGGATGACCAGGATGTGCTGCTGCGGGGAGCTTAATAAATGTAGCAAGTTCTTGGTCAGGGGGGAGTTCTTCTCTAGTTGCTGTTTAAAGAATGGCTGTTTGTGTCTGACCTCACACTACACAGTGTCAGAAGTGACAGAATCCTTCTCTAGTGAAAGAGTAAAAGAAAGAAAAGAGACTCCCAGACTGACAGCATAGGGAAAGTGAAAGATCAGACGACAAACCTGCACCAAGAAAGAGACAGAGCCCTGTCACAGCAGTGGAGTCCACAGTGCAAATGACTCTGTTAGAGAGGCTTGATTTTGGTAACTCAGTGAGCTGGCCATGCTCAAGCTAGAGATTTGAGCAATCCCAGATGGCTTCTGGTTTAACAGATAAAGAACAAAAATACATGGCAAATTTAATATTTATGGTAGGTGATGCTGCTGAAAATACCCATGTACCTCACTGACGAGGAAAAAAGAGATTGTACCAAAGTGAAAAAGGCACTTTTGATGATCATTTCATGAGCAAACAGAACATTATGTATGAAAGGGCCAAATTTAAGAGGAGGTACCAGAAACTAGGAGAAACTGCTGTAATTTTTATTATTGTCATAGTCTTGCTGAACATTGCAAATACAAAACTTTAAAAGAACAACTAATAGGAGACAGGATAGTTGTTGGCATAAAAGATTCCAATTTATCAGCACAGCTTCAGTAGACCCAGATGTGTAACCAGCAAAAGCAGGAATGCAAGAAACCATAAAGAAACAGCAATGCAACTTATATGCTAGCAGCATATGGGAGATTGCATCAGATGATATTGACACAGTAAAGAGGTAAGATACAAATCAGAAAATAAGAATTGGGCACAACTAGAGAGTGGGAGACCAAAGAACCTTAGTAAGAGGAAAATTTGGAAAAGCTGTGGAAGATGCAGCAAGACACCGTGCCACAGCTGCCAACAATGTTGAACAAGAGACAATGTAGGAGAGGCCATAAAATGGGACTTACTGCAATAGCATGCAGGTCACCAGGAGTAGTGGAAACAATCCAAGAGGGAATGTTGTTATCAGATGACAAGTCCTTACTTTTAGGGGCTGTATTCTGGTACACAAGCATGCATCAAAATAAGATGAAATCTTTAATTTAAATTTAATTTGAAACTGATACTGGGGCAGCAGTAAAAAACCAAAAAAAAAAAAAACCAAAAAAACCAAAAAAAAAAACCCCAAAACCAATCAAATAAAAATCATAATCAATACTGGGAAGACGATCTGCAAAGATCAAATAAGATTCTACGTGGAGCTAATAACAATACCTTGGATGTTTGTGGCCAGTTCATTGGGAACCTAGAGAAAAGACGGAAAACTCTTCCACAAATAATTTATGTAATACAAGGACTGACAGCTCCCCCAGTTGGGTTGCCAGCAATATGAGGACTACTCATGGAGAAACGGTAACGTGTTAATGGCAGAAAACAATCTATGCAGAAGATATTTTCACAGAGCTAGGAAAGCTGTCTGGGAATTACGAAATAAAACTAATAGCATCAGCAACTTTGTTTTCACAGTCCCATGCTTCAGTCCTATACAGGGAAAGTCAAAGAATAATTAAAGATAATGGAACATGGAAAAACCTGCTGACTGCTGTGCCAGGGGTGGTGGTAGTACTGAAACCCAATGGCAAAATCTGGAGCTGTGTGGACCTTACATAACTTAATAAATGTCTGTGTGGAGTCAGACACATTATTCTTGCAGTTAACCATACATTAGCTCAATTATCAGAAGCCAAACTCTTCCCGAAATTAGACCTTATTCTGGCAGCAATTCCAGCATCTGCCAGCTGACTTCAGCAAATTAGAAATGAACAATGAAGGGATGAGATTTGCCAGAAAGGGAGCCGAACGAGCCAACTTCCAACAGACCTAGTGCTATATTTGCAGGACCAAAATGACCTTCACATGGCCGATGACCTGCTTCTGAAGAATGGCACATTCTTATCTGTATGGTACTTCAGAAAGATATTCCCCAAAATTCATGAGGGATACCAAGGTATTTAAAAAAAAAAAAAAAAGTGCAGGCCAGGAGTACAACAATCCATATGGTGGCCTAGTCTGAGCAGGCAAATTCAGACCTTACTAGAGGGTTGCAAAGTAAGTAACAGGGAAAAAAACCAGTCACTCGAACCATTACTATTTACTTAATTACCTGACAAACCTTTGCAGAAAGTAGCAACAGCTGTGTTTTTCTGGAAAGGTACATACATACATAGGTACATACATTATTGTAGTCTTACTTCTCCAGATATAGACTTGATTATACTTACACAGACTTCATCAGCACAGGTCATCCAGAAACTAAGGTCAATATTTGTAGGACATGGAGTTTCTGAAGTCCTCATACCTGATAATGGGCCTCATTTTACTTCTGAAACATTCCTAGCATTTGCATAGGACTTGGATTTTGGACACTGTAGTAATAATGCACACTACAGCCTGAGCAATGGGGAGGTGAAAGAGCAGTTCAGATTTTAAAAAGAACTTCTGCAAAAATCAGTGGACTGACGTAAAGCACTGTAGACATGTCAGTCAACACTACTTGTGTCTGAACTATTTCCAGTAGAACTTCTAATGGGAGGATATCTAAAAAGGGTGCTTTTACGTGTGGCTCTGATACAGTTTCAACTGAAGTGGCTCCATCTGAAGGAATTTAGAAAAAGGGATGCTGAAATAAAAACGTATCAGCAACAATACTTCAGTGTTCAGCACAGAACAAAAGCACTACCTGAACTGAGGCAGGGGAACAAAGTGTAAATCAAAAGCTCCCAGACTTTCAGAACTGTTCAGAACTCAGCAGAAACACTCAGATTTTACCTAGTGGAGACTCCAAAAGGAGTATCAGATTCATCTTCAGTATTTCCCAGCACAACAGAGAGAGGATCTGGGACCTACAGGTACCTTGTCAGGAAGTGAGCCGAGGTCCACATGGCAACTCAACAGAAACGAGAACATTGTCAAGACGACTGATCAGACCCCCCTCAAAGTCTAGATCTTTAAAATACTGCTCAAGGCTATGGGAATGCTATTCCTAAGGGGATATAGGAGTGTAGTTTCAGGAATTTGAAGTTTATTTTGAATTGGTGTGTCTGTGTATATTGATGGATGATTTAAATTTTAATCTTTCCTTATAAAGAATGTAGTGTGGCTATCGAGTTCCTGGTCCTCAACAGTTACCAGAAAGGACCAAGATGTGTTGCAGTGGGGAACTTAATAAACATGGGAACTTCCTGGTGAGGGTGGTTTCTAGTTGCTGCTTACAGCACGGCTCTTTGTGTCTTTCCTAACACTAAACCTAACCTAATGACTAATACTAAACCGAATAACCTAACACTAACCTAATGAAGCCTGTTCTAGCATCCCTACCCCATCAAGAACCAGCAGAGTGAAATGCAGGCAGTTTCCAGGCAAACTAAATACCTTTATGCCATGGCATGAGGCATGTCCGATCATGACTACTAAAACAGGCTTTCATGTAGGCTTGTCCTACCCATACTTTGGTGTGCAATCTGAACACATTAACATAGCAGTGGCTAATGTAAATCCTCCAAGATTCACTTTGGATAAAAAAACCTCTGTCCTTTTTAGCTTCAGACTATTTTATAGTTTCATTTGTATTTACCACTTTAAGTTTGTGGCAAGAGGTAGTTTCTTTTGTGCGTGTTTGGTTTTTTGTTTTTGTTTTTTTTTACTTGGAACTGGCAAGAAAGCTCCTGATATGATAACACCTGAGATGATTAAAATCTTACTGTTTTTTAGATTTTATTTTTAAAGGTATTGCCATCCGTAAACAAGAAAATAAGCTTAGATCCAAATGTTTTCATTTTGTCTAATACAGTATACAATATGCCCATTTTGGCTTTGAATGCCTTAAGAAGTTAATGAAAATGCAAAATAAAATATTAACCTTTTTATAACATGCTTCTGGTTTTAATTCAGTCAGGTAAATTTTAACAAGAAAAAAATCCTCTTCTATAAAGTATGTAACACTTTAAATTTAATCATCACATTGTTCCCCAGACGTTAACTACAAATGAGCATCTGTTTTCCCTCTAAATTAATCTGTTATGCCCTTTCCTTTCATAAAGATTAAGAAGAACCGTAAGAAATACAAGGCCGAAGAACAGTGGAAACGAAGGCAGAGTACTTTTCGTCGAGGGATATCAACCCGACGTTCTGCTTATGCTTTCTCCCATCAGCGAGGATATGCTGATCTTATTGCTTCTGGACGTAACATACGTAAAAAACGAGCACCTTTAGATGCAGTGCTAGGCAACAAAATGGCAGAAGTTAGACAAGATGGTGAAACCAGCTGATTTAAGTTCTAGAAGACAGGCTTTTTTAGCAAAATGATTGCACAAAGAATGTTTTTATTTTTTTGCAAGACTCAGGATTTTTTAAAAAACCAGAAGACATGAGGCTATGAACACTTCAAAATTTTCTTACAAGATTGCTTGGTTTGGGACTATTGAAAAATAGAAAAACCAAGAAGTGTTTTTTTTTTTAATAAATCCTAATCCTTGTGCAAATATTTCTGTTTAATGTGAAACTGAAGGATATATACACTTCTAGGGTATAAAAAACCAGAGTTTTAATTTTTTTAATGATGCTTAGAATTGCAAAACTTTTTCTTTTTTTAAATTAGGATCATGAAATAAAAGTTCAGGAAACATTTCATACTTTACTTTAAAGATGAACAGCTAAGAAGCAATCAAACTGTGTGTGCCACTTTGTTAAACAATTTTATTTATACAATGGTAAAGGTGAATTAGATAGCTAATATTTTTCTTCCTTTGGGGGAACCATGCAGTCTGACCTTTCATCCAATTAATTAGGCTCCATGGTGGTATGTTGCAGTCACTTGCATACTTGGGACAGATAAACACATTTTGGTAAAAGTACAACCACAGTTGTAGGCGTGGGTACAGTCCATTTCTGTTTACTAAATGGTTAACAGTCTATTGCACTATCTTTTTTGCTCATATGGTTCTATCACTGCCTTGGCTTATTCTTTAAGTAACTTCTCTTTGTCTCTTAGGAGGAGAGAGATCTGTAAATCAGGGAAGACCTCATAGGATTTTTGAAACTCTTTCCCTGAAATATTTTTGTGTCTATCTACTTGTACAGTGTTTTATGAAGTTATTTGGTTATTTGGTAGTCTTTTGAATTGCCAGATTTGATCATTTCAGATGTTTCATAATACAATTTGTAAGATTAGATCAGAAAGAATAGTTCACTTTTAAGTTGAACATATTTTCTTTGGTAATTGTTCAATAGTGTCCTCTAACTGTAATAAAGTAAGTCAGATTTTTGTATATATTTTACATACACACACACACTCTCACAAACACACACACCAAGTTTCTTCAACTTACGATGTATAAATGTTTCACTCTTTTAATATATATGCTACTGAGACACTGGCATTGATAGGGCAATGGTTTTTTAATAGGGCATAAATACAATGTGTACAGTTAATCTTTTAGATGTAGGCAAAGAAGTGTACATTTCATAATTTTAGTGGAGTAAATGCAAGAAAGTTTACAGTTTTTTCTTTTAATAAGTAAACAGATGGGAGCAGTATAGTTAATTTTAAAGAAAAGGGAGTGTATAGTTTCAGTTTCTCTCTTGAGAGATGTGGGAATGGCTGACAGCATAAGTGTCACTTCTAAATTGGGTGCAATATTAATTTTGATATGCAAACTGATATGGATATATTCCATTTACATGTGAGGCTTAATATGTAAAATATTTTGTTTTAAGATAATAAATGCTTTCATAAAATATCTTAAATTTTAATCTTTTGACCAATGTGAATACAAAGTTGTTTTTTCCATTTTAATGTTTTTTTAAATGATTATTAAACAACTCTGCATAAATAAGGTTGGTGCTATTAGTAAATCAGTCTGAATTACTGGATTGAGTTGCTTGTGTAATAATATACAAACCAAATATTTGTTTGCTGTTGGGAGAAAACATCTGAGAGATTTCTTGGCCTAACAAAGGTTGAAAGTCAAACAGCTAGACATCTAGAGCAATAATGCCTTTTAAGAGAAGATATCACTGATCAAAAGAAGGAAAGATGCTATATTTTGGGCTGGGCAGTTGGTATTACTGAATTGAAGAGGGAGAGCATATTTTAAAAGTTACATTTCAAGCTATAGATTGTACTCTGTGCAATAAACGTAACAGAGATACACAGTCTGTCTTCATCTGAATTCTTAAAGCTGTACTGCCTTGAGCTGTGATTTTGTCTGATCTCCCACACTTAGCAGAAATACCAGGATGGAGAGAGACTCCATGGAAATACATGCTGGTGCAGGAAGTGGTGCTAATTTCATTAGATGACATTCTTCTTACAAGCCATTGAACACATGACTTAATATGGTACTAAGAGACCACTTCTGCTGGAATTACTGTCTTTGAGATGAGGCTTGATAGTCCCTGTTCATTTAAAGGCACTGCCAAGTAACAATTTGGTTAAGTACACTCTGCCTGCCTGTATTCTCTTGGAAGCTTCAGTTGGGCACAGTATTCACTGCATGCCCTGTGCAGTTGTGTACAGTTGTCCTGTACTGTGTAATGGCTATTGCTAACCACCTTTTGAGAGAGCTGCAATGCAGTGGTAGGTTTGTGGATTCAGGTGTGTCATATAGTTCGACAAGTCATCTGGGATTGTGTAGAAATATTCAGTACTCTTTTGATGACAGCCTGGTGGGACTCCATAAACTGCTATCCTATGCCATTTATTCAGTGGCCCCCTGAACCTGACCTTATTCTCACAGATCACTGTAGTATGTAAATTGTCTGCAACAGATGACATGGGAAGGCAAATGGGCAGAGTGCTGATGACAGTCTTGTGCTGAATCAGATCAACTGTGATACAAAGAATCTTTAAAATCTCATGGTGGTGCTGAAGACTCTTCAAAACCACTACCACAATCCTACTTAGCTGAATTGTTTTAGATGGTTAACAGCCTGGTGAATTTAAACTATTTGCATCCATTGCTGCTTAACTGTTGCTCATTATAAAATGTTCTCAACAGTTTTCCAGAAAAGACTGTTCAGATCTGAACTAAAGTATCTGAAGCCATGGAGGACTTTTTTTTTTTTTTTAAGCTAGTAATGTTTGCTGAGTGGCTGAGCGATGTGCACACTACAATTTCTTCTTTGAGTGCTTGCTCATTTCCCTTCCAATATAGGTCTACGTGCCACATGCACTGTCACTGGAACCTTTTCCCTAGTGCTATGGCCAGGTCTGCTTTGATGCCCCTTGGAGTGGCACCCTCATGGCACAGTATATAGGCAATGGCCACATCAGTTCCTTCTTTCTGTCCGAATGCTGCTGTCTCCTTGCTCTACAAGTGTTTCTTCTCAGTGGCTGTTTTCTGTAAATAAATTGTAAACAGAGTGTTAATAGTTGATTAGATCGAGTTAGGTAGTTATAGTAGTTAGAATCCCTGCTCTGCAGGGTTAACCCGCAAGGCCCAGGGCATGTCTCGGTCCCAAGGCTTTAAGCAGTGTGCGACTTGCCCGAAGAAGAAACCAGTGAGTGACCCGCATGACAGTTGCCTGAAGTGCCTTGGCAAAGGACATGTTCCAGCAATGTCTGAATCTGCAAACACTTTAGACCAAGAACCAAGAAGGAGAGGGCTAGTAGATTGAAATTCCTCCTAATGGAGGCAGCACTTCGCCCCTTTTTGGAATAGCAACCAGATCTGGCACTGAGTACCTCATTGATCAGAGAGCCTCAACACAGCCAGGGATACTCAGCACTAACACTCCCCGGCACCGAGGAAGTCAGCGCCAGCAGCGCAGCACCACTCCCTATCACCGGTGCCCAAGAAGAAAATGAAGTCAGACCAGGGGCACTCCCTGACAAAGAAGACCACAGAACGAGTGAGATCCATGTCGGACCACTCACAGATGGTCATTTCCCAGCTGACACTGTTGATTCCAGCCTAATGTGAGGAACTGTTTTTAGTCCAGTGCACATGGACTCCCCATTAAGGGTGAGCCAGGGAGGAGAATCGAGCCTGGCATCGCCTTCAGTGCCAGAGGCATATGAGGCAGCAAAGAGTCTGCTAACCCTCCCAGCACCTCCATCTCTCCCAGGTCATGGCCTGCAGGGCATGGCTTAGGCACTGCAGGACCCTGACTCTCTGATACAAGTCCTGGGCAAGCCAGCAATAATGGCAAGGCACCGACGCACATCTCACTCGGCTTTGAGGGGTTCAACACTGCAGCAGCAGTTGAGGTCAAAGTCCCAGTCCTGGTGCCGATCACAGTCCTGTGCTATTCTACACCCCAGCACTTTCCATCCTCATGATGTTGCTCTCCATCACGGCACCGCGCTCCATCATGGCACAGATGCACAGCGCCGAGGGGTATGGCAACCCCACAGTCGCCCAGGAGCGAGTCTTCGGGATGCGATTTGCAATCGGAGTCCCATGTGTCCTGAAGGGAGTGAATGTTGGGCGGACCAGAATCATACACTTGGCATCCAAGGGGTCATCCTACCATCATGGCCACCTTGCCAATGGCAGATGCAACCCCAGTGGCCAGTGTGGGCATCTTGGGCTGCTCACACCCTGCCAGGCTCCTTTGCCGAGCACTCCCATTTGGTGCCCTCCAAGGTGAGAGCACTACACCCTCCCCATCAGAGAGGAGTTTGGTTCTGGGGGAAAGGAAGCTCTGGATGCCCAAGATATCGCTGCAGGGGACCCCCCCCAGCTCCAGAGGAAGTGCAAGATCATGGGAAAGCTCTATCTACCTCTTCCTCTTCTCCGGACAAGACAGGGACTGGGCCCATCCATTGAACTGGTGCAGGACAATTACAAGGCTCACCAATTGCTCCTGTGGAGGATGGCTCAGAACCTCAGCTTACAGATAGAAGGATCAGCCCAAGCTTTGGTGGACATACTAACAACATCCAGTCCTGCAGTGGTGGCCCTACCCTGAATGAAGCAATTTCACGACCCATAAAGGCCTTGTATCAAACATCCGTATCTCTCCAACCCACAGCAAAGCATTTTGAAAGGAAGTATTTCATATCCCCCAAAAGGTTACAAGTAGCTGTACACCCATCGTCCACCGGATCCTTGGTTGTGGCTGCAGCCAATGAATGAGAGAGGCAAGGGCAGCAGGAGCCATTGCCCCAGGCAAAAGATGCCAAGAAACTGGATTTCTTAGGGAGGAAAATGTATTTCACAGCAGGCCTCCATCTGAGGCTTTCTAATCACCAGGCTCTTTTAAGTCATTTTGATTTCAATTCCTGGGCACTTATATCAAACTTTAAAGAACTCCTACCATTGGAGTCTAAATCAGAGTTTTTGGCCCTGATTGATGAATGCCAGACTATAACCAATGCGTCCCTTCAGGTGGCCTTTGACACAGCAGCTTGTCATGGCCATGAGACGAAGCTCTTGGCTTCAGTCCTCAGGCCTGTCCTATAAAGTCCAGTAGTCAGTGTAGGACCTATCTTTCGAGGGACAGTCCCTCTTTTCTGAACAGATGGATGCATGGCTTCATAGTTTGAAAGACTCCCGTGCAACCTTGAAGTCACTAGGCCTCCATACTGTGGCTCCCTCCTGAAAACACTTTAAGCCACAACACCAGCAAAGTCACGACTATAGGCAGTGGCAAAACAAAGGATTCAGGAGGAGATAAACCCCTAACACCTCATTGTGCCCATGGGACAACCACCTGAGCAAAACTTAAGAAGACATGCCTGAGAACTGCACACCAGTTGACAACCTGGATTCTATCCGTACATTTGGGGACCACTTGCCCCACTTTAGTGGCTCTAAGACAGCATCCCATCAGATCAGTGAGTGCTCGGCATGGTAAAAGGGGGATGTATCCTTCAGTTTGTTTCTCTCCCTCTATCCTACCTTCCCTCCCTGTCCCTTTTCAGGGACCCTTCTCACGAGAGACTTCTGACTCAACAAGGTGCTGTCGCTCCTAAGGGTGGGAGCCATAATGGAAGTCCAGAGGATCTAAGAGGCATGGGTTTTCACTCACATTACTTCCTGATCCCAAAGTCCAATGGGGATCTCAGGCCTATTCTAGACTTGTGAAACCTCAACAAATTCATGAAGAAACTGAAGCTCCACGTGGTTTCCCTGTTATCAATTATCCTTTCCTTGGATCCAGGGGGCTGCTATGCTGCCCTCAACTTGAAGGCTTCATGCTTTCACATGCCCATTTGCCAAAGCCACAGGAAATACCTACGATTCATAGAAGGCTATGATCATTATCAGCTCACGGTGCTGCCCTTTGGCTGTTGGCAGCTCCAAGGGTTTTTATGAAGTGCATGGTGGTAGTTGTGGCCTTCCGCAGGAAAGTGAGAGTACAAGTCTCTCTGTATCTGGACGATTGGCTCATCAGACACTGGTCCAAGGAATTGAAAGAAGAGCACGTGAAGCTCTCTAGGTCCACGTTCTGGAATCTGGGACTCCTCATAAATGAGCAAAAGTCAACGTCTGCACTGGCCAAAAGGACAGTGTTTATAGGAGCTGTACTCAACTCGACCCAAACCAGGGCCTCCCTTCCATAGTCATTTCAGAGCCATCAAAGATCTCATAAACAGCCTGAGAACCTTCCCTATCACCACTGCAAGAACCTGCCTGATGCTTCTGGGTCACATGGCCTCTTGTACCAAGCCAACCCTAGGGTAGGGCGGATCAGGGCGACGGCCCCGGGCCTTGTGCTTTGAGGGGGCCCCGCTCCAGACTGGGCAGGAGGCAGGCAGCTGCAGCCTGCCTCCTGGCTGTGCGCCGGACCAGGCGTGAGACTGGTGGCTGCCACCAGGGTTCTGGTTTCGCACGGGGACCTGGTGGGAGCCGGGCAGTAGTGTGCTGAGGGGGCCAGGTCCCCGGGCACCAGGCCAGCCTTTCACATGATGCACAGTAGCAGCCGCCCCTCAGAGCTTCCTGCACCTCCCGCCCCCTGTACATCGTGAAGGACCAGCCTGGTGCCGCTCTCCGCCCCCACAGGTTGGGGGCTGAGGCCACCCTGTCCAAGCCAGTGTGAGGCCAGAGAAGGAGAAACTGGCACCATGTGGTGTGTAAGTGTGGGGGGGCAGAAGCGACCACGGGAGCTGGGCCTGCCCCTCCTGTGCTGTGTGAGGGGGGCGCATGAGGCTGTGGGGGACCCTCGGGTGCAAGGCGGGGAGGCCCACATGGTATGGTTTGCCCTGGGCCCCACATCTCCCTTAAGGAAGGCCCTGCTTGTACCTATGTGGTCCAACATGACCGTCTCAGAACAAAGCCCTTTCAATCGTGGCTGATGTCAGCATACGTACCAAGCTGTCATCCATTAGACAAGGTAGTCACAATCCCGCCTATGGTGATTTGTTCTTTCCAGTGGTGGCTGACCCAGTCATAGTGTGACAGTGCATTCCCTTTGTGAGGCCCATCTCATCGATGTCGCTGGTCACCAATGCCTCAGACGTGGGTTGAGAGCTCTCTTGGGACCCCGCAAAACTCAGGGCTGGTAGTCAGCAAAGGAACTCACCCTACGTATCAACGTCAGAGAGTTATAAGCAGTACGCCTAGACTGCCTGGTGTTTCGACCCAACCTGTGGGGAAAATGCATTTCCGTACTTCCAGACAATTCTACGGCAATGTTCTACATAAACAAACATGGGGGCCCTCATTCCTTCCCTTTATGCCAGGAAGCCCTTATGGTTTCATCCATATAGGCTCTCCTGGCCACAAACTTAGCCTTCCACCCACCAGTGAATGGCAACGATATTCTCAAATCCAGTTTGCTTGCAATTCTTGAAAGGACACAAGTGCCTGTACCCCCAGGTATGCCAACCTTTGCCTCCATGGGACCTCAATCTAGTGTTGTCTAAGTTTATGGGACCTCCGTCTTGAGCTAATGGCAACATGCTCCTTACTCTACCTATCATGGAAGGTAGCCTTTTTGGTGGCCATTACTCTGGCCAGAAGAGTCTGAGACACTCAGGCCCTCACCTCCAAACCACCTTAGATGGTCTTTTTTAAGGACAAGGTACAACTTTAACCTTCCTTCCTAAGGTGGTCTTACATTTTCACAGTAGCCAGAACATATTTCTCCCAGTGCTCCATCCAAAGTCTCTCACTATCAGAAAGGAGCAGAGGCTCCATTCTTTAGCTGTCAGAGGTACATTGGCCTTCTACATAGACAGGACCAGACCTTTTAGAAAAGCCACCAAACCTTTTATGGCTATTGTGGACAGAATTAAAGGTGACCCAGCCTCTGCTCAGAGGATTGCTTCGTGGATCACATCCTGCATATGGACCTGATACGAGCTGGCAAAGGTACTGCCTCCTTGATTAACAGCGCACTCTACAAGGTCACAAGCTTTGTTGGAGGCTTTTGTGGCACAGGTCCTGATTCTGGACTTCTGTAAAGTGGCAACCTGGTCATCCATCCATATGTTTATTACACACTATGCCATCACACAGCAAGCGAGAAACGATTTAGCCCTTGGCCAAGTAGTCCTCTAGTTAGCGTTGCAACGAAACTCCGATCCCACCACCTAACTGACGGAGTGGAAATCACCTATATTGGAATGGACATGAGCAAGCACTTGAAGAAAAAATGGTTACTAACCTTTCCGTAACTTGTTCTTTGAGATGTGTTGCTTATGTCCATTCCAAAACCTGCCCACCTACCCCTCAGAGTTCCTGGCAGGAAGAAACTGAGTGGGGCAACGAGGCGGCAGTTAACTACATATTGTGCCATGAGGGCACCACTCCAGGGGGCACCAGAGCTGACCCAGCCAATACCACTAGGGAAAAGCTTCCGGCAAGGGTGCACATGGTGGTACATGCACACCTATATTGGAATGGCATGAGGAACATATCGTTAAGAATGACCATTATGAAAAGGTTAGTAAACATTTTTTATTAATTGAAAACTAGAAGAGAGCTATGGAGGCCACTTTAATAGGAGGATTGTCAATGCTTCTGTGAAGAAAGGCTTGATGCTGGACTCTAAGGCCCTGCCTGTACTAAGGCAATTTTTTGGAAAAACTTCCCACTGTTAGCACTGGTTAATCTCTAGCTATGTTAGCAACTTTAGGAGCCCTCATGGGACAGTCTGTTTCCACTGTCATTTTGCTGCTTTTAAACTTGCTGAATTGGCATAGTGCATAAAACAGCAGTGTCATCCAGCAAGGGCTCTCAGTTGCTTACGTGAATGGAGCTGAAACAATTAGCAATAATCAGAATAATAAATTATCTAGTATAAATAGGCCTTAGAGAAGCAAGTGTTAGATCTCTGCTCAAGAAACATCCTATTATTGCCCTGTCTGAAATTACTCACTTCGGGGAATGGCTTAATAAGACTGTAGCCAAGCAATTCCAGAATTATTTCTTTTCCTCTGGCCTCCTTCAACCTCATCAGATTTTAGGCTTGGATATATTAGAGAACAATCTGAGTTGTCATAGATCTTCTGGTCAAGGACGTAATCTCCCTTTTGACTCTTGCAGATCTCTTCTGTTTTGAGACTGTTGACTGTGGTGGTGTTTTATGTACCTGTGGCCTCTTATCGGTAACAGTAGATGGAATTGCCTTGAGTGTGTTTTTCTCCCTTCCTTTCTGAGAAACTCTAGTGTTGGCTTAGCAACGTGCCTTTTTTGCCCCAAGAATTCTCTCTGTAGTTCCACAAAACTGACAAAACAACCTATGTTTAATGCATTAATTAAGAAGTGTGCGTGGTGCAGGAATCGTTAGTATACTGAGTCCTGGCTAATATTGTAATCTCTTCAAACCGTGCTAGTGCACTAGCACAGAAGATTGGGGTATGGATCTTATGCAAGCAAGATGAGCCTCAAGCCAGTCAAGACTGAACTAACAGTCAGAGGATGGTGGAAAGAACTGGTAAAAATGGCAGATATTCCATTGCCAAATGAGGGGTTTTGCTCACAGTTTGTTACTAAGGTTTTGTCTTGTTGACTAGCCAGAAGAAACAGGGATCCAAGGTGCTGCTGATGCGTGCTTTTATTCATCTGTCTTTGGCAAGTTCATTATTTTTATATATGATATTCCAGTAGACCTAATCATGGACCAGGAACCCCAGAGGGCTTAGGATAATACAAATTCACAATAAAAAACAGCCCTTCCACCAAAAAGCTCACAATTTAATTACAGACAGCTAGGGGGTTATGTCCTTATCATTCATGCATAGATTTCACTATAACTCTTCATGCCTTATGCGGGAAGGTTATGATCCATCAATAACTTGAGTTGAGGACTACAACTCAAATCATTCTCCAGTGGCAGTTTGTCTAGGTCTGGGCTGCCTGCTTATTAAGCAGTAGTTATACAGAAAGTATGTTACAGCTGTGAGATTTCAGAATTCAGCTGTTGATTTATTGCTAGCTGGTAGACCTGATAAGCTCTAGAAACACATATGCAAGCAATCATGGCACTCTCACCATTGCACCCCACTGGAGTGCAAAAGTCATGTGCTAAATATTACGGTTAGCCTGGCGAGTTTGGGAAAGACTTCCACAGCAAAGGCGTGTATCTGATAGAAAGTAGAGCATTAGGGACAGGTACGAGTAGAAGATGGAAACAAAATCCCTTTCTTTCATCTATCGCTATTTTTCTGTTCTAGCTTCAGTATCTTCCATTAAGCAACACTCTAATGCAAGCAGCAGCCACTTTTGCTGTGAGGGAGCCATGAGTAGTGGTGGGGGGCAGGGGGAAGGACTCCTGTCTCAGTTGCTTCATAAGGGGCTGCAGACCCCTTGTCCACTTCCATGCTGCCCTTCTCCTCCACACACCTTAGCTTTTTCCTGTCCTGTAATCCCACTGGTTGTGGCCATGATGTCATCCTATACTGCCCTTGCACCTTGAGGTGACAAGAACCAGCTTGCTGTCAGGTTCGATTTATATAGATCCCTCAAATAAGGAGTGACAAAGATTGCTTTGCATACAACTTTGTTTTACTTACAACAATTTATACATCAATAATTACAATTTAAAAATCATCATTGATTCTTATTTAATACAACAATCTAACTACTTAAAAACACAGTTACAATTACAACTATACAAGTATACTTACAAAGCTAGCTTACACTATAGGGTTATACTTATACTATTATACTTACACTGCACCAGTGAGATTTGTCAGCAGTAAAGCAGCACTCCAATTCTACTAGTACAATTCCCGGGTTTACATCTGAGTGGAAAATACTGTCACACTCAGGTTACACATCTGAGTGGAAAATACTATCACACTCAGGTTACACAGCCCCACACTCTATACTTAGGTTTGAGTGGCAAGCTGGGGAGAGACAGTAGGTAGATCACGCCTACATGTAGAACTATTCTGTTGTTCTTCCAAAGATACGGGACATCTCCAGTTTACTTCCTGTTTTCTGATCACCTATATTCTCTTCCTCACAACCATATGCCCACTTTTTAGCCAATTAGAAGTTTCCAAGAGCGATGGGGTAATTGGGGACTGCACCCCAAAACAGAGAAACTGACAGAGTGAAACCAGATTTTATTCTTCTTAATTGTCCAGCTGTTGTTTGCTGCTGACAAAGAATCACCCATTGCAATACATGTCTAAACGCTATTGAAATGCAGTTTACTGAGTTTCGAGTCTCAGAGATTTTGCTACAGTACATGAATGGATACTGTTCAAAGGAAGTTTCTCAGAGATTGATACTATTTAGATGAAGTTTACTGGGTTTGAAGTAACAGGTTTTCCAAAGGCTACATTCTGATTACATTGCCGTTAGTACTTAGCACCTGCTGACTCCTCCCGGCGCTGGTAAGTTTCACAGAGATTTTGTTACAATACCTGGCAGGCCGGGGGTTGATACAAAGCAGTTAGCATTTTACATTTCGGTCCAATGAGTTTATATTCCTATTAATTTAAAATGGAGTTGGGTCACTTTAATTATAAAATGAAACAATGTTACAACACACCTCTCTAGTCCCAGCTACCTTTCCCTCTGGAATCTGGTTGCATGGTTTTGTAGCCAGGTGAGCAGCATGCACTGGTGGCTGCTGCTTGGAAGACAGCTGGAAAGGCTCAATTGTTGGCAGGGCTGGTGCTAGCTGGGCTCTTCCTTCACTTCCTCTTCCTTATCTGACAGCTGTGCCAAGAGGTGGAGTCAAGTGAGGAAGTGGACACCCCCTCAGTTCAACCCTTAGCCAAGGGACTCATGTCCCCTGAAACCCAGTCCTAGGGACCTGTCATCTTCCTCTAATTCGTCCCCTGTATCCCCTCAAACAGCCCCTCCATTCCCTTGCTCCCTGAATGCTGACCCCCATTTACTCCATCACTGTCTTGCTCTCTCAACTTCCTTTCCTCCCCTTCCCTCTGGGGCATGGTCAGGAAGAGCAGGGGCCTGGTAGTTTCCTCTTGCCCATCCCACAGGGCTGTCAGAAGTGAGGGGGAGGTCTAGAGCTCTCTGTTCCTATAGCTCTCCCAATAGATGGGATCCTGTGCTCCCCATTGGAGTCAGTGGGGTTCCATTTGGTGGGAAGGGCTCTGATGCCAGGATAATGCCATAAACCAGCAAACAGTCGTACAGTTTGAATGGGGAGAGGGGAGTCTTGGATTTCCAAAGCCATCTTTTAACACCTATTGGATCTGTTATCCTTTCCTGACACTACTGTAGCTGGGCTTGAATGGCTCCAAAAATTCAATACTGGAGCACTCTAAAGTGAAATTTAAATAATACACAGTGATTTGAAAGATGTTTTGCAGAGGGGAAAAGTAAACTTGTGCCCCCTCTTTTTGCTTTTGGATATGAATAAAAGGAAAAAAATTTTCTCCCTTGCATATTATGGAGTACTCATTACCTCCAATATCTGCAATCTGTTCATCTGACTACTTGTATTCGAGTATACAGTGATAGACTGGATGACAGAAGGCCAGTGCCTGATACTATTAAAGTCACTCTGAATCCATTCAGAAACTGAAGCTGGTGAAGAATGCAGGATCCTGTTTATTAAATAGAATGAATAGCTGTGAGCACAACTCAAAATGCTCTATAATGTGCACCAGTTTCTCATTAGTTGCCTAGCAGCTTAAGGTGTTGGTTTTGACTTGCACAGCATGTGGAAAATTCCTGCTTAATCAGCCTTTATCTGATAGTGCTGCAGTTGTGATCAGTGAAGGTGCTTAAATTCAACTCTGGTTACAGAAGTGGAGTATGTGCTTAGTCACTGTGGGTGTGGGCCTCGCTGGTAGTAGAAGGGTTTTTATAATATATTACCAATGCCATAGTCCTGGGAATTCATTTCAGTGTTTGATCCTGTGGACACCTACTTAAATCCCTCCTGCAGCCTCACTTCTCCCCATGCCCTCAATATTTGCATGGGTCACAACAATTCACTGTCTGAGTGCAGAGGGCGGCCTTGGCAGTGTGCTCTTTGTCCAGCTGTGTCAACCAGGGACGGGGGACGTTTGGGGCCGCACCCCTTCACCGTCCCTGAGGGGAAACGGAGCGGGTGTGGACCAAACCCCGCTCGGTTCACGACGAGCTCGAGGGAAGCCGGGAACGGGGGCGGGTACTACTCACAGCTCTGCCGCCCGTCCCCCACAGCACAGGGGGCCCGGGGGCCGCCCCGCCCGCCCGCCCGCCGTGTGGTGCGTGGCGCGGTGAGGGGGGCGGGGAGCACGCTCGCCCTGCGTGTGGAAGCCAGGCCGGGGGGCCCTGCCAGCGCTGCCTGCGACCCCCCGGGCCCGCGCCCCCCTCGCCTTTCCTGGCCCGCCTCCCCCAAGCAGGCCGGGGGCGGGACAAGGCCCCGCGGCCGCCTCAGCCCCGGCCAGGCGCGGGGACACACGGGAGGCAGAGCTCGAGCGGCTGAAGCGAGGCGCCGCGGCCGGAGCCCCGCGCGCGGACGCTCTAGTGGCGGCCTCGGGCGGGCGGCTCCGCCCCCCGCTCCCCGCCCCCCCCGGGCCGCGAACCCGCCGTGCCCCCCGCCCGTCCCTGGGGGCACTGGAGAGGCGGCCCCCGAGCCCGGCTCTGCCTGACGCGGCGCGGGCGCGGCAGCAGCGGGGACCAATCCCGGCGCGGGTCCCCCCCCCCCGTCTTCTGCCCCGGCCCCGCAGCCGGCCAATGAGCTCGCAGCGCCGGGGCGGGGCCTGCGGGCGAGGCCGGTTGGCCGCAGCGGCGACTGACGCAATCCCGCCGCCGCAGCGCTGTGGGAGGGAGCGGCCGCCGCCATGTCTGCGCTGCTCATCCGCGAGACGGGGGAGCTGGGCCTAGGTGAGTCCCCGCGGGGGCGGCGGCGGGAGCCGAGGCGGAGGGGCCCCGGATCCCCTCCCCCCCTTGAGCGGGGCCGCGCGGGAAGCCCCCGCCGCGCGGCCCCGGCCTGTCGTGGTGCCGGGTGAGCAGCGCCGCTCCGGGAGGGACACGTTGCTCCGGCGTCCCCGCCCCCCCGCCGGCTTGGCCTGCTGAGGTCCCTCCGCCAGGGCTGTGAAGCCAAGTAGGCAGCCATGGGGGTGGGGCGAAGGTCCTCTCAGGGTCAGTAGCTGGTTACTGGAAAGGCAGGAATAAAGGGCAGGAGAGAGGTCCGTGGCAAGGTTTCCCTTCCCATGTGTACTGGGACTAGGGCCCTGTTCCTTAATGAGCCGGGGAGAGGGACGACTGGGGCGGTGGCACAGTTTGCAGGGGATAAGCCATCGTGAGTCATTTTGTAACGCCGAGGCCTACAGTGAGGAGTTAAGAGATTTCCCAGAACTGGGTGACGGGGCAAAAAAGTGGCAGAATGAATTCAATGTCGGTAAATGGAAAGTAGTGCACAGTGGGAAACATGATCTCCACTGTACGTACAGAATGAGGGGATCTAAATTAGAAACCACCTTTCAAGAAAGAGATCTTAGAGGCATGGGGGATAGTTCTCTGAAAACATCTGCTCAATGCACAGCTACAGTCAAAGAATGTTGGAAACTTCAGGAAAGGGGTAAACAGAATATATCATAATGCCACTTCATAAATCCATGGTACGTCTGCATCTTGAATTCTGCTTTTAGTTCTGGTTGCCCCATCTCAAAAAAGAGATCTCAGAGCTGGAAAAGAAGAGCAATGATTAGGAGTAAATGGATGGCTTCCATATGAGGAGAGATTATAAGGACCAACACTGCTCATCTTAGAAAAGAGAGAACTAGGAGGGATACGGTAGAGGTCTAAAAAATCATGAATGGTGTGGGGAAAGGACGCAAGAAAGTATTATTTATTGCTTCTTCACATAATAAGGATTTAGGAGGTCATCAGATGAAATAAGTAGTGGGTTTAAAAACAAAGACGACAAAGTATTTTCTTCGCACAACACAACCTGTGCAAGTCATTTCCAGGAGATGTGAAGGCCAAAAGTATAACAGGGTTCCAAAAAGAAATGGCCACTGATGGACCTATCCTCCATAAAGTTATTAGTGAAACTGGTCAGGGATGTAATCCTGTACTCTGGGTGTCCCTAAATCCCTGACTGCCAGAGTTGGAACTAGATGACAGGAGATAGATCATTCAGAATTGTCTTATGTTTATATCCTCTGAAGCATCTGGCTCTGTCCACTGTTAGAAGACAAGATAATGGGTTTTGATGGACCATTGGACTGACTTAGTATGGCAGTTCTTATGAACTGGCTAAAAGGCTCCATGCTAGGTAACAGACACTGCTGCTGAAGGCTTGTGTATACTAAAAAGGTGGGAACTGACCAGTGCTGGGTCAAGAGAACTGCACCCATTTCCTAGTGTGTCTGGCCACTAGCTCCATGTAGGAAAGGAGCTGTACTATTTTGCCTCAGAAAGGCAATATGTGGTGTGTAGAGATTAAATCCATTCCAATTGGCATCATAGATAACATTTTTCTTTGGATGCCATGATACAGTTCAGTGCTGTGTGCTTTTAATCTGATCAATTATTATTTGTTTGGAAGTCTGAGCCACTGTTGTATGATTGCAACTGAAAAGAAAATCTAAATATGCTTTGTTAATTTTTTACATTTTTTACGTACTATCCCAAATTTTTTACTATAGTAAAAACTAAACATTCATCCCCTTTTAAACAAACAAATAGGGGACTTCAATTTGAGTGACGTGCCGATTGAGAAATTCCACGGGTCTTTTAGTATAAGACAATGTTATAGATTACAATTTCCTAATTTAAAGCCAAATCGGGGTTTCTATATTAGACCATGTTCTAATAGATAAAGAGGAATTGATTACAGAACTAAAAGTTAATGAATGGTAGCTTAGGTACAAGTGATTGTGATTTGGTTACATTTATAATGTTCAAGCAGAATAAAGTCCATATATCTACCTGGTGCTTTCATAAGGCCAATGTCACAAAACTGAAAACGATTAGGCACCAAATCAGCTAAGAGGAATGATTTAATAAAAAAAAGTGAATGATAATTGGGAATCATTTAAGAACACCTTACTAAATGCCCAAAAAGGCACACTTCCACAGCAGAGGAAGAAGACTGTTGATTAAAAAAACAACATTGTTTGGAGGGGACATGAAGACAGCCATTCAATAAATAAACAAAATAAAGGGGAAGTTGATAGTAATGAATATGAATCAGCAGTTAGGAATTGTAGAAAATTGATAAGGGAAGGCAAAGAACATCAGGAGAAATCTATCGCCAGCAGAGTTAAGGACAATAAGAAGGAGTTTTTAAAATATATTATGAACAAAAGAAATCCTGACAATGGTATTGGTTCATTGCTAGATGAAATTATCAATAGTAATGCAGAAAAGATAAAAGTTCAATAAATGTTTCTTTCTTGAGTGGTTACAGTTAAAGTAGACCCCATCAGTGTATAGGAGTATCTAAAGCTTCCTTCCAACATGTTTCACCTTGTGCTTGTCTGCACTGAATTTAATCTATCATGTTACCTAATTGCTGAGCTGTGAATTATTACCAGAATAGTGAAAATGGATTGGTCCTTTTTTGTATTCCAGACTCCAAGAAAAAGGGGCCACCTCATGCAATTAGTAAATGGTAAATTTGGAACAAATAAAGGAGATACTTCACATAGTAGGCCATTGGAGTTTTGTGATGCAAGTTGCCACCAAATCAAGGGCAATAGAAAGATATTTCCTAAGGGCTGATAAGTTGTTTTTGCAGTTATAAAAGTAAAAGATAAAGGTAATCAACAGCTATGCATGAGTACATGGTTCTTTTCCTTCTACTTCCCTTTGCCCCAAAAGCCCTCCTCTTCCACAAATAATTACACAATTAGCTATGTGCTTTGCATTTGTTTTTGTTGCCTTCCTCTGAAGTCCTGGATATCAGATTCAGTGAGCTAATGGTCTGCTTCAATGCAGCAATTCTACGTAACTGAGTTATTGTGCATGTCTTACTATTTAGAGAGAAGACACACAGATGGGGGGATAAAAGGAGCAATGCCAGAGAGGATGGTAGGGGAGAAAAAACACAGTAAAGGGGAAGTGGTGCAATAGACATCATAGAAAGCACTCTTAGGACAGCTAATGAAGGGAGAATGTATCCTAAAGGAATCAGAACAGAAAGAGAAGTGCATAATGTTTAAAAAAAAAAAGCATTATGCTCTGATAATCTATGTTTCAAATAGTTATATTAAACCAAAGACCCTTATTTTCGTATTGTGGGAAAAATATACACTGAGAAGTCACCCCTAAATTTTGCTACATTTGGGACTTGCAGCATTTGCATCCATCACTTTGAAAAGCACAAAAATCTAGTTGGTATCAAGTAAGGTACATGCATCTCTCCAAGGAGAAGAGGAACAGACTCCTTGTTTTAGAATGAACCCTTGAGAGTGGTATTCTTAAAAGTACCAATGGAAGTTGCATGCCCAGTTCCTATTGTCGGCGCTTATCTCCCTTAGGCACCTTAGACAGTAATACATTAGGTCTCTAGTGGTCACTTGCCACCTTATGTTAAGTTGGTTGCAGTATTTGACTACAGTGCACCACTATTGAGTTAATAATAACATAGGAATTACCATACTGGCTCAGATCTAAGATCTGGCTTAGTATCCTGTCTCTGACAGTGGTTAGCATCAGAAGCTTCATAGGAACATGTAAGAAACCCCACAATAGACAGATGTGGGATAATCTTTCTCTTACATTAGGTATCATACTAGTCTGTCTACTACACTGAAGAATAAACCTGCGGTTTTGGTCTTGAGCCTTAGCAACCCCCTCTACACAGAAATTGCACTAGGCCAGGATCCCAGGACACCACAGGCCTGGAGGGGCCAAACCTGAGTTGAGCCAGGACCCAGGGTTCAAGCCTCTGATTTTGCAGTGTAGGTGCAACCCCAGAAGTATTCCACCAGTCACATAGGCTGACATTCTTTGTCCTCTGTCAGTGAAGTTTGGTGGACAATCAAGTTTTCCCACACTGCACCATGAACAAAGGGCTAGAGCTACCACATTTTGGGAGGACGCTAGGAAGTCTGGGATACGGGTAGTTGGACTCAGGCCTGCCTAATGCAGTGAAGAACTGTGGAGCCCCAGGTTGAAACCCAGGTTTCATTAATTCCTAACCTGAGGGGTCACAAATGAGTGTAGAGGCTCAAGCTCTAGGTTAACAAACCCAGGGTCTGCAAGCTAGAGTTCTGCTAAACCTGGACTTACATTTCAGTGTAGACATACCCTGAAAGTTAGAGATTGTCTTAAGACCTGAAGCATGAGGCATAACGTCTCTTTAAAAACGTTGATCTTCATTAATTATAATGCT
Organism: Mesoclemmys tuberculata; assembly: GCA_007922155.1. Classification (NCBI taxonomy): domain Eukaryota; kingdom Metazoa; phylum Chordata; order Testudines; family Chelidae; genus Mesoclemmys; species Mesoclemmys tuberculata. The sequence goes on along the minus strand of ML675629.1, from coordinate 17,376,671 downwards.
GAATATTTTTGATAGCCATATAAATGTCCAGTCCCTTTTTTAATCTTGCCAAGTTTTGTGCTTGCTTTAAAATACCTGTACGTGCTTGTTCTATATTATAGGAGAGATGTATGTCTCTGAACGTGAGGGCTGTGATTCTACTGGTGATGGAACAGAGAAGAAGCCTTTCAAAACTGCTCTGAAGGTATCTGCAGAAAACACAGTCTATTTCAAGTCCTGTTTCTCTTCCAGTCAATAGCCAATTATTTATTTATTTAGTAAACTAGCGGTGGGCCAGATTTAAGCTGCTGCTCTCTTTACATTTAAATTATATATATCTTAACACCTGATCATCAAAGTGTTTTGTAAATATAGGATGCCCAGTATGGCTTGAGTACTCTTACAACAAAACTGATTTTTGCACTTTTTTTCCTTTAAGGCTTTGATGACAGCAGGAAAGGAACCATTTCCTACTATTTATGTGGACTCGCAAAAAGAAAATGAGGTGATGTAATATCTTTAATTAGATGAGATCTTAAGGTTCCTTTTTTCAAGACACAAATAACCTTTCTTCTTTCCCCCTACCATCCCTCTGGATCCATCTAGAGATGGGATGTTATTTCTAAGTCGCAAATGAAAAATGTCAGAAAAACATGGTACAGAGAACAAATGAAGAACGAAGCAAGGGAGAAGAAAGAGGTGGGTTATAAAATCTCCTTATGTAAACTGACAAGTCGGGAGCGCTCAGCTCATTTAGAAATTTAAAAATTCCTGAAAGTGGTATATGCTAATCTTGAGTGTGCTTTTATAGTGGTGGTTGAAGGCTGTAGCAGGCAAAGTGATCTGTAGTGCACTAATCAGAATTACAACTTTCAAGCCCACTACTCGTGAGCCCAGATACATTTAATTTTCTCTGCCCTCCTTTGGCAAAATTAAATTAACAGGCTCTATTCCTTCCTTGGATATATGATTTGACTCCTATTGACTTCAGTGTATATGTTAAGTTGTTTTCACTGTACCAAGACAAGCAGATGGTCTACATCAGGGATGGGATGAGTTTCTATAAATTTTGGATCGCTAAACTCCTTCAACCCTCTGTGAACCAGGTGAAAAGCACTTCTAGGAAATGTTTTGTGTCCTGGAAATTGCATCTATGTATCTTAGGACAGATTTTTGACCTATTGGGGTCGTGCTGAGATTGTATGTAAGCATTAATCTTTAGAGATGTACATTAGGGTTTAAACTGCTATCTGGAGGGCGTGATTCTGGTGTAAAAAGCCGATTGTAGCTATCATTAACATCAGTACATCATTTATTAAATACTTTTTAAATTTAGGCAGAAGACATCTTGCGACGAGAAAAGAACCTGGAGGAAGCCAAGAAAATTACTATCAAGAATGATCCCAGTCTTCCAGAGCCTAATTGCGTGAGTGAAATTGAATGTACTTGACAAGAAGCCTTGTAACAATCTCTTATTTATAAACAACATGATTCCAAGGTGTTCTCTGCACCATCACTAGCTGTTGAAGACCTCTCTACTATTCCTTCCCTGAGATTTTACTCTCTGGTCATTGGCATATCCTCATATATTTCATCTCCCTTATGCACCTGACAGTTCACTGAGCCTGCTTGACTTTAATTTTGAACTGTCCCACTATATATGCACCAAAGGGAAAGAGTTGGGTTGTACTTCTGTTTGATGAGGGGTTATTTTTAATTGATAAAAAGGCCCTTTGTTTAAAGTCTGTCCACAAAAGAAGGATTTTTGCCACAGTGGGGAATGGAGAAAATATTGCTGATTGGAAAATGTAGGTTGAATTAATATCTAATATTACAGGCCCAAGTTCTACTGAGTTGTATTCATGCAGTCTCACTGAAGTCAATGAGGTTTTGCAAAGCTAAATGAGACATGAATTGGGAAGCAAAAAATAAACGTGCTGCACTAGATCAGTCTAGAAGACACTCCTTACAAAATGCATGAAAGAATTTTGCTTTGAGATTTCCAACCAACACAAGCAAGCGGATAGAGTGCTCAGTTACATTGAAGTCCGTCTCTGTCTGTCCCTGGCCAATGCATTGTAGCAGTACCATCTTGCAGTTGGTTGGGGCTTTAAAACTTACTAATGGATAACTAGATAAATATGAAGAGCAACACCAGCCTACCAGTTGGGAGTCGTTCTGAACACAGCAGTTTGTCAATACCTCAACAGGGACTTTGTGATGGTATTCAGGCCATGCCAAACATAAAATGTATGAAAAAGTGCCAGTTACCTAAAATTCTGATTCATTACCTCTCATTTTGGCTTCTAACTGAGCTCATATCTTACTGAGTAGTCTTTAAAATTAGTGCAGAAAAGTTCCAGAGGGGTAGCCATGTTAGTCTGTATACAGCAAAAATAACGAGAGTCCTGTAGCACCCTAAAGACTAACAAATTTCTGCAGGCATAAGCTTTCGTGGGCTGCAACCCACTTTGTCAGATGCAGCCCACGAAAGCTTATGCCTGCAGAAATTTGTTAGTCCTTAGGGTGCTACAGGACTCTTGTTGTTAGTGCAGAAAAGGCCGTTCAGACCTTCCAGTGAAGGAAAGCTATAGGATCAAAGTCTTGCCCAGATTGATGTGGCAGTTTGGTGTATACTGAAGTATAAGTAATATCTGAGAGGCATGGTCCTCAAGTAGATTTTACATGTGCTGACTGTTGTATTCACATCAGATATAAAACCAAATTCCTGATTACTTGTGGTCCTTAAAGTTCCACTGTTGCCATCTGACAAAGTAGGACTGCTAAGCAGAATGTAATAACCCAACATAAAATTTGGTCAGGACATCAGGAATGCTTAAACACATACTTTTCTATTTTTAACTAGATAGGATATTCTTCACTTCTTGCCCTAAACTGTTGTGCAATATTGATGGGTGCTGTTCAATCCCTGTTGTGCTGTACCTCAGCTGTCAGTGCATTTCAGTGGTTAGAAGAAGCTATTTCTGGGTGCATGTCTGTGTGCCCATGTTCCATGAAGCATTTGGAAATGAAAGGCACTGTCTAAATGTCAGATTGTTATGGCTTATCTCTGATTCATTGATCTTTTTTTTTATCTGTGCTTTACAGGTGAAGATTCGTGCTCTAGAGGCACACAGAGGCCAACGAGTGAAGGTTTTTGGCTGGGTCCACAGGTTACGCAGACAAGGTAAACAGTCCTTAATAAAGTTAAGGTAAATAGGTAGACCTTAAAAGTAATCAAGCCAGTGCAGAGAGGAGGAAATAGTAGTAATCCAAGATGTAGTGTATCACAGGCCACATTCTGGTTTACCTTGCTCATGCTAGAAAAGCTGTGAGGTGTGGAGAAAATGAACAGCTTCTGTAGCCCCTGGCAAAGCTTTTGATTCCAATCCTAGCTCCACTGATGCTTCATCGACATCCTGTGCCAGGTATCCTAAAAGGACTGAACTAAGTGTGGCCAAGGACTTGGGGATTGGGGTGTGATGCTGGCTGTCCTGCCTTAACAGCAATCCCTATTGCACAGGATACTATGTGATCTTCTGTTTCTCCCCAGAAGGAAAACCTTTAACAAGAGGGGTTTCTTTAGTTGTGGATGGTAGGAGCTACATTGCTTTCCACATAACAGCTGTAACTTGGACCTGTTTATTCAGTGCCTCCGTATGGCTGGTCCAAAGGGCCTGGGCCTATATATTCAGAAGTATATAGCACCTCTATATAGCAGGACCGAAGGGCCTAGCCCTGAGAACATCCAACGCTGTTTGTCAAATTATTGGGGGTAAAATCCTGACCCTATTGAGATCAGTGGGAGTTTTGCCTTTGATTTTGGTGGAGCCAGGATTTTGCCATGGGGGGGTTGGGTGCCTAACACACCTGGAATTGGGCCCTACCTGTGACTTCATCTTTCAGTATCTTTTGGTGCAAAAAACACAGTTCTGTGGAAAGGGTTTTTATCATCCAACAACTGCTTAGTGTGTAAAGTGTCTGATATTTATTAGTGATCATTCATGAGCAACCTTTAATGGACAAACGCTGAAAATAAACTGCCTGAGAAACATTTGCTGCTTGTGGACCTGCTCACCTGAATCAAGTGATAATTTTGTTTGTCTGGGTTTTTGTTTTTGTTAACTAGGAAAAAATTTGATGTTCCTTGTGTTGAGGGATGGCACTGGATTTCTTCAATGTGTCCTCTCAGATGAACTGGTGAGTTGTGGGGTTTTATTTTGTTTTGTAATGAAAAAGAGAAACTGTCAGTATCCAGTGTTGTTTCCTTTATGTGGACCACTTGAAAGTTTGAGTTGAAACTTTCCATAAAACTCTAATGAATTAAACCATAGTATGATTAAGGAGTTTCTTTTCCTCACTTGTACTACTGGAGTTTTTCTTGTTCATAGAAACATAGGATTATGAACCTTCTGTCTTTGTCTCTGGACTCTTGTATAGTTTGTACTCTAGCTGTAAATTAAAAATATATTTCTTTTTTTCCCCATAGTGTCAGTGTTACAATGGCGTGATCCTTTCTACAGAGAGCAGTGTGGCAGTGTATGGTACGCTAAACCTTGTTCCTGAAGGCAAGCAGGTGAGGGCATTAATTGTGGCTGTGGATTTGGGGTCCCCCCATTCCCCTTCACTCAGTCATGTGGCACAATATGATCCTTTTGGGGGGGGAAGGTGGAGGGAGCAAGGGGAAAGAACTCTTAATTAATTTCAATGGGAATTTGTGCTAAAAAATTGATGGCATGATGTGACTGAGAGGGAGTGAGTGTTTGTGCATGCATGCGTTCGTTTGTTCTAACTGGGTAATATTTTTATTTTATCTTTTTGCTGAAATTGCATTTTCTTAGGAGGAGGAGTACTGTCTTAAATATAGACCTGGCTTTAGTTTTCTTAAGAAGTGGGGTGAAATTTTTAAAGGATTGTTTTGGTGGTGATGTGGTGCATCTCAACTCTCTCCTAGCTGATATTTGTCTTTGTAGGCTAACCTGTCAGAACATGGACAGTAATTTGGTCTGTCCTTTTTTTGTTGAGGGGGATGCAAAACCATGTAGTCTGCAATCTGGTCTTTAACACTGTGTTTTTTAATGATAATTTCAGCATCATTTATAACTACTGGAAATGTATAAAAATACAATAAAGTTTTAGACCAAAAACCTAATAGTGTTTATGCTTATTTAGTGCCTTATAATTGATCATGTAAATTTGAGATGGGAATAATTCTATTAACTCTAATGAAGTCCTTCACATCTGGAGCTAGAGCCAATTCCCCATAAGTAGCTTCATAAAGGATGCCATAAAAGAGTTCAAACTGAATGTAGGGCTGGGGAATTTTCCAGGAATTCATATGGGGAGAAAAATTGAATAAAGATGATCCAAAGTTTCAGGATATCCTTAATATAATAATGTATCGTAAATATAATGCCAATAAAACTAACTAATAGTAAGGCTTCTGTTTTCTAATAGCTTCTGAATTGCACTTTGTCTAATTCATTCAGTTATCAGGTGTCTGCTGCAGAATAAATAGGAATCCATATTGTAAAACAGATACTTGAATATCTTTTCTTGATGTTTGTTGGATTTTGCTGTTTTTTTAAAAAAAAAATTTAATTCAGAGAATGAAACCCAAAAGAGGAAAAATACAAGGCCATTCTGATACTGCTGTAAGCAGCTGTTAAAGAGCCAACTTTGAAAAAGACTAGGCTGTTCAACTAGCCACTGATGTTAAGACAGAATGGGACACATTCTGCCAAATTTACACTCCCAGCAGTACTGTTGATATTCAGTATCCTGGGTTCTGCCCTCAGGTACACTGGGTTCCCATTGACTATAGCTCGTTCTGCAGTGAGACTTTGAATTATGTTGTAGACCTTCCTGGAGAATATTTAAGTGTGGATTTTGTTAGAAAGGTGTTCATTTATTCAGAAATTTCATCATACAATGGAAATGTATTTACTTCCACACAAACACTTAGGTATGTTTTTATTGATTCTGAAAAGTTCAGAGAGGGGAAAAAGAAATAGGGCCGAACAAGTCACAGTCCAGGCCACCTACCTTCTGTTTCACAGAGTTTAGGAGCCATGTTTGAATACCGTTTGGCAAACCTTTTCCCAGAATGCTGCAGCCAGCCAGTGTGTGCCCAGCAGTGTTAGAGTTGTGTTTTTAAAAACCTGGGCTGTAACATGCTGTCTGGCTATATCAGTACAGGAGGGGAAAACAGTGCTAGAAACCTGTTAGCCAGAACTGTGTGTTTAAAACAGATTAATTCTCTGTCACTCTGAGGAGACTGACTGCATCCATAAGAGAACTTGTCTAAAGAACCTAGCCCCAACTGTACTGGAGCCTACAGCTGCTAGTATCAAGTTAAAATGATATTATCAGGTCAGAAATAATATTTTCCTTCCTTTTGTTAGTAATAATACTTAAGGTTATTAAACTCTAACATTTAGCTATTTTGTGCTTTTTGTTTACTATTTATGTTCATCATCTCATTATTATATTACTGCCTCTGTCATTTTGGACAGTGAAAAACCAAAGAGTTTCATTTTCTGGTTCTTTTGCTGTAGCAAATGGCGTAATGTTTGGGGTGCTGACACTACTACAGATGCTAATTAAACTCCAAAATGGATTATTTGTTTTCAGTATCTCAAAAATTCTGTTGAAATGCTGGTTTTGTGAAACTTTATATTTCTTAGCAAAATCTAAGTTTTGCTGCAAACTGCTTGATGATGTCTCTAAGTTAATATAGCGTTTCCACCAGACTTCACAATTTAGGGAAAGAAATATTTTTGTGCATTGTGCATCCAGAGGGGACTTACGGAGTCCTAAGCATACAAACATTTGCTTCTAGAGCAAATGGCTGTACCCTTTATAAAATCAGCATAGTCCCTGGGGAGTGCATCATCCCTGTTTTTTCTATCTCAGACAGAACAGACAAGTAAGATTTGTTGTGTTTCATTGTCCAGCAGTTAGCTAAAATTAATAAAGGAAGGGTTTTCAGCTTTCATAAGGTGGGGAAATTCAGCCCAATGCAGAAAGCTCAGAAAAGCCCCCCCGTCCCATGCAGGCACTGGGATGAATTTTCTCCATAGTCTATATGTCTCCCATCATATGAGCTATATAGGCCATGTAGTCTCCTATCATATGAGCAACTCCCATTGACTTCAGTGGGTGTTACATGTGTTCTTCAGCAGGGTCAAAAATATACAAAGGTCAGAATACCTTGGATTCCTATCAAGGGTGGTCTTGTACACAGTGTTCCAAATGTGGGTGTTTTTATGAGAGGGAGAGATTTTTCACTGTATTCACAAGAGTAGCTGTCATTTGGAAACCTTAACAAGATACCTCGGACCATGGAAGTTTTGATGATGAAAATCATTTACACTGAGTAACTTCTTATTAATCAGCAGTAGCAGACAACGCCCCTGTATTTAAATCAGTGGTCTAGATAATGCTTGGTCTTGCCTTGAATGCAGGGGACTGGACTAGAAGACATCTCTAAGTCCTTTCCAATCCTATGATTCTATGATCCCAGCCCAGTCTTGGGTTGCAAATCATTTGTCTAAAGGTGTCAATATTGAATTACAAATTGGCAATATTTTTAAAATGCCATTTTCTCAGCTGGCCTTGTACGTCTAGAGTTCATTTAGGATACCAAGTTACCATTTTTAGGTGACAATACCAAACTCCTAATGTGTGTGTTCTCTTCTAAAACCCGTAGGCTCCAGGAGGCCATGAGTTGATTTGTGACTTCTGGGAGTTGATTGGTCTGGCTCCAGCTGGAGGGGCTGATAACCTGATCAATGAGGAATCGGATGTTGATGTGCAGCTTAACAATAGGTATATGATGATCCGAGGAGAAAACATGTCCAAAATCTTCAAGGTGCGCTCCATGGTCATACAGTGCTTCAGGGATCACTTTTTTGACAATGGATATTACGAAGTAAGTATGTTGTCCTTGGTTACAAATTGGTTTTATTTAATCTCTCCTCCTTCAGAGCCTCAGTGGCACTTCTGAATATGCTGCATAGACTTGAATGTTGAGCTGGTTTACACAAAAGTTACTTATCAATTAAAAGATCACTTTCTTACTGTTTTTATAGACCTAATTCTTAACTTAGTAATGAGGTTTTTGTTTATCAGATCACTCCGCCGACACTAGTCCAAACGCAGGTTGAAGGAGGCTCAACGCTGTTCAAACTGGATTATTTTGGTGAAGAGGCATACTTGACACAGTCATCCCAGCTGTACCTAGAGACCTGCATTCCTGCGTTAGGAGACACGTTTTGTATCGCCCAGTCGTACAGAGCTGAGCAGTCCAGGACGCGCAGACACCTGGCAGAGTATGGGAATGATCGTAGTATAAGTGTGCATGTATTCAGAGAGCAAGGGAGCAGCAGTCAATCAGAAACAATAGGACTCTACAAAAAGGAAGGTAGAGCATTATGCTAATATTCAGGGTGCTGACCAAAGCTACTTTGGAAATGTCCTGTTCCCAAGGTCAGTGGATAGGAGGCAGAACATTAGAGGTGACTTTCTCCACCTGGACAAATAGGAGAAGAGGAGTCAGTGTATTTTATTGAGCTTCTGTTGTTGGGATATGCTGTGGATGCCATTGAAGTTGTGAAGGGAATAAGGTTGGAAGCTAGATGGGTAGGGAGGGAGAGGGCAAAATGGCAATTGGGATGAAAATCCTCCCTTCTCATAGAGATTCTGTCTTCATTACTCAGGTCCTCTTGCTTTGAATGGCTGATGAAAGGAGGGGAAGTATCTTCATTCAGATGAGTAATACTTAATGGTGTGACCTTGTTCTTCAGATATACTCACATTGAAGCTGAATGTCCTTTCATGACGTTTGAAGACTTGTTGACCCGTCTGGAGAATTTGGTGTGTGATGTAGTGGACAGAGTCTTGAAATCATCTGTATCAACCTTCCTATATGACCTAAACCCGGTATGTGGTTGTGTGGAAAGCAGTCCTGATTATCCATTTCTGTTGGGTGAGAAACATGACTTAACGTCCCTCAGAACCCCAGCCTAGCCTCCTGGGGCAGCATATTTGCACAGGGGGGGCAGACTGAGCATAGCAGTGAGCGCTGCTGATTTGTAAGACACTGAATGACATCAAAAGGAGTCCAGCCTCTGCAAGGCTGATAAAAGCACCGTGCACGGGTAGGGGTGGTGGTTTATATCTTAAAGTCTCAGGACAAGTTGTTTGAATCCCAGAAGTGCCTAGGAGCCCCATTCATGGACCATGTCACCTTTTATTTTGTTTAAAATGAACTTAGTGATGTTGTAGTACACCACCATGGGTTCAGCTCCACTTGCTGCAGTTTAAAGCTCAACAGAATGAAACTGCCATTAGTGCTTTTCTCAAATTTGGAGACTCTAGGAACACACAAAGTCCAAGGATAATGACCACAGGCATGGTTACAAATAACAGTCTTATCCGTACAAGTTTTATTAAAGCAATAAGTAAAGTTACAATTACCCAGGCATATAGAGATCCTATAAAAACCTATGCAATAATTACAATTGTAGTCATGCTCACATCCTGAAAGATAGTCTAGGGTCCAATGGACTTCTCAATAGATGATGATTGCTAGAGGGATGGTTTCCTGTGGGGTTGTTCCTTGGGTCTTCCCACTTTTATCCAACCATGGAACCCTCTTACATTGTAATTCTAACCACACCTAACACCTTATGCATGTACATGAAGGTGTCAGTCCTCTTTTCCTTATCTGTACTTCCATATCCCATGAATTTCGGGTGCCCTGTTTTTCATAGGGTGTTCTTAGTTCCTTAGGTTGTCCTTAGTTCTCATTAGCATCTACTCATGCCATGTACCCTGCGGTCAAGACAGACATTGAAAGACGTTACAGTCAGGTGTCTCGTGATCTTGGACAGTACATCGTGGTCTATTGCAATCCATTTTTTTCATAACATCTATTGGCATGTCTTATGCAGTAACCTTCTGACCTTGCTGGCATGGCATGGCATCACTCATGTCAGGCATTCTTAAGCTATGGCCTAGTGTGACTAAGCTAAAACCTTACAGGTCTCAGCCTGTAGGCCTTGCGTTCTAGCCTTGCCTCAGTTATATCCCTAATACACACTCATCACTCCTAAATACGTACCAATCCTTATACAGCTATAATCATACAACTTAAATCTATTTAGCATACATTGATTATCTGTGAAATAGCATATTAAATTGTCTATGATGTCACATAATACAATGATAAATGGATAATAAAATGAATTAATTGGCTACAACCAAAACCTCACTGTGCTAGGTACTAAATGCAAAAGATCATCTCTGCCCCATTCTAGGCATCTGATGAGACGACAGGTGGATGCAGACAGACATGGAGCATGAGATAACAGTGAGGCAATATTATCCAGTTATTGGTGTGTTCTCTAAGCTAAGGCACAGACCTTGGTAAAGCTGGGTCATGGCTCCTCTTCATCCCATCTGCAGTGACCCACGTTACTTCATCGTCTCCTTAATCTACCAAAGCAGGCCAACAGCCTCCTTCCTACAGCCAGCCTGTCTCCTCTCAGTTGCCAGCCCACTCATGTGGCATAGAGACCAGAGCATCTCCAGTTTCCTTGTCTTGTTCTGATAAGCACTGCCTTCCTCCTACCTGTTCAGTCCCTGGTAGGACCTGGGATTGGGGGAGGTGAGATACAGCTCAGCTCAGGGCAAAGAGTGAGGCCTTTCCTTGAAGAGGTGGATGTGGCAAGTCTGTTAATGCAAATACAAGTTCTGACCCAGCCCTGTGTCCTAGCAGATGGAAGTTTTATTTTGGCATAGTGTTGTGTCGTGTAGTGCTATCTGCAATATGCTTGGAGCTGGTCAGTGTATAACAACCAGTGCTGATGTAAATCCTTCGTGATCTGAGTTGTTACGAGCAGTTGATGGAAAAATCATACATTTACTGTGTTAGCTCAGTATTGGTTTGTCTCTGTCATTCAGATAATTTAAAGCATGGTTCTTAGTAAGACTTTTGATATTGTCTCACATGATCTTCTCATAAACAAATTAGGGAAATACAGCCTAGATGGAGCTACCTTAAGGTGTGTGCATAACTGATTGGAAAACCATTCCCAGAGAGAAGTTTCCAGTGGTTCACAGTCAAGCTGGAAGGGCATATCAAGTGAGGTCCTGCAGGCATCAGTTCTGGGTCCGGTTCTGTTCAATATCTTCATCAGTGATTTAGATAATGGCATAAAGAGTACACTTTAAACGTTTGTGGATGACACCAAGCTGGTGGAGGGGTTGCAAATGCTTTGGAGGATAGAATTCAAATTCAAAATGATCTGGACAAACTGCAGAAATGGTCTGAAGTAAATAGGATGAAATTTAATAAGGACAAATGCAAAATACTCCACTTAGGAAGAAACAATCAGTTGCACACATACAAAACGGGAAATGACTGCCTAGGAAGGAGTATTACGGAAAGGGATCTGGATGTCAGTGAATCACAAGCTAAATGAGAGTCAGCAATGTAACACTGTGGCAAAAACAAACACTCAGAGATGTATTAGCAGGAGTGTTGTAAGCAAGACACAAGAAGCAATTCTTCTGCTCCCACTCTGATTAAGCTTCAATTGAATTATTCTGTCCAATTCTGGGCACCACATTTCAGGAAAGATTTGGACAAATTGGAAAAGATCCAGTGAAGAGCAATAAAAATTATTATAAAACTCTGAGGAAGATTTTAAAAATTGGGTTTGTTTAGTCTGGAGAAGAGAAGGCAGGGGTCAGAGGGCATGATAAGTTTTCAAGTACATAAAAAGTTGTTACAAGGAGGAGGGAGAAAAATTGTTCTAGTTAACTCCTGAGGATAGGACAAGAGGCAATGGGCTTAAACTGCAGCAAGGGCGGTTTAGGTTGGACATTAGGAAAAACTTCCTAACTGTCAGTAGCTAACCTCTGGAATAAATTGCCTAGGGAGGTGGTGGAATCTGTCACTGAGATTTTTAAGAGCAAGTTGGACAGACACCTAACAGGAATGGTCTAGATAATGCTTGGTTCTGCTTTGAGTGCAGGGGAATGGACTAGGAGACCTCTTCAGGTCCTTTCCAGCCCTACGATTCTGTGGTTCTTTTATCAAAGGATTCTCTGTCAGATTTGCTCTGTTTTAAAAATACTTTTTCTCTAAGTACCAGATCACAAATTTGTCCTTGGATCTGAAAGCCCAGCTGTATTCATTCTGGCTACAGCACCTTTCCTGGTTTGTTTCATAGAAGGTTAGGGTTGGAAGGGACCTCAGGAGGTCAGCTAGTCCAACCCCCTGCTCAAAACAGGACCAACCCCAACTAAATCATCCCAGCCAGAGCTTTGTCAAGCCGCATCTTTAAAAAAATCTCTAAGGATGGAGATTCCACCATCTCCCTAGGTAACCCATGCCAGTGCAGTTTCAGCAGAAGAATCTTTATAAATAATTTTGTTTAAAGCATGAGCTAGAAAAGAGTCTGGCTTGCTCTTTCTAAGCCTTTTTGGATGTACACTGTTAATAGGAAAGCTTGTACTGCTCACCAAAGTAGGCAGATGGGACTCTGAATACAGACAGAATTAGATCTCTTGTGTAGTGCCTTTTGTGGGTTTTTTTTGTTTTTTCTTTTGGGGGAGGGGGAGGGCGAGGTAACCTGGCTACTTTCCAAACTCTAATTGCACTTCTAAAAGGAAATGACCTTTCAAACAACACTAATGTTTTTTCATGTCTAATCTTACATTGCAGAACTTCCAGCCCCCCAAACGCCCATTCAAACGAATGAACTATACAGATGCCATTACATGGCTAAGGGAACATGATGTGAAGAAGGAAGATGGCACTTACTATGAATTTGGAGAAGTAAGACCCCTTCCCCCTTCTTTTTTTTTTTTTTTGAGATCTTAAAAAGTTGGAGCTCAACTTTGAGAGTGTACAGTACCTGGGGTTTCTGTTTAAATTTGTGTGACTGGATCATAATGCAATAAATGCAAACAATGGTTTTATAAAGTACCTATTGTGGGTTTTTCGGGGTTTTTGTTTTGTTTTTTTGTTATGGCCTGGTCTTTTAGCTGTCTAAAGGGTAATGTTGATCAATGGGGCCAGGATTTTTTTAAGCCCGTGTCTTTGTCCTCCTGAATACTGGGTTTCAGAAACTGTTTTCTAGTTCACAGACATGCGGCAATAGCATGACCTTTAAGATGCTCTGAGCCTGAGGATCCATAGGAAAATCCATGTGAATCTTAGGTAGAGGAGGAGGAACCGTAATGCATGGCACTCCCTCGTGTGTTGTGCTACCATTCTCCTCCCACTGCTGTGTACTTCTCTCCTAGAGTGCAGGGTAAGTGGGAGGAATGGATGCCACAATGCCACTGGATTTGGAAGAGAACCCGCCACATAGGTTTAAAAAAAACGCTTGGCCAAGTACACATTGTTTCAGTCAAAATATTAGTTTAAAAAAATCAAAATTTGGATTAAAAATGTTGGTAAAAAATTGTATTTAGATGCACTGGGCAAAAACACATTTAAAATGTAGGTTTAAAGAAAATTGGATAAATTGTATTGTGCTTAAAAATGTAGCCAAAATTGTATTATTTCAGTCCAAAAATCAAGAAATTTGAATCAAGCACATTTAAAAATTGTATTTTGGCCCAAAAAGCTTTTGATCAAAAAGTTTGAGTCAAAATCTTTTGGGGTAAAGGTCCAACTCCCTCTTCTCATTCTCTTTCCTCCTTTTCAAATTGTACTGGGCCTGTGATCTTTGTGGTCCCCCCTCCCTTCCTCAGAGGGTGGGCATAGCTGGGGAGCATACAGTCCCTACTCCATTGCCCCCTCCATCCACTCCTGGAAACAAAATTATGCTTTTGTGACCTTGGCATAGTCCAGATCCTGAGCGGGGCTCTGTCTCTGCAGTTCCTGGTGCAACCAGTGAAAGCCCAAAGTTCTCCATCCCTTTTCAGCACCTGGCCCAGTGTTTCTAGGGTCTAGTTTATCTTTCTAAGTTTTGCCACACAATTTGGCATTTTTTTATGCATTGCAAGTCAGGCTGAAGCTGCCTCTGGTTTGAGTTGTCATGTCTTTGGTGCTGTCAGTGCTTGACTTGACCCAGCATTGGCAAAGCCCTGTTATATTCTAGATTTCTAAGATACTTTTGATTTACATGGAAGAGTTAACAATGGAAGTGAACATTGACCAACACAAAGAATTAAGTTAAATTTGTCATTAATTGGAGAATTATTGCTTGTATCTGTTGGAATTAAAGTTAGTTTCTTACTTCCTATTGCAACCATAGTTAGAGAATGGTCATAAAAGGTGGAATTCCAGTCTGGATGAATTTAAGTTGTGCTTTGGTTTTGATGGAGTTGAGAACCCACACGGGTGATGTTATATGTTTGTATAAATGTGATGAAATAATACAAAAAGGGATATTCCATTATAGTTGCATTATATGTTGGATCATGTGAAACACGTTACCATAGATTTGACTATATGATACGTAATGATTATTTAATAAGTTACTTGGGCAGAAAATGCAAGCAATGCTATATCTAATAAGGGTATTAAACTGCTAAATTATTTTTTAATAGTAAAACTCCTGAATTGGTGAAATTAAAACTTATAGAGTGAGCTTGCTAGGTGTCCTTAAACTTCACTAACTTCAAAGTGAGGAGGTTTTGATGTAGAGGTACATATAATTTGTCTTTAGCTGGTCATTCAAGATAATATATCCAATATATAGATAAAAGGAAGTGTTTAAACAGCTCAGCAGTGAGATCTAATGCCCATGGGATGTATATCATGACTGGATTTCAGGGCCAGATAAAACTAGTCTCTATCTAATGGCAACTGATCATCTGAAAGAATTCAACTTTCTTCTCAGTTTCCAGATTGGGACTGGCAGTTTTTTCTAGTGTCTTAGCTGTTCCTAGCTTTTATCCCTCTGCTATGCAATGAATATTCTGATGCAAAATAATTTTTCCCTGACTATTCATTTAACCTCTTGAAGTTTGATTAAAATTGCTTTTTCTTTCATCCCCTAAAGTCATCCTCATGCCTCTCTTGCTATGCTGTGTGTTTGTGCATGACATCAGTAGGAGAAAAGCCTAGTGCTGAACTCAAGCAGTGTTTCTGGCCATAAATTTTAATAAAGTCTTATTTAACCTCAGGATATCCCAGAAGCTCCTGAGAGACTGATGACAGACACCATTAATGAACCAATCTTGCTGTGTCGATTTCCTGCAGAGATAAAGTCCTTCTACATGCAGCGTTGTCCTGAGGATTCCCGGCTTACTGAATCTGTCAGTTTGTGTCACGCAGTATCTGTAGTTTCTTTGTGGGAGGGGTTGTGCGCGTGTGTGTTTATATGCACGTACAAATGTAATAGATGATTGGGCGGGAGAGGAAAGTGTGATAGCTTTTATTGAAATAATATTTTTGCATGTCTGTGCATGGCTTGTTTGTTTTAAAAAAAGAAATATTGAAGTAATTGTACACCAGCCCTGAAAGGAATAAATGTCAGCACTTTACCAGGGCTTTCTTTTAGACTGATCACACACAGTGCTATATAAAGATGGTATTTGGTCTAATAGTGTGAGGAAAAGAACGATTTTATGGTTAAAGCACAGGACCAGAAGTCAGGAGAGCTGGGTGCTATTTTTAGCTGTGCTACATTTTGTGTGTATGAGGAGAGATTAAAAAGACTGGGACTATTCAGCTTGGAAAAGAAATGACTAGTGGGGAATATGACAGATGTCAATAAAATCATGTATGACATGGAGAAAGTGAATAGGGAAGCGTTATTTATCCCTTCACATAAAGTAAGAACTAGGGGTCACCTGATGAGATTAAGGGGCATAAGGTTTAGTACAAACAAGAGGCAATACTTTTTCTCACAATGCACAATCAGCCTCCGGAACTTGTGGCCATGGGATATTGTGGAGGCCAAAAGTATAAGTGGGTTCCAAAAAGAATTTGCTAAATTCATGGAGAAATAAGTCCATCAATGGCTATTAGCCAAAATGGTTAGGGATGTAACCCCAGGCTCTGGGTGTCTCTCAGCCTCTGATTGCCAGAAGTTCGGACTGGATGACAGCAGATGAATCACTCGAAATTGCCCTGTTCTGCTCGTTCCCTCTGAAGCATCTGGCACTGGCCACTGTCAAAAACCAGATACTGAGCTAGATGGACAATTGATCTGACGTAGTAGGGCCATTCTTACGTATTTGGATAAGTTAATCAGTCTCTGCTCAGATTCCTCTTTAGCAAAATGGAGCTAATAGGACTTGGCTTCTGCAGCAGAGTGTTCTTTAGAAGTGATATTATGCTAACCTTTTAAGCCTATGAACGTTTTCGGGTTGGTTCTTTCCTCCTCCTCCTCCTCCCCCCCCCACCCTCCCCGGCAGGTAGTTTATGTGTAATATTTTGACCTTCTGTCTTGTCTGTTTTAGGTTGATGTATTGATGCCCAATGTTGGTGAGATTGTTGGAGGCTCAATGCGTATCTGGGACAGTGAAGAGCTACTAGCAGGTTACAAGCGGGAAGGTATTGACCCCACACCTTACTACTGGTATACAGATCAGGTATGTGACAACATTTTACTCCCGGCTTGCGAAGGGTGTGGCTTTTTTAAGATCATACTAAAATTAATCTGGACAGTTTATTTTAGAGGAATCAGGATTTCTCTATGTTTTGGCCATTCGAGCCGTTGCATCTTGCAACTGGTTGCTGCCTATTGTGGGGTTGTTTTTTGGCTATGGAAATTGCTTTTGCTTGCTGCAGCGCATACAGGCCCTATTGGAACTCCTTGCTTGGAGGCTGTAAAGCAGCCTGGAAATGACTGGACGTTGGAGTGCAAAAGGCAGTACCCTGTACTTCCTCTTGGCAGCCTCCAAGTTGAGAAATTTTTTTGCTCTCAATGGACAAAAGTGTAGTTTAACCATCCATCAGCAGTGGTTGAAGGGGGAGGGGAATAGATTGGAGAAGGATAAAAGGGGGAAAGAAGGGAGTGGAGTAAAAGTTGTCTTTCACTTTCCTCTTTCCTCCCTGTTCCCTTTTCCCACTCCTTTCTTTTCTGGATGGTAAATATCTGTAACTGGACACACACACATTCAGTAGGATGAGCCATTTTAGTTTCCCCATTTGTCATTCAGAATGTGATCCCTAGAGTGCGATTTTTTTATTTTTTTTAATCCCTATGTTAAAAGCTGATGAGTTTTTAAAATATTTCCTCTTTGCATTTTGTTCCACAGCGTAAATATGGCACATGCCCTCATGGTGGGTACGGCTTGGGCTTAGAACGCTTCTTAACATGGATTTTGAACAGGCACCACATCCGTGACGTATGTCTGTATCCACGCTTCGTCCAACGCTGCAAACCTTAACCACTTCCTTAGGAGAAATTCAATAGAAAATCAAAGCAACTTTTAAAATCCCACATATGGGGGGGGAAACAGTGCACTGTGTCAACCTATGGTCCATCTGAGGCAAGAACTACTACTCCCTCTTGCATGAGCCATAATGTAGTACAGTTTTACTAAAACAATCATCTAATTTAGCAGCTGAGAAGGTGAAATTCTGCTTATTTGGAAGGTAACATCACTTAAAGGAGATCTGAATCAATAGAAAAATTGCTGTCATTTTAAAAACACCCATCTGTTAGGGGTATTGCGGCTTGTAGTTCATAGCAGAGTTTTCATATTAGAGTGACATTTGAATCATGTAGTGTACATAACTTAATATGCAATATTTACTTCTCCTGTGACTTTAACATTTAACCTGTGTCTTAACAAAACATTGGGGACACTTGCCTTAGAACATAAAGCCAGTTACTTTTACATCTGTGATTTGGTGTGTGTTTTGGTTAAATCGCAAGACAGATCTCTTAAAGTTACAAATAATATTGTGTGTTAATTTGCGAGTGTGCAGAGCACCCTCAGCTGCTTTTGATATCTGCCAGAGATCAGTGGTCTACACCTGGTGGAACTGGGCCCTTTAACAGGACCAACCACTGTACAGCCTGCATGTTGAAATAGGGCAAGATGGCTGTTTTCTTAAAATGCTTCTCCTGTACACCTGCATGTTTGAGTCCCTTTAATTGGTTGGTCACTGTTGCTTGACACATAGGAAGGAAACTTAATTTTAAAGACACGCAATTTGGTAACTTTGCACCTGAAATCCAGTTTAATTTCAGCATTATGTGATGATGGGATTGGTGTCATCTTTAGGAGTATTTTGATTTCAGGAGCATATTTACAGGTCAGTAATTTCTTGTCTCCCAGATGGCTCCATACTAACTAAAGTTTGCGTAGTGAGCTCAGTGTACTGTTTCTGTTTCTTCTCTATGGCGTCCCTCAATGATTGTAATCAAATGTTACTTAATTATTAAGTATCTTGATCTATCAGAATTCATTTTAGCCAGAAATTAGATAAACCTTACTGGAACAAATAGTAGGCGGATTATTTGAAACCTACTTGGATACTTGCTTTGGGACCTAATCTGGACTTTTCATCCATACTGTATCTGTAAACTGTTAAATTTCACATTTCTAAAGCAAAACCTTGTTTTTCATTTTAGAATCTTACATGTTGCACACACAAACCAGTCCAATCTGCCAGTCAATAAATGTATCATAACATACAGAAATGTGTTAAGAGTAATTTTGGACTGTCTCCTTTTTGTACCTGTCCTTTTGCTTCCCACTGTTATATTCCTTCCTTAACATACTGCGCCCTGTTAAAGAATGTGTCTATGGGAAAACTCAGGAGAGTTAAACTGAACTAAAGGCGTGAATCTAAAGCACATTAATTAAAGGGCATTAATCTGCTTGCTCTCACTCAGAAGTAAAATGGCATTAGTTGGTTTTAGCTTAATCCCTTTTGGGTAAAAGGAATAAAAAAAAATGTGTCTGACCCAGGTCATCTGACTCGGCTTCAAGGAATTCAGGCTAAGGGGCTCAAAATTCGCTGTGTAGATATTTGATCTTGGTCTGGAGCCCAAGCGTTTATACAGCAATTTTTAGCTCTGCAGCCCCAGCCCTGCTGGCCTGAATCAATTGACCTGGGCTAGCTGTGCTGCAGGGCTTTTATGCCCCTGTAGATGTAACCTTTGAGGGCATTTAAACTGAAGTGAACTACCGTTATTTCGGAATGAGCACGTCCACACAGGGCTATAATGTACTTTAAATGCACACACTTCAGTTATTTGGTTTCTCTCTCCTAAGCGTCGCTGTGTAGACATACCCAGAGAAGTGATGTGCTGCCCTGGAGGTGTTCACTTTTATGTGG
>ML675629.1:17152673-17357412 GCA_007922155.1 Mesoclemmys tuberculata | reverse complement strand
GAGTTTAGGTGCTCCAGGAATTGCAGATATCTATGGATCCCATGCCATTCCCCATGTTCGTCTTCGGGAGCCATGCTGCCACTGACCGCCAAACTGCATCATTTGAGTAGTGCCCTTTTGAGGAGGAGGTTTAAAAGCCTACTGATGAGTTAACGTTGCTCCAAGAAATGAAGCTTATTCAAGTAGCTGATTAGGATGTGAAGTTTCTCTTTCTCTCTTTTCCAAATCCCTCTTTGACTTCACTTCTTCCCTCTTATTTTCCACTATTGACTTCTACTCTTTTTGTGGCCTACGCCTCTCCTCTAGACCTGCCACAGTCTGTATGAAAAAAATACCAGCACTTACAAGACTCACTGTACAATAACTATCATTCATTTTTTTCTCTTCATCTGTTCTTTCCCTGGTCTTCCTGCATTTTTTGTCTCCATGATGGATAAGATTATTAAGTGAGATTACAAAATTTTTCAGCACAAAGTCTTTGTTTTTTTTAATGTGTAAAGGTCCAGGCAAAGTTGTGCTATATAAATATTTAATAATAGACCTCCCAGATTTTGAGCTGTTTTATACCAAACTCATTTGTGATCAGATGTAGCGGACATAAAAGAAAAAAATCCACGAGTTATCTTGATTTAATATGTCATCAGTAGCAACCTCTTGTCTAAACCTCTGTCCATGACATTCTAAAGTATATCCAATTCAGATTATCTTTATATTAACTAAAAGATGAAAACCTATATCATCCCATCATCAAAGATGTTTCCGAATTATCAGTACACATCCCCTGTTGAATTTTTATAAATGTCTCTGAATTGAGGTGCTCAAAGCACTGCTGTAATTTATAAAATGAAGAGCAATCTGATGAAATCACCATGTAAACAGCCACTATTAATGGAAAAGCAGGAGAAATCTCTACAGGAGATGGCTGACAATCATAAATATTAGAAACAAATCACTCATAAGAATGGTCATACTGCATCAGACCAATGGTCCATCTAGCCCTGTATCCTGTCTTCCAATAGTGGCCAATGCCAGGTGCTTCAGACAGAATGAACAGAACAGACAATTATTGAGTGATCCACCCAGGTTGTCCACTCCCAGTTTCTGGTAGTCAGAGACTAGGGACACTCAGAGCATAGGGGTTGCATCCCTGATCATTTTAACTAACAGCCATTGATGGAGTTATCCTCTGTGTGAACTTCTCATTTTTTTTTTAATCTCATTATGGTTTGGCCTTCACAACATCCTCTGGCAATGAGTTCCACAGGTTGACTGAGTTGTGGGAAGAAACACTTCTTTTGCATAAAACCTGATGTCTTAATTTCATTGGGTGACCCCTTGTTCTTGTGTTATGTGAAAGAATAAATAACACTTTTTCTCCACACCATTTGTGATGTGTTAGATCTCTGTCACCTCCCCTATTATTCATTTTTTCTTGCCCTCTTTGGTACCTTTTCCAGTTCTAATATATCTTTTTTGAGATGGGCAACCAGTATTGCACAAAGTATTCAAGGTGTGGGTGTACCAGGGATTTATATAGGACACTATTTTCTGTCTTTATGCTTTTATCTATTCCTTTTCTTCTGTGGCCAGTGTTTGCACAGCAGGGGGAGCTACCACAGCAAAGGCTTACAGTGCAGATGTAAGGGGGATGAGAATCCTTTAAGGTAGATTGAATGAGACCCATCTAGACAAACGGTATAGAGAATGGTGTGTACTCTTACAGTCTGATTGCGTGGAGCAGAGATGGGACGGACTAATCCTCTTCACGAGGAAGTCACGGATGCTAGGAAGCAAACAGCACATGCACAATCATTCAGGGTGGTGCCTTTTAATATGGAATAATCCCTCAGGGGACTGCGAAAGCCTAATAGCCTGTTGTGTGGTGATGTGGGTGCATTTCTTCAAAACTAACCTTCACTAAGGTGATTGGGATGAGGGCAGCAGTTTCTGGTTTATGCTGTAGGCACAATTCAGACCTTTATTTACAAAATCTACACATCTGTGCCATTGATTGGGAACTAATGAAGCTGTTCGTTTTTGGCTCCAGGTTTTTTTTTTTTTTAATGTGCTCCAGCAGATGCTGCTAAATTTGATTCTATTCATAGTGATTTAAAATTGTTCATGAAGAGCTTGGAGCTTTCAGAAGGCAATTTGTATCGTCGTTGGCTCATGGCCAAATCCACTATGGGATTTGGTGCCTTAATCTGGGCTCTAGGCGCCACTGTGACCCACAAAACTCCACTCGGCTGCTGCTTAACTTTGTGGGTGCCTAAACTTTCACTGTAAAAGTTCCCTAAGCGCCTGCGTTTCTGCCTCCAAGCATGCACAAAGCAACTTCAAGGCAGGCATCCAGGTGTCTATCTCATACCTATACAGCAGTGCAAGCTGCAAACTAGGGGAAGATAGATATTCCCCTGCCTATCTCACTTGTGTGGTGTGATCCAAGAGGTGTCTTGAGTACCCCTAACTCCACTCAAAAAAGCCGGAAGGGGGGGCCTTGCAGCTTTGTGGGCCCAGTGTCTGCTCCCCATGGAAAGCCCCAGCATCTGCTGCCCTCCATTACTATTTGGGTTCCAGGACGTAGGCTTAGGCGCCTGATGCATGGAGAGGGTTTGTGCCTATTAACCCACATGCAGAGATAGGCATGGCCTTCCAGCCCAGCCTTAGGCAGCACCTAACTTTAGGCTAGGGAAGGGGCTTAGGACACGTCCCTTTCATTGGCATCTGCTCTTGGTTAGCTGAGGTAGCTCACCGCTAAGTGTGTTAGCATTTGTGGATCCTGGTTTCAGGCGTGTCTCTCTGCATTCATTGTATAGGGAGCATAGGTGCCCCTAACCCAAGGTTTGTAGATTCCACTGAGTGGCTAGATGCATAAAATGTAGTTGCAATGTCTATGTCCCTTTGTGGATCTGGGTCACGGTCTCTTGGGAAAGACATGCCATTATAAATTCTCACTCAATGCTGAGTTTGCTAAATTCTGAAGTGCTCTTATATATAGTTTAGTCTCAAAATAGCTGTGTTCAGCTCTCCCTCCCTAAATAAATGATAAATTAGATTCTTGGATCATGTTTAATGAAACATTCAGATGCTTGGCACAATGGTTTAATTCATTAGTGTTAACATCACTGAGTTCACCTGACATTAAGGACTACCATGATTGCAAGGGGAAGCAATTGTCTTCATGGCATAGTAACAAATTTCTATCAAGTTTACACTCTGGCACATGTGCTGTTAATGACTGAATAATAATCTTAAAGATCTGTTTCATCACTTGACATTAAGAGCATTTAATCTGATTGTGCTAGAAGACAAGCAAATCTAAAAACAAAACGAGGGCAAGAAATGCAAAAACAAGTTGATAAATTTCCCTGATCAGTTCTAAGAAAGCTGATTTCTATATTTCTCCCAATTAAGGAGAGACAAATAAGTGAATTGTTTTTTATTTTTAATTTGTTTTTATTGTTTTTAATTCTGTAGAGAATTAAATCTATTCAGTGTCTAAGGCTTGGTCTACACTTACCTCGGTGATTCGGCGGCAGTCAATGGGAGTTATGCAAAGGACGCAAAGAACTCCCGTTGACTTCTGTGCTTCTCTTCTGCATGCTGTCTTCACTGCACTGCGCCGATGGGAAGCAGCGCTATGCCACTTGAGGAGGTGGTTTTAGTGGATCGACTGAGCAGGTCTTCACTGACCGCTCAGTTGATCCAGATAAGTCCATCTGACAGCAGCGACTTTGCAGTGTAGACATAACCTAGATGGCAGACTGATACAAGAATCCATGGCCCAGCCAGTTGTAGCATTGATGCAGTAGGAGCTCTCGTGATTCAGAAATGAACCAATGCCTAGCCCTGGCACCAGGACACTGCTGCTGGAGGTGAGGTCTTACTAATGGGACAAATCAGATGCTGTTTGTGGTCAGTAAAAGATTTTGTGGTGGTTTTTGCAAAAGTAGGTGTGCCTCCTCCAGGGTTCTGCCGATTCCAGTATAGATATTTGCATTTTTCCTAAGACTGTGGCTCCAATTTCAAGAGAATATAGTATTTTTGTCCTGAGCTGTTTTGTAGTGCCACGGTGGGCTGTTAAATATCTCTATCTTCCGTCTCTGAGCTGGTTGTGTTCTGGAGACGGGAAAATAACCCTTTTGTGAATAGTTCATAATTTTATAAAACATGGAGTCTTTCAACTAAACAACTATTCAGCAACTAAATTTTACTTTCAAATGTAGATATGCCCACCCAGTGACATGAATTACATCCCGGGGCCAAATTCTGTCCTGGCAGTACAACCCCCATGGAAGTCAATGGAAATGGGCCTCCTTGCAACAGAGCTGATTTGGCCCTTTGACTACAGTAAGTGACCATGTCCTTTTGGTCATGCACACTGGATCCTTGGAGGGGTAGGAAAAGGGCACAGTTTGCTTACAGTAAGGCTGAATTTGGCCCTATTGATTTTGATATGTGTGCACAATACACCTCTATGGGC
This sequence comes from Mesoclemmys tuberculata, assembly GCA_007922155.1. Lineage (NCBI taxonomy): Eukaryota > Metazoa > Chordata > Testudines > Chelidae > Mesoclemmys > Mesoclemmys tuberculata. The sequence continues at coordinate 17,352,929 of ML675629.1, read as the reverse complement.
TGAATTTCATCTGAAAAATTAATTTGGAAAGACTTCAGGAAAATCTAAATAATTTTAGTAAAAAAAAATCCAGCTAATGTGCTTGCTCCACAACCCCAAACTCCCTCCCCCAATTCCCTGGAAGCCAAAGGCAACAATGTTCTTCCACCCAGTTGCCCAAACCTATACCTTCCCGCCTTACAACTTCCACAGTGTGGCTCCACATGGGCAATATGAATATCTGCTCAGCTTAATGAAAACAATGTGAGGCAACGTAATTTAAATTGAATAAAATATTACACAAATAGGGATTGCGGTACTGATCATCTCATTTGTTTGGTTTTTCTAAATTCATTTAAAACACAAGCTTTAACAAAAATGAATCTGCCTTGGAATTTTCACTCGGATGCTCAAGTGCAGTACAGAATCCAAGGCCCTTGCTGCAAAATTTCGCTCTAGCTTGGTGCACAGCCACATTATTATATGTACTATGGTAATGCTTGGTAGGGCTCCCCTGCCCTGTCCCCTCAGTTCCCAGACACAGTTCGCTGGGAAGCAACAGTCCAGAGTCCAATCTGCAGGCACGCCGCGATGGATTTATTTGGGGTTACACTAACAAGCTTAAAGCCATAACTGTACTTCCAAGCCCTTCCCACCAGTCAGGCTTATTTCTCTATACGTCACTAGTTTCCTTTCCCCAACCATCGTTCCATACGCCCATAGAACTCCCTCTCTCCCTGACCGTGGTTTGCTGCCAAAACCCCCTCGGCCCCTCCTTCTTGGTAGCCTTAATTATACCTGTAGGCCTCCCTCCTCTCCCCCCGTTTTTCCCCCCCAGGGTACCACTCCTTCCAATATACGCTCAAGGGTCGACAAGCACCGGTCATCCTTGGGCTCGACGTCTGCAGCACTGAGCCATTCGTTGCGGCGTGTAATCAGATCGACAATGAAAAGCCCGGCACCGGGGCACCGCACTCGCTGGAATTGAGTTCGGCACCACATGGGGCCTACCGGCACCGCTCGACTTTGGCGAGAGGCAAACGGCACTGGAAGTCTTCGGTGCCAAGAAGACGCTCTTCTTCTTCGGAGCGCACCTAATCCTGGCACCGCTCGCATCAGCACCGGCGTTCCAGGTCATCGTTGAGGTCCTCCAGGGCTTGCTCCCCTGTCCGGAGTAGTAGACGGGACCGGAGCAGAGGTCGTCACTCCAGGGACCTGAGCCCCCAGAGAGTGAAAGGGTCTCAGGAACCCCAAAAGCCCCCACAGGACGCCCAACAGCCAGTACCGATGTGACACCAGGTTGGCCCCATGGATCATGGCAATGGCCTTACTGGGGATTGTGGGGAGCTCAAATGGGTGCTGGCACTGTATTGGTCCAGTCGTAGCCGCCCAATCGGTGCCCCCTGCTGCTGAGAAGGGGCACGAGGGCCATTCCTCAGAAGAGGAATCGGACCCTGGAGAGGGACCCTTCATGGGGCCTCAGAAAAGGGGCAGGTACCCGCAGTTGCCTTCCCGGATGAGGCAGCACTCCAGGACCAGAGAGCACCACTGAGGGATTTCAAGGCCCACTAGGAGTTACTGAAGAGGGTGGCCGCAAACCTCAACATAGAGGTTAAAGAGCTGTCAGAGGAGGAGGACCCCCTGTTTGGGGACTATGGAATACAAGGTCCCTCCCTGGTAGCCAGTGCATGACAGGGTAATGAAACTGGCTAAGGCCCTGTGGCAAACCCCTGCCTTGGTACCCCCTACTTCCCAGGGCGCCAAGAAGAAATATTATGTACTTGAGGAGGGGTTTGAGTTTATATTTATGCACCCGGCCCTGGGAACTCTGGTGGTAGAGGCTGCCAACCAGAGAGACAGGCAAGGGTGACAGGCCAGTATGCCCAAGAACAAGGACAACAAGAAGTTTGACTTGTTCAGGCATAAAGGTATATTCTACGGGGGTCTTACAACTGCGTATAGCCAACCATCAGGCGCTGCTAAGGAGGTACAATCTGAACCTCTGGAATTCTCTCCGGAGGTTCACGGAGTCTTTGCCACACGACCAGGCAGCTGACTTTGCCACGGTGCCGGACGAAGGACACCTCGTGGCTGGCACAGCCCTGGCATCAGCTAGTGACACAGCAGATACGGCCAGTAGGACCATGGCGTCAGTGGTGGCCATGAGGAGGTGCTCCTGGTTACAGTCCTCAGGACTCTCCCAGGAGGTGCAGTAGTCGATTCAGGACCTTCCTTTTAATGGATCGGCTCTATTCTCGGACAGGACAGATGAGAAGCTGCATGCACTTAAAGACTCCCGAGCCACCCTGCGCTCTCTAGGCCTGTACACGCCTCAGGCCTCTAGGTGCCAGCTGCCCCAGCAGCCTTGCCAACAACCTAGGCCACCACCTAGACCCTATCCGCCCAGCAGGGGCCGAGATAGAAGTAGAGGCTACAGTAGGTGCAGCAGACAAGCCTCCTCCTCTGGGGCCCAGCAGGGACCCTCCAAGGGCCCAAACGGTAAAAAGGGCCAGTTCTGACAGTGCACCCGAGGGTGGCACCTCCCCTGCTCCTCTGGATCCACCTCAACCTTTCCTGGACGGGCTGCACCTGTTCTTCAGCAAATGGGCATGCGTGACCTCAGGCCGCTGGGTCTTAGACATAGTACAAAGAGGTTACGCCATCAAATTTGCGGCCTGTCCGCCACATGCAACAGGCTGGATCTGCTCACAAACGAGCAGAAGTCCATGCTGTCTCCAGTGCAGTGGATAGAATTAATAGGGGCCTCCCTGGATGCGGTAAGTGCCAGAGCCTTCCTTCCGCACGCCAGGTTCGAGTCTATGGCTGTGATTATCGCTCAGCTGCACGGGTGCCCCATGACAACAGCCAGGCACCGCCTACAGCTGTTGGGCCACATGGCAGCCTGCACTTAGGTGGTGAGGCTAGCGCGCCTCAGACTCAGGCCGCTCCAGACATGGCTGGCCTTGGTGTATGTGCTCAGCAGGCAGGCTCTGCACAGGGTGGTCACAGTTCCCCTGTGGTGTTGGTCTCCCTGAACTGGTGGCGGAACCCCAGGGTGGTGTTGAAGAGAGTTCCCCTCAGGGATCTGGTCCCGTCGGTCACCCTGATCACCGACACCTCCAATGTCCAAACCCACATCAGCATCAACCTGAGCACCCAAGGTCTCTGGTCGGAGGAGAAGACCCTCCATATCAACGTGAGGGAACTCAGAGCAGTCAGACTGGCGGGCAGAGTGTTCCTCAGGTTCCTAATGGGAAGAGTGGTGCAGGTGCTGCCAAACAATACCGCAGCCATGTTCTATATCAATGGACAAGGGGGGGCACAGTCTTCGGGCCTGTGCCGAGAGGCAGTTCGACTTTGGGACTTTGCAGTGAGGCACGACTTTCATTTATCTGCCTCTCACCTCCCGGGGGTCAGGAACGACGAGACAGACCGCCTCAGCAGGTCGTTAATATCCCACCACGACTGGTCGCTGCATCCTGAGGTAGCGGCTTCCATCTTCTGCATGTGGGGTGTTCCCCGACTGGAGCTGTTCATGTCGTCCTGGAACAAGAAGTGCCCGAGGTTTTGCTAGCTCTGGGGTCGCGAGCCGGGCTCCATCTCCGACACGTTCCTCATCGAATGGACGGGGACCCTCATGTACGCTTTTGCCCCCATTCCGCTCCTGCCCCAGGTCCTCTTGAAAATCAAGAGGGACAGAGTGGCCGTGATACTGATTGCCCCGGCATGGCCGAGGCAACACTGGTACAGCATGCTCCTGGACCTCTCGATTGCTGACCCTGTGGAGCTCCCAAGATGGCACAACCTGCTCTCCCAGGACCACAGTCGGTTGCTGTACCCAGACGTGGACTCCCTGCACCTGACAGCCTGGAGGGAGAAAGAGCCTGCTCGGCACAGGTTCAACAAATTCTGCTGGGCAGCAGAAAATCTTCAACAAAGGTCGTGTAGTGGGCCAAGTGGAGAAGATTTACCTGCTGGGCAGAGTCTTAAGGGTTGCATCCGAGCCTCTCACCTGTTCAGGCCATCCTGGAGTACTTGCTACAGCTAAAACTCCAAGGCCTGGCCCTGGCCTCTCTGAAGGTCCACCTGGTGGCCATCTTGGCCTTCCATCAGCTGCTAGAGGGGAGATCTCTATTCTCCCATTCTATGTCTGTTAGGTTCCTCAAGGTTGTGGAGAGGTTATACCCACAGGTCCATGACCTGGTGCCTCCCTGGGATCTGAACCTGGTCCTCTCCAGACTGACAGGGCCCCCTTCATGACCACTGCTGGTCCTGTCATGGAAGGTGGCCTTCCTGGTGGCTATTATCTCGGCTAGGAGGGTCTCCGAGATTAGGACACTGACCTCGGAGCCCCCCTATACAGTGTTCTTTAAGGACAAGGTACAGCTGAGACCCCACCCGGTGTTCCTGCCCAAGGTGGTCTCACATTTTCGTTATAACCAAGATATCTTCTTTCCTGTGTTTTTTCCAAAACCACACCGTTTGGAGAAGGAGTGGAGTTGGCATTCCCTGGATGTGAGGTGAGCTCTGGCCTACTACATCAACCAGACGAGACCCTTCCAGAAGATGACGCAGCTCTTCGTTGCCATGGCAGACCAGATGACAGGATCCCCAGTCTCCACCCAGCGCATCTCCAAGTGGATCATCTCCTGCGTCAAGTGCTGCTACGAGCTGGCGAGCGTACCACTCCCCGGAGTCATCACAGCGCACTCAACCAGGGCACAGGCCTCGTTGAGAGCTTTCCTGGAGAAAGTGCCCCTGCAGGACATCTGTGAAGCTGCCACCTGGTTGTCGGTGCACACCTTTACGTCCCACTATGCCATCGTTCAGCAGGTGAGAGAGGATGCGGGATTCGGCAGAGCTGTGCTGCGGGCAGCTCCCCAGTAACTCCTACCGACCTCCAAGGTACGGCTTTGTAATCACCTATATGGGAATGGATATGAGCAATCACTTGAAGGAGAAAACATGGCTACTTACCAGTAACTGTTGTTCTTCAAGATGTGTTGCTCATATCCATTCCACACCCACCCTCCATCCCCGCTGTCGGAGTTGGCAGAAAGAAGGGACTGAGGGGCTGTAGGGTCGGCGGTGCCTTATGTGCCGCAGCATGAGCGCGGTACTCGAGGGGATGCCGGAGCGGACCCTACGGGGTCTGCTAAGGGGAAAAAAGTTCCGGGAACCCGTGCACGATGGTGTGCACTCACCTATACTGGAATGGATCTGAGCAACACATCTCGAAGAACAACAGTTACTGGTAAGTAACCATGTTTTTCCCTCATTTGTGCATTCACTATGCCTTGAGACATTTTAACTGCATCCCTTATCTTTTCCACAGTAATAAAGAAAACCCATCTAACTGCGGGCAGGCAAGAGGACCACACTATGTCTTTGTTCTTTGCTAACATGCATACCTCAGAGACTTTAACTTTCAGGCAGGGGCCCAGAATCCCATCTCAGGCAGATACACAGGCCTTAATAGTTATATGAACTTACTTTATATGTTTATACCCCAACAATGCTTAGTGGCCCCAGCTGAGATTAGAGCTCCGTTGTGCTAAATGCTGTACACACACATAGCGAGAACTAGTCGTTATCTCAAAAAGTTTACAAGACAGAAAAAGTGTGGAGGGGAAACAGCAGCACTTCAATCAGTTGTAGAAATAGAATCAGTGTACCCTGGCATCCAGTTCAGTGCCCTATCCACTAAACCATGCTGCCTTCGATTAATAATTTGTACAAACAATGTTATGGCTTGAATACAATGTAAAAGTACAATCAGGCTTGTGGTGGTACGTGAAGGTTCTAGAGGTCATAAATCTAGACCTGTGGGTTTCATCTATCCAGCGGAGGGACTTTGTTCCTCTCAGGATGTGAAGGGAATCTCATCATAAATAATGTATCCAATAAAAAGTGGGTACCCAGCTGTGCAGTCTGAAGCTTCAGTGCAAAGCTTCCCTATGGTGCCCTGTCAGTGGCAAATTTTATGCTTTGAAAAGACTATTCTTATAACCATTAGAGAAGATTTCAGTCTGCAGAGCACTGAAGTGCCAGCCATGGCAAATAATGATTCAGATTATTTTCCTGGAGCACTAAGCTGAAATCAAGATTTGTTTTATTTAGAACGACAGGCTGATAGCAGATATGGGATCCCATTTGTGCTAGGCTAAAGCATTATTTACTAATTAAGCCTCCCAACCTCAGGTAAAGTCTCCCCTCCGAAATTGCCTTGTTATGTGACTGCGCACAAATTGTTGCTTTCTGACGATCTTTGATTTTTGTTCCTTGTTTGTTTTTCCCCTGCACACACTGCTTTTCTAAGTAAATACAATGTACCGGAGTGTGATTTCATCATGGCAATTTTAAGAATAGCTTATTGGAAGTGATCATTGTACAAAGCGTTGCTTAATTCACTACAGAAAGGTGCGTGGCTATTATGCTGTGAGGACAGTATAAGAACCTATATAAAATAGAATAAAAAGGGAAAAATGCAGAGTCATACACTGTCAGATAAATAAAGGTAAAATTCAACAGGGATGTTTTTGTACCCAAATTAACGCTATTCCTCCATATTAATGCACATAATACATGTACTCAGGTAACATTTGTATGTAAGAGCTGCCACAATGGAATCTACTTTTATAACTCAACCGCGACTTTTCTCTTTACTTAAAGGGGAGTAAGATGGTCAATGGCTCTTGAGGAAGTAAAGAGGCATAGTCAACATAAAAATCAGACTTCCCCCCCACCCCCTAGTGTTACAAGTATCACCTAAGATTACTATGACTGACAGAACAAAATATTTTTGTGGTTTTTTTCATGTTGTTCACTACATGTGTAGTTTATTTCACTGCTTCCTTTATCTACACTTTATTCTGTAGTTTGTGTTGATTTTTCACACAGCAGCCTGGGAAAGGAAAATGTGGTTGAACCACTATATAAATTGGTGAAGGGACTCACAGGCAGGTCTAGTATCCAAAACTACATGTAACCTATTATTTTAAGATGGCCATGTCCCTTTAAAGCATCCTTTATGTGGCCAGAATGAGGCAGCATAGTGTTGGATAGGGAATTGTACCTGGAGAGAGGTAACCAGGGTTCTGTTAGCAGCTTTGTCATTCATTTGCAGTGTGACATAGGGCATGTCAATTAGTTTCTCTGTGCCTGGAGTCAAGCTGCATTTACACTGAGGAAATCAAGAAGAATTCAGTTCATTATATCTATGAATTTACCAGTCATATTAGAGGAATTCATTAAGAAAGCTAAATAAAAAGAGAAACCTATTTGGACCTCAGTCACACTGTCAAAACATGGATTATTTCCCTGTGAAATCTATTAAAATGGGCTACATACCAGCTGGCCTATAATCTGCACTCTTGATTCATATTTATCTCTCTTAAGTGCATCAAGTAGTTAGCGATATGAAATGTAACAGAGGATTAGCATGCACCCCGTTTTTTTCTGCACTGCTGTTGTACTGCATCTATCTCTCACATGTAAGACAGGAGGATGACTGCTGGATGTTTTAAAACCAACTAATGAATACCCGGTAGGCTTTTGTTAAACATTACAGAGGAATCACAGTTCCAATAAAGGTAGCAGTTATAAACAAGGCATTAAAAAATAAACAGGAACTGATAGATTTAGCAAGTCACTCCTGTAAAACTAGTGCCTAATGCTGCAAATCTTGCCTCCTGTGAGTAGTGTACTAAAGTCAATGGGAGAACTCATTTGAATAAGGACCACTCCAGTAAGCAAGAGACTGCAGGAGTAAGCCTAAAATGTCTGTGAAAAGAGAAGCTTCCTGATTCACAAAATAGGGGTCCAGTCCTGCAACGCTTTCTCACATGAGTCTTTATGCAAGAAATCCCTTTGGAGACAATGGAGCTGGTTGAAGGAAATAACAGGGAAGGACTGGACATTGAATCAACATCAGGTGCAGATTCTGCCATATTATCAGTCACCAACTCTCTCATGATTCTGTTTCAAGTCACCTGGTATGTGGAGTTTTTCGTAAAGCCTGAAGCCAGGTAAATACAAGAGTATCTCTGCTTTATTTTTTTTAAGTAAGTTTTTAGCTTTTGTGGTTGCAAAGAAAAATTTGAAAATGTGACCGAAGTATAACGGAAAGACTCGAAACTGCAAGGCAGATACAAAGAACCCCATTTAAAACAAAAATGTGATTTTGAAGTCCATCTCCTGATCTTTAGGAGCCTGATCCATGCATTTTGAACACTTGGGACTGACAGTAACTGACATTTAGACTCTACTGGATACTTCAGTGAAAGACCACTCCCTTCTCTAACCCATAATTCACCTAAGCACTTGTATAATACTATAATTAAGAATATGATTTAGTAACAGAAGTCATGGATTTTGATTTCACCTCTGTGACTTCTTCGGCTGTCAGCGGCTGCAGCCAGGATGGGGGCTGGTGCACCCCCATCCCATGACTGCGGCTGAGGCCATGCGCCCCCCCACCCATGGCAGTGGAACTAGGACTATCAGTCCCCAGCCCACAGGGCTCTAATTGTCATTCTCCCCCAACACCCTGCAGACTTCTCTGCTGGTTATTTTTAGTAAGTCACAGACAGGTTGCAGGCGCCCATGAATTTTTGTTTATTGCATGTGGCCTGGCCATGACTTTTACTAAAAATAACCGTGACAAAATCTTAACCTTAACTATAATCTTTGGCAAGGGATGATTTGCATCTGTAGGGACTATGGGCCATTGTTAGGAAGAAACTTTATGAACTCATCTGGCTGATTTTTTTCCCTCCGTTAATGAAATCTTAGTTACATAATTAGTAATTAATGGGAATTAGCTTATTCGGTATCTGTGACAGGGACAGAATGGAAGCTAGCACATTTCCTAGCATTTACGTGCTAGAGTTTTATAGGCTGATTCGACTGTTCTGATAACTGATTGAATTTCTGTTCCATAACATGACATCGAGGCATGGAAATATCCATGGCATGGCAAAATGGGGCACGGTAGGAGTATATTTGACATGAACTGCAGTCCAACAGGTACGTGGGCTATTAAAAGTTCCATGTTATTATGAGAGAGCTGCAACTACAGTGACATCATTCCTAACAAAAGTGGAGTCGGGTGCAGAGTTCCAGAGTGGAAAGGGCAGGAGGATGAACAAAAGGGAACGGTAAGAGTAATATGATTTCCAACTGTTCACGTATAAATTGGGATGTGCCAAAGACAAGGAACAGTTAGGCAGGTTGTCGGTGGACAAGAAGCATAGCGACTTACTCTACCTTGGAGGGAGCCAGGATGAGAGGCAGTTTGCAACCTGGTGATTAGGGAAACAGAGACATGCTTGCAAACATGACAACATGAGAACAGAGGTGAAATAGTGACCATGACCTGCCTTAGGTTTACAATCTAGGATCAGGGAAACAACACCCCACCCCCAATTCCCATATTGTTTTGTTAATTCTACAGATCCCTGCCCCAAGGATCCTACAGTCTGAAAATAAACATCAATATCCCACAAAATATGGAAGTATTCATGCATTTTTCAGCAAAATTCACTGGGAAACAAAGAATGGGAAGGAGGCCTCAGGAAGACGAGAGAGAGAGAGAGAGAGAGATCTGTGGTCTAAGCACATGGTCGTGAGCCAAGAATTCCCACTTATAATTCTGAATTCTAGCTGGCTCCAACACGGATACATGCAGTCCCCTATTCCTGTCACATACACATCCCAATCCTGAGGGAGCACCGCTTTCTCCCAGGTACCTTGCCAACTGCAGCCTTTCGGCAACACCTTTGAGTGAGTGCCCACTGAGTGGCTGATGACTTGGAGGAATAGTGTAGCTCTTCTTCATGAACTAGCCCCAAATGGCTTAAAAGCTAAATATCTCTTAAAGAAAGCTCCTTATTCGAGAAAGTGAGAGAAAAAAGGTATCTAATATCACGAGAGAGAAAATTTAGCTACATAAGAGCCATCGAGCTTTAAGCCAGTGTTTACTTACATTTTAGAGCTCAAGTGAATATATAATTCCATCAGATTTTCTTCCCCTCTCCATCATGTCTTTGAGCCCTACCTCTCCTCTGAGACACCGTTCACCTCCGTATCATCCATCCTCTGGTGTCAGTGATTTCCCTTACTTTGTTCTTCTCCCTCTGATCTACTCCACAGGGACTTTGAAGCAAAGCTGTGAACTTGAATTATCATAGCAGCTATGAAGTCCTAAGTTATATTCACCTGGGGAGTTAGCACAGGTGCCCTGTCTGGGAAGTTAAGTAACATCTGTCCTCTCCTGGTATAATAGCCATTATTAATTTAAGAAAAGTGCCTTTGATATTCTATCAAATGATGTATGACCTCACTTGTCTCTTCTTATAATTAGTCAGAATGAGGTTTGTTTGCATGTTAATGGTCAATTTCCACCAGGAGCTGGCTGACTTTCCCTTGGAGTGACAAGGTGGGTAAGGTAATATCTTTATTTGGACCAACTTCTTTTGGTGAGAGAGAAGTTTTCAAGCCACACAGAGCTCTTCTTTGAGACTGGGAAAGGTATTCCAAGTGTTACAGCTAAATGTAAAGTGGAACATATTGTTTAGCATAAGTAGTTAGTACATATTGTAAGAGACCACTCAAGGCAGAGTGGCCAATTAATACCTCTGTAGTCATAGGACTAAAAGAAAACAGAGGGTTAGTGGGTTACAGATTGTTGTAATAAGCCATAAATCCAGACATTCTTTTTCGGTCACAGTCTTCAAGGTAAGAGAATATTTCATAATCTTTATATGATTTCAGACTCTATATTAAATCTGATTTCTTGATTCACCGCATCCAATTAATTGCACTCACTGTGTGGCCTTGGACTAATCACTTAACCTGTCTGCCTCAGTTTTTCTATCTGTAAAATGGGAATAATATTTACTTACCTTAAATAATAAACTAACTTGCCTCCCCAGGGCTGTTAAGAAAATTAGCTAATGTTTGAAATGTTAGTCAACGTCATTAATGTTAAGTAAAAAGGGGGTTGTGAGAATGAGTTATTTTTTGTATAATGCTTTGAAGATTAAATCGCTATTACTATTAGTCAAAGGTAAACTCACGGCTTCAGTAGTGTCACATCTTTTTTATTTTTTTTTTTACCAACACTGAATGTGGCCCATGGAGAGCGACATGAAGTATATGTTGAGGTATGGCTTTGATAGATACTTAAACTATAACTGAAAAATAATCAACTAGAATGAAATCCAGGGAGCAATAAGAGATGGGCGTAAATAAACAGGTCCAATGCCACAAAGATGGTAGTCTATGCAAATTTAAGATTTAGAATTTTAGAAGATGATCAAGAAATCCAATATTTATAATACAGATGGCCAGGAAATGAATTTTTTCCTGTGACATTTTTGACAAAAACAATTACTTGTTTTTATATAAAATACACACAAAATTTTCACAACAATTTCTTGTTTTGTCAAAAAGCCGGTTTTTCTTTGGGAAAAAAATCAAAACATTTTGATGGAAAATTTGTTACCATCTCTAATTTACAACAAAAGGCAGGTTGCTTAAGAAGGGGAGACAGAAAGAGATTTTACAAATATATAGAACAAGAAGCAACAAGGAGGGTATGGTTCCATGATGGGATGGTGAGGTAAACTTGGTGACGAAACATGTTGTTATTACTTGGAAAACTGAAGGACTTTTTGGGGGCAGTGAGAGGAACATTCGACTGAAAGGTTTCTGAGGGAAGTAAAACTTTGGCCTCAACTATACACAAAAGGAATTTAGGTTTATCTATACTGGTATCGTTAAAGTACAACTCCCCTGCTATGGACAGTTATACGCATATGAAAGTGCTTATATACAGCTATTCACATACAGAAAGGAAAATAATCTATTCCAATATAAGCATATTCATATTAGTATAACTGCACCTATGCTAAGGGTTGTACCAGTTTAACTATTTTGGTACAAATCACCACCCTCACAGTTCCATCCCATAAAATCTGGGTGTAGATCAGGCCTTACTTCAACAAATGATTTCATTAACGCTGATCAAACATTTTCTAGCAGCACATTTTTCCACTGGAAAATGCCATTTCATTCAAATGGAGACTTTCTGTAGGAACACGTCAATGTTGATGAAATTTCATTTTGGAAAAAAAAAATAGAAGTGAATCATTTTGATGAAGTTGAAATGTTGCTGTTTTGACTTATTAGAATGGAACATTTCAATTTTTCATTTCAAAACAACTTTTCAGTTTGAAATGTATTTTATTTGATGCTATAATGAAATATGATACGATTATAAATATAAAATAAAAAAGTTAAAGAAACAATTTGATTGTATTAAAATAGAACATTTATATTGACCCAAACACAATATTTTAGAAAATTTCATTTTGTGACACTTTTTTAAATGTGTTGATTTTTTTCTAATTTGGTATGAAAAATTTCAAATCATCAGAAATTACCATGGAACAGATGTTCTGAGCTTCTAAATCTCACCATGTTAAAAAACCAATAGAGCAATCAAAAATAGATGCTGCAGGACGAGAAGGTAAGAATGCCAGAATTCTGAAAAAGTCAGCAAACGCGGAAGGAGGAGCAGAAGGAGATCGTTTTCAGTTCAGTTCATTAGAGAGCAGAGCAGAGAGGTATATCTCAGGACTTCAGAGAAGCTATCTTTGAGGCTCCTGTTTAAAAAGGAATTAAGGGAAGATCTGGGAAACTTCAAACATGGGGGTATGACCTCTGTATTGCTGGGAGAGAGTCTATTGTATAATTATTGATTAAAGAAAGAAAACAGAATACTTGGACAGGTGTATACTAGCTAGAAACCATGAAACTGGATAATTTAGGGGATTGGTAATGATATTGAAAACCTTATGTCTGTAGGGCATATCTACTGCGGTAGGGATTGAAAGTCATTAGCACCTATTGACCCTTTAGAGGTTTACATGAAGTGAACTGACGGTCTCAGTTCGGTGCCTAATGAATAGCTTGCAACATCACAAAAATCACTATTAAAACTGACATTATCAGCAGACAGGCCAAGGTCTGAACATGCAGAGACTAACCTGCTCTCTCATCCCAATCAGTGGTCCTACCAGATCAGGTTTAAGATGAGCTCGCAGGGAAGCTTGGACTCCTGATACCTGTGCTACAGCTATTCTGAGGATGGATAAAGAACTTTGAGAAGCAGTAAATTAGCTTATCTGTGAGCTAAGGTTGCTAGACTGCATAACCCACCAAAACAAGCCCTAAAAAGAAATGAAATAATAGTAGATTTTAAATGGGAGGTTTAGTTCCCCTTCTCACTCTTCATTGCCTTGGATCCCCATTCACAGCACACAGGTCTCTCCCCTCATCCCAAACATATGTTTTCTATCTTTCTCTCCTGGCCTTCCATAAAGAACTATGTTGTTACACATGGAAAGATACATTGCAACATTAGTTTGTTAGATATTTTGAAACATGAAATAAAGAGCAGGTCTGAGGCAACAGAAAAATTACAGAGAATTCATGTCAATTCATGCTTGGAAGGCCCCTCTCCTCTGCCCTCTTCCCACCCGCCTCCTTCTTTCCTCTGATGTAACTTTTTAAATTGCAAATCTCTAACCATTTAAAAACTCTGGCTACTCTTTGATCCATCCCCTTTATGGCAAAAGGATAAAATTTAATTGATCTTCTAACAATATCCTTACTGGGTATTTGAAAAGTGCATCCCAGGCAAGTTAGAAAGGAGTCACACCAACTGAGTGTCTCCACTATATATTTGGCTGTCTGAATTTAAGGTTATTTTATTGCCCTTTGATGTCTGAGCAGTCAAGACACATCAGTTATGCTATAATAGTTAATGTTTCTGGCCTGTTGGACACAATAGGACACTCTTGGGGGTTATATGGTTACTGACCTGATACAATCACCACACTTACCCTTGTTTAATATCCTTGAATATGAGTATGTTTATGCCAGCTTCCCCAAATACAATACATCCCCCGCCAAGACATGACAGAGTCAATTAATACACGCCTCGGCTTTTGAATGAACTTAGCCTGTGGCCTAAACCTCAGACTGTGTGTGAAATGTGCATTAATGGCCCCAGAAAATACACCATGGAATATCGGATTGCTTAATTAGAAAACAGACAGGGGAACTCAGTGATCTGATGAAGTGTAAGAATTCTGAGCTATTATTGTCATCAGTAAAGTCCCGAATTTTGAATTGTTCTGCTCATTACAAACACAGATCAGAATGTCGGAACCTCTGTTTTGACCATTTTAATATTCTTTAAAACTAGTATTTTATAACTGCAGTAAAATACTCCATTACCGGAGTTGGGGTACATTAATGCATGCCTTGTATTGTACCTAACAAAAAACTAGGAACCTGAGCCTCACCCTTCATCGCAAAAGTAGTCCTTTCTCACCTGAATAATCCTGTGAAGCTCTGTACTATGGATGCACCCGTGAGTGGATTATCAGTGGCAGAGATCAAACCAGGATCCTCTGGATTTTAAAGCATGAGCCAGCGCTAACCTGAGCTAAAAGACTCATCTCTGTTAGCCAAGCCTGTAGCAGGCTCATCCATCTCTGGATTTGGCCCAGTCACCACTAGAGGGGGACAGAAGACCACACTGAGGCCCTGTCTACACTTACCTCCGAGATTTGGCGGCAGTCGACGAGAGTTAGACAAGCTACCCAAAAACGTGTGTAACCCCTGTCAATTTCTCTGCTTCTGTTCTGCACACCATCTTCACTGTGCTGCGCTGATGGGAACTGTGTTCCCACCGATGCAGTGCTATGTCACTTGAGAAGGTAGTCTTAATGTGTCGATTTCTGGATCAACTGAGTTGGTCTTCATTGACCGCTCAGTTGATCCAGAGAAATCGACCCGATGGCAGTGAATTCGTCGCCATCAGTAAACATATAGCCTGAGTGGGAATGCTTCTACTTCTTCCCTTGATGGTCCCTATTGTATTCCACTGAGGGTTTACACAGGTGCATCATTTGCCTGGAGTCGGAGAATTTAAAAGTAGTGTCCATTCTCCTGCGCATGCACACTGATTCACCTCATGCTTCCGTCCAAGGTGCTAAAGGGTGGGGCGGATCGACCGTGTCTCCAGTTTTTTCTCACCACCACATGGTCCAGGTCGGAACTTCCAGAGTCCTTAACTCTGGCACATCTTTAAATATGTAGTTGTAAATAGTTTTTTAAATGTTATTGTAGTTTATCATAGTGTTCAGTGTAGATAGATTGGGGGCTTGTATTTCCACACCCTCTTCCCCATTCCATGTGTGAGTGACTACGCCGAGGACCCTAAGCTTTAAACTCTGTGCCTCCTGCCCACACTCCTCAGTCAGCAATAAACACCAGTGCTGCCTCTACTGCTTGGGGGAAGCTCACACTGCATCCAGGTGCAGTATCTGCCAGTCCTTCCCCAGCCCTACCTGAGAAGGCCAGGCTCTCCGTGAAGTTGTCATGAGAACTCACTCAGACCCAGGCCAGGGGACCTCTCTCCCCGCATACGTTGGCCTGAAACTGTGAGAAGTGCACCTCCTCCTACCAACTCCAAATCCAGCACCAGCTGTACCACCACTATGGATCCCATGCCAGGGCCTAGTTGGTAGGTAAAGTATACTCATAAGCCTCAGAAGGAATAAGGAATACTCATAAGGAATAAGGCTTCCTCAAAAGCAAAGAAAGTGGACGCTCCTTCCACAAATTGAGCCATGGAAACAAAGCATGCACAAAACCTCATGGACACAACAAGAAGTCCCTCAAGCAGAAGGATCCAGGGGTTCTGAGCGCCAGCCCACCAGTATTGTTAACATCAGCACCCCATAAGATGCTGGATCCACCCACTCCGGGGAAGTCCACCTCTTACACCAAGGAGATCAGGAACTGTATTTGAGCCCCAGGATGTTTCGCCTTAACAGAACCTGGATCATCCCATTTGTCAGGTGCACCATCTACCTCTAGGGAGGTTATTTCTCCTCCCGTGATTTTCCACCACTGTGGGACCTCTTGCCTCCCACTCCTATGGTCTACACCCTTCCACTGGTCCCAATAGTACTGTCAACGGAACCAAAGTTCATTTTCTTAGCTTCCAATAAGACCATCAATGTCATACCACCCATATGTGCCTGCATGGAGGCAGTCCCTGTCTGCCAACATCCTCTGCTTCAGCAACCATGGAGCCACTGGTACCTCATGCCATGGGGACAGCCTCAACATCCCCAGATCCAAACTATTGGCTGTACTAGGGACCCTGGTTCCAATGTCCACCCTCAGAACCAGCCCAATCCATGAGGGAACCTTTACCTACCTCCTAATTGAGGGCCCCTTCTAGCAGTCCTCGGATCCACTGATGGAGAAGAAGCCCCTTATCTCAGCTCCAACGGAGCTGCCAGATTGGCAGATTTTCCTCCTCTTCCCTGGATGAAGCAGTAATTACAGGATCCCCTTCACCTCTGGATAACTTTAGGTAATTCCAAGGGCTACTGTAGAGAGTTGTGGAGGAACTCCACACTGCCCTAGGGGAAATCCAAGATACCTAGCATAAACTCCTGGATATCCTTCACTCCTCAGCACCAAGTAGAGTTGCACTGCCTATTAATGATGCCATTCTTGAGCCGGCCATGACACTATGGCACACCCCAGCCACATGCATGCCTACCCCCAAAGAGGCAGAAAGATGCTACTACATTCTGGCTAAGGGGTCTGAGTTTCTCTTCTGACACTCCCATCCCCCGAACTCCCTGGCTGTTCATGCAGCAACTGAACAAGACAGACAACAGCACCCTCACTTCACACGATCTGACAATTAGAGCAAGCATATGAACCTTTTGAGGAATAAGGTCTTTTCCTCTGCCGGTTTCCAATTCAGGATTTTGAACTATCAGGTATTACTAGCTAAATATGATTTCCTGAATTACAGCTTATTTGAGGAATCAGCTGATAGACTCCCACAACAGGACAGGACTTGTTTTCAGATGCTCATTGAGGAAGGGAAACTGGTAGCCGGAAAACCACTCCAGTCAGTGGTATAGGCAGCAGATACCTCTTCCAGGACTAAGAGTATGGCCATAGTTACATGTAGGGAATCTTGGCTTCACTCTTCCAGTTTTCCTCAGGAGGTGCAAAACACTATCCAACACCTCCCCTTCACTGAATCCCATCTTTTTAATCAAAAGACAGATGATTCCCTATAAACCCTCAAGGACTCTAGAACCACCCTGCTCTCGCTGGGCATCTACATCCCTGCCTCGAAGTGTAAGTTCAACTGCCCATCACCCACACAATGCTACCCTAAGAGACCTTATGAGACACAAGAAAGTGACAGAAAACCCAGAGATCCTGCCTCCCAGGACCCCCTTCACAGACTTCCACCTCATAGCTTCAACCTCTGACCAAGAGATATTTCTGAGACAACCTCAACAGCCACCAACCACTGTTCCTGCCACCTCACATCCTACCCCCTTTGGGAGTCATTTAGTACTTTTTTTCTAAGCTTGGAGTGCAATAAAAATGGACAAATGGATGCTGAATGCCATCCACCATGGCTACACAATTGAATTCATCACACTACCTTCTCCAAAACCCCTGTCATCCCTGCAGACCCACAACATGTATGCATAGAGGTTCCCTTCCTCCCCGGACAAGATCATCACTGATGCAATCCCTTGTTGGCTGGGGAGCAAACATGAACAATCACATGACACAGGAAGCGTGGTCTGCTCAAGAATCCAGGATGCATATCAATATCCTGGATCTTCGAGTTGTAAGGAAAGTATGTTAATCTGTTCTCTCCTTCATCCGTTCCTATCACGTTCTCATCATATCAGAGCCCACCACCACCATCTTCTACATCTACAAACAAGGACACAAGATCGATCACTCAATGCACAGAAGCACTCAATCTCTGGAATTGGTGCGTCACTCTCTGGATCCTCTTGTCTGCAGCCTATATTCTGGGGTCACAGAATGTGCTCACCAACTCCTTGCTAAGGAAACCACCCTTTGAACCACTGGCCTCATGCTCTATGTGACCCATCCATACTTAGGGTAGACCACCTGAAAATGCAGAGGTCAGGGCAGGCTGCAAAAGGAAAGCAGATTCTCCCAGCACTGTTGGGTGACAAAGAAGTCAGACTTCCCAGCCCGCCAGAAAACAGTGCTTCTGATTCCCCACACTGGTTATCAAGAAACTGAAACAAAATATATACAACCCTCTTTACTGCATTTTGGCCTCAGGCTTCCAATTGGCCACTAGGTCCAGTAAAGAAATAAGTTATTTAAAATTCTATGCTCTTTACCAAAATGTTTCTCCTGACCCCAAAGGGTCAGTCACATTACCAGATCAATACAAATTTGGATCTTACCCAGAATACCATGCTGCAGCCAATCCTTTAGTAACTAAAAATAAAGGTTTATTATAAAAGGAAAGGAACAAACTATAAGAGAAATGTTAAATGATTAAAGCAATCACATACATACAAATGATTCGAAAGTCCATGTATATGAGGTTTTAATTAAAATTGTGGAATTTGCAGGCTTGTATAGTGCCTCTGGTGTACATCCAGCATTTGCACGGGTCTCAGTCCTTTGTTTCACAGCTTCAGTTGAAGATGAGTTGATCCAGACGTAGGTGAAGGCTGAAGACTGACTGAAGACAATATATGGATGTGGTGCAGCTGCCTTTTATAGTGGATTGCCATACGGCTTGTTTCAAACACAAGTCCTCAGCACAACATGGCATAGAAAAGCCTCTGCGTCAGATAGTTCCCTGTTCATAGGATATGTTCTTACGTGTCTTGGTGACTCATCAGGTGTAGTCCTGACTTCTTTCCCTGGGCCCATTGTATCTGTGAGTTCCTTAGTGGGCCATTAAGCAGTTTATTGCTGCTGCCATCCTGTCTGGTGTGTCACCCAGAAACACAGCACAAGTTGAAATACAGATATGCTTTGAATATTTATAACCTACATTACATATATGACACATACACATACATAATATCATCATACTTAGAAAATTATAACCTTTCTAATGGTACCTAACATGGCCTATCTCATATGAATTAGGGTAATTTTGACACAGTGGTGTTAAATAACATCATAAATGGTCCCCCAGTCCAGCCAGCATCACACTCTATGTCCCTCCTTCCATGAAAGTTGCCTTCCTTGTTGCTATCACTTCTCAGAGCTGTGATGGTGGACCCGACTTTCACAATTTTCCACAAAGATAGTTTCCATGCGCCTGCATCCCAAATTCTTACCAAAGGTAATCTCCCATCAATCAATCTGTTCAATTACCTGTTTTCTTCCCAAAACTATGCACATCTGCAGGGGCCCACTGATTCCACTCCCTGGATGCCTGACACGCTTTAACCTTCAACTTCCCATCAGGAAGCCCCCAGCCTGTTCGTTGCAGTAGCAGAAAGACTCATCTTTGACTCAGGCCATCTCCAGTCAGAAAATCTCTAAATGGATTTCAGGTTGCATTAAACTTTGCTATCAACTATCAGGCCTGCTTCTCCTCATTGGGGTGTGGGCCCACTCCATGAGAACCCAGGCTTTGACCACTCCTGGACATACACAGAGTGACCAAGTGGAGTTCTGTACACATCTCTGCAATGCGCTACACCTTAGTACAGGACTTGACAGTGGAGACCTCCTTTAGCGCAGCAGTTCTTCACAGGACCATTCCATCTTCATCCGTGCACTCTCCTCCAACTTACGTACTGCTAGTTAATCACCCTCAGTGGAATACAATAGGGACCATCACTTGAAGAAGAGGAGGTTACTTATCTGTAACTGGAGGTTCTTTGAGAGATGTGTGGTCCCTTTCTGTATTCCACTTCCCGCCCTCCTTCCCCTCTGCTACAGATCAGTCTGATTCACGGTAGAGAAAGAACTGAAGACACGGTTGGTCTGTCCCGTCCTTTATCACCTTGAACAAAAGCACAAGGCAAACCAGGGTGTGTGTGTGGACAAATGGACACTACTTTTAAATTCTCTGACTCTGGGCACATGGCATGCATGCGTACACCCTCAGTGGAGTACAGATAGGAACCACATATTTCAAAGAACCTCCTGTTACACGTAAGTAAACCTCCTTTTTTGGCTTAGCAGAATGAAGTCCTAGGTATGTATTAGTACAACACTATTCAAACCTTCTTTCAAGTGTCATTAAAATTGGGCCAAATCAATCTCCTTGTAACTCCACTGACTTAAATGGCTTATTATGTTCCTTTTTTCATCAAAAGCTGTAAAAGAAACAGGTGGCAAGGGTTTGGGCCTGCCCTGGGCCTTCAAGGCTTGGGTGCCCAGTTCCAGCCTCAGATGCAGGGGCTTTGGGCTTCATCCCCTGACTGCAGCCCTGGTTGGCAGTGTGTGGGCCCCTGGGGTGATGGGATTTTGGGGCTTAAGCCCCCATTCCAGTCCTGGGTGGCAGGGCTTCAGGCCCTGACCCCAACCCCAGCTCAACAAGGTTCAGGCATGGGACCTGGCCCTGTGCAACTGTAGTCAGGTTTCTGATTCAGCCTCAGCACCACTGCATGGAGCAGAAGCATGTAACTTAGCTCTGCAGGGCCCCTTGTGGCATGGGGCTCTGGGCAATTGCTCTGCTTGCCACCCCCTACTGCCAATCCCGCACTTGGGACTCCTAAAACTTGTCCTGCAAACCCCCTGAGAGTCACAATGCAGAGGCTGAAAAACACCGCTCTAGAGAAATGCTGCAATGTTTGGGTTCCAAACAATACAGAAGGATGAACATAAGTTAAAATCTTTCCATTTCCATTTTTAAAACATGGAAATATTTCTAGCAGTCTTTGGTTTCATAAACGCTATGTTTGGGGCCAAACTGGTTCAGATAATGCCCCTCCAACTTTTTCAGTTCAGCTGCATGAATGTCATAATTCAATAATTAGAGAGTTCTGCACCAATCTCCATAGACAATAACTTTCTATAAACCATTATCATTTTGTCAGTAGCTTTAAAAATAAAAGGTGACATTTTTCAAATTCGAGGGCCCAAAGTTTGGTATATAACGCCCCAGTCCTGTCAACTGTATGGGCTTCCTGTTACGTGTTTGCAAGATTGGGGCCTAAATAAGCCGAATGAATTGCAGAGAAAACGAGCACCCTTACCTGAGCTGTCCAGGCTCTGAAACTCAAACCACCTTATTTAGGTGCCTGGACACACCTTAACTTTGGACAGCCCCAACAGAAAAGGCTGGCCGCACTTTGCAGAACACTTGGCATGGCTCTGGTTTAAATTCATGGGGGAGACACTCCTCTCCAAGGCTGGGGAACAAAGGGAAACCTGTTTTCAAATCAGCCCTAGGGTCCCTGAGCTCCAGCGGGGTAGCCCTGTGAGCCTGTTCTTCCCAAAACAGCCCGAGTCCTGCGGCACCTTAAAGACTAACACATTTATTGGGGCACAAGCTTTCCTGCGCAGGCACCACTGGCCGATGCAGTTACTTACAGCTCCTCTCCCGGCTCCAGTTTCGCCTCTGTCTTTGCCCCAGCTCCCAAATCCGCAGCGGGGGGAGCGGGATCTCGGCCAGGCCAGGCCAGGCCAGGGGGAGGATCTGGAGCTCCTGGGACCTGCCCCTCTCCCTGTCCCCACCCCTTCCAGCCCGAGCCAGCGCGTGCCTTCCCCATGCGAGCCGCGAGCTGCGAGCCCCAGCAGCCGCTGGGCCCGGCGGGAGCGAGGCGGCGGCGGTTGGCCGGGCGGCTGAGGCGAGCGCGCGGCGGCGGTTGGCCGGGCGGCTGAGGCGCGGACGGCAGGCCCGGCCCGGGCCCCTCTGGCGGGCGAGGCCGAACTAAGGGAATGTATTTAGTTCACGCCAACATGGCGGCGGCCGCCAGAGCCGCGAGCCGAGCGTGGGGTCGAGGTACGTTCCCGCCTGCCTTGGCCGGGGGGCCCGGGCCGCGGCGTTTTCTCCCCCAGCTCCCCGCCGGCATGACATAAACCCGGGCCGAGCGCGGCCGGCCCCCCCCCGGCGGGAGCCTCTGCCCGGGAGGCGGGCGCGGAGCACGGTCCGAGCCGGCGCAGGGAGCGGCCCCGGCGCTGCTCTGACGGGACCGCACCGTGCCCCGGTTCAGCAAGTGCCGGCCGCTCCCAGGGGCCTTGGCGCCGGTAGCGGTGCCCCCCCCGCCAGCTGCCGCGTGCCCCCGGCTCCCCCGTTCCGCGCGCTGCTCGCGGGTCTCTGCTGCCTCGCGGCGGAGCGCTGGCCCGCGCTGGCCGGGCTCGTCCGGAGTCTGGCCCTGCAGGGGGGTCCGAACTCCGGCAAGCGGGTCCCACCACAGCTTCCTTGAGCCCGTGTGTGCGCAAACCCGCAGGTCTGGCCCAGTTCAGGGGATCACGGGAGACCAGGAATTATGTCTCTTATAGCTGGGCTTTGCAGACACAGGTTATTTATCAGGGAGCGTTTGGCTGCCTATCTTGCCTTTATGCAGTGGTGTTGGAGCCAGGTTGGATCCAGGATATTAGAGAGATGAGGTGAGTGAGGTAATGACCTTTTTGGACCAGCTTCTGTCGGTGACCTGGAGAAGAGCTGTGTAAGCTGAAAAGCTTGTCTCTCTCACCAACATAAGTTGGTTCAATAAGAGATATTACTACACTCACCTTGTCTCTTTAATATCCTGTCCTTTATTCAGTTGGTAACAAAGTAGAGTCCTCTGGTGCACTGACGATCCTCTCTGTTCCTATTGCAAGCCATGGTGGTTGAGATGCTTTCTCCATGTTTAGTTGCCTTACAAGTTGGGTGCCGCTATGTCTGATGTTTGCATCAAAAATAAGTTTCGGGTTTTAAAAAGCTAGAAACTCAAGCAGTAAGATTTTAAAAGTACAAAAATGATTTTATAAAATATAACGTCTTAACCTCTACATGCATGGAGAGTATTATTTTTAAAAGCATTCTAAAAAATTTACATAGACCCAGTGTGACTGATGAGAGCTTTCTAACTCTCAAAAAACAGATCCTCCTCACTTAACTTTCCCAGCCACTCTCCTTACCCCCAGAAAAATCCAGGGTCAGCCGATTTGGTTATGAGAAAGGACAGAGGTGGTCTCTCAGATTGTCAGGAAACATGCTATGTAGGATGAGATGTGGAGATCACTCACTTACATAGAGTTGGTCTCCCAAATATTAGAATCTAACTTGGACAAATGAGATGAGACATGGAGTGCAGCAGGTCAGCTGTGGAGATGGTGAGATGACACAGAAAGGATGAGCTGGACATGTAGAACTTCATAGATTTTAAATCCAGAAGAGTCCATTAGATAGTCTAGTCTGATCTCTTGTATAAAGCAGGCCATAGACTTTCTTCCAGTTACTCCCATAATGAGCCCAATAGTTTGTGTTTGACTAAAAACTAAAGTTAATTTGAGTCGTTTTTTAGCATTTAACCATAAATCTGCCTGTTTGTTACAAAGCTGGAATTTGAATCCCCCATGCTTCTCTCAGCTTTGACTAAAAAAGGCTTAATATAGAAATTGTTAGTAATTAATGAGGACTAGGCCCTTTGGTTTTGAAACAGAACACTACACGTCTCTGTGATTCTCTTTTTTTCCCCCCATGTCTGTGTAAGTGAATGGGGAGTATGGTAGGATGTTGATTCAAGTGATACTACTTTTAAAGATAAATGTTTAAATAAAAATACCTGATTAAAGTAACTTGAGACACACAACCGAAAAAGCAAGATAATTCTTTGCTGAGAATGTAACTCAATATAATTGTAATCTCCCTGTTTGCTCATTAAAGCCTATTGTAAAAGTGAGTAACTGATCTTGTATTCCCACTCACTGCAAATGCCTAGCCAAAACATGGGACCGTTGAAAGGTCTTTAGTCAAAATTCCTCTGCTTCCCTATGTCTGTCTTTAATCTGAACCTGGTTATTTTCATGTTTTATTTAGATAGCGTGGTCTCTGTCTCTCTTTTCCTCCTCACACCTTATTTATCACTGGGGCTCTGTGAAAAATAGCAAGCACAACGATACATAGCAGGGCACTCTTTATTTTTGCTTTAAAAGTACAGTAGAACCTCAGCGCTACGAACACCTCAGGAATGGAAGTTGTTCGTAACTCTGAAACATTTGTAACTCTGAACAAAATGTTATGGTTCTTTCAAAAGTTTCTAACAATATTGACTTAATACAGCTTTGAAACTTTACTATGTAGAAGAAAAATGCTGCTTTTATCCATCTTAATTTAAAGGAAACAAGCACAGAAACCGTTTCCTTCCCTTGTCAAATCTTTTTTTAAACTTTCCCTTTATTTTTTAGAAGTTTACGTTTAACACAGCACTGTACTGTATTTGCTTTTTTTGGTGTCTGCTGCCACCAGATTTCATACTTCCAGTTACAAATGAGGTGTGTGTTTGACTGGTCAGTTAGTAACTTTGGTGTTCCTAACTCAGAGGTTCTATTGTACATATATAGATATTTCCTTAAATGTTGATTTAGCTTTACATAATATGCTCAGACATTCCAATAGTTTTTAAAGGAAGAATGCAATAATTGAGCAGGAATATGATTTAAGATAAAGTTGTGTGTCAGCATACTCAAGTTATTTTATTGGATACATGTGAGTGGGGCAGAGGTAATGTGTATTTTTAGATCTAAAGGCTATTTAGAATATCGTGAATTAGAAATACAGCAAATACACAATTCTTTAGAGATAAAGGTCTAGCTGGATTATTTGGTCATGTGAGTGGTAGCTGACAAATATAACAATAGTTGTATTCTGGTTGATTTACAAGGTTTTTATCTCATTGAAGAATAATGTGAATCCTGGGCATTCATTTTTAGCTACGAAAACAGAATTTGCAGCTATCTAGCATATTCAGAATATGGGGTTTCCGGCACTCTGGAGCCTGGTTCAGTAACTTTTTAATTATACTTTTACATCACAATATTTTTAAGAGAAAAAAAATAACTCATTGAAAAACTAAAATGACTGTTTAGAAATAACTTTAGATGCTGAAAAGTTGTGAATAATTTTTACCATTCCAAATCAGTTTTCCAGAGATTTTAAAGATGCTTTCCTATAAAGTAAATGTACTGTAGGTTGTACTTAGAATGTGCAATCTTTTTATACAGTCTTGTAAGTGGGGGACCCTGTTATATTCTCCAGTGCAGTGTAAGCAATGATAAACATGGAATAACTTGATACAGTTGTGATGAGGTAACTTAATATGGCAACATTTTAAAGAGATGTTTCTGCGCTTGCATCCACTATGGAAGTAATTGTGTTTGCATATCTGAGGGCAGAAATGGCCTCAACATTCCCCTAGCTCTGGGGGATAAAAGGTTTATGGTAGTTTGAAAGTTAAATGAAAAAAACCTGTGTTAACATAACATTAAACACAAACAGTTAAAGTCACAAAAAAGTCAGGATATGCAAAATAAACTTCCACTAACAATGTTGCACATCCTGTATATTCTATAGTATACCCTTTATGAAACAGAAATATATATAAACCACACATTTAACCGGTGAAACGAGTTATACATATTTACAATGCAGCTGAAACCTTCATTTTTGCATTATAGAGTACAGTGTTTACTGTACTATACAACCTTTATAAATCTAATAAATTAAGATTTTCAGAGAAGGAAAAAAATCCTTCAGGCAGTAAGTATTTAAATCACATCAATTCCATAAATCATAACCTTTTAAACCATTATTGGTATGTAGGGTGTCTAAGTGCTTAAACCACTAATAACCCACATTAACAAGTGTAGTCCTCTTATCCATCTCTACCTTTGGGACATAGTCTAACTGAGGCTAGAGCTATGGAGTGATGGGAAGAAGTTAGTGGAAATAGCGAGAGATATGGCTGTCTTGAGTGAAGTTTAAGAACTGTGGTTGAATTGGCCCTGAACTGATTCTATGGAATTGCTGGTTCAGTCTGTTGCAGGGTCAAGCTAGGAATAATTCAGGGCTCAAATACATTAAACTACATCACAGCAAATGTTTAAAATACCTGAAATTCAGAGGTTGATTTTTAAATGTTTTTTTTTTTAAATCCATATAACATTTCTATACGGATGGGTGTATTTGAATGTTTTGTAAATGTAGTGCTCATGAAAGGTTCTGGCAGCTGGCGTGACAGCTTTGGTGGCTGAAGTAATCTGTCCACAGAATAGTTGTAATATTGCAGTTTCACTACCTGATCCTTCCAAAATCATGATTGACTTTAAAATAATGAGATTTTTTTTTAAATGGTTCTCTTTCTTTGCCTCCTGGTTTTTGAGCCTTTCAGGCACACTCAGGTCATGTTTTCCAGCTTTTCTGTGCAACGAGTGCTAAATACTTACTTTTTTTTTTATTAAACCCATGATTCTCCTTAAATCACTTGGCTCCAGGAGATGGGGCTTGAAAAGAAATGCTAACTATCATGAGATCACCAGGCACATTTAAAGAGGTATTGGGGGAATCCAGCATATGTCAAACCCAATCCTCTGCCTGGTAATAAACTAACAATACATTTTAACCTTCTTTCCAGTCATGAAAAGCAGCAGCTGCAGTCAGGAAAGAGTTCAAATACAATGGAGATGTCAGTCAACAGCAGCAGCAGCCGCCACACAAACAAAAAGCACAAAGCCTCAGATTCAGCCTGAGAAGAGGTAAGGACTTATTCACAGGCCTCATTGTGCGGACAGCAACTGATGCGTGTCCTGCTTATAATTGTTCTCTTCTCTCTCCAGAGTAGTATTGCTTTACAGGGCTCTAATTTTAAAACATTACAAGCATCTCACTGTTTCCTTGTGCTTCTCTCACCTGTCCATCTGTATCCATCTGTTGTCTCTTGTCTCATATTTAGATAATTCCTTCCCCAAGTTTTGTATGTTTTTGTTCTGTGTTTTGTACAGTGCCTAGCACAATGGCGTTCTTATGACTAGGGCTTCTAGGCACTACTGCAATATAAATCATAACAAATATTTACCCTTATGTCCTTTTATATCTTTTGCAGTGTTTGAGATGGAGGGGAGAAAGGAGCAAGGAAATAAACAGTGATAAACAAAATATTTTTGAAGCCGTGTATGGGATTTAGGCCCATATCTTTCATTTGAAAGTTAGTGTCTGAATCCCTGAGGCTGCTTTGAAAATCTCAACCAGCAATCCTTACCTGAAGCTTAACTATTTGTATTTTAAGAATCTAATGTATAGTGCAGTGAGACAGCAGTTTAATAATGCAGTTAGTGCATAATTTGAGACACCATTTAGTACACTTTTGTCAATAATAATAATTAGTGCCTTTCATCCAAGGATCTCAAAGCACTTTGCAAACAAACATGCCTGTGAGGTGTTTGTGGATATGGAAACTGAGGCAGAAAGGGGAAGAGGGTCTGTGTCAGAGCTGGAATAGAAATTTGAGAGTGCCTCTGCACATCTCAGACTGTATAAAGGATCAAAATCGTATGGGCCTCAGACCCTGTACAAAATCAAGTGCTCAGACTTCCCTTCTAAACCTGTTAGTTATCACAATGGGCTTGATTCCGTTGCATTTGATACAGGATCCTTAATGTACTGCATGCCAGTGGAAGATAGGAATAGCAGTGTGGAGCTCTAGCACTCCCCTTTCCTATCGCTGTAAGCCCGAGCATGGTGTGCAGCAGGTGCTGAGCATACAGGCAGAACACTTGCTTCAGCAAGGCATTCCCTTCTGATAAGGGAATTCTCTGCTGGCTATTTGCCCCCAGTTTTTGGTCTGTCTGTGCCCTCTGAGTGACAGAACGGCCAGGGCTGGATCTGAGTCAAGAATGCAGTTTGTTCAAAAACCTGGATTGATGCTTCCATGCATGGACTGGCTCTTTATATAGAGATTTCAGAAAGTAGCTAGAGATGGAGAAGACATACAGGGCAAGGGCATCTTATCTAGCTCCAAGCCTTGCCAGGACAAGATTGTTCTCTACAGTGTAATACATTTTCTGAGGAGCCTAAAATGTGTAGCTGGCATTGGGCAAAGTTATGGAGACCACAGTATTCATTTAATTATTAAAGGATGGATACTGGAAAGTTACTTCAGCTGTGGGATACAAAATACTTGACTTAAAAAGGCTACATGTAGGTGTGTGTTTGCTGACCACTATACATATGTAGATAGAGCTTGCTGATTTGGTGCATAGTGTTTTATCAAGTGTTTTAGGGCCAGATTCTTATAACCTTATTCTTGTTGAGTGGAAACTTACACTTTGAGCAGCCCCATTGATCATACGATGGAGAAAGGTACTGCTAAATGTGCATAAGGATATCAAAATTTGCCTCTCGATGATTTGTTTTTGAACGTAAGCCTCATTTTGCACAGTACAACGAGAGCAGGGGGTCATGCTGATTAGCGTATTGTTATAAAAGATGGCAGGTGATTATGGGGTGAAATAGAAAAAGTTTTCAAACTATTTTTTTTCTTCTAATAGGAAAACTAAAACTGGAATCTTGATGTTAAACATGGGAGGCCCAGAAACACTGGAAGATGTCCACGATTTCCTACTTAGGCTTTTCCTAGACAAGGACCTGATGACACTTCCGGTGCAAAAGTAAGAAACACTTTGCTATTTGGATTCCCATGGAGGGTTAGTTTGTTAGTATTGATGTAACCTGTATATTTGGATATCAGAAAATCCTTCTGGTTGTCTGCGCTGCTGTGTAGGCCACCAATTCTGTTCTGACTGTCTCCTGTGTGCCTGTAACGGGAAATTAGACTGCAGTCCTCCAGAAACTAAGAGCTACAGGATGAGGTCTCTGACCTGTGATCACAACTCTGTTCACTGCCAGCTGGCAAATGTATTCTAGTGAATTGGATTAAATGGTATTATAAAACAATACCAAACAAGTAATGCATGGAATGAGACTCAACATGAGTATCTTGCCATGTTTTGGGGTTTGGTGGTAGGCTGGGCTTTTTTCCTTTTTCTTTTTTTTTTTTTAAGATGGTGGATGGAAGGTCATGGGGGCTATATTACTAACTCATCCTGCTTTTGAACATTTCAGTAAGCTGGCACCTTTTATCGCCAAACGTCGCACACCGAAAATCCAAGAACAATATAGCAGAATTGGAGGAGGGTCACCAATTAAAAAGTGGACTGTAACGCAGGGAGAAGGCATGGTGAAACTGCTGGATGAAATGTCACCTCACACTGGTACTTATACCCTTTCATTGTTTAGGAGACTGTTCTGTTTGTTGTATGGGAAGTGTGTGTATGTGTGCGGTGGAGACTGGGCCATGGCTGGTCAGGTCTAGTGGGCAGGGCAAGAGCTGGGGAAGTGGATCTAAACCAAGGCTCAGGGTCAGAATCTGAAACCATTAGCCACACTAGGAATAAGAGTCAGAACTAGGAACTAATACACACCAAAGATCAGAGCTGGGACTGGGAGCCAGGGTCAGGGTGAGGAAGCTGGAATTAGGAGCAAGGTGAGGTAGCAGGGACTGAGCAGGAGAAAGGTGGGAAACAAGGCAGGAATGGGTCTAGGAGCAAGGCAAGGCGTTGCGGTTGTCAGGAGGATCACACTTGGGGGCACGAATGCATGAGCAGCCTGAGAGCTGCTGCTGTGGTGCTTAAAAGGCAGCCAGCTGCCCTTCCTGACCAATCAGGTGATGGAATCAATCAGGTGACTGCTGCATGTGTACTTCTTGTGTTGGCAGGTGACCGATTCTGCTGCAGGCCCTGATCTCTGACGGTGTGGGTGTGGTTTTTTTTCCCTCCTCGGTCCTGTTTCATACACAAAGATAAGACCCCTGACCAGGGCCCAAGCATAAATTTTTTCAGGCCTGGTACAAACCTGTAACACAGACACCCTCCCATACACATACCCATGAGGGTTACAGCCTGGGCTAGGGCCTCTGGGCCCCGGCAAAGTGTACCCTTTTTCTCCTCATGTGGGGGTCCTGCCCCTGACAAAGTCCTCATGCTTTCCAAGTTAGACAGATGCAACGGATGGAACATTTATTGTAAGTGTGTGAGATTAAGATCATGACTCCATCTAGTGGTTTCTTTGAGCAGCTATAACTTCTTCCCAGAGTCTCAAAGCTACGATTGTTTACAGTCTGGATCCTTTAAACAGTTCCTGAATCTAACTGTCAAGTCATGGATAGAAGGCTTAACACAAACTAGGCCTGATCTTATTAGTCATTAGAAGAAGGGGGAGGCACGGAAAAATGCTGTTTCACAGTTTAACTGTGCAGTACTAAGCAAGAGGACTGCTGTCAGCTCCACCCCAGGACACGAGGGATCCTCCCTTGAAGCTAGTGTGATAGATAAGGCCTAACGGTCTGGTGTGGCTGGCCTCTACTAGATACAGTGCATACAGCCTCCTTCAGCTAGGATAACATTTGAAAACAGGATAAATGTGTTATTCCATGTAAATGTCTGTCTCCCCCCAAATCCTTGGGGCTCTCTCAGCCAAGCCACTCAGCTTTATTAGGGGAAATCCATATAAAGGAGGGGTGTTTCTTGTTCTGATCAACTCTCACTAAGGCCTCGTCCACACACAAAGGAGCACAAGTTTTATTATCATTGGTTTCTCAGCCAGTCCTAACCTCTGTGTTTAATACTCTCAAATCCTCACCGACTTTAAGCTAAATTGAGACAAGTCACATTTAAATCATTTTAAGAGTGTTGATGCAGGAGTATGCTCCAGTGTCACGGGGTGCCACTCGTTTCTAGCTGGCCCCATCCTCCTGGCTGCTCTGGGGATTAGCACATGAGGTCAACATCCCCTCCTGCCATTGCATGCTGTCTGTGTGTCTCTGTCTGGTCTGCAGCCCCTCTCTCATTCCCAGAACCATAGCACCCTCCTTGTGACTTGGCCCTCAGAGCGGGTCACTCCGTGTTTCTCCTCTTCTGGGGTACTGTCCTTCAAACTGTCTGTCACTCCCACAGTGACCCAGGCAGTCTTTCAGTGCCTAAAGTGTCCCTTCCACCCATAGGCATAACCCTGCCCTGCTCAGGCGTCTGGCCTCCTTAACCTGGGGCCTCTCTTCTTGCCCCAGCCTCTCTGGCCCCTGCTCAGCTCCTGAAAGATCTTGAGCAAATAGTGCTGTTCTTCAGCTAACCACCTCATATTGTTCTGCAGGTATCTCTGCGTCCCCGTCCGCCCCACCGCTGCCGCTGGTTCTCTAGAATCTGTCTCATCAGAATCTGTTTCTCCACCACCCTCTTTGTTGCTCATCAGCCCCCTTTGCTGGGAGCAGACCCTCTGTGGTCCACACATGGCGACTCCATTGTCCCTTTGCCTCAAGCATCTCTACTCTAGCCTTTCCTACTCCCTTTGTGTCATAGGCAATTGTCTTAAATGGTTTCTCAGTCTCGCCCACTCCCCTCCTGTCAGGGTGACCGGCATAGTGCCCATTCTCCACCAGTTGTCATGGGGTCCACGCACCACAAGCAGTATCTCCTGCTGGCCAACTTGGGAATTAGCTCTGTTAGCCTTATGCGCCAACTCGGGTGATGTCTTCCCCCATCTTGTCTCACTGTGCTGCCCTACTCACTTCCAGATCAGCAGCTTTCTCTTCATGGCTTGGCCTTCTGGCCAGGACACTGAAGTCCTCCTTTTCCAGGGAATTCAGTCTTTCTAGACCTGCTGTCTGTCTGGCATCTCCAATGCCCTTGGTCATTCCCCAGTGGCTGGTAGGGGAACCCAGACCTGCCCAATACACTGGGTTCCAGCCCAGGGACACTGTAACAGGCAGCTAAAGTCCTGTCTCTTGCTGCTGTTCCCCTGGGCTTCTTCCTGCATATATAGTTTCCCTCCTGGGTTTGCCAGCCTCCACTCGGGGAGTGACTGTAGGCTACTGCCTTGCAGTAGCCCTCTTTGCTGTAGCCAGCTACCTGTTTTTAATGGTCCTACCTATTCCTGCATAGGCAGGCCTGTCCTTAATTAGCTGCCTCTAGCCTAATTAGCTGATTGGGCCCACCTGGCCTAATCCATCTCTTACAGAGCAAGCCTGGGGAGTCCACCTCATCACTACCAGTTTAACTGAATTGGTTGAAAATCCGATTTGAGTTAAACTGGTGCAAGCTTAGATTATGTCAAGACCTCTTCATGTTAATTTCATGCTGGTCACATTGAGCGGCAGTTAGAAATTTGAAACCTGTGAATCTCTCCTGGCTTTTTGTGAGGATAATAGAATTATGCACATGAGGTGCTTTAAGCCAAGGATCTTTTCTACGTGAACTTTATGCTATGATTGGAATAAGTTTGTCTGGCAGTATGGGAAACCAATATCTCTCTCTGTGAACATAGAAGAGGTTCAGCAGTGGTAGGCTTTCTTGGTGCCCCTCACCTCTTGCGGGAATGCCCTGAGAAGACACAGTAGTTCTGCCTGGGCCCATTGTCAGTGGGGACCAAGTATAGTCAGCAGTATGGTTGTCAACGGTTGTCTGCAGGATTGATTCCTTGTTAGTTCCTTGTCATCTCTAGTCATACCCATTTTATAGTAGTCTAAAAGCAGTGACGATCTGATGGTTGCTCTGTTTGAAATGAGCTAGAGAGCTCACCTTAGTTCTAAATGGGTCAGTTTCTGCAGCACATTTTGCTCCCTTTGGACAGTCAGCAGACAGGCTAAGCACTAATCCAGTGGGGAAGTTTGCTCTGGTTTCCATAGAGTACCTTTCCTATGGATTAATGCCAAGAGTCCTTTTCCAATCCTTTTAACCGGGTATCACAAGCACTAAAAGTTACTGGGAAAACTGCAAAAGCAAGAAAAACAAAGTCTGTGTTTTTGGTCCATGAGGAGAGCATCTGTTCATAACTTAACTGTGACTTGATTCTACAAACACTAGTTTTCTCCCCATTTCCTTAGCATTGGAATCAGTTGCTGAATCAGTTGGCATGTCATGGAACCCACATCTGTGTCTGAAAATATACACATGCTTTTGACTCCAAATTATTTGTAATTCTTTGTATTTTAGGACCCATTTAAAATTTGGGTAGCTAAGGTTAGATATGAAAAATTGTAAAGAATTTAGAACTGGGAAGTGAAAAGTTGCAATCTTTAAAGATAATCATGCCAAAGTCACAATGGTCTCTAGTTTCTTACACACACCACTGGCTTAGGAGTTTGTTTTATTTGGGTTGTATTTAGCCCTTTCTTTCAGACATTGCAATGTGGTTCCATTGCAACTGGAATCCTTGCAAGTGTAGGCAAAAATAAAGTTGGTCCAAAGCTTGGGCTCAGAAATTACACTCTGCTGTAGCAGCAAACGCAGTAGTTTATTTTTTTATAAAGGTAGTTTCTAAATGGGTCAGGTTTGCAACAGATCCTGAAGCTGATGGTTTTAGGGAGCTTTATCTATTCTTCCCAGAGTGTATCACACCCCACTTACTTTACAATGTGGTCACCCAAATGAAAACCACCCTGTCTTTATCTATTTGTGCAGCTTTTGCATCTGACTTGTTATCCATTATTTAGAGATGTTCTTTACTGCCTAGACAGTAGCTGCAATTTTAGAAGTAGGGCGGGCTAACAATTTGTTGTTAAAGGTGACCTTGGAGGATTTAGTAGACCAAATACACCACTGCATTGCCCCAAAATAACTTGAGAAGCCAAGTGCACCTTCAGCAACAGCTGTAACATTTCTGGAGTGCTTTTTAGAGTTCTGAAATTATCTGCACTTAAAAAGTTTTACTAGCATAACTCTGTTGCTGAGAGGTGTGGTATTTACTGATACAGTTATGCTGGTAAAAGCCCAAGTATACATGCAGCTTTAGCAGTATATCTTATTTCACTTTGCCAAACTGGAATAAGCTATACCAGAATAAGCACTTTTATACAGGTACAACTCGGGGGGGAATGACACTTTAACTATGCCAGTGTAGTTAAAGTGGCAACATTTTTTAAGTGTAGACAAGACTTTAACTTAATCTGAGTCTTCCTGATGATGTGCATATAAATTTATGATAAAATAAAGCAATTTTTAAAAGCAGTATACATATTTTGGGGTGTTTTAAACCACCTAAACTTTCAAATGTAACTAGCAATTTTGGGTGCCAAAATTGAAACACCCTAAAATCTTTGGATGATACCATACAGCAGTCTGATTTTTCAGAGGGTGGATGCTCAGCAGTTTCTTAAAATCAGGCCCTTTTAAGGCACTTCAGGTTTAGGACCCAGAAAAATAAAGGCAACCCACAATCATTACACACTTGGAAAATTTAGTCTTTTGCATTCTTGAGGTCTGTTGCTTCCTTAAGATGTGGACCGCCAGATATGCAGGGACAGGAGTAATTTTACATATGCAGGCAATCCCGATGAATATAATTAGATTAATTAATGTATGTAAAGGTACTCATACACGTGTTTGCAACACCAGGGCCTTGATTGGTCAGAATAATGCTGGCTCTTTTACCAGAGCTAAAATATCTTTGCTTGGCATATGAATTGTTAGTACAGAAGACAGCTGGTCTCTATATCCAATAAGAAATGTATATTCCTTTATCTCCTGTTTGTCTGTGCTGTTTTTCCCAATTCATCTATGACTTTTCCCAAATCTTTTAGTTTCTGTTCCGTTAAAATTTATTCTGCTTGGTGATAGAGCTAACTCTGTCTTAACAAGAGTTTGAGTCCTTGCCATAGAGTTGGGTTTGGCAACATCCTTTCCATTGTTGTTTTGATTACAATTGTTTTGGGTTGGGTTACCAAAGTTACAATCTGGTCTTCAAAGGGCAACACTTTGCGTTTTTGTATTCTCCAGCTTTCATCGGTAAGGTATCAGCATACAGTCTGTTGTAGGAGCAGAAATGTGGATTATTGAAAAGCATCTCTAGTCTCTGCGTAAGGATTCTGGAGATGTAGCTTAGAAATTGTAATTAATAATTTTGTGGCGGACGCAACTATATTGGGATTGGTCTCTGTTCTTTAAATTTATCCTGATTTTGGTGAATAGCCTTGGTTGGCCCCAGTTCTCCCCAGAAGCAGCAGAGTTCAGGTAGGAGCAGCAGCAGCTCAGGACCAGACCTCATTAACTCTTTAAACGCATAAAGGAAGACTTGACTACCCCTGGGGAAGAGAGTATTGCTTTAACCTAGGGATGGGCACAGTGGGAATCATGGGAACTGCTTGTGTTATTTTGATTGTACTATGTTTTATCTTTTGATCATAGGCAGTGGGGACGGGGATGTGCACACGTGTATATATTCTTATTTACTATTTATATTGTGGTAGCCCCTAGGAATCACAAGACCCAGCTGTGCTAGGTGCTGTACATACAAAGACCAAAAAGGATGGTCCTGGTCCCAAAGAGCTTACAATCTAAGTAAATAACACACACCCTGATCCTGCTGGCTTTTTGTTCTTCCAACAGCAAGCAGGGATCCTTAAGAAAATGACAACTTGTAAAAGAATGTAAAGAATTGCCAGCTTTTTTTATTTTTAATGAAGAATGTGCACTTTTACACAGTACAGTCCAGTATACTTCAATATCAGGAGGTCTATTGATAGTGGCTCGTACAACAGAGCACTGGAAATGACTGCCAGAAGCTGGGACTGGACGGCTGGAGATGGCTTAAATTGCCCTCTTCTGTTCATTTCCTGTGAAGCATCTTTGGCCACTGTCGGAAGACAGGACACTGGGCTAGATGGACCATGGGTCTGACCCAGTATGGTCATTCTTATGAAATGGATTCCTGTGTTATGGCTTGTGGCTGTTTGGTATACTTAGCCAAAGTGCTCACATTCCATACCCCATCGTTTGGAATACAAGAACTCTATTCCTACTGAGCTAACTGGTCTTAGGAAGTGCACTGTTTTAGGAGTCTTGTATTTTAAAGTGATGTTGTTCACCCTGGCATGGGCAGGGTTGGTCATTTCCTTTTAACTTAGTTGAACATGCTTTCTTAATACTGCTCTATTGTAATGTAACAGGCCATTGTACTCCATCTCATGTTGGCCTGTAGAATATATTTGCATAAGCTCCACATTTGGAAGGGAGGGAAAATTTTACAGCTTAATTCTGCTATTGTCAGGTCTAGGATTTTCAGCAACTAAAATATACATACTTCCAAAAAACTGATTCACAGCTCAAGGTAGCACTCTAGCACACAAATGATACAATTATTTCTCCACAGCCTAACTTATCACAGCTCCCCCCAAACCAGGGAGAGGTTGTCAGCATCTTGTAAACACCATGATTGTCATTTTGGCTGTTGTTTGGTCAGGGGGAGTGTATTCCTGAGGACTCCTGGCTGCAGCTGGTCAGAAAAAATAAGAGAGTTTGTAGAATAAGTGATCAGCTGCTATTTCTTTTTCTCTGTTTCTGCTGGCAGCACCTCACAAATACTATATTGGGTTTCGGTATGTCCATCCTCTTACAGAAGAAGCAATTGAAGAGATGGAGAAAGATGGTGTTGAAAGGGCTATTGCATTCACACAGTATCCGCAATACAGCTGTTCTACCACAGGTGAGTGTGACTGTGAAAGTGTAGTAAAAGGGGAAGATAAACAGCATCCAGACAAATATATCCAAACCGCTAAGAGTCCAAGAACAGGAGGCTTATGGTAGCATGTAGGAACTTTTGGGGTGTGAATGAAAACACAGCCTACCTCCCTCAAACCACCTTTCTGGTCAGCCTGCTTTAGGTTTCCCAGTTATAAGTAGAAACCTGTTCTGTAACAAAAAGGAATTTTAAACTCCTAGGCCTTGTTAGACCTCCATGCCACACAACACGTTCAACAGGGGCTATACCAACTTTACAGATAGGTAAACTGACACACAGCACGATAAAGGGCACTTTCCCGAAGTTACACAAGTGAATGGCATGGTCAGAAATGGAACCCAGGAGTCCTGACTCACAGTCACCTTCTCTAACCATTAGCCCCGCTGTCCGTGCAAACAAGATCTGAAACCTACATAACAGGAGTGTGCGCATGTTACATTCCCCTCTCCTGGCCTATGACAGGTGATAATGTTTTCTGTACATTTCAGTTTAAAGCAGGGACCCATCCTCCTTTTGGGGGTTTTTTGTAGCATGCATTGGTGCTTAGTGTAATACTCCCTTAACAACTCCTGAAAATAACAACTTTGCTGTAGTTGAGGATTAACTTGGCGAGAAGAAAAGGCCTATTTATTATATAGACTTCATGAGATAAGTACTTTTTCTCCGCTTATGCTCAGTTCTGATTTGCAGCATTATATATCCTTAAAATATTGAACTGGCTGGTTGTAAAATCTTTTTTGTCTGGCAGGCAGCCATATTTCTGGTGAATTAATAGGTAAAGCTGCTGCTAATCTTCTAATTTTGTGCATTTCAGGAAGCAGCCTCAATGCCATTTATCGCTACTATCATAAAAAGGGAGAGAAGCCAAAGATGAAGTGGAGCATCATTGACAGGTGGCCTACACATCCCCTTCTCGTTCAGGTATGGAGTTTGTATGTCAGAAAAACTATCCTTTTACTTGTAAATCGAGCAGATTGGACGTGGAGTTACTGAGGGTCCGTCTACGCAGCAGCAGAAGACCCACAGCAGTGAGTCTCAGAGTCTGGGTCAGTTTGAGCTTGGGCAGTGGGGCTAAAAATAGCTGTGGAGACACTCTGGCTGGGGCTGGAGCCCAGATGCTGGAACCTGGCGAGGGGGGCGGGTCTCGGAGTCCAGGCTCCAGCCCAAGCTTGAGCATCTATGCTGCTTTTTTAGCCCTGCAGCACAAGAGAGATAACTGTGGAACTCCTGTTGTCATAAGGGGTTAGTCACAATAGTCACAAGACTATTGGTGGAGTCACTTTTCAGACTGCAACCAGAGCACTTTAAGGATTTTGGTTGTACAGTTGGGGCATGGCATAGCATCTGCTAATATGCAGTGTAAAATATATGAATTTACAGATGTAAAAACTCTGTCTCCAAAAATTTCTGGTACTTGATTCTTGGTGGATTAAGATGGAGAAACACAATTTCAAGCAACTTCTTTTCATTTTCTTGGAAGCCAGCTGGCAATATATTCTGATAAAGAAATTACATATGCCAGGTTGGGTTTTCCCTCTGGAAATACTTGATGCCTATGAGGCAAACTGCAGGCTTCCTTTGTCACTATCTTAAAGGGACACAAACATGTTCCTACATTTAGACTCATAGACTCATAGGTCAGAAGGGACCAATATGATCATCTAGTCTGACCTCCCGCACAAGGCAGGCCACAAAACCCTACCCATACACATTTATAACAACCCCGAACCCATGACTGAGTTATTGAAATCCTCAAAAGTGAGATTTGAAGACCTCAAGCTGCAGGGAATCCACCAGCAAGCGACTCATGCCCCATGCTGCAGGGGAAGGCGAAAAACCTCCGTGGCCCCTGCCAATCCGCCCCGGAGGAAAATTCCTTCCCGACCCCAAATATGGCGATCAGCTAAACCCTGAGCATGTGGGCAAGACTCACCAGCCAGCACCCAAAAAGGAATTCTCTGCAGTAACTCAGTTCCCATCCCATCCAGCATTCCCACAGACCATTGAGCAGACTTATCTGCCGATAATCCAAAATCAATCGCTCAAATTAAACTATCCCATCATAACATCCCCTCCATAAACTTATCAAGCTTAGTCTTAAAGCCAGATAAGTCATTTGCCCCCACTACTTCCCTCGGAAGGCTATTCCAGAACTTCACTCCCCTAATGGTTAGAAACCTTCGTCTAATTTCTAGTCTAAATTTCCTAATATCCAATTTGTACCCATTCGTCCTCGTGCCTATATTAGTACTAAACTTAAACAATTCCTCTCCCTCCCTAACGTTAATCCCCCTGATATATTTATATAGAGCAAGCATATCCCCCCGGAGCCTTCTTTTGGCCAGGCTAAACAAGCCAAGCTCTTTGAGTCTCCTCAAAGATTGTAGCAAGCTTTTTAAAAACCTCAGAACAAAAGGAATATTTCAATTTTATGTTGTATTTCATGATATAAAAATGTATCCTATGTGTTAGGCTTGAAATGACAGGGGCCAGTGTTAGTTCAGGATTAATATGTGGAAGCTTGCATTGCATCCATATTCCTCCATGGAATCTGTGCTGTTAATGTCACACTGAGATCCATAGATTAAGGAGTTCACTTTTCCTCCCACTGAAGTCTGCAGTAGATTTCTCATTGTCCTCAGTGGAAACAGAATCAGGACTCCCTTTAAAAAAAAAAAAAAAAAAAAAAGGCGAGGGAGAGGGGAAAACCAGTAATGTACTTGACTGACAGAGGAGCCTTTTTTTAGTGAAAAGAGGTGGAGTGCTTGTACCAGGCTTTTAATAATAGCACTGATGTGGTTTAGTATTATTGTTCTAAAGCCCTTGTCTGGCATCAGAGAGGTGGGTAGTGCTGGCCACAACAGTAGCTGTGGCAGAAACACTTAGCAGCAGACGCATTCTGCTCCTTCCTTCCCAGGGAAGATGTTAGTGGTTGCTTTTGCTGAAGAGAGAGACAGAGCATGAAATGCCGGGGGAGCATGAAAAGCAGAGTTGGGAGCTTTTCTTCCTCTTCTGCCTTTGGCTTTTGCACTTTCACACTGGTCTTGGACGGAACAGAGTACAAGTGACTGAGGGAGACCAAGATAAAACAGTAGTTCTTGGCATTGCACATGCCGTTCACTTTTTTCACTGAGCTGTCTCAGCAGAGTTTAGGAACCTGCTGCGTGATCAAACAATCTACCAAATGCTGCTCTCCATTAGATGGATTGCACACAAATACAGCTGTGTTTTGTAAGCTAACCAACATGCATTTCTTCATGCCCAAGGGAGCCTATAAGTGAAGGGCTGGCTCAGCCTCTGATTGTATCATTGCAACAGAAATTAAAGTTTAATTTTTTAAATGTTTTTCTGCTGTGTGTGGTGTTGTTGCAATGTATCTGGTAGGTTTTCAGGCCCTGTTTAGCTGAAACCATCTGTCTCCCTATGTTCTGTCCTATCAGTTGAGCTCAGATGAACTCATTTTGTCAACCCACAGGTTTAAATGTCGGGCAGGGGGCAGAGCATTCTGAAAGAGTGGAACCTGATCTCCCCATAGGTCCAACAGAGCCCAAGTTTATTATCATTGAGAGCATGCATTTTACACAGCAGGTTTCTGTCTGAGAGAGCAGTTTGACTAGGGGTGCGTGGAGAGGTTAATTCAGTTTGCTCTAATATATTAACTTGTATTTGCACCTGAAGTCCAGGTAGCTGATGCAGAGCTCCTTTGGAGTCTATCAGTGAACTTCAACGGGTTTTGGTTTAGGCGCTATAATTTGTTGTTTACTGAACATTTTATTGTACACACTATTGATCAGACTCCCACAGGCATGCTACTAAAAAAAAGCCTCTGCTGTCTCATTGGAAGTTCTTATGGTGAGCTAAAGCAAAGAAGATGGGTGCCCAGCCAATTTTCAGCAGATGGGTGCATCTTCTGTTACCAATCTTTTCTTTTTTGCCTCTCTCTGACAGTGCTTTGCAGACCACATACAGAAAGAACTGGATCTGTTTCCACCTGAGAAAAGGAAAGATGTTGTCATTCTTTTCTCAGCTCACTCGCTCCCAATGTCTGTAAGTAACATGAAGTCATTTCTGAAGTTGTTAATCCTCAGTCATGGGGCGGGAGGGGGTGAGGCGTGTGTTGTGTTAATGATCTGATGTGTCCTATCTCCAGCAGAGCAGAGTGTTTTGAATAGCCTGCAGTTTGTAGGCCATCAGGGTTAGGCCAGCCAAGGAACAAAACCTACTTCTTTGCCCATCGCTGCAACATGATGGCAATGGGGGGAAAAACCTAATGATGTTTTCTCACCTTTAAAAAAAATTTACTCTCCCTGAAGCAATGAGAGTGTAGAATCTTTGCACGCTTGGAATAGACCATCTAGAGCGAGAGGTTTTAACACAGCGAGCTGACAGTAACTGACAACTTCTATGTAGTGGTTTCAATTCATTTTGAAAAAAATGCAATGGCATTGTACCACACAAATGGAGCTGCAGAATCCATCTTCATTTTTGCGAAGAGGAACTATTAGCTCATGTGGCAAGGGCCAATTTTATAATAAATTCCTTTGTAAAGCTGTCTTGTTCTATAGGCGCACATTTAAAATGCCTTCAGTGCTAATGGTTCATAGTTTCATAGTACAGCCAAACTGTGTGTCATGGTTCACCTTTTAATAACGTCCATTGGGATCTTTTTTTTTTTATTGTTACAAGTAAAAAAAAAAAAACTTGTGGAATATGTCACAGTCAACTGATGTAATTCAGAATCGCTGTTCTCTGTTCTAAAAGTTGCTCCAGTGCCAGTCAGGGCTGAGATGCAGGGTACTCTATTCCAGAAGTATTAAATATAATCTTTGGGCCTTGCCTTTTGCTGTTGCCTAGCCCTGAAGGAACTGGTATTCTTGGAAATATGCTGCCATCTAGTGGTCAATGGCAGAGAGAAAACAGCGGACATCAGCAACATTCTTAATTTATTTGCACCAAGGTAGCGCTTAGAGCCCCCAATCGAGATCTGGGCCTCACTGGGGCAATAACTGTACAAACATGTTGTGAGAGACACTTCTTCCTCTGAAGAGCTGAGAGTCTAAGTAGATAAGACAGACAAAAGATGAGAAGGGAAAGAGAGCCATGGAGAAGCTGAATTATCTGTCCAAGACCATACATCAGGTGAGTGGCTGAGCCAGCGATAGAATGAAGGACGCCTGGCTCCCAGATATTAACGTCATTGCACATGCTTCAGTTTTTCCCTTATGGTTCTGCAGAGTTACTTTTCAGAGCTGTAAGGAAACACATCTTGTTCTCTGTTTTAGTTGCTCCCCTTTTCCCTCATTGACTTCCTCATTATCCATCTCTTATTTTACGGATAAAGACAGCCAACAGCAGTCATGTTGAATGACATGGAACATTCCTCTTCTCCCACTGGTCCGTTCCCTCTGCCGCGCTCTCAGACTTTGCTGGCAAGGGGAGAATCTGACACTGAATGCACTGTAGGGCACTGGGCATGGTAAGCAGCTTTTCCCCCCACATGTTCATACGACTGGTTCACTTGATTTGAAGAGAACATAAATAGTAAACATGAGCTTTCTCCAGTCTGAGGCAGGACACCCAGGCTTTATTCCTAGTTCTGCTACTGGCTCTCTCTGTGGCCAAGTTACTTATGCTCTCTGTACCTCAATTTTCTCATTATAAAATATTGAAGTATCTGTAAAATATCAACCCCACAGAGGTGGTATGAAATAGTAAATATCTGTAACATGCTTTGGGACCCTCTGTTGGAAGGCAACGACCTGCATGCAATACAGGAAGCCTGTGAAATGTCAGTTTAATGCTAAAGTAATTGAAAGGAAACCATTTGTGACTCCAGCGAGTGATTGAAAACACACACGTGAGATCTATTGGGCAGGAGCAAATATTCTTTACAATGGCTAAGGTAGGCCTATTACATGTCAGATTGAGAGATTGTAACTGTATTAAATTACCAGTTTTTTACTGGCTAACTCAGCATCCCGTTCATTGTGGTATATGTAACTGTTAGGATAATTTCTGTGAACTATTTTTACATTTCTGTTGCCTGCAGAGATCTCTGCCACTTTGCCAGGCACAGCTGCTGCCGCCTGTTGCAAGAAATACACGCAGCTTGCACATGGAGACTTTGCTGCTTGCTTCCCTTCATTTAAAATGAGTGCTTGAAACTGAAAGTTTTTAGATATGTTTTCCCGTGCGCAAAGAATAACATTCCTGATGAATGAAAGGCCAGTGTTTCTGTGCTGCAGGTAGTGAACCGTGGCGATCCATATCCTCAAGAGGTGGGAGCTACTGTCCAAAGAGTCATGGAGAAGCTCAACTTTTCCAACCCCTATCGGCTTGTGTGGCAATCCAAGGTATGTGGTCAGAAGGATGTGGTTAGAAGCCACCTGCAGTCCCTTAGTCATCAAAGTTTAGGATGATCTCTTTTCTCTCAACTTCATTACCGCCTCTTCCTGTCTCTCCTACTTTCTTTAAGTATCTGTGTTACAATGGAAGGGTGCTGTTTGTGCCTGGGTTTTATCTTCTACAGAGATATTCAACAGCCACTTCAAGTTTTTGCTACTTACGGAAGTTCGTGATGCATCATTCCTAAGTAAACTTCTGATAGCCCAGAAATTCTCCATCACCCCTAATATGCTAATCCAGTGGTGGGGATTTTTCTCTGACTGGCAGCTGGAAATGGGAAGCAAATAAACTATGATGAAGCCTGTTGAAATATTGCAGAGATCTCCCAAAAGATAGCTTATGTGATTGCATCCGTTGTTAAGAGCCTGCAATCCAAATATACTTCATTTTTTTAAAGCAGGTAATGCAGACTGGGCTGATTTATAACTCTTTGCACGTGACATTTGTAAACTCCAAGTGAAATGAACAAATGTTAAGGAACTTTAGCTCATCAGAATTACTTAGTGCCAGTAATTTACATTTCTCAACTGTGTTACAGTGGGCGGCGGGAGGTGGGAGGGGATAGAGTTGTTTTGTTCTAAAGCTAGGAAGCAGCAAATGAAGTATCATGTTAGCTCAGCATCTGTACTTTTTGGATGTTAAATGGATATTATCGACTTACTTAGTCCTCAAAATGGAAACATTCTTTACAGGTAGATAGCTACTGAGCAGGATTTATGTTGGGCAGTGGGGTGGGGTACGACAAATGCCACATTTTATTTCTAGCAGTTTTTATAAAGGGGTTCTCTAAAATCCAATCAAATTGTGTGTTGTTTAATATAAGTAAACACAGTCTCATTACATTCTACTTGCTTTGAGGATGTATTGTTTGGGGGCTCAACAGAGAGACTACAGGACTCTTGTTGTTTTAACAGAGACAGTGTCTCTTCCTCAAAAGTAATAGATGGAGAGGGGAACAAACATACTGTTTTTAAAAAAAAAAAAAAAAGCCAAACACACAAATTTGATTCTTCTTCATAAAAAATAAGACAGAGGGTAATTCTTGTAGAAATGAATTTATCAAGGCTTCAAAAAAGATTTCCCCCCCACTTTTTCATAGGTTGGGCCAATGCCCTGGCTGGGTCCACAGACAGATGAAACGATTGAAGGACTCTGTCAAAGGGGAAAGAAGAACATTTTGTTGGTTCCAATAGCATTTACCAGTGACCACATTGAAACTCTCTATGAGCTGGATATTGAATATGCGCAAGTTTTAGCAAATGAGGTAAACATCACTGCAGTTCTTAGAATGACTCAGGCAATTCTGCTTCCAAATTTCTTTCC
The DNA here is from genome assembly GCA_007922155.1 of Mesoclemmys tuberculata. Taxonomy (NCBI): domain Eukaryota; kingdom Metazoa; phylum Chordata; order Testudines; family Chelidae; genus Mesoclemmys; species Mesoclemmys tuberculata. Next base: position 17,308,801 of record ML675629.1, on the reverse strand, counting down.
CCTTATTTTTAGTTCTGATGTTATGTTGGTATAGGATTTGGGTCACATTCTACTCTGTTACACTGGTGTAAATCTGGAGTTAATCTGAATTGGCTTTGGAGATGTTCCTTTGAATTTTTATCGGTGTTACTTAGAGCTGAATTTGATCCATTTTATCTCTTTAAGATAAATGGTTTATATGAGCATCAGTAAATTAGGGGCTTCGGGAACCTGTTATCAAAGTAAAATTTTGTCTCGTCATTTTAACGGTGCTGAAAAAATATTACTGCATTTAATGTAGTCATTTTAGGGCAATCTCTAAATGATATAGAAATGAGATTCTTGGAAAAAAGATACTGTGGTATTTATTTTTCCGTAACAGCACTTTCTTTTTCTCTCCTATCTTATTTTTGATTCAGTGTGGAGTTGAAAACATCAGAAGAGCAGAATCTCTTAATGGAAATCCGTTGTTCTCCAAGGTATCCATGTTGTTTCTATAGCTTTAGTCAGAAATACAGCATAGCAGTCCTCTGGAAAACTCCAGCAGATTGTTGGTTTCCTCACATGTTGTTACAATATTTTGAGTTTGACTATTAAAATAGAATTCCCCACACTTAGTAGTTCATATACCACAAGCTATTTTTTTTTTGCCACTGGGAACTTTGCTTTGATAAAGAAAAGCAACTTTTCATCATTTTCATGATTATTTTCTTGAGATTGCCAGAAAAGCAGAAATCTTCCTTTTTTAGGGCCAATATTATGCCAATTAATTTTTAAAATCAAGGTCCCCGTTGAAAGCAAGGGGGATATATGCTAAAAAATTGGTATCACAATACATCCCTTGGTCTGATAGATTTTTGGTTTAACGAACTCGTTAGTTTGGCAATATGTGCATATTTTTTGCAAGTGGTTCACTTCTCCTTTTTAATACTCTGTCTTCCAGGCACTGGCAGACTTGGTCTATTCACATATCCAGTCGAATGAAATCTGTTCCAAGCAGTTAACTCTTCGCTGCCCGCTCTGTGTAAATCCTGTCTGCATGGAGGCAAAATCCTTCTTCACTAATCAACAGCTATGATGGGCAGTATAGAAGAACATATTCATACAGGGAAATCACCTAATGGTGCAACAATGCAAACATGAAAAATTGCACACAAGAGACAAACTAGCGTTCTGGTACACTCTTCCATCCCCAGTGGCTTCACGGGGTTGCAGTAATGTAACAGAGAGGAGAATTTGAAGTTTTTTCTTCTTTATTTCAGCGGGGTGGGTGGAAGGGAAGGGAGGACGGAAGGGTCCGATGTAGTGAAGTGCTGAGAGGTCTCAATTCCTCTGAGTCTAATGAGCACTTCCTAGCATCAGGCCCAAAATAAGCACTGAAAAATCTTTGATACAAATGGGCATCTCATGCTCTTTGTAGGGAGTTCTTTATATGCACCTATGTCATGAATATATTCATTTCAGCCTTCCAGATAGAGTGTACTATTTTTTTTTATGCTGCGGGTGCAGTATTGCTAACACAGTTACCAGCCTACTACTCTTACAAATATATTTTCAGATGTGTTTTGAATTCTGATTTTTTTAAAAAGAATATGTATATTTTTTAAAACAGAGAAGATTATTTTGGTTTTCTTTTTTCCAGAAAAAAGATTCTGCAAAAGTCCAGACAGGCTTTGCCCCACTGGAACAGTAGCATTGTGGGAGATTTGTTTACATTTTCTTGAAACTTTCTCATTGTCTGAAGGAAAATCTCTGTCTTTGGAGAGCATGAAGTGAAAGAAATGACCCAGGACTGTTACATTTTTGGGGCGCATTCTACTTCAGTGGAGTTATATGTATATTTCAAACACTGTAGTTGGTTGTAAGAGTTGGCTTATCTTTTAAGCCAAATGCCTTTCTCTTCTTTGAAAGGGCTTTCTCTGTTTGATTAGGCAAATTCACAAAGTTGAACTAGCTCTCAGAGGGTTTATAGATCTGCTCTTTGCTTTCCGCTGCATCACGACATTGTGGGTTTTGTGGGATATCTATGGAGCTACATGGGCACAATCGATCTAGTTTAATTGATGATGTCAATAAAAACCCAGTGATATATTAGCAGTAATTTACGTTGTGCTGGGTGTGCCCGATGAGGGGTGCAGAATGCTTGTGTGTATAAATTCCTTAGAACAGAACAGAGTTCTGGCCAGTTACATTCCTTGGGCTGTTTTTAGGGCCTGATTCTGAGCTCCTGACCCATCTAAATCTCCATTAATTTCAGTGGGCATTTGGATACACCAGGAATGCAGAGTCTAGCCCCACCTATTTAAATGATGGAGTGGCTACTCAGTCTCCAGTTCTCATGCCAACACTGAATGGCCACTATTTTTGTCTTTGAATGTCTTATCTGCTGGCCACTACACAGCATTTCTCAGTTTTGACTTGAAATACGTTCATTACGCAATTATCATAGAGTCTGGATTAACACAGTCCCTTTGTACCGGAGCCATTCCCTCTAGGGCAAGAAGAATCCATTAGAAGTATTCTATGGGAGAGTCATTTATAGGCACTGGTCTAGCTGTCAGCTTCATGAATACAAATGTTTATCGTATGTAATTAGCACTGAATGCTGGAGGTTTTTTGCAAGTCATTCTAACATGCAGGCATTGCTTAAATTGATGAATCAACTAATCATAAGATCTGGAAGCAATGGGGCTGTGGTTATCAGACAATTTTACTTGCCTGGGTAATTGTCAGATGCACACAGTTTGTGCTCCTAATCCTCCAGGGGTAAGGTTGCTTACAGATAACATAGGCCCCTGTTGCCATAACATAGGCCTTGTTTTGCTCCATTTTATGTTGAAAGAACTGACTTTTAGGATGCTGGAGACAAATTAACGTAATTGTTTATCAACCAGTGGGTTAGATACATTGCTACCAAGAGACGGAAATCACCCACCCTGCCCAGGACTTTACTTGAGGGAGGAACAAAGTGTTTCCACTGCCACCCTATTTGCAGCTTCCCAGTGTGTGTGTAAAGGGGAAGGCTATATTTCAACTCCTTCAGGGGCTGCATAGGAAGTTGCTGAGGGGATGCTGAATGAGGATGTCCCATAGCAGGCCTGCACTCTCCACTGTTTTAAAAAGGTTCTTACAGCCACCCAGCTCTTCAGCAGAAAGGAGGCTGCTTCCGCTGTCTGCCACTGTGCCCTCTTTTCATGTTGGACTCACTGCTGCTGAGGTGATGTGCTGGGGTTTATGCCTGTATAGTGTCCTAATTTTCAATACTGATGCTGCATCTTGCGCTATGATCCACGCCATCTGGCCCGTGGATCGTGGTTTGTATAGTCTTTAGACCATGGCAGACTTCATACGACATTTTTCTTTGTCTACATACATTACTACACTGGCCTTTTCACTGCTTAATATGGTCTGTGTGGGGGAGACAAAGAGTGATGGCCAGGCACTGTTTAGCTAAATTTGTCTTTCTCCAGGAGCTCCAATTGCCCTTAAATTCCTTCAATCCCAGTCAAAGAGTCTGATCTTTTGTCTCTGATATGCTCATAATTCCTCCTAGCGCTCATGGGAGTTAGTTGTGTATGTTTCTATCCTCTCTTTTTATCCCCTTCCCTGCATCCACCCACCACACTGATTGGAGAATAGGCTATCAAGAGCCAAATGCTGCCCTCAGATGGAATCAGTGGAAGTTACCCACCTGCATTGCTGGGCAAAATTGAACCCTAACACAGGAAAGCATGTGGCCATGTTTGGGGAATGAGAACACCAGAATAACAATTCTTGCTGCATTCCTTCAAGTACACTTTTAACCACCTCCTATTATACAGAAAACTGCTTGTCTCCAATTCCACTTCTCTGCTTCAACTATTACGGGGTAACCGAATATAGCATATTTATAAAATGTTCCTGTGAATGCCTCTTTCTTCTAAAAGCCTTAAATATATAGGCCTTCTGATATGCCCCGTTACCGGCACAATCAGGAATCTCCCCAAGCTGGAAACTGAAAGCTAACTTTATGTGAACATTGTAATATTACGCAAATTGATTGTCTTTTTATTTTCGTACTGGAGAATGTAGAGGGCATATTCGCTGGCATTAATTATGAGGCATTACATTTATCCCCAGTAATAGAAGATATTCAGTTTTTATGTATGCTAACCACAAGTGGGATAATTACCAAACGTGTTCAGGCTATTGTTGCTATTAGCCCATAGTGTGGAAATGATTTAATTTTCTAGCTTTTAGCAGACTGATCCTGTTTCAGTGAGTTGGTGGTTTTTAATTAACGGATAGTACAGTATCACTGTCTTGCTATTTAACACGTCGTTTTGTCTGACAGATTTCAACACAGTATCCAAATCACAATAAAATACCATTACAGTTAATTAGTGATCTTACTGATTGTTTTTATAGGGAATTTTTTTTTCTTGCATTCAAAAATAATAATTTTGAAAGCAGAGACACCAAAGCTAATGTGAATTCCAGTACAGCCCAAGGCCTTTGACTCTAGAAGTACATTCTTGGAAGCATATATGGGTATAATAACCAACAGTGTTCTGTGAACTTTCTGTTTGTGTGCTTTGTCATTGGTTAGCATTCTAATAGTCACCCACCATCCTTTGTATCTTGCAGTTGGAAGGTAAAAATCTTCTCTTACCTATTGGTACATTTGTATGCATTCTGCTGCAGCTGAGGCAAGTTTTACCTGTTTGGTGCTACTAACTTGGGAACCAGTCTTGCCAGATTCTGAGCTTTTCTGCTCTGGATGAAGTGGATGGGAGTTGAAGATGTTCCCTAGCAGGCTTAGGTCTTTGGACAATAATCTAGCTTGATTGTGGTTGCGCTCCAATTATAGTAACACGTTTCATTTTCAAGGCATTGTTCAAAAACCATGGAGGAGAAGACCTTGGTGTGCCCAAGGTTTGGCTATGTAACACCTATTTCATTACAAAGAGCTGAATAACTAAATCCCACTTCAAAAACCAGAGAGAGGTGCGGGGAAATAGAATCCAGAGTCCTGAGTAAAGATACAGGAATTACAAACACGTGCAAACAATATATTTTGGAAGAATTGGCTTGTGATTAGGTGGTGGTTCTCGTAGTTTTGCTGTCTGGCTGGATTATGAAATTAAGTTTCTCTTACCTGTTGTTCAATACTTACCTACTTAAATAAATGATGGCTTCCAAAAGTGGTGCCCTTGAGGTACCACAGTGGGGTGTGGGCTTTTTCCCTAATACGTAAGGGGAGAAACGCTGGCCCCACTAAAATCAATGAGCATTTTGCTATTGAGTTCTAAGGGGTCAGGATTTCACCCATGTTCTTCCTAAGCTCCTTTTAACTTCCCCCTCTGTCCCACTCAAAATGCTGGAACTTAGCATGAACTGAAAGATGTGAAAGAGATAAAAGTTCCTTTTATTTCTTAACACCTTACATGTACTCATATTTGCTTTAAATCCAAGACATGGATGTTAGATTTAACAAGAACTTCCATTTAGTATAAAATGAATTATTTGTATAGTCTGATGTACCAATTGCTGTTAATATGGATATTGACATTAAATTTTTTTTTGAAAGAAATAATTGAGATGTCTGTCTGAATATGTGGAGGAAGATTTTTTTCAAACTGATGTTCAATATCTCTTTGTTAATGGCTTTTTCTTTGTGCGATAAAGAGAGAGCATACTTGCAGCAGTGCTGAACCCATCTATTCTAGGTTCCTTTGGTTTTCAGTGGAAATAATGGAGTTCTATTCCTATGGGATAGCATGGTGTCCTATAGAGTTACATGCTATGTACATTAAGGTTGGAATTTACTAATTAGTTTAGATGCACTTTTTTTTTGTGGTGAGTAGTGAATTCTCTACACATGCAAATATCTCCAAAGCTTTTGGTAAATCAACAATCCCAATAGTCAAAGGTGTTAGTTCTGTTAGAGTAGAAGTGTATTCCTATGTATACCTTTCAGCAATTAACACAGTCTAGGGCCCAGTCTACACTTACCTTTATGATTTGGCGGCAGTCGACGGGAGATACGCAAGTGATGTAAATCACTTGTGTCTCTCCTGTCGACTTTGCAGCATCTCTTCTGCACGCAGTCCACAGTGCACTGCGTCAAAGGGAACGTTCCCTTTGACGCAGCACTATGCCACTTACCAGGGTGGTTTTCCTGCGTCGCTTGCTAGATCGACTGAGCGGGTCTACACAGACCGCTCAGTCAATCCAGAGGGGTCGATCTGATGGTGGCAAATTTGCCGTTGTCAGTGTGGACCCAGCGTAAGTCTGATGTTTTCAGAAGTGTGAGCTCCCAAAGCTTTCACTTAACTTCTATTGGGTTATTGGCAACTTTGACACTTAGGCCTTAGCATCTTAACTCATCACATAACATGGGGCTAAAACAATTGAACAACAAGACTTTCAGATAAGGAGAAAGAAACAAACTCACAGGCCATCATTTGCAGCACTTTCTTGTGTTCTCTATATCAGGAGTAAGGACCAATATATATGTGGGCTATGAATGTACAGTCTTTTCTCTTACAGATAAGTGTGTTTCTTGCCTGTATATGGGTTTTCCTCTGCCCTGCTCCCACCCCCAACATTTGCCATGACCCCACTGAGTGTTTGATACGAAGCCAAGTTACAGATCAATATATGAAAGTAGATATAAAAATTTATGCACAATCCCTTGTAGTCATGATCCAGCTGTGAAGCAATATTGGATTAAAGAGGATTTCCCGTTGGGGAAGCTGTGAAATTTAGCACAAATCCAAGGACACCATTTGTAACAATAGGCTCAAAAAGATGGTGAGACAGAGTTGACCTAGTTTCAGATCCCACCTACAACTGTTAATTTATTTGGTTATCTATTAACAGTCTCTAGGCAGCTTACTTTTTATGTTTAAAATTAAGTGCTTGATTGATTATTTTCTAGAACAGTGATGGGATGTTGTTCTATACTTAAGCCAATCCATTAGTGAGCTCTCATTACTGATCTCTTTTCTGTGTGTGTGTGTGTGTGTGTGTGTGTGTGTGTGTGTGAGAGATAGAGAGAGAGACACACACACACGACTGGCTGGATGGGAGGAGGAAGGGAGAGTTCAAAAGGGTGGTCTTGGGCTTTTTCTCTAGCAGTTCAGTTTCAAGGGCATTTCCAAAGGGATTTTCCATCTTTAAAAGACACTGACTATTTCAATAGGCCTAAATAACATCCAGGCTTCAAAGAATATTTTTAAAAAGTAAAGCCCCATTGCTTGAGACTTTTTAAAACCAGCCTGAACAAATCCCTGGAGAACATAGCATAGGGAACAATCCTGTACCGGCAGGGGGATGGGTGAAATAAACCTTTCATGTTTTCAATTGCTGTGGGCAGAATTCTGGACTCCTTTGGAATGCTTGGGTCATATACTTTGCACAGCAGATATCTGCGTGGGGAAAGGAAACAGAATCCCTTCAGCTCTTTGCTGTAAACCCCAATTCAGCAAAGGACTTCACTGTGTGCTTAACTTCAAGCACATGAGCAAACTTCATGTGCATAGTTAAATGTGCTTAGGAGCTTTGCCAGATGCTGGCCTGTATCCCTTGGAATAGAGTGTTGCCTGAGTAAGCATGGCCGGATTTGTATTTGTTGTTTGAAAGATAGATACACTTGTATGAAGATAACTCCTCATCTTTTGTTAATGACGGGCATCATAAAACTCATTTTTCCTTGGTTTGTAATAACCTCTTAGGAAACAGAAATTCTATTTTCAATCTCCAATTTTTTTCTCAGAAAAGAAACACTTATTTTCTCCATGCATTTGCCATGGAGCACAAGGCAACGTGTTTTGTCTGCTTTCCTGTTCTGCGATGTTGGCAGTACGGTTCTTGAAATAGTGATATTGAGATTCGCAGTTCCCCTGTTTTAATTCCAGCACAGCAGGGGGTGGAGTTGCCTTAAACTATTTTAGTGCCTCTAGTAAACTGGGTCAGCCAGGTGTCTACCTGGTCCCCAATGTAAATTAGACACCAACAGGCTGCTCTTACTGATGCTGTGCTTCCCATGAGACCACGTGTGAAGCAGAGAATAGCCAGAGCACAGATCATTCAGACCCATCTGATGCCCACCCAGCCCGAGGGCCATAGGCTAGCAGTTAGTAGATGGGCCAGCATAGAACCCCCACTCTGGCTGTGCACTGGTTGTGGAAGCTTCTGGTTCCGAGGGTTTTTGGATGTTCTTTTTATCAGCTTTCTACCCCCTAGACAGGGCCGGATTAACTCTCTTGTGGGGCTGGGGCTATTAGATTTTGTGCGGTCCCTGTGTACAAGTATTTTTCCTAATTTAAAACATAATGATCACCCTCGTGCCACTGGAGCAGCTCACAGGGCAGATCACAAGAAAGAATTTGGCTTAGTTCTTCTTGGCTACATGTTGCCTCTTATTACAGAGCCAGCAGGAGGAGCTGGCATCAGTATCTATTGCCACTGGCTTTTTTAATTCCTCTGATAATATCTCTGTAGGGTGAATCAGAACTTTTGAAAGGTAACCTTATTATCGTCTGGTTGGGTGGGTGCACTAGACAGGCACTATTGTCTGCATAAGTGGAAAGTAGGCCATGTTCAAAAGAAAATATACCACCTGGGTATACCTCCCTTAAGGTCAAAGGGGGAAAGTCAATGCTGGTGAGATGTGAGAAAGACAGAGACCTGGTGGGGGCAGCTGGGTTGCAAGATTGTACTTTGGATCTGCAATTGCCCTCGCAGGTACCAGAGCCAAGTGCTGTAATGAGGAACAAAGAATGCAGTAACCTCTCCCTTCAGTCTTCAGCAATGCCTCTCCTGCTATCAGACAGATTCGGTTGCATGCCCCTCTCTCCAACCACTACCCATCTCCCAGAAACATGCTCCTGCAAAGAATTGCGGGGAAAACAGGTCTCTGGTTGCCCACTATTCTTTCTGGCTGCTTATCTTTACACCAAACTTTTAAGATGATTTAGTCTGACCTTTGCTTCCCTCGCTGCACCTTTGCTGTGGAGCACATGTGCCACGTTGTGCTGTATTTAGAGGGAATCTGTGTAGTCCCAGAGATACCATCTGTTTTTCTGGACATCCCTTATTCCCTTTATGCCCACACACTGACGTTAATTCTTCCATTGTATAATATCTGTTAACATGAATCTCCCATTGACGAAGGGTTTGTAGGAGTTCTAATGGCCAAAAAGGCAAGTGATATAGCAGCCAAAGGTTTACAAGTTCCACTAAACCTTAAACAAACAAACAAAAGACTGATTTATAAATCCACCGGACAATATGTAAGTGACTTATTTATAATTCATGACTTTGAAGCCCTTCCGTTACCACATATACAAACCGCCTCTCTCACTTTGAGTTCTGAACTTGGAACACATTTCAAATCTGTTTTTGTTTCCCCTTCAAATCCTGATTCAGCAGTAACTGAAAGGAAACTGTTATTTAATTTGCATCTGCTCTCTGATTGAGTTGCATTCTTTGTGACTGTACTGAGATGTATTGTCTCCTTGAGTCGCACAGTCTTTTATCCTTTGGAGTTCAGAGGTTACATCAAAAACTGTCTCCTGCTGCCTGATGTGACATTTGAACTCTAGAGGGCAAGAAATCATGAGGCCATAAAGTAAGGCAAAAGCACGAAGGCTGTCATTCCTATTGTTAAAGAATTTAAGATTAGATCACATGATTCATGGCATAAGGAAGGGTGAGATAATATAAGGGAAGATTAGGAAACAAAGTGGATGCACATTGCCATTGAGAACCAATTGGTATCCAACCTGTATTGCAGATTGTTTTGTTTGTGAGGTATGTTCTGATAATCACTGATATACACTGTTAACTTGATCTCTGTAAGAATAGTAATCTTCCTCTCTCTCTTTTTTGTGCTTGCATGCGTGTGTGGGTGTTTGTGTGGCCCACATAAATGAGTGAGAAAGCATATACCTCTGTGTGGAGCCCTGCATCATTGTGTATGTCCATGCGCAAGGTGGTGTTACCTGACCAGAGTACAACAAATCCGAAAACTCCTCCAGAATATATTTCGTTCTCTCTCATAATGGGGAATAAAGGAAGAATTATTGCAGCTTGAGTACAGGGGTAAGTAGCTTTAAAAAGAAAAGTACTAGATTAGTGCTATTACTGTTTTTAAAATACAGAATCGTTGGCAGTGATTCAAACCTCAGAACAATATGTCATTAGAAGGAGAAAGTCTATTTGGAATAAGGGGAAAGCCATATTTGTGGCTAGCTAGCTTTTCAGTATAAAGCAAAATAAATATGCAAGGTAAGAGCTGCTGCATTCAAAATAAATATAATGGACTTTGTGCTTAATGGTACTGAGCACTCCCATAACTTTAATGAGAACTGTGGATTCTCAGCACCTCTCAGGGATAAGGCCCACCGTGAAGGACATAGAACTAAAAGTCAAGGCTCTGCCTCATTATCTTGACATAAAAATACATTATCCACAATATTCTAAAAACCGAAACTAACTTGTACTGATTTATGGAAAGGTTTCAAGGGTCTTTCAGAAATGCATGTGAAGACACATTTACATTCCCCAGTGGCAGGGAAAACCTTACACAGCAGCAGAAAGGAGAAATACTCTAGCAGAGCTGAAAGCATAAAAGCTACAAATATACTGCAGCATCTGAAAAGAGCCATTATAAATAGAAATCTCTCCCCAAACAATAATCCCAGACAGACATGCCAGTGCACCTAATGCAGTTGCAGAAGAGAGGCTTTGAGCAATATAAAACCACAGTGTAGGTGAATACAATTTAAAGGGGAAATTGAATTGTGGTGATCTGAACAAAAGGCAGGCTAAAGAAAGGATGATCTGGAGACTATTCTGAATTAGAAATCCCAGAGATTATTATAATGTCGGACAGAGATATGAGAATGTACAGAGATCATTTACTGGGGTGAAGATTGGGGGTGAAGTCTTGTCTTCACTGGAGTCAGTAACAAAATTCCCATTGACTTCAATGGGGCCAGGATTTCATCCAGGGTTTTTAGAACTCACTATGTTATTCACCACATAGAGTTTTAAATGGCAATGTCTGAATATTATGTTCCAACTTGAAATACCCATCATTGTAGACAATAGGCTGTTTAAATATATTATGACACTTGCATAAAAAGGTGGCATAAAAACTAGAATTACTGCTCCCATAACCACAGCCGGTGAGGAACTAACTGGTAAACAGGACACAAAGCAATCCAAATAAACTCAAAATATATGTATAGATACAATGTGACAAAATACTCATCTCCATTGAAGTCAACACATGCCTTGATGTTGTCTTAAGTGAGTTCAGAATTTAGTTCTTATTTGAGGAAGAGAGAATCAAATATTCAGTAAATAATGCCCTGATTTCCCACAAATGTTTATAACTTCAACTACCAAGAACTTCATTAAAAGAATTTTTAAAAAATCAATCTGGTGCCCATTGACTTAATGGGGATATTTCTATTGGCTCCAATGGGCTATGAGCAGATGCTAGGAGATGAACAAAATTCAAATGATAGTCAAGGAGATAAATTTAGCTGGGTTTTTTTCTCTGATGCTTTTCAGGTCATGTTAGTAAAAGGTCTAGTGGAGACATGAGGGGGTGAACACTAAGCCACATATTCAGGCACATTAATTTTGGCCTCTTAATTTGTATATTTGGGAGGCAAAAATGGAAAGAACTTTTCTTTCTATTTTCCTGCAATCCTTTTGCCCTTCTAATAGCTCCCTCAGAGCATGTCTGCAGAAGTCAAAGATCTCCATTTGTATGCTCAAACCATGAAAAATACATGCAAATGATAATTTTGAACCTTTTTTAAAAATTATAATGTCTTAAATATATACATCACCCAAATATTTTAGTGGAAAACCTATCCCTTGGGTACATCGAGGTAGGGTATGTGTATTGTGGGTGGGAGGGTGTTGTCTATGTACTGAAATGGCAACCATTTTATGTCCCGGTGCTTAACTAGGGCTTTGGCCAGTATTTATATGAATTATTTAGAGTCAGAATACATTCTGGTGATATCTCCACATTACGTTCCAAAGCAGGCAAGAAAAACGACTGGGAAAAACACTCATTTGAAAGAGCAATAACACAATTCAAAGGAGGATTGAAGTACTATTTGAAAACCAGAGGGAACCATTCCAGCCCTGCACTGCTTTCTGTAGCAAAACTCTCTTTGACTTCATGAATTTTGTTTGAGGGAGGGCTGCACTGTCAGGTAAGAGACACTTTGTCACACACAGAAATGCCTGTACACTCAATGCATGAAACATGCACTGTTTCCCCAACCAAATAAATGTATTGTCCAAGTGCTATATTTCAGGTTAGGTTTTTTGTTTGTTTATAATGCTCTCATCTCTGATGCATCCATGTCTGGTAACTGATGGAAACGGACAAACTTGTTCGAGGTACCTCAAGCTTGTCAATGAATTATGGGAAATAAAGAGAAATCTTGAGTTGAGCACAGTTAATGGTGCCAAGATCTTCAGTGACAGATGGACTGAAGTGAACATTGATCTACTCCCACGAGTTCAAGTGATACTATTTCTAACAAAGTGTTGTGCATCACCAGTACCCAGGAGCCAGCCCTTTGACAGAACTGTAAAAATGGGGTTCTCGCTTACTGAGGAGCAAGGTTATGCACATTTCAAACTCCAGAAAGATCATCATATCTTAAAAGATTAGTTTAAATACTTAATTCAGCTTCAGAATTAAAAGCAGGCAGGGATAAAACCTTAATGAATCCAGGTCAGCAACATTGCAAGCAAAATACTGTGGAGGAGGAGAAGGAAAGAGTTCTTGGTCTCAGCAATGGAGGAAAGACTGCACTATTTTTGTACAGTATCCTTGAAATGTGTCCTTTAGAGCAACTTGAGGAGTTGTGTGACAAATACTGTGCGATGAAATGACAGTAACAAACCATTGCAAACAATGCAGCCTAACAAAACAGCTAAATAATCGAAACAAAATGCAGTACATGCAATTCACAATTGGGTCTCAGGGTATTGTCTGTGATACTAAATCCTTTGCCCTTAGGAGAGGTGGGGGGGGGCCGGAGGAGGCACTGACTGTACAAACAGTGAATCCAGTGGACCAAAATCATTTAGGGGGGTATTTTGATCAATAGGTTGGGGCAGAGTCTGAAAGGGCTATTGCAAACAGCATCTTCCCTGAGAGTTGGGTGAATTCCAACCCCTGCAGAGTTCCAAACACACAGCTTCATTAATCAAATTCCGTGTCGGGAGGTATCTCGGAGAAATGTCTTTTCCCTGGAATTCTACATTCAGCCCGTAACAGGCTGTGGTAGTTTAAAAGGTCTGCCACCATTTCAAGTCTACATTGATTTTGTTTGATGCGCTAGCCGCACATTGCAAACAAAGTTAAAAATATTTTAAAGGCAGTTAGCTTCTTTTTAAATATAATAGATGTTTTTAAAAATGACTTGTTATTTATAAACAATACCCAGACCAGTCCTGGAATTACCTTGAATGAAATGTATTATCTTGTGTGCCGCTCCGTAGATGTGCATTGCTCTTTAATAGGGGAAAAGAAAACAAAAACAAGATAAGGTGCTTGCTCCAAAAAGTGTACAATCCAGCAAAACTTTATCCATTGGAGTAGTCCTTGCTCGTGGCCAGGAAGAATCCGTAGACTCAAACACTTAATAGTGAAGAGGCAGCATGGTCGTGAATAGAGCACTGGACTGGGAGTCACAAGATGTGGCTTCTGTTTCTGGCTCTGCCCCTGACTTTCTGTGTGAGTTTGGGCATGTCACTTCACCTCTCTGTGACCCTGTTTTCCCTCTCCTCCATTGCCTGTCTTGCCTATTTAGCATGCAAGCTCTTTGGGGCAGCGATTATCTCTTGTTGTAGTTTGTACACTACCTAGCACAATGAGGCTCCACTGCCAGTTGAGAGCTACTTTAACATAAGTAATAACTTTTGCTATTCGTTTTTTGTTATGCATTAAACATGGACTATTTACAAATCTTAGCACTCCCTCCCTCACTCCACTACAATTATTCATTGTGATTAGACTGAGAAGTGGCAGCTTCAGCCATTGCCACGCGCTGCAGCAACACCCTGAGTGACACACTCAGTCAATGCATTATTAGTGGATTTTTTTCCATGTGGACTGATGGAGCGAGAGGCATGATGCACACTTCAGTGTACTGGGACACTTTTTTTCCCCCTGTCATTTTTAAGGATGATCCACAATGTGTGAACATCACCCACAAGTGAGGCCTAATTACGTTTCTCAAGTGAGCATGTTGCATTTTCGAGGAAGTCTTAAACGAGCACTTAAGCTGTAATGCTCTTGAGTACACCGCTGTGGATTTTAAGGATTGTTTTGTATCCTGAAGACTGTGCTGAGCTAGTAGCAGCCTACTCCCACAAGTACTTTTAGCACAGAGTTATTAGACCATTATGGTCTACGATTGTCTTTTACTGCCTTTGATTTCTTCTGTTGTCAGACGTGAGGAAAGTGATGTGTAATCTGATCCAAAATGCTCTTGTTTGTTTTAATCTACTGTTTTAATATATTATGGCTTCCTGCCATTAAGCTTTTCTGAGATGGACCCTAGAGTCATTCACAGAGGCTCTATACGTACAGAATCCGAAGGGCGCATTTTAGATGTGTATGCCCTACAATAGGCAGTGCTAATCTTATTTTCCCATGACTCTTATGTATGGCGCAGGGTGTGTGTGTGTGTGTGTGTGCATGCCAGCTGCTTGAAACAGAGCAACAAGAATAACCAGATGCTGCCATTTCTGGGGTCCTACCATCCTTTTTCAGTTATCAAAGCTGTTGCCCACTGCTAGGCAATGAAAGCAGGAATACACAAAAGCCAGATTTTGCCAAGGTATGGTACACAGCTGGCACATTTATGTATGCCCACTTTATAGGAGCAAATATCTAGTGACTGAAATGCACAGTGGGGTATGTGTACCCACGGGTAGGCAGGGGTGAGTGACGTGTGCAAACTGCATGTGACTAGCTGAAAATGGGATCCTTGAGGTTTTCACATGTGAGCATGGGAGGAATTAATATCATTGCCCAAAGAAACACATCCTGGAGGCTTTACAATTCTGCATCAGGGTGTTGAAAGGAGTTTCCATCACAAAGACACAGGAGGGGCACATAGTCCTGTAGAGGGTTCATATCTAGGGATAGTATGAGGTAAACATACTGGAGCTCAAATTCACAGCGCAGCATGGTCCTGATCTCAGCCATTGTATTTCTTTGTTAACCAAACCAGTGAATTAACGGAAGCAAGTTTTTGCATGAAACGGTAAAGCGTTTGTCCTTCCGTATGTAAGCATTGTCCCCGTTGGCTACTATGATGAAGTGTCTGTACGAGTCATCCGCTATATAAGTGCCAATGGTATCAGAGACAGGTTCTCACCCCAGGCCAAATCCTTGTTCAGTGAAACTCCGTATAGAGGCTGACTATACAGAGACGAGAATTTCACCTCAAATCTTCCTGAAACAGACTCAAGTCTGACGTTTAAGAATTTTCATTCCTTGTGTTTCTGCATGGATCTGATTCTACTTACACATTCTTGATTCCCTTTTGTACACATACATCTCTCCTCATGTCCTGCAGACAGAAGGCAAGAAAGTATCCTCTATTCAGGGTGAATGTGAAATTTTTCCAATTTTCCTTCTCTTCCATTGATTTGGACATAGTAAGTCCTCTGAGAGGCTCACTGTATTGAAGAAAGTCTGCCTATTGATATTATCTATGAGGAGATCCTCTCCGAATAATTTGATCTGCAACCAAAAATGAGCCATGTCATAGCAATATTAAAATATCTCTCTGTTTTAAGCCACAATGCATTATTATAGAGTCCCTCATAACAGAATCACAGGGTACTGTACAGAGCTACCATTTTGGGAACAGATAGATCAGAAGTAAATAAGTATGTATTTAGGGGTTTATTTAATGTGATAAACTGAACTTTTCAGTTTAGATAATATCAATAGGCAGACTTTTCAGTTTATTAAGTCCCACAGATTATGCTGCGTGCAGACAAAATAGTCTTCTATTTCAGACTTTAGTGAATGAGTAGGAGATTTTGACAACATGTATCCCATCAAGTAGGCTGGAACACAGTCACAGGTAGATGAATATTTAAAGGGTTTCATCTGGGTGAACCCATTTTTGTATGGCCAATTTTGTATCCTCTGAAAGCAGGGGGAATTTTCAAAGCTGTCCATCAATGCCAGAAAATCAGGTCAAATGTGCATACCAGCCGCCTTGTGCAGCTAGACAATAGCAAAGCCCAGGGCTTTTCAAAAGCCCCACTGTTCAGGAGTATACCAGGTTTCCACCTTTCTTTTGAAATATCTTGGGTTCTCTCCAGCCCCATCCTATTGCTTGAGAACCTGTGCTACAAGAGAATAATAATACAACCCATGTAAAGGCTTAAATTGAACCAAATGATGTTTAGATGAAATCAGGATAGTGTCTGCTAAACTAAGGAAATCACTCCAACCTGCTAAAGAGATAGCAGGTCACAAATCCTGTTCCTATGAAGATTTTTGAACAAATGTCAGTTTTGCAATGAACTGAAAGAATAATGGCATGTACCGTGCCCTACTAACCAACTTATTTATGGTAATGCTATCCTTAATTCTACCTCGTGGCTTTAGGAGACACCAGAGAAATAGGAAGTTAGTTCAGATCTAATAATATTTCTCACTAAAAAATATCTATGAAACTGGCTTTGCCCAAGATCAAATATCTCACTAAATCATAAAAAATCCCATTGGTATTTTTCTTAGCGGGAACAGCTCCATCTGACTCACCCTAGGAAACCGACTGGTCTTGGACTTAAGAAAAAACAGTGGATGCTTAAGAGGAAACACTTGGGTCTGAAGTGAATTGTGCCATAAGGAAATAAGAAAAGATCCATGAGAGAGATTTACCCTTTGAGAGGGTAATGATTGTGAAAGTTCACCTTTGGACGGATGTATACTGATTCCATAAATGTTTGGTTCAGTCCTGCTTTTTGCAGGTACCAGATGTATCCATTGTCATTGTTGAGCTGTCCAGCAAAAATCACCTCCTGAAATGCAGCAGGAAAAAAACATCACAAAATCCACCCAGCAGGCAAGCAGCCACGCTATCACAACAGGTACCATGTCCAACAAAAGAGAATCGGGGTAAGTCTGATGCTTCAGATCAATTCTCTGCGGAGTCTAGAAAATATCAAAATATCGAGGGGATTGCTACACAGCAGGCAGCTATCAGTGTGAGTAAACCAGCACTGACAGTGTTAAAAAAAACTAAGTCAGCTGTCCCTTTTCTCTATTCTCTGCCAAACAATGAACTGCTGAAAGAAGGAAAAGTGGCACTTTAGCTGTAAAAAGAACTAAATAACTTTCAGCAGTGTAACAAAGAGAAGAGAGAGCCTGATCTGAGGCCTGTTTGGAAAAGTGCTATCAGTCAAAGGCCAAAACTTTTAAAAGAACAACATTTCAAGGTACAAGCTCAAAGCAATTGTGATGGCTATCTCAGTCCTGAATCTACAAAACCTATTTCAAGGGCAGCTAAATCTAAAGCCTAGGAATAAACTATTGTGATCTTTTAAAGAATATTGGTGTTTATTGTTCAGGCTTCAAAAGCAGAGGGAGAGAGGTTTTTTGTTTGTTTCTTTGTTTGCTTTTGTTTTAAATAAATACAAAAAAAAGTAAATAGCAATGCTGCTGGTCCATGAGCCAGACTAGTTACCCTGGCAAAATCCTCAAAATGTGATGATCTGTGGTGCGGTGCTTTGAAAGACAATATTGTTGTCTAAGGCTATTTGCAAAAGTCGGAGTGAGTAGCATTACAGAGGGTTAGAGAAGACTGCAGGCTTCTATAGTCTCAATGTGAAATTGTATTAATTTAGGGAAATACACTTTCAGGGCAGGGAGTGTCTTTATGTGTATGCACAGTATTTAGCTCCCTGGGACTCTGATCTCGGCTGGGGACTTTAGCACTACTGTAATAACAAATAATAATATGTTTTATCAGCTGCGAACATTTCACAAAGCAAGAGCTGCCGGTTTCCCCCAGAGCTTCAGAATTGCAGCTAAACAATAGAATCTAAATCTTTCTCTAGGAGTAGTTTTTGACTCCAAGGACATAACTGGGATTTGTAACATAGTTTAACTTGAAATAATCATGTGAGACCTAGTAGAGTCAAGAAATAGAGATATGAGGGCACGATCAGAGGAATAAACTGTTGGCACATGGGGGAAGTTAATCCTGCTAGCACTGAATGCAAATAGAGTAGAAATGTCATGACCTGAAACCGACAGAAACAACAATGTGGCATAAAAATGATTTTTGTCTTAGGAGGTTTTTACTGATGTTTTGCCCGCACAGGAGGGGAAGGAGAGGTATTTCCAGTGTCATGAATGGGTGGATTTTCACCCTCTGAGTCCCAATGCCACTAATTAAAATTGTACCATTAAGTCCCTTTGCTGACAATTTACACTTGGATTTTAAAGAAGATTTGGAGAAAGTTTGAAAGGGATGATAGCCAGTACAGGAGTTTAAATTACTTTTCTGCTACGTGTGTGTGTGGGGGGGTGATGTTCTGGGCCAGGCGTACTTCATTGCGACTGCACTGAAGACAATGGGGTTACACCAAGACTGAAAATGTCAGGAATGTAATCAAAGCAACATAGTGTAACATGAAATAATAATACTAAAGCTTATTACTTTGTGTGCTGCCTTCAGGGAAAGGATCTCAAAGCGCTTCACAAACATTAATTAAGTCTCCCAGCATCTCTATGAAATACATCCAGTGAGTATTGTCTCTCTTCTTACATTTATAAGATGATCATGCTCTCATGAAAGCTGATGGCAAAAATCTCATTGTCTTCAATGGTGGTAGGACTGACTTCAGAACATGGAGTAAGAATACAATATGCACATTAAAAAAATGTCAGTGCCAAATTCTGGTCCTTGTTCCAAGCTCTCAGGGGAGCTATGTGGCATCTGAGGTGTGAGTTTGGGAGGGTGGGTAAAGGGAATGGCAGAAGAGTTTGAGGGTTCAAAATTTCCACTAGGGTTTGTTTGTACGAGCCATTTTTACTTCTTCAGTTAACTTGAAGCAGATAAACCCTTAATGACAGGATACAGAGGACCCTCACTACTCTGCCATGCTGCCCGCAAATGAGTGACATGCATTGAAGGGAGAGTAACTAGACCCCCCAGATCTTTCCACTAAGTGGTTCACCGTAACAACAGATACAACAAAGCCTATACATGTTCCAGAAAGATTTCCTAGCCAGTATCTGTGTGCTGCCAAAGGCTATCTTCTCACATTTGTTATATTGGGAAGGCACTGCAGAAATAAGGACAGCATAGTCTCAAGGTAGCTGACAAGAAAGTGAAAGTCCAGAGGTCTAGGTTCTATTTCTATCTCTGCCACTAACTGATTGAACAACTTGGGGCAGATCACAGACCCTTTCCATGACTCAGTTCCCCATCTCTACAATAGGGATGATGGTGTTTAATCTACCTTCATGAATAGTCTTTGAGGTCTTTTTCGCCTTCCTCTGCAGCATGGGGCATGCGTCGCTTGCTGGTGTATTCCCTGCAGCTTGAGGTCTTCAAATCTCACTTTTGAGGATTTCAATAACTCAGTCATGGGTTCGGGGTTGTTATAAATGTGTATGGGTAGGGTTTTGTGGCCTGCCTTGTGCAGGAGGTCAGACTAGATGATCATGTTGGTCCCTTCTGACCTATGTTTCTATGTTTCTATGTCTATGGATGGAAGGCCTTATGTAAGTGTAAAGTGTTAATAGGAAAGAATGTATCTTAGTACACTGCTATAAAGACAAGAAGCAATAATTCTGATCTCTCAGAGCTATGTTCTACCCCCAGTAGCACATATCTGATTCCTATTGAAATCAATTGTCAGAAATGATAGCTCTACCTTTGCACAGGCAACACATGCAACTCCACTGGTAAGTGTTCAGAATCAACAAGCAAATTTGCAGATCGAGGGCAGAATTTTCAAAGTAGGATGTAAGGATTTAACTGTGATTCTCAACATTTTAAGTGGTTAAAACCCCACATAATTACATGGCCCCAATCCTATTCCCACGGAAACGAGTGGCAAAACTCCAGACATACACTGGTATAACTAAGAGCAGAATCTGACCCAATGAATCCTTTTAACTCAAAGCATCTGTGCATATAAATGCCTCAAAGACTGTAGTCAACCTGATTGCCACATGCCATGCCATGCCATGCAGTGCTGACTTAAAATCTGCCAGGCAGTCAGGTCATCTTTCAGCTCTTCGTCAGCTTAATGAAATGGTGCGGTCACCTTATTCCAGATGTGGCCACTGTTAAGTGCCTGCAAAATGCTTTCCCAGGGGAGTGAACCTGCAAGAGAAATGGAAATGACCCACCATAGACTGCATTTGTCTGAGTGTAATCTATTTTATTCTATTTTTGCTGGCAAAGCACTTTTTACCCTCACCAATTGTCAACTCCTTTTCCAGTTACTTGTTGGGAATTCTGATTACTACCGTGGAACCCACTTTTCTTTCCTATATGATACATTTTACTGATGGAGGTTCTTCATTTGTAGGGCTTTGCTAACACCTTGCCGCTAGAAATGGACCAGAATCAAAACTCTTAAGCTTTCAGGTGGGGATGGCTTCAGAATAACTTATCTTTAGAATCATAGAATATTAGAGTTGGAAGGGACCTCAGGAGGTCATCTAGTCCAACCCCCTGCTCAAAGCAGGACTATCCTCAGCTAAATCAACTTGGAAAGGGTTTTGTCAAGCCTCAGCTTAAAAACCTCTAAAGATGGAGATGTCACCACCCCCCTAGGTAACCCATTCCAATGCTTCACCATCCTCCTAGTGAAAAACTATTTCCTAATGTCCAACCTAGACCTCCCCCACTGCAACTTGAGACCGTTGCTCCTTGTTCTGTCATCTGCCACCACTGAAAACAACCTAGCTCCATCCTCCCTGGAACCCCCTTTCAGGTACTTAAAGGCTGCTATCAAATCCCCCCTCATTCTTCTCTTCTGCAAACTAAACAGGCCTAGTTCTTTCAGCCTCTCCTCATAAGTCTTGTGCTCCAGCCTCCTAATCATTTTTGTTGCCCTCTGCTGGACTCTCTCCAACTTGTCTACAACTTTTTTGTAGTGGGGGGCCCAAAACTGGACACAATACTCCAAATGTGGCCTCACCAATGCCAAATAGAGGGGAATAATCACTTCCCGCGATCTGCTGGCAATGCTCTTACTAATGCAGCCCAATATGCCATTAGCCTTCTTAGCAACCAGGGCACACTGCTGACTCATATCCAGCTTCTTATCCACTGTAACCCCCAGATCCTTTTCTGCAGAACTGCTGCCTAGCTCGTCAGTCCCCAGACTGTAGCTGTGCATGGGATTCTTCCATCCTAAGTGCAGGACTCTGCATTTGTCCTTGTTGAACTTCATCAGATTTCTTTTGGCCCCGTCCTCCAATTTGTTTAGGTCCTTCTGTATCCTATCCCTCTCTTCCAGGGTATCTACCACTCCCCCTAGCTTAGTGTCATCTGCAAACTTGCTGAGGGTGTAATCTACCCCCTCTTCCAGATCATTAATGAAGATGTTGAACAAAACCGGCCCCAGGACCGACCCCTGGGGGACTCCACTTGTGACTGGCTGCCAGCTAGACCTGGAGCCATTGATCACTACTCGCTGAGCCCTTTGCTCTAGCCAATTCTGTATCCATTTTGTAGTCCATTCATCCAACCCATACTTTTTTAACTTGCTGATAAGAATACCGTGGGAGACCGTATCAAAAGCTTTGCTAAAGTCAAGGTATATCACATCCACCACTTTCTCCTCATCCACAGATCCAGTCACCTCTTCATAGAAAGCAGTCAGGGTGGTCAGGCACTACTTTCCCTTGGTGAATCCATGTTGACTGCTCCTGATCACCTGCCTCTCTTTTAAGTGCCTTAAAATGGATTCCTTGAGGACCTGCTCCATGATTTTTCCAGGGATTGTGGTGAGGCTGACTGGTCTATAGTTCCCTGGATCTTCTTTCTTCCCTTTCTTGAAGATGGGCACTATATTTGCCTTTTTGCAGTCATCTGGGTCCTCCCCCTGTTGCCATGAGCTTTCAAAGATAATAGCCAATGGCTCTGAAATCACATCAGTTAACTCCCTCAGCACCCTCGGGTGCATTGCATCTGGCCCCATGGAGTTGTGTATGTCCAATCTTTCTAAATAGTCCTGGACCTGTTCCTTCAGCACTGCGGGATGTTCACCTCCTCCCCATTCTGGGCCGCCCAATGCAGTAGTGTGGGAGCTGACCTTGTCAGTGAAGAGAGAGGCAAAAAAGGCATTGAGTACCTCAGCTTTCTCCACATCCTCTGTCACTAGGTTGCCTCCCCCATTCTGTAAGGGGCCCACACTTTCCTTAATCTTCCTCTTGTTGCTAACATACCTGTAGAAACCCTTCTTGTTCCCCTTCACATCTCTTGCTAGCTGCAACTCCAATTGCGCTTTGGCCTTCCTGACTTCATTCCTGCATGTTCGAGCAGTATTTTTATAATTCTCCCTAGTCATCTGACCAAGCTTCCACTTCTTGGAAGCTTCTCTTTTGTGTTTAAGCTCACCAGTGACTTCTTTGTTAAGCCAAGCTGGTCGCCTACCACACTTGCCATTCCTTCTGCACATCGGGATGGTTTGTTCCTGTGCCCTCAATAAGGTTTCTTTAAAAAACAGCCAGCCCTCTTGGATTCCTTTCCCCATCATATTAGCCTCCCAGGGGATCCTGCCCATCAGCTCCCTGAGGGAGTCAGTGTCTGCTTTTCTGAAGTCCATGGTCCGTATCTTGCTGTTCTCTTTTCTTCCTTTTGTCAGGATCCTGAACTCGACCATCTCATGGTCACTGCTGCCTAGGTTGTCACCCACTTCTACTTCCCCTACCAAATCTTCCCTATTTGCGAGCAGCAGGTCAAGAGCAGCACGGCCCCTAGCTGGTTGCTCCAGCACTTGCACCAGGAAGTTATCCGCGACACAGTCCAAAAGCTTCCTGGATTGTCTGTGCTCTTTTATCTTATGTTGCCACACACCATAATACCTGAGTACCTGTTTCTTTATAAAAGAGAAACCTAAACCTGCACATGCACACAAACAAAATTCCCCTACGGTTAGAATACTAAATCACGTTTTAATTGACACACAGCTGCATTTTCATAAAAATCATAGAAATGTAGGGCTGGAAGGGACCTTTATAGCTCCTCAAGACTAGCCTTCCTCCTGCACTGACTCAGGACTAAGTAGACCTAGACCATTCCTGATTGGTGTTTGTCCAACCTGTTCTTAGAAGCCTCCAGTGATGGGAATTCCACAACCACCCTTGGAAGTCTATTCCAGAGCTTACCCACTATTAGAGTAAGTAAGTTTTTCCTAACATCCAACCTAAATCTCTGTTTAAACCCATATCTTCTTGTCCTATCTTCAGTGGACATGGAGCACAATTAATCACTCTTTATAACAGCCCTTAACTTATTTGAAGACTGTTATCAGTCTTCTTTTCTCAAGACTAAATATGCCAATTTTTTTTAAACTTTCCTCCTACGTCAGGTTTTCTAAATCTGTTATAATTTTTCTTGCTCTCCTCCAATTTATTCATTTCTTTCCTAAAGCATGGTGCCCAGAATTGTTGTCAGTATCCCAGCTCAGGCCTCAGCAGTACCGAGTAGAGTGAACTTCCTGTGTCTGACTTGTGACACTCGTATCAAATACACTCCAGTATGGTATTAGCCTTTTTGTTCAACTGCATCAAACTGTTGACACGTACTCAATTTGTGAGCCATTATAATTTTCAGATCTCTTTCAACGGTACTATGATGACCTCCCCAGTTACTCCCCATTTTGTAGTTGTGCATTTGATTTTTGTTTCAGTACGTTGCACTTGGCTTTTATTGAATTCCATCTTGTTGATTATAGTCCAAGTCTCTAATCTGTTAAAGTCATTTTAAATTCTAATTCTGTCCTTCAAAGTGCTTGCAGCCCCTCCCAGCTTGATGTCATCCACAAATTTTATAAGCATACTCTTCATTCCGTTAGCCAAATCATTAATGAAAATATTGAACAGGACTGGACCCACGACTGACCACTGTGGGACCCAGTTTGACAGTGAACCATTGATACCTATTCATTTAGTATAGTCTTTCAACAAGCTGTACACCTTACAGGAATTTAATTTAGGCCACATTTCCCTAGCTTGCTTATGAAAATGTCATATTGGACTGTGTCAAAAGCCTTACTAAAATCAACATATAAAATTTTCACTATGGCTTCCTCAGAATATCAGGTGAGAACTATTTAAAAGGTTTTCTATGCATGCAAACCACACATTCACATTCCTTACCTCCACTTGGTGCAACCATGAACAGACACTCTAATGGTGAAAAGTTCCAGAGGGGTAGCCATGTTAGTTTGTATATAGCAAAAACAAACTCACCTTCTAATCAAGTGTTATGAATAGGCCTCATCTACTCTAACTGAATTGACTTTGTTAGCACTTGCCCTCCCCATTGTTGTTTCTTACCCTTGGATGTGTATATATATACCTCCTATCTGTGATTTCCATTTCATGCATCTGATGAAGTGGGTTGCAGCTCATGAAAGCTTATGCCCACAGAAATTTGTTAGTTTTTTAAGGTGCAAAAGGACTCTCATTGTTTTTACTCTACGTGGTGTTCTTCAATACTGGCATTAAAGGCTTGGTCAATGCTTGTTACTTGGCTATGTACTCTTTTGGCTTTGCGCATTTAGGTGATTTCTTTCATATGAAACATGACACAAACATTGGTTTCACTAAGAAGTGTTACCATTTGGGAGACCAATGTGTCTTGTTTCCTCGTCAAAGATATTGAACCTCGTCGTATTGTTTATTGGCTAGGTAGCACAAACGTGACTTAAATGTCCTCTGCGAAAGCATTGACTAAATTTACCTTGGTATAAAGGAAAAGAAGGAATTGTCATCCATTGTAGGTGAATTAAAGCCGTTTATTTGACATTAATTGCAGAATTTACAGCACTACCATTTAATGATAGGAATAAAAATATAACGAATCCAGTGTAAGCAATGTTGCAGACAAAACCATCAGGATGGGAAAATAATGGCATCATGATGAAAACACAGCAAATAGAAAATAACTTTTTAGAACGCAATTGAATTATTGAAAAGACTGGGAATTTAGCAAAGGGTTTAAAGTGCCCCAATGTGTCAACAACTACAACAATGGTCAAACGTCAGTCAATGCAGTAGCTGAAACATATAACACCAGTAACAGCTATTTGCAAAACCTTTTTCTTGTGTGTGTGTGTGTTTTTCCAGTTGATGACTTATGGATGCGGAACATGGAACATTTCAGTTGCCACAAAGTTCAGAAAGAATTGCTTTAGCCCTACACTGAAGGAAAGGCTGTATGTGAGAAAATGCATTGTTGGTATAGTGGCATGTGTGCCAGCTAACTAACAGCACTTATTAAGGAGCAATCCTCCTTTCCACACACGGGGGCATGTTAGCTCCCACTGATGTTAATGCCAGTTTCACTACTGTGTTGAGAGGAGCATAACCTCTTTTTATGGCGCCTTTCTCCTGTAGTCCTCATGCAGCCAAGATGCCACCCCTCCAAACAACACAGAAACCATGACCCAGGGGACTTTGCTGTGTCAGGACAGCTGGATCTGGCCTGAAAAGTAACATTTTTTATTTGTGTTTTTGTAAGGAAAACACAATGTTAGGAAATTTGAGTGCTGTCTACAGCTGTCATTTGTAAAAGTGCTTAAAAAGATATATTGGCCTAGATTTTCCACATAACTTTAATTGGTCTGTACAGTGGGTGAATAAGGGTAGAATTTGGCTGTGTTTTCATTTGACATGTATTGTTGATTTCAATAGATTATGAATCAGGCCCATAGTGATAAATGTTTTGACTTTAGTGGACGTTTTTTTCTCTTTCTGGTGCATAAATGGCCATTTTTTTCATTCTTAAAATAAGGAATTAATACAGAACTTTAAAGCAGAGCTTCAGAGCTCCCCCGCCTCGTCGCTGTTCTCTCCTTATGGGCCCACCGTACTGGTTTGCTCACTTAGTGGAATGACTTTTTGCCACAAGGCTGCATGTGATCAGCAGGTTTGCAATGCAGAGAGAGAGCCTTGACAAGAGAAGTTACAAACTGCTGCTTCATATCAGAGGAGCTGGTTTGCATAGCCTGGAAGCCAGCTGAGCTGCCAAAGGTAATGGTTAAAACAAGATGACTATGGTATTGGCTTTGTTTTTAAATTGATTTTTTTAAATGTCATTTCATGTAGAAGGCAAGTTTAGGGCACATCTGTGCCAGGAAAGTGTGGAGCAGTGAAGGCAAGCACAGACGGAGTATCCAAAAGACCGCTCTGAAGCCAGTCGACACTATAAACTTACATCAGCGTAACTACGTTGCTCAGGGCTGTGGAAAAGTCCACAGTTATCCTGACCTAACCGCCAGTTTAGACACTGCTATGTCCACAGGCAGACATAGCTACCGCTTCTTGCGGAGATGGATTAAGTGCGTAGTAGCATCTTCACTGAAGTGCTACAGCACTGGTGCAGCTGTGCCGGTGCAGCGCGTTAAATGTAGGCCTGTCCTGAATTATGGCACTTACCGGACAGCAGATTTGTGGACATGAAATTTGGTGCCTAAAAGAGAATTCAATTCGTCTACTCTGACCGTCAGCCTCAAAGCATCCAAGAGACCAGACAGGAAAAGAGAGGAGACTCTCAAAATAACATCCTAAGCTCTTTAAAATCAAACACAAAACCATATTTTGCTTTGGGCTGCCCTAGTGACACCCAGTGAAATTAAATGAGGATGCATAGGCATTAAGCAAGAGCAGCATCTGGTTCAAAAAATTCAAGAGAAGAATATGAAGAGAATTCACACCAAAGTGTACAGTTAAATGCTTTTATTCCCCTGCCCTCCTCCCCAAAATGTCCTAGACACTAAAGCCCAAATTGCCCTTTTGCTGACAACGGCTGTCGACAACACATTACAATCGACCTGCTCTGTAAACCGTGTAAGTGTTAGCGTGAGGGGACAGAACTACTTTCAACACCATTGCAGCAGCTTTCATTTTGTCTCATTGGTGGTCGTGGTAGAACTGTTGTGCACAGGTTCAGCAGGACTGGGTGCTAATAACTGTCGTCAACAGCAGGTCAACTTACTTCAGAGAAAAAGAAATGGAACACGATGGGTGGGACGAATCTTCCAATTCAACCCAGAGACCAAGGAAGAAAAGAGCTATTTTTAAGTGCCTTTTTTATTCAGCAAGATAAACAACGGAAACGTTCACGTTTAAATGCATTTCCTTGTTCACTGATTTTGCATCTGATCTACTCTGAATGAGGCTACTCAAAGAGAAGAAAAGACTTTCCATAGCTATAGGAAAATGAAGGTTAACTGACTTTGTTGTAAGTACCTTGCCAACACCAATCCTTACATTATTTATTTATTTTTTTAGAATATACCATCAGCCAGGCAGGAAGATATAGAATAATGATATATGGTTCTTCTGAGTCTGGGATAAAGATCAAGGATTGGAGACTTGCACAACATTAACAAGGGCAAGTCACTTTATGGGAACAAGACTTATTAGATTCTTCTGGTTTTGGAACCACAGCTATAGCAGCACCTCTGCTGCTTCTTGATGCCACAGTGGTGGATTCACACAGTAAAGGCTGTGTTAGGGTGTCAGCTTGTGTGTAATTCACTTCAATTTCCTGTGATAGTGTGAGTTATGCAATATTGTGCAATTTCAGAACATGGAGATATGGTGATTTGCTTTTTATTCCTGTCACTGAAGTATGTCCTATGTCACTGTTGGCCTTGATAACAAATTAACACTAACTGAGGTACCCCACAGAATTAGGGTTTGAATGTCAGTTTCAGAAGATACTGTTGAAAAAAAATAAAAATTAAAGGGACTGTTATGACTTCTATCGTGGCTGACTTCTTCTGTGTGCTGATTTGCCCTGAGCAATGGCAAAAGCCCTATAAAGACAACCTTGGGGTAAAATTCATCCCTGGGTGGGAGTCCAATTGCTACAGAAGGGATGTATTTACTCCTTTTTATGCAAATTGTATTCAACCTTGACTTGGTGCATGTATCCATGGTGTTTGCGGTGGTGGCAGTACTTGGCATATTTATAACGAAGCAGCTCCTCGGAACAGACATATCCATTACAGTTTGCTCATGGTTGTCCCTATTCATGGTTTCCCAGGAAAACAGCAGAGATGCAGAGGTTTAGAAAAAGTTGGAGGGGACTAACTGGGGGTGGGGGAAGGAGGAGGTCTGTGCCAATATTGTCATCAAAGGTGCATTGCCCTTTCCTCTTCCATATAATGGACTATTGAAAGGCCAACACCTGTTGCATTGCCAACAAGAATGCAGAAAACCTGCAGCAAGCCATCCAAACCTTTCTCATTCTCAAGCCTAATTATAGGTCCTGAGCCCGCAACAACGTGTACACATGCTTAACTTTAAGGCGTCTGACTAGTCCCATTGAGATCAATGAACCTACTCAGTGCATACGGTTAAGGACATATGCAAGTCTTGGCAGGATTGGGGCCTTGGAGAAGAGGTTTGGAAAGGGGGTCCACTAGAGAGAGAGTCTGCAGCATAATTAAGATTTTTTTCCTTTATGCCCTGATCTTCCCCATTCATTTAAAATTCACCTCTGGTATTAGCTAAGTTTGTCACAGGCCTCGGGTTAACATCTAAGACATTTTTCAAGTACATCTGCTCACATGGGGCCTGATCCTGCTACATGCAATGTAGCATTTCACAGGATCAGACTCTGTATTATTTCAGATGTGCTCAGCTTTGCTTTATAGTCTGCGACAAAACGTGCTCTTTTAAGGTCTGATCCTGTGCTCACTGAGAGAAATAGCAAAGCACCCATTTACTTCAGTGGTACAGGATCAGACTCTAAGTGGGTTTCTAATGACTA
Source organism: Mesoclemmys tuberculata (assembly GCA_007922155.1). Lineage (NCBI taxonomy): Eukaryota > Metazoa > Chordata > Testudines > Chelidae > Mesoclemmys > Mesoclemmys tuberculata. Next base: position 17,279,783 of record ML675629.1, on the reverse strand, counting down.
TAAAAGGCACCTGAAAACAAAGCACCTTTTCAAATGCAAAAATGTCAGGTCTTCCTCCTTTATTGAACTTTGGCAAATCATGTGTGTGGTTTTTACATCAATAGCTATAAATAAAAATTTGAAAATTATACCGTATTTGTTATTAAGATAAAGGACGTCTATTGGCACAAATCATTGAGTAAAAACCTTTAATAACAAAATAACATTCACTCTGTAGCTACTTTATTTATCTGGAAAACTCAGCTTACACTCAATTCAACATATCACCTTCCACAAAGGTTAAAAAAAATGACATAAAATGGAATAATAAAATATACCTTAAATTTCATAATACAAGTACCTTGGCAAATTTTAGTAAGCTGGACCATCTACTATTTGTTATAAACAGGAATGGATGTTGTCATTGTCTCACATACCCCTTGTTTCCTTTGGATTGAAAAATTAATTTGAATGTAATGTATACATATTATAATAACTACATGAAGCTGGAATAATTTGTGGATCTGTTAGCATGAGTCGAATTTACTGAAACAAATATTGATTCTGCTTATTGCGGAAGAACATATAAAGCTTTCTGGAAGATTAAACACTATTACAATCATTAACTGTCTTACAAAAAACCTATTTAAAATGCTTGTATCCATTACCATCTTTGGCAGATAAATAAGGGGAAAAAATAAACAGACTATATTACAAAGCTTCCATTATCACAATCTACTTCATAAGGCCAAATAAAAACATGTTTCTTTGCACTAATGAAAGCACATCTCCAATATATTCTTAATGACAGACGATATAAGCACTGTACTGATGTTAAATTTAGATGTCATGCATAGTAGACTGCCATGTTTACACCTTCTGTTTCCTAAGTTGCACTGCCCTATGCAAAGTAACGTGTATTTAGCAGTTGATTTGGCTTTACGTTTAGCATGGTCAATAAGTTAGGGTTATGTAAATGTTTTCAAATGAGTGAGTAAACTCAAATGTAAACAGTACTAAATTTGCAGATACCAAATAGTGCTACTATAAAATTAGTTTTTGTGGGATTTGGAAGGGTGGATTAGTTTAGGGTCCAGAGATTATTTTAAATTGGGTACAACATACTTTATTAAATTACTAACCCTAAACTGAGGGAAATGAGGGATATGGGTGCATCCTAAGGGGCCTGAACAAAATAGAGCTTCAGTATTCTTTCAGTAAGATTCAAATAAAACCAGTGTATGCACTTCAGACTAGAGAGAGAACTGAAATACAGTTGCATAGGCAAGACAGACGGGAGGGGATTCTAGCTGTATTTTTTAGACTGAGGCAGTCTGTATTGTTGTCAGTCATGACAGACAACAAGGCTGTAATAGCTCTGCTAATACTGAAGTTTTTGGTTCATGGGGAGTGCTGACCTTACTACAAAATACAGGAAACCAAGCACAAAAAGAATCCGAATGGTTATTCCCAGCAAGAGCAGCGGAAGAGGTCTGGAATTTTTCTGACGCTCCATAACATCCACATTTCCATTCTAGGGTATTACATGTTGTGTCGAAGGTCTCCGCCATAAAGCCAAAATAACTCCTTTTCTTTGGAAAAAATGCACAGTTGACCCAATTTTGAATAAGCTGTATTTTGAAATGACCCACTCAGAAATTAAATTTATGGGCCATGGGAAACTGTCAGTTGGTCAAACTTTGCTTTGAATAAGCTTTTCTGTTTTATGACTGGAATCCATTTTGATTTGGTTGTTTTTAAAACATGGACTGATCAGAATACGGTTTAAAAGTGATGTAACTTCTCATATAAACTCGTATTTCAACTGTATGAGGCAGAACTGTGCATGTTTTCATAGTTTAAATGTATACACAATTGTTCCACAACTGCTAACAGATAACAGGCTCCCATGCATAAATAAATTCCATTAAACCAAAGATTAAGGTCTATTTCTGAATGAAAAAAAAAGTTGCCATTAAGAACCACAATGCATCACACCGCTAAACTTTTTTTTGCCTCATGCATACAAATTATAGCACTGATTGGCAGTTGCGAATTATAATACTACACTGTAACACAGAACAATTAGTTGTTCAGACCAAATAGCACAAATGTAGAAAATAATCGTATTTTTTTCAACAGAGCAAATTAACACAGATTGTTTCTTCAGCAAAATATGAAACTGTAAACTTTGGGCTCATTCTGCAACTTTCCCCAATCCAGAATAAATAAAAATCCAAAGGGAAAAAAGACTGACGTACATTATTTAAGCGCACCTTTTTTGTCTATTACAAAAGCACAACCTAAAACGTATAAAGCGTTTTTTCTTTAAATCACAGTTACCAAAAAGAAACAGTGAATAATTTATTACATACGCTATAATAACATTACTCTAAACACTATTATCTATGAGGTATATCTGAGAAAATTCGGTAAGGAATTGCGCGGTCTGCGTTGCCAACATGCCCAGTTTTATATTAAAGCTTTGGTACCGTGAAGAAATAGAAAAGGAGGAGGAGGAGGAAGAAGAACCTTTGGTATTATAAAGCTTGTTCTTTGCGGGGTTGCATTGCAAAGCACCACAGTACAATAAGCCCACCAGGTACAGTATGGCGGCCCAGTTGAAGCTGAGGTATTCACAGGAAGAATTAAAAAAAGCACAGAGAGGTCTAGACTGGCAAAATCGTTGCTTTGGTTCAAGCAAGGCACTCGTCCCGTGGTAATATCACACTTTGCAAGTGAAGCATGAATCTGGTAAGGAATCCAATTGCTGTAGAGGATCCTGCCAATTCTGACTATTTTCTGTGTTCAAGCTGTCAACGCTCTTAAATGTACACGGGGAGATGAAAGCGGGGTACTATGGTATGGAAGGTTTCACTTAACACAAGGAATATATCATCTCCTCCATACCTAGAAGGCATCCTGAGAATTATTATAGCTCCATGCTGAAGGTGGATAGAGGTACAAATAGATATAAAGTTCACACGTATCAAGCCTCTGTCTTTCCCAAGAAAGAAAAGACTTGGCAGTTTGGGGGGAGGGGAGCACGTTTAATACTAAAGTGGTGCTTTTGCGTTTAGCTGATGATGAAAACCATTTGAATCAACAATGCACTGCTGATGCAAACACCTTATTGCAAAGCTCAAAGATCACTATAATATATGCATGTGCATTAGACTGCCACACAAAATTATGATCCTGATCCTGCATTGCTAGCAGACCTATCTGCCTGAGTGGAGTCCCACTGAAACCCATGAGATTCTGCACGGGTAGCAGCTTTGTTATCTCCTATTGAGGCGTTTTCCATCTATGTCAATGGGAGCAGGAGCAAGCCCATAGATGATACCAGCCAGATCTCAAACTCAGTTATTCTTGAGCAACTGAAATCAGAGTTTGGCTTTACTTCTCTACAAAGTGTCTGCGTATATTGTCATAATCTTGCTCTCTTTACTTAGGCAAAACTCCCCCTGAAGTTGATGGGGTTGTGCAGGGTCCAGGTGAATGCAGAATTTGGCCCTCTATGTCTAAACTATTTGATATAAAGCTGTGAAGTATTACACTATATAAAAAAGAAAACAGTGCTGATGAGTGGATTTTAATAGTCATTCAGTCATATAACAGGCTAAAAGAAACAAGCACAAAAGGGCACTATTTATTCCTGATGATGAAAAGAGGCACCCAACTTTAAAGTAAATCACTTAGGATTATTTTACTAATGGAGTTTAATGTGTCTTCACTTCACTGCTAACCTGAGGAAAAAATAATTAACTCAACAAATGTAATGTGAAAAAAATGTAATTGTAAAAGAGAAAAAAGGAGGCAGCAGCCTTTGTTTCTCTTGTATCAAATCTGTAAATTAGAAAAGCAGGGCTTGTTCTGATCTGTTTCACTGGTGAAAAGCCACAGTGATGCCATGACTTCCTGTAAACTACCCGGATTTACACTGATGCTATTAAGATCAGACTCTGGTCCAGAGGCTTTACTGCACAAGTTTGACCTTTGATCTAAACTGCAATCGAGAGATGCGATTGCAGCACATGTAGACATGACAAAGCCATGCATCTGCGGCACCACAGGCAGCCACTGCTCAATTATGTATCCAGGATCCTGGGTGTGGAACTAGCCCAACCAGCTGATTGGGCTGCCCTGGCTTCCTCGCTGTTGTTACTCAAACTAGTTTGAGCAAAGCTAGTTCAGGTATGGCTACGTGTGCTGTAATCACACCTCCCAAATGCAGTGTAAACATACCTTAGTGAGTCTGGTATTTTGCTTCTTGCAGCACCCAATACCCAATGTTTTAGAGGAAGTAAAAAAAAAATTCCCATAACGCAGTCACTTGGGCAATGCTTTACCTATGGCAGCAATTCCTTCCTGCCCTTTTCTCAGCAATCCACTAAAAATGGTGCTGTGCTTCAGCTGAATCTGGCTTTATGTGCATTAGAGACACTTGTGAGAGTCTGCAGGATTGAGCCCCAGGTATGTCATTGCCACTGAAGTCAATGGAAGCCCCATATTTGCAGCATCTACCAGATCAGGCAATGAGCAGAGAGAAATAGCTCCTTAACTGTGTAGCTTTCTCCTGATGCTTCCTGATACTACACTTACATCTCTAAGGACCATCAATGGGAGTTTTGCTTGAATAAGGACCACAGGATCAGACCCATAACATTGCTAAACAGGGATGAAGACACTGGTCCAATTTCTGTCATTGATTCAAATGTAAATACCCCAATATCTCAGCTGCAGTTCTGCATTTGGCAAGATAGCAGGCTATAGATTTATTTACCGAGGTAACAGTCAAAGAGCAAAACTCAACTACCAAGCAAGATTCAACACAGTTGCTCCAATGGTTTGAAGTAAGCCAGTGGGGAAAGTAAAGTGGCTCTGCCGGGTTCTGAACTTGCCTGGCTTGGCTGCGGACCTTTTTGGCTGGCAGAAGGAATAAGATAAACACAGAAAATGCCCTCATCAGAATTAACAGCTCCCACTACAGGAATTTCTTTGGGGTATCTGAGTTGCAGCTGTATAGTACGGTATGTAGGAGAGAAAAGTGAAAACTATAAACGAGCACAAGCAGAATGCAGACCGCACAGAGAAAGAAATCTTTGGTATCTTTGGTATCATCAACACGATTAAAATTACAAATGGAAAAAGTCAGTGAGGTAGCCTCTTTGGTTCTCACTAGAAATAGAAAGGGTTTTTTTCTTTCTTTTTTTTTCCTTTTTTTTTTCCTTTTTTTTTCCTTTTTTTTTTTTTTTTTTTTGCACACACAGAGTTCATTCTTGGAAGCAGCTAGTTTAAGGGTTTCTCTGTTTTTGCTTGTCGGTATATTATTTCCCCCGCCCCCCTCAGTTTAAGTTTTAAGAAGCCACAAAGTTCAGGCAAAGTTTCTTTTTTCTATTGTTTCTGAATGCACAGTTATAGGTTGAATATTCATTGCTTGTCCACAAAATTCGCTCTGTTGTTCTGACAGCAAATAAACTGTAGTGCTTTAAATTGTTTTAAATAAAAAATATAAAACTATACAACGGCATCTTCTGCAGATGCTGAATAAGTTAAATAAATAAGTTATGTTGGGAAGGCTTCATGGGCCATCATAATTAAAGGTACGTCCCACTTTCTAATGAGATGGGAAGGGGGATTAACTTAAATAATTAAATTATTGATATTTAAGCCATTTAAATCAATTAAAAGAAGAAATAAAACTTAAAATCCCTCTTTTTAACCTGTTATTTTCCTTCTGTAACAGAACTTGGCTGCTTTATGAAGCAATACTAACTTTAAAGTGTACATACTAATATATGTATTGCATCTATGATGCGCTACAATTCTAGAACTGATAAATAAGTAAAATTAACTCAAATGACAAAGTAATCAGGAAAGATTAAATTAAATAATTACACAAGATTATCACTTGAGCCTGTTCCTGCAGTCTGTAAGCAGGCAAAGTCCCACTGAAAATTAAAATAAAATGAAACCGAACGGGGGTTTAGCCTGAATAAAGACTTCAGGATTGGTCTGAGACTAATTTAAATAAATTATGTCATTGATAGTTAATATATTGGGTCACAACCCAAAAGAGTCAGGAAAATAAAATCATGTAAAGATTTGCATTCTCAAAAAATTTTAAACAATAAAAATTCCCCTTAATAAATATAAAGTAGGCCCAGTATAATCTATAAAGTTTTCCCACTTTTAAAAATACTTAAGTATTGTGACAAGCAAGAAAAACATCCGAGTTCCCCCCCTCCCCATAGCTAGCACAACCTTTCCAAAGCTATGTCATTACCATGTCTCCTTTTGGAAGAGGAGAATTCCTATTCCCTTAAGTAGGTTTGAGCTTTGCTTTGCTGGTTTTGTCCTTCTCAGGTCTTTGGATTTAGCTTTAGTTAAGAGAGATCCAGAATAAAGCTATTCAACCGAAGTAATCAAGCACATTCTTTGTTCCTTCACAGATGATTAAACAATATCCAAGGTTTCTTGAAAGTTGAATTCATCTTGGATGTGCCCATGATAGTAACTCCAAGTAGACAGTAAAGAAGATGCTGGGATACTATTTTTACATGTTAGGTTTTTTTGTATCAGAATAAATAAACAAAAAGGATACCGGTTATATCTGTATAGCTGTGGAGATTTATAAACAGATGGCATAGAAATGTAACAGCATTTTGGATTTTTTAGTATAAACAGAATATACTGTATACCATACATATGTGTACTCACACCCACATATATATCTACACTCAGTATATACTGTTAACACTCATTTTCTGAGTTATATGCTACATAAAAAGCTTCCTACAGTTGACAATGAAATGGAAGACTTAATGTGGGGGTGATAAAATACACAGGAGTAAAAAATGCAGCAGTGCTTTCATATGTCCATATCAAATTCATTTTTGACTAATAGGCTGTAATGGGACCATTGACATGGCCATGGACTAAAAATGCAATCCTCTCTCAGGCAAAAACTCACACTGCAATTTGGCTTGAGTAAAGGCTGCACAGTTGGACCCAGAATCATAACAGTAATGTCACGGGCCACCACTGTTCAAGCAATATATCATTATATTGTTTCCAGTGGGTGATTGTTTTCCAGTAGTTTAAATTTAAAGATTGGAATTTGAGACATTATATTGTCTACGAAGCACTTCCAAACATTTGCAGGGAATCAAAAAGATCACATTTTACCTTAAGGATAATTTTTGTTTGTCTGTTAATAATTCAGTAGTTAACCTGAATTGTTCTGGCTGCACCTGCTGGCCTACAGTCAAATAAGAAAGAATTACACTCATCCTCGAATAAAAATATCTATTTTTTTCATTGCACAGTTAACAGCTTTCCCATACTCCCCCATAAGATATGAAGCTTTAGACACAAATGTCCTGGTCGTGCTGTATTTCTGGTGATAGTTGGGCATCTGCTGTATTTTTGGTTGGTGAGATGAATGAAATAAAGCCTAAAAGGTGTCTAGATTTTTTACAATGAATTGTTTTGGTCGGAAACAATCAAGAACCAGATTCTGATCCTCTCATGTTGTGTAGCAACATATGTCACAAGGTGTTCCATTGAAATCCATAAGGCAGCTCATAGAATGCAATACTACACAACACAGGTCAGGGTGTTAGAATCTGGCCTCAAAAGGATGGGAAAGGGATGTGGCAGGAATTTCTAGAAAATTCACTGGGTTTCAGGGCATACAATGTAAAATGGTCTGAAGCTGTGAGAATTGACTCACGCTTCTCCTTTTACTTATTAAAAGATGACAAATCACTCTAATTTTCCAGCATAAACACAAGGGAAACCTCATAAAGGAAACATGGCAACTTTCCCCTTGATTACAAAGGAGACAATTTACAAAAGACAGAACGCACTAGCATGTGGATGCGCTTAATATTAGAAGGCGATCTGTGCGGCAAACTTACTTTGGCATGGACATCTCATTTTGACCACATTCCTTAAATGATGCCTGGGACATTATTTATTGTCAGACATACACATCAATTCCATGCAAACACAAGGAAAATTGACAGTAATCTAACAGAGGGTAAGAAATGATATTCTGTGCTTTAACTAAAGTATTGTGTTCATCCCCGTTATAGAATGGCAAAGGGTACAGCATTATGGCATGGGATATGAGAAAAACAACAAGACTATTAGACAAAACTATTAGGATGGAAAATTGCTAGTATGGTCAATGATCATACTCAAGACGTGTGTACAGATAGGCCTGAACCAACCATCTCAGATCTGAACATTAGCTTCATACCAAACTTGGAGGTTGAAGTTTAGATTTGGACTCTCTCTCTATTATGGGCCAAATCAAACCATTAAACACAAGCACCTTGATTCTTTGGGAAAGTGTGGGTCCAGATCTGGACTCTGTAGTTCAGTTCCATCTCTGATAATGAGACTTCACTTTTTTCTTTGGAGACATATGTATGCCCTTCTCTGGGAAAGAGTTATGTGGAAGGAATAATTATTTCCCCTGGAGCAAGCATTTATCAGGTTAGTTGCTGATGCTGATTCCTGGGTTGCCATCTTGAATTTACTTCTAATGAAGGGTCCTTAGCTACCCTTCTGGTACAGAAAAGTTTTCTGTTTTTCTTTCTTTTCTTAAAAAAAAATTGTAAAAAGTAGAAACTGATTATATTACTTTTATATGCAGTGTTATCAGAAAAGAAGCCCTAAATCATATATAGAAATGGAATTGAATAGACACACTGTTTGCAACCTCCTAAAATCATCCCTCCTACCTCCCCTAATCTTTGAGAACGTTCAGATTTGGTCCTGGATCAGATCAGAGTTTCATGATTTAGCACTATGATAATTCAAACTGAAACAATGAATGCAAATAACAGTTGGAACTGAGGAACGATTGGAAGCTGTTATCCAGACTGAATTGATCTTTGTGACTCAGGTGCATCTCTAGTGATATGCAGTATATCAGTACCTATCTTGTGAGTTTCATTGAAGGGGAAGAGGATCTGGTCAATAAACCCTTTTGTCCCATATGGGATGGTTGTTTAAAGCTCTGAACATATAAGAGAACAATTCTACCTGTCAAAACAAATAATATTCACCTGACACATTTTCCCACATACTCTTATGGACAGAGAAGACACATTAGTTTAGTATCCCAACATCTTATACTTGGAGTCCATGGAATCCTTGAAAGATTCCATGTGTGGGGGGGGCGGGAGGATAAACAGAAAAAAAAATTAAAACCACCCTTTTGTTGCTCTAAGAAACAGAATTGATTACCTTTACACAGATCAATGGTGCTATACGCATTTTAGCCGTGCAAAAGGAGATAATGAACTGAAACAAAAGTTGTGAGAAATCCTCATCTTTGGTATTGTAGCTGTTGAGGTTTCGGTTGCTCTGTTCCTTGTTCTTTTGAAAAAACTGCATAGGCACAAATTAAAGACAATCTTCAACTTTAAGATTACTGAGTTCTCATATGAAGCAGCACTCACATTGGCTTTCTTTGTTTTCATTCTTGTCAACCCTTTCTTTGAAATCTGCTTCCTAAAATGTCCGAGGTGTCTGTCAAACCACAGTGTGTTATTTGTTTGTTTCCTGACGTGCTTCCTTGGTTTTTTATTTTCCTTCTTTTTTTTTTTTTAAATGGAACAGTTTGTTGCAGAAGAAGTAGGTGCAGAAAAAGTTTCTTTGGTTTCGATTAAGTAGTACATAAAAAAGTCTCAAGTTCTTTAAAGAATCATTACAGCGTTTGGCTTGCTTTTGAACACTCAATTGGTGTTTCAAAAGGGGCCATTCACTGGTAAATATGCACATCAAGTGACCATAACCATTTCAGTGATAAGGGTTGTTTATGCTATTTGAAGACTACTGTAACTGCAGCTAGTATGGCCATGTTAGCTCTGCTACTCCGCTCATGACTTTGCTAATTCTTTCAGCATTCCTTTTCTGCCCAATCGTACAGCAAACTAAAATGACAGAGTTAAATGATTTTTGGAGTTTGCTAGGCTTTCTGATTTCTAAAATAATCACAGCCCTATGATGATGATGATGAAAATAAATGGCAAGTTATAAATGTCTTTGGCTTGCAGTATCCTGCATCTTTGGCGTACTGTGTTCTCTTCAGGTTAAATGGACTGGTAATGGAGATGTGATAGATTTTGATGTCATATTTAAGTCATATATAGCACATCTAAAATGGTCAGTGACATCCTGAAAGTGGATGCTTTTTTCTGCTAAGGAAATACCAAGGAACTCTAACACAGAATGCAACAATAAAAAAATACACTTCAGTAACAATGAAATGATAAAGGAGAAACTAGATGCCTAGTAACTAAAAAGGACATATTCATGACCTAAAGATATCTAGATTTCTGAACGTGTTGTGTTTGCTCCACTGTAGCAGTTAAATTGACCTCCTGAGTGTGCATCTGCATTATGTACAAACACAGAATTTGTGACAAACAGCAAAATGTGCTTGAAGCTTGTGTGGTCACATACTTTTCACTAACAACTTCATAAATTAGAGTGTCTTGAAAGAACAGATGTAGCAAGTCTAGAACCATTACTATTTCTGTATCTATTGTCTTTGTGCTTGATACTTTGAGCTCAAGTGAACTGAATTTTAGTTATCCAAGACCATATGAGTGTTCACTGATAAGTTTAAAAAAATACACCCAAAACATAAAATTAGATCAAAATTTTTCTAAAACATCTAAACAAAACAATGCCTGAGATTACAAAACAGGTTCTTGGGTTTTTCAATTTCCATGTTTTAAAATTTGTGCTCAGTTCTCATGTTATGGGTGTGAGCTTTGGTATATGGTGGTGTGGCAAGTCTAAGCATTTGGAAAACAAAGTAGGTCAGACATGTTTACACTTCTGTTTAGCTACCAACTCTGGGCAATCCTGCATGCTCTCATCAACTTCAATGCTGATCCATATTTTAAGTCTTCATTGGCTCTCAAGAGAAATTTGTGTCATGAATGACCCACTTATATTTTGGATATGCTTAGCCTGTCTCGAATGTAATACTACATAGAAAGTGATTAATTTGTGATTTGCGCCTTCTAAAACTGACTGAATAGCCATTAAAAAAGTGTCCTATGTTTACAGCTAGACTAGATTTAGTTTCCAAGAGAATTGTGCTTTCAAATCACCAGTGAAGGGCCCCACTAAGAATCCATACTTTCTTTCTTTTCTTTTTTTTTTTATAGTTGAGTTGTGCCCAATTTAGATTCCTTTCTTCAATCATGCTTTGGTACAAGTGCCGGAGGTTGAAGAGGATCCCCCTGTACTCAAATCATCCTGCCATTTCTCAAGGCTGCGCCTTCTAGCGTTCATGAAGAAGTTACTGACAGTGGTAAGTTCCAAGCCCAGCTGTTGAGAGATGGTGATCTGCATTTCTTTGGATGGACGTTTGTTCTCTTTGAAGATGGCAAAAAGTGTTCTGCGCTGGAGATCAGTGAAAACCAGACGAGATTTCTTCTGGGAATTGTTCCTGTCTTTATTCGGTTCTTGTTCTTTGCGTTTGCATGCTTGGGGAAATAGAAAAAAGAGAGAGAAAGAGAGAAAGAGAAAGAATCAATGTATGGATAAGTACCTATAAACTGAGCAGGTGATACATTGAAAACATTGATAAAGCTGTACAGTGGATGTAAACTGTTAAACTTTATTGTGCAAATTGCAGCGCTGTCAATAACCAACGTCCTCAGGTTCATCTCTTAAGAATGTGAGTCACTAATGTGGCTAGAGTGGGCAGTAAAACCAAAAAGATCAATGGTCTGAATTAACACTGAGTAAACAATTAGTACTGAAAAAAGCTTTTTAAGAGAAAGTATATATGGGGGTGACTGTGGTCCCAACCACAGCTAAAAGGCCTGATTTTTAAAAAATTAGAGTGATTTTGAGTCACTCTAATCCCAGGTGCTGAGCACCCCTCCACTGGAAATCAGGCGCCGTAAGGTGTCATCCAAAAATGGAGGCTTTCAAATTCTTTTAAAATTGTAAGCCTCTTCAGGTCTATCAGCATTCTTTATAAAAGAATAAGGAATTAAGAAACCTATAACTCTTTAAGAAACCTATAACTCCACCGTAAAATTTGCTTCATGAGCTGACACTTAGAATACAAGATTTCAGTTTAGAAAGAAAATTCAAACCGTATCTGTCTTGTCTTTCACAGTAACTAACAGAAAGGTTCACGGTTATCAGATATGTTTTAGGTGGACTTATAACATACAACAGGCTCAGATTTTTATTTTGCGAATGAAACTGGGGAGGCTGTTTTGTCCATAATATCAAGAAAAAAACGTTTAGGAAATGGATCCATGCACAGAATAAATACAAATGGAAATTACAGTAAGAAATTCAGTTTGCACTCCAGTAAACTGCAAAAGGCACTGCACTGTACGGTGTTCAGTTGAGGGCATAAAAATCTGCTGTGCAAATGTACAGGAGAAGGTAGAGAGCTGAACCAGCATAATCCACCACCTGACAAAAGCCGCACCACACAGTCACCATCCGTCTGGGGCTTTGTGGATTGAAAGCATATGTCAGCATGGTAGCAGTTTGAAGCTAGCAGACAGCCCTCTGCACTATTATCTGCTAGCAAATCAAGGTAATTTCTATGGGAAATTCCAGAGGGAGTGAATGTTGACAGTTCCAGAATTAATTCCTGCTCCATACCTTGAAGAGGGAGTAGAAAGGCATGGACTCACCAAGGTTAGGAAGGGATGCTCACAGTTAAGCATGGAGAGAAGGCTATCTGCACAGATCCCTTAAAATCTATGGGACTTCCTCCGTCCCCCCTCATCTCAGGATATATGTCTGGATAGAGGATTATGTCCAACCTCTACATCTTGGACTATGAGGTCTGGGCCAGATTTTTAAAGGTATTTTGGTGCCTAAAGATGCAGATGGGGGCCTAGTGGGATTTTCATTGAATTCCTAATGTGAAAATCTCTCTTGGCACCGATCACATCTTCACTCACTGAAATACTTTTAAAATTCTGGCTCTCTGTGCTCTGCACTCTATTGAATTTCCCCTAGATTTTCTCTCTCTGTGTGTTTTCATGAGCGAGGATGACCCCAAATGCTGTCACACACCTGTGTCACTAACTTGAAATGTGGAAAAGGTGAGGAAGCATTGCTGAGAACAGGCCAGGAAAGGGGCTTTGAAGAGCTGTGTTTCAGTCCCAGCTCTGCCACAGAATTCTTGTGTGCCTTTGGGCAAATCATTTAATCTCTCTGGGCCTCAGCTTCCCCTGCTGTAGAATGGGGGCAAGGAATACCTACCTAACAGTGGTGTTGGGAGGCTTAATTCATTAATGTTTCTAAGGCGTTTTGAGATCCTCGCATGGAAGGCCCTATAGAAGTGCAAAGCATTATTATTACATTTTTTTACAAATTATTCATTCACACCATTTAAATCTCTTATGGTAGATGCAAATCTGGGAGGAGTGAAGAGCTTTGGAATAGCATTATAACTAGTAACACAAACTTTTACCCCAAACTTCAGCTGAACAAAACCTTTTTTGAAATTTAGAACTGTCTAGATAATTTTCTCTCATCTCCTATTTTCTGTCATTTTCATCCATCTTTGCACCAGCTCCAACCAGGAACAGAGGTGCAAAAACACCCCAGGAGCTGTGGTGCTATTTATAGCCCAACTGGGGACAAGAAGTACCAAAAATCTGTCAGGCATGTTTATTCTCTTTAAGATTTCCAGGCACATTTTGCAGGCTTGAGACGTTCCAATAAAGTTCAACTAAGAATCAAAAGTCTTGATGTTTATCAGACCACAGGTTGACCAGATGTCCTGATTTTATAGGAACAATCCCGATATTTGGGGCTTTGTCTTATACAGGTGTTTATCATCCCACACCCCACACTTACTATTTGGTCACCCTATCAGACCATGAATTAAACTTCTGGACCTTTTGAAGTTCCTGCATTGCTACTAGGAATGCGTAGCATGAATGAGACACAGAGGTAAACCCATTCTTTTAATATTATTCAGACGGAAAGCAGACCTATAGTTCAGCAATTTTATTTTGACTGGACTAGCCCAAACTCCCCACAAAACCCAAAACTAAACCAAATCAACCAACCGCCCCAAAAACCAACACCGCCCCAAATTCCTTATATCAAATTAAAAATCCTGCAAACAATATGCAGATTATATTATCCTGCATTAATTGTCTCAGATTAAAACACAAAACCAAAATCAAAAATCAGTTAAAACTAAAACCACTGTTTAAAAAGTACATTTCATGATGCAACATCCTTGCCTTTTTTAACCTGTTCCTTTTCTTTCTCACTAATTTGGAAACTTCAGGTATCAGCAATTGCTCTTCTTGTCGTTAGTATAAATTAACAAGATTTTATTTTTATTGAGTTAGATTCTTAATATTACTTGCAACCAGTGATTTAATTTGGCCTCAAAAATGAAAAATTTTGAATTCAGGCCCTGATTCTGCAATCAGATCTGCAGCAATTTTACACAAGTGTAGGGAGCCACCTGTTATAGGAGTGGGGCCACATTAGTAAATACGTGTTTGTTCAGTATGAGGTGTTCTAGACTCAGTGCTTGTATTCTATGCTGCTGAGCATTATGGAGAAACCCTAGATAGCTACATTAGACACAGAATTATTAGCATGCCCTTTTAAACCTGGATTAATCCGTCTCGAAATAATAATTTTTTATCAAGAATGTAAAGGTTCAAGGTTGGTAGGCCCAAAATTGGACTCATGTTTTCTTCTCCTCTGTCTGTTTGCCAAGTCCATGCAATTCTTTTTGGCTTTGATCCTGCACGGTGCTGAACACTCTGGCCCTGATCCAGCCATTTTTGGCTTTACGTACATGACTAGTCTCATGGAGAGCAATGAGGCTAATCTTATTGTAAAATTAAGCAGGAGCTTAAATTCTTTGCTGGATCAGAACCGGAACGCTCAGCACCTTGCAGGATTGCTGTATATATTAGTTCAACCCTCCTACCCCCTCAAAAACCCAAGTACTTCAATGATCCTTTTTCAAAACAGGAAAGATCAGTAGCAGGTGCCCCAAATTCATGAGCAACCCTACAATATCAAATCAATTTGTGTGCGACAGAAGACAACATTTTGTAGTATGAAAACAGATTTCGGTTTCAAGCTTCCATGGATCACTATAAATCACAGTAAGCAGAAAAACCATATGAGATAACCCCTTTGTGGTATTTTTTGCTATTGCTAAAAAATCTACATCAAGCAGATGCACGTCTGGAGGTGGAGTATCAGCGATAGCCTCCCATTTCATTAATCTCTTTTTTTTTTTTTGCAAAATGGAATTTTTTTCCAGACAGCCCTATTGAAAGTTACCCTTTCTTTCCTAAATCACCACCTGCCACACTCCACAAGTGAGCCTCGCTCCAGCCCACCCCCAACCGCCCAGCAACACGAGAAGAGACACCATTCCCAGCAACAATTCCTTCTATCCGAAGGAGATAAACTGGTTATTTGACTCACACTCAGTAAGGAACCAGATTTTGTGGTTAAAATCCAACATTACATGTCAGTTATGATATGATGCTCAACAAAACCCTGTCTGGAGCTGGTTTCCTTGAAACTCATCACAGGTTCTTCAGGCCAGCTGATGCCCTCCGATTAATTTAAGGCTTGTGGGATTACACAGGTGTTGCTAACGGCACAATCGGAAGACAGTTGGTGGCACAGGTGTGGATGATGGCATAACGTAAGCTGTGTATTACAATGAATGTGGAACCGAGAAGGCTCTTTTTACAATGTCATTTTTTAGGGCAGAACAGCAGTTTAGGGACTGCCCTGTGCCTTGCCAGTAGGACGGTCTGGATTCTGTCCACCACAACAATGTGTATAGGCTGTTCTGTACATATGTTCTACCCCCTTTACACAGCTCAGACGTAGCTCTCTGGATGGTCCACAACTGTTTGGTGCAGCACAGGGTGACTACAGAAACAGGTCCCCACAGGAAAGCGAATCCTTGCGCAGATTGTGCTGGAGCTATTGCCTGTGACCAGTCTGTGGTGCGTTCCATAAAGGGAGTCAGCGAATGCCCTGCTTGTCTGAGCTGATTAGAGAGGGATGGAAGCAGCCTCCAAAGAGTTTGACTCTTCTGATGGGCTCAGCTCCCTCTGCTGCTTAAGTGGGGGAACGGGGAGCCACCTACCAGGACCATCACCAGCAATATAAGTGGAAGTGAACCTTCATGCACAAATCCAATTAAATATTTTCATGTGCACAAATGAGCTCCACAGCACAATCCCAGTTGTGCACCCAGCTGGGCAATCAGGGGCATTACTGTGTCTTATTCAACCAGCTACAGGTGGATGCAACTCCACTAGCTCCGACTGACTTCAGTATAGGGATGGTACTGAGGCTCAAAATGCCTCAGAATTCCCCCAGCAGCCTTTTATAAACTTTGAACTTCAGAGGTGACAGGGGGTGAGGAGATGCAATTACCTCAGACTGCCATTACACTTCTCGCAAAGGAAAGGACAAAGGCACCTAAGAGCAGTTCCATCCTTGCCTGTCAGAGGGTGGGGGTGTCAACAGATCAATTACATCAAAGGCTGCTAATGGATCTTAAAAAGTTCGGTATAAATAGCTGATTTTTATCCATTAGCAGGAGGAGAACTTCAACCAAGAAAACCAATAATGCGTCCAAGGCCAGAACTAGACTGATTGAGGTATCTGCATAAAAGCAATGAGAAAAAAAAATCCATGTTTTGATGTGCTTTGGTAACATGCTAAAACCAAAATATTCCTATTAGATAAGTGATTGGATTTTCAGATGTGCTGTTGGTGCTAACCTAACTTTAGGCACCCAAGATTGAAAATTTAGCACCTCTGGAACTGAAAACAGAATCTGACTCATCTGTCTACGTTTAGCCCGGATGGAAATGGGTGTAATTAAATTGATGTTCATGGAGGTGCATCCACCTACACCTGTTGCAATAAGCACAGCTGAATGCCTGATTGTCCAGCTGGGTACAGAGCTAGGATTGCACTGACATCCTCATCTGTGCACATCAAAATATTTCATTGAATTTGTACATGAAGCTGTGAACTTAATTAAATTAATTGGGCCTGATTTCTCTCTTACACCAGTTTTATACAGTTAACAATGTAACACAGTTAACGTCAGTGGAGTTACTCCTATTCTACACTGAGTGTAAAATCAGAGTCAGGCCAGAGTCAGACAAAGTAGTTCATTTTCTCTATTTGTATCTTTAGGATTAGAGTGTAATTCAGAGTCACTATTTCCCTTCTGATTTCTCTCCCACCTCTGCCTGCCCACCTCTGCTGAATGAGGAATCATCGAATCATAGAAGATTAGGGTTGGAAGGGACCTCAGGAGGTCTTCTAGTCCAACCCCCTGCTCAAAGCAGGACCAACCCAACTAGGGCCAACCATCCTAGCCAGGGCTTTGTCAAGCCACACCTTAAAAATCTCTAAGGATGGAGATTCCACCATCTCCCTAGGTAACCCATTCCAGTGCTTCACCACCTTCCTAGTGAAAAAAGATTTTCCTAAGATCCAATTTAGACCTCCCCACTGCAACTTGAGACCATTCTGTCATCTACTACCACTGAGAACACCCTAGTTCCATCCACCATGGAACCCCCTTTCAGGTTATTAAAGGCTGCTGTCAAATCCTCCCTCATTCTTCTCTTCCGCAGACTAAACAAGCCTAGTTCCCTCAGCCTCTCTTTGTAAGTCATGTGCTCCAGCCTCCTAATCATTTTCATTGCCCTCAGCCTAGACTCTTTCCAATTTGTCCACATCCTTTCTGTAGTGGAGGGCTCAAAACTGGACCCAATACTCCAAATGTGGCCTCACCAGTGCCGAATTGAGGGGAATAATCACGTCCCTTGATCTGCTGGCAATGCTCTTACTAATGCACCCCAATATGCCATTAGCCTTCTTGGCAACCAGGGCACACTGCTGACTCATATCCAGCTTCTTGTCCACTGTAACCCCCAGGTCCTTTTCTGAAGAACTGCTGCCTAGCCAGTCAGTCCCCAGTCTGTAGCAGTGCATGGGATTCTTCTGTTCTAAATGCAGGGTTCTGCACTTGTCCTTGTTGAACCTCATCAGATTTCTTTTGGCCTAATCCTCTAATTTGTCTAGGTCACTTTGTATCCTGTCCCTGCCCTCCAGTGTATCTACCACTCCCTCCAGTTTAGCGTCATCTGCAAGCCTGCTGAGGGTGCAATCCACCCCATCCTCCAGATCATTCATGAAGATATTGAACAAAACCGGCCCCACCACCAACCCTTGGGGCACTTTGCTTGATACCGGCTGCCAGCTAGACATCGGGCGGTTGATCACTACCCATTGACTCCAATGATCTAGCCAGCTTTCTATCCATTTTATAGACCATTCATCCAACCATATTTTTTTTACTTGCTGATAAGAATACTGTGGGAGACCGTATCAGAAGCTTTGCTAAAGTCAAGGTATATCATGTCTACAGCTTTCCCCACATCCACAGAGCTAGTCATCTCATCATAGAAGGCAATCAGGTTGGTAAGGCAGGACTTGCCCTTGGCGAATCCATGCTGACTGCTCCTGATCACCTTCCTCTCTTTCAAGTGCCTCAAAATGAATGATCTGAGGACCTGCTCCATGATTTTTCCAAGGACTGAGGTGTGGGCACGCAGGAGGCTGGTCTGACTCTCCATGCTGTGACCTGCAGTGCTCTTAGCCTATGCTAGGGAGTAAGAAAAGGAGCGGTCACAGTTCTGCCCTTACTTATACCGAAGTGACAAGCTAGGTGTGGTATATCTTTAATTGGACCAACTTCTAGTGGTGGAAGGGACAAGCCTTTGAGCTGCACAGAGCTCTTCCTTATTCCAGAATGGCAGCTGACAGGCTGAGTGTGGAGACAGTGAATGCACTACTCAGAGACTTTGAGTGGAAACTGTTTTTACGGCATAAGCATCAGCAAAGGACGTTAGTGCACATGGCACGATTTCTTATCACGCAGCACCCTGCAGACTTCAGTGTAAGTCACAGTGGACTAATAACAGTCTATGGACCCTACACATGTCCAAACAGAGAGATTAACTGTAAATTTAGGCAAAGTCAGGACAACACTTACTGTCCACCCTCCCGCTCTGGAGTTGACAGCTTTTAAGAGGTGCAGGAGTTTTGTAGCGTGGATGGACTAGACGGCAAAGGGTGCTTAGGAAGTTCCTCTCTCAAGCCATATCACTGGTGGAGGACACCTTCATGGAGCTTTTGAGTGCTAGGAGGAGACTTTAGGAACAAGCCTGCTGGTGATCCATAGACCGTCAGGGCATATTCTACTGGTTTGAAGCCATGTTTTCTTAACCCTTTGTGTATATGCTGCAGCACATAACTTACTGGAAGCACATATATTTCCATTTCAGAGCAGAGGGAACGCGCACAATAGCCTGTATCCCCTGGTCACAATGAGTCACCCTCCCTTACCTCAGGAGGATGGCTCTGAGACCTACAGCATAGCTGGCACCCTGTGTCCTCCTCTGTTATGTGGCTACAAATAACAAAGGGAGCATTTTGTCCAGAATTTGGAAAGTGCTTTGGGATAGAACATATCATCTAAGTGTGTAATGTTGTTATTACACTATTCTGTTGCTAAAGATGGGCCTGAACTAAACGCTCAGCTTATTATTATTTATAATTCAATATTCAACAGAAGTTGGGTTTCCTTTGAGGTAGGCACTGTACATAAGAGACTGCCTTGCCTTGACAAGGTTACACATTTAATAGACAAAAGGGAAGGGAAGTATTATTATTGCCATTTTCAGATGAGTAATAGAGGCAGAGAGAGACTAAAGACCAGAATTTAAAAAAAAAAAAAAAAAAAGCTCGACACCCACAGATAGGGCTCAGCGTATGGGGTCCTGAGCTCATTTGAAAATCTAAGTGTACGTGTCACATGGTAGCTGCCAGGTCCTGGTCTCTTTTGAAAATCTGGGCCCACCTGTCTTGTGCAAGGTCAGAAAGGAAGTTCAAAGCAAAGCCAGGAACTGAACCGTGATCTCTTGAGTCCTTATGTTGTGCCTTACCACAAAGCAATCCTTTCTCTCAACAGGCATGAGCTTTGGGAAAGTTCGGATTGGGATTTCAGTCCCTTTCTGAGCTTTCCCACTGTCCTCTTTTCCCAAACAGGACTAAACTATATCCCAATATTTAAACACTCCGAGCCCTGGAAAAGTTTAGATCTGGATCCAGAATTTCATGATTATGACTATCAAGGGATGAATCAAAACTCCAGATCCAAACAGCCCAACACTTTGGAAAAGCTCAGATCTCAAATTGGATCTGAACAGTATAGCTTGGGTCCTTCCCTAATTAATACAACAAATAAAACAAAGCTCTTTCTTTTATTTATGAACAAAATCAACTTCCCCTACTCTCATTTATCTGATTTTCAGTGTATTTCCAGGTCTTGTATATTTCTCCACTGTCTTATACTTTTACATCTCTGCCTTCCCCCAGATTCCTTTCTGTTTTATATTGTAACTTCTTCTTAGTCTTAGTCTGGGAACTAATGACTTTTATTTTGATGGGAGATTACGGAAATGATGGATTTCCATCAATTCCATGGATTGTGGGACAGAAATGAATTTTCCACACCTTTCTCCCCCCCTCAAATCCTGTTGAACTAACATTTTTGCAGTAATGAGTGGAGTGTAGAGCAAGAAGAGAAAAGTATAACATTGATGGTGTTTTTTGTTTTGTGCTGGGGAGAGTATTCAAGTATCTAGCTCAGGACATGTCTCATGCAAGACTGAGTGTGGCAGAATGTTCTTAAGCAGGGAATTCATAGGTGACAGAATTTGTAGGGAAGAGAATGCTCTGGGGAAGAACTAAGGAGTGGGCTGGAGATTATACAAGGGGAAAACCCGTGGGGAGGAGACGGGCTGGGAATACCTGGAGCAAGGAGGCATTGGGAGAAGTTGAGGAGAGGAGAGCTCAAGGAGGAAGCTTTCTGAAGGGATGAGACAGCTCAGCCATCTCTGGGGGAACAGATGGCAAACCAGGTTCTTCCTATGAGCCCTTGCTACATTAGCAGGGAAAGACAGTGGTTTTTAAATCATACATTCCCCACCTCAGATCCCAGACATCTTTTACAGCTTTAGAGCTGGTCCCTGACTGAAATCCAGACACCTCCTAAGGTTCCGTTTGCTCCAGTGGAGCTGCACCAGTGTATAGCAAAGCTAAATTCGGTCACTGCATGTCTACCTCTGTAAGAGGCTTCGGATTGCTTTTCTCCCTTTCTGTACTTCCTGTTGATTGGAGGAAAGGGTTGTCTTGTAGCAAAATTACCATAATGAAATCTTCTGATTCTTCACTGTCTTACACCAGTATAAATCAGGAGTAAGCCACTGAAATTGTGGGCATTACACCAGCGTAAAACCAGGATGTGATTGGAATCAGGGCCATTGTATTTTCAAAGTAATCACAGGAAAAGTTGTATTTACATAAAATAATTGCGTAAAGTGTTTTGGGATAATGTTACGTTAAATGTGACATACAAAATATAATTGTTTTGTACCATATCATAGAAGATAATTTATGCAAAGTTTCACATTGATGCCCAGAAAGAAAATGATGGCAGAAGATAGAGGGATAGCTCCCCTCTGGAGCTCTCTTTATAAACTCTCTGCTGAAACTCAAGCTCTTTCCCACTGAGGGCTCTTCTGTATCCCAAAGCTCTTTATTCCACCCCTAAGCTACCAGATAACACTACTCACGGATAATGTTTTATTATAGGTCTGACAGCAAAAACAAGGTTTTAATGTAGTCATAGTGGATTTTTCCAAATTGTATTTTACTTAGTCTTTTGTCTCAAATCCAATTCCATGATATGCCAATGAAAGGCCAGGAATGTGATGAGCTCTTACATATTTGCTGCAGTTCCTAATAGGTTTTGGAACACTGGGAGGACTACGATATTTTCTAACATCACTAATTTATGTCCAAAGACATTCTGTGTATTACAGTTATTGGTATCTAATAATAAATAATGCAAAGCTATGTGCTCCTCAATGCATTCAGTAAATACTTTCCTTGAACTGTTAAGTTTGCTCTTGAAAAGGAAACATAAAGGCAAATGTTTTTCCTTGATGTGCATTTATCAGAAAGGAAAAAAATGGAGTGAACGCTCTCTTGTGAGATCCAGTTATTGTTTAGGAAACCTGCCTCCATAGTGAGACATGGTTTTAATAGGAGAAGGAGAGAACGGAACCATCTTGATTTTAGAAAAGTCTTCATTTTATGAACTGGAGTCAATATTGAATGTTGTCTGTGAAGACAATAGGTAGTTGGCAATCATTGTAAGCTTTAACTATGGACATTTGGAGCAAGAAATGCAGCTATTGCTTTCCTTGCTCTAGACTGCACTAGAGAAAATAAGAGTTTTGATAGCAACACTTTGAAAAAGATCATAGCCTGACTCACCACACTGTTACTCCACATGTAATATTACATGTACACATGTAATATCACACATGTAATATCATGACTTACACACATGTAATATCATTGTCTTCAATGGTCATTACGCTAACATAAAACTGTAGCGACACAGAAATGAATCAAGCCCTCAATGTTTTTCTGTAAAAGAGGGACTATCCTTCCTTAATAAGGACAGGGACTTGATTTTGACAACAAAAAAACTAGATAATGGGATCTGAAAGTGGAAGAACTTTAAAAAAAACTCAGCAGCCTTGAAAAAAACTCAAGAAGGTGTCATGGTTGCATTCTTATAATGTCACTTTAGATATTTAGGAGCTGGAATGCAGAATCTAAGTGGGAAGCCTGCAGTTCAGCCTGAGAAGCAAGGGTAAGACAGGAGCAAATGGAACCAGTCTAGCAAGTTGTGCAGTTATGTATTTTTAATCAACCTTCATTGATTAAAAGATATAATTTTTTTTCCACTATAAAGATAGAGAGCCAGATTCTGATCTCAGGTTAGAGTGGTTAAAATTTAGAATAATCTTCCTCTTTTCACAGCTGTAATTATATCAAAATCTGGCAAAAAGACTCAGGTTCCAACATAAACGTCACTTGCACCACTGCAAACCCACAGAAATGCCAGCAAAATCAATAGAGTTACACTGGTGTTAAACCCTGATCCAGCAGAACACTGACATACAAGTTCAGATTTAATTCCATTGACTTCAGTGATACTACTCACAGGCTAAAAGTGAAGCATGTGCTAAAGTGTTTTGCTGGATCTAGGACTCAATGACAGCAGAATAAGGCCCTCATTTTTCCTTTCTAACAGATACAGCAGCCATTACATAGCGTTGCTCTGGATACATTACTTTTATAAGTGAATTTAGGGTTCATGAAAGCTGCCTGAAGGATTAAGTCTTCTGTCTATCAACTGAACAGGTACAGTATGAACAACAAGCTTCCCTTTACTGTACCTGACCTGGTGGGATGAGTGAGAGGGTAGTTCTTGTTCCAGACTCATTCCATCCTTGGCCAAGAAGATTGAGATTGCCAAGAAGGTTGCCAGTTAGCATCATCTGCAGTGGTATTTTGTGATGAGGCACCCGTCCGCTAAATCTAGACTGAGACCACCAAGTCATTCCACCTAGGCCCATGGATGGCTTTAAGATGTTAATGACTTTTGGTCACTATCACTTTGGACTGGATACAAACTGATAATGGAGAAGTGAAAATACTCCTACCCTATTACCCATTCTCTGAGCCACCCAGACCACCTCGCACTGAGAATTTTATTAGATTATATTTATATTACATTACATTCATACATTCTTGGGTTGTAATTAGGGCTGGACAAATCATGCAAAATACCTTCCCACTAATATTTGTTCAGATTTTTAAATTAATCACTTTTGATCATGCCCATGCCCCTTTTCAGCTCCTTTTCTATGAATATTCTAGTGAATGAACTGGCTGGCAGGAATAGTTGTGGAAATATTGCATTTAATGCAAATAATGAAGAATGTTTTGAATTTTGGAACATGTATATATATGCACCAGAAACTTAATTCTAAAACTTATATTTTTCCAGTAAGAGCGCAGAAACATATTATGCGACAATATATTCAATCAAAACTAAGCTCACATTTTGAGTACTGAATATTCACTAAAAATTTCTTGTGCACAATCTACAAAGCAAGAATTAGCCATGGAAACTATTTTCTACACTACACAGCTCTAGTTGTAAATAGTTAAGAGGGCACATGTCTGGCTGGAATTTAGGCAAATGACATTTCATCTGAGATAATACAAAATCGTCACATTATGCTATATACTGACACTAGTTTACCGGGAAAATTGTATGTCATTTTTCTTCAGTAATACCAAAAAGTCCCAATTTGTTCAAAAGCCTAGAAGTGTAAGAAAGATGAAAGCACACAACTGTATACTTCTACTCCTCCTAATTATTACTCTTATTACTTTATTTATTATAGCAGCGCTTAGAGGCCGGAACTCAGATGGGGGCCCTACTAAGCTAAGTGTTGTACATACAAAGAAAGAGAGAGTTGCTCTCCAGAAAATCTTATAGTCCAAACAGAAAACTCAGACAAAATATTTGTGGCACCTAACTCAGGCTTTGTGAATCCCAGTGATTTTCTAGGTGCCTAAGCCCCTTTGCGACTCTAGCCCCAGGAATACACTGTAATAAAATGACACCAGTGGTGACAATTTGGAAATTCCAAACTCACTTTCCATATTAGGGCACTTATGTTTATTTAGAAATCTAAAAGTCCATTTTATGTTCCGATGGGAGGCTTTTAGTGGCATCTGGATGTTCTATTAAGATGTTAATATTTGAAGATGGAGCGCACATTTGTCAATGAACATAAGTCACTCTGCTTTGTTTTGGGGATATTTTTGTCACAACCGTAAAACTGATTAGAAAACCAGTAAAATGATTAACTGAAAATACAAAACATACATGAAGTTCTCACTCACACTGATTTTATACTACTGTAAGTCCAATTATTCATTATAACTGTTATTAATCATTCTTATTGCAATAGTGTCTGGGGATCAAACAAGACTGGAGCCTAATTGAGCTAGATTCTGTACAAATATAGAGAAGTAGAGAATCCCTGCCCAAAAGAGCTTACAATCTAAATATGACTTCATTAGATTCACTCCTGGCTTAGACCAGTTTGAATTAGATCAGAATTGAGCCCAAGACTTTCTGATGGGATATCGTTTTAGTAAAATTAAATAAATAAATCTATCTTCACTGAGAACTCCATTTTAACCTGTTTTTAATGATCCCACAAAAAAAGAAAAAATCAAAATACTTGTTCTATAAATTCTATATAGAATAAGCCTGCATTGTGCAATACATTTTACTGTGGAAACTCATTTTACTAAAAAAAAAGTCCCTGAAAGTGAAATTGGACTGGGATTTTTTTATAAACAAACAAGGGATTATGTATGACATATATAATTTTGAATATATAATCTTCATGGGGAAAAATTCAGTTTCATCATGTTTATTATTCTTGTTATGTTGTTTAGTAAGTCTTGATTTCTATTTTTTACATATGCTGGGTTATAGCACCTTTCTAAGCTACCCCTTTTTGAGCTGGTTAGACCTGACCTTTGATGGAGCTGTAATTGCCTTCGTGTTTCATTATGTGCAATGGATATCTGTTTTCTAGCTGATATTTATCTTGACACCTTCTGAAGTATAGAAAAGTGGCAGTCTGATTCCAAGTAAGCTTTATCCAAGCTAGGAACAGTCCAGGATTTACACAAAGGCAGACTTATAAGAGGAGTATTTCTCTTGGAAATCACATTCTTAATTTGGCCTTTCGGCCCCATTTATCTCCTTCAGTCTGACTTCCCTCCCATATCTGAAGGGTATACACATAACCAGCTCCTCTTAGTTTGATCTGCTTTATGCTCAACATGGTACAGCCTCTGCCATACCAGGCAGAGTGTTTAGAGCTTATCTTCTTTCACTAGGTGAAGCAACTAATGGGAGTGGGATCAGTCCCCCTAAGTCAATGAGAATACTCCCATTGGCTTCAGAGGTGGGCCCATAGCTAACTAGTTTTAATGACACTAATGCCTAATGACATTGGGCTCAGTCCTGCAAAATACTGAGCATTCTGGGCGTGATCAAGCAATACATGCTTAACTTTAAGGTTACTTATAGTCCCATTGATTTAAATGGAACTAGTCAAAGGGTTTGCATCTGCTTTCATTTAAGTCAATGGAAAAACTCCTGTTGACTTCAGCGGTGGACACTGAGGCCTACAGCATGTAAAGTTAACCACATGTGTGACTCTTTGCAGGGTCGGGGCCGATGCATTCAGTGTTTTGTACTGGGAGCCCTTATTCATGGATAAGAAATGTCATCAACTCTTGCATGCACTACAGAAAGGTGACCATATGTGTAAAAAGCGTAAGTGATTAATGATCTGTAAAAAATATATTCACTGGAAAGCTGAGGTAATTAGCGTGAAAAATCTGTAATGAAACTGGCTTGGCATAGGCCACCATTGAATACTATGAAATTATGGTGTTATCTGAATGTAGAAGCAAAAATATTATAACAATGCTTTTGTATATTTTTATCATTAGATATTACTGAGCTCACCCAAAAATGATATTTGGTTAGAATAATTACACACATTAGGGAAAGCTAGATTTATGGTTGCCTTCACAACCTTAATTCAATCTCTCTGTGCAGCATTCCTGTGCACTAAATGTGCACCTTACACAGAAAATAAAACACAGGGCCCTGCGCCAAAGAGTTTACAATTTCGATTTTAGACCTGACGTAGCAAGTGAGGGGAAAGGGGTGAGGGTCTTGAGACTGGTCTAGGGCTACAACTATAAGATTATTTGGGTACATAGCTTTGATATATGCACATCTTGTTGGTTTGATTTCTGTTTTGTTTTATTTTGAATCTGCAAACCACACACATTAGTATAACCACGATAAAGTATGCATCTGGCACGATGCATCATATATTAGGCCCTGACTCAGGGAAGCATATAAGCATGTGACCTAAGTAAGGGACAGCTCCTAAGGGCACTGACCCATGAGCAGCTCCAGGAAGGCATTGTGCTGCAGGCATTTTTCTGAGGCACAATCCCTCTGTGTGCTCAGCAGGGAGGGAGCAGCATCAGCCTTTACAAGATGCAGCGTACTTCCCCTGTTAAGTCTAGCTTGGGTTTGAGGGAATTGTATGGGTTTTCTCAGTCTCCACCCTTTCCAGTCTCCCTGGCTTCCAGCACAATTGACTGCAATTGAGGTGTAACAGGTGCACAACACACAAACTCCAACAATAACCTAATCCAGTTCTGAACCCCTCCTCATCCCATCTCTAATTTTACATAAATCAAGCAAGGGAGCTTTAACCATGTATCTAGGAGACTGTTTGACAGTCTGGAAATTTTCACCGAACGGGTACTTTTCATGATCCTCATCTGACATTTCCGTTCTTTAATTTCATCCATCACCCTGCTTCTAAGTTTTATTCCCCTTAGTCTCTCTAAACAAATTCTCTTCTTCCTTGGTGCTTAGCTCCTCCAATACTTGCTCGTTTTTAGTGCTGGTACAATAATGACAAAAGAAACCACAATTTTTTGGAACTGTGCAATGAACGCATGAAATAACTAGTAAATGGTAAAGAAGCCAAACCTATCATGAAAAAACAAACAGTCCTTCTAATTCCAATTCAAGTCATTGCTCTATATCTTTTATAGGGGTAAGCCATGCATATTGATCTCTAATATGTTGTTTTATATGTGTGCAGTACAAATTCAGCTAAACCAAGTTATCTGCCTGATGGAGCTCAAAAATGTTTCTCAATTTGATTTCAAACAGAACTCAATGTGCAGGAAATTTAATTATGTTAGTAATACTAAACACAATGAAATGACCATCAAAACAGTTTCCAAAGGTTTAAAATGTTTTTCTTTTGATATAATTTAGTTAAGGCACCTCTTGATATCTGTGTTAGTACAACCTCTTAAAAAGTAGGCCTCAGAAATCAATTTGATTATCTCTCTGAATTAAGTATGCACAAATGAGAGCAATTGAGATCAATATAAATTAGGTTAAGTACTCCACTGTGTACAAAACCATTATGTAACAAGAAACAATTTGAATGAAGACGCAAATAAACACATTGTAAGGGTGTGCAGCTTGTACATGTTTATGTTTATTGCCATCAGCTGCACATACATAAAACATGCTTGACTTTTTTTATCCTTATGAATGCCCTTTAAAGTATTTATCCATCATGATCAAATATGCACACAAATGAAATGCAGTATCAAGTGTGGATTCTGTTATTTCAGGGAAGATCAAGCAATGGACTTTATGGATTGGGAAGATATCTTAGGTCACCAATCAAATCCCCATGCTAGTGTAGGAATGTTCCCTATGGTATACTTTCTAGTGCTTTTCCTAGGCTACTTACAAATGTTCCAATAAATATGGATTCCATCATGAGGTCTGTCTACATTGCAGCTGGGAGCAAATCTCCACGTGCAAATTATCAAACTTGTGCTAGTGGGACTCCAGATAGCACGCTAAAAATAGCAATGTAAATGTTCTGGCTTGGGCTGGAGCTCAGGATCTCTCATACAGAGGGTCAGGTAGGCTTAAGAGCTTGAGTTCGAGTTCCAGCCCAAGCCGGAGCAGCCACATTGCTATTTTTATCATGCTAGTTTGAGCCGCTGTAGCATGAGTCTGTTAACCTAGGCTGGGACACTTCCCACAGCTTTAGAGATCTCTTTATCAGGAAAATGTTCTTGATACTCAGACTCAACTTTCCCTTTCTTCATTTCATCTCAAAGCTCCTAGCTATACCCTGGCCACATGAAATAATTCCTCTCTACCCTCAAGTTTGCATCCTTCCGATATTTGTAATCTCCGCGACAAACCGAGTTCTAAAGTAGTTAGCAATGAAATCTAATAGCCAGCACCTTTTTAACATCATTAATTATTTTAGAAAGGTACTTTGCTCCATAGAAATTACACTTGTACTAATTATGGGCCTGTTCCTAAAATCCAGTGGATTCCTAAAATCCAACCCTAAAATCCAGTGGATAGGCTCCCATTGATTTTAATGGGCGTTGGATCAGGACCTAAATGTATTCATCGCCTGTATTAAAAGATATGCATGAAGACTAACAGACTTTTCTTTTCCCCTTTCAGTTTCTTTTAAAATATTAATTGCGACTCCAAAGAGAGGATGGAAGGAAGGAAGAAAGAGAAAAAAACAGATGTTGAGGTTTTTGTTTCTTTAAGTCCATGTGCAGTGTTTGCCGAGTCCTCACGGTCGCTCAGTGATAGGTCCCTTATAACTAGGACCTATATTTTATAGATTAGATTGTTCTCTCTTTGGGGCAGGGACTGTTTTCTACTATGTGTTTGTTCAACACCTGTTATAACAGGCACTGATCCCGAACTATGTCTCTAAGCAATACTGTAATATACAACAGCCACCATAATAGATATGGCACAGTGATGGAGCACAACATATCTGAGTGTCCCCTTCATTCTTTCACCAGGGGCCTGAAGAACATTCACCAGCTCGCTGCTGTGGCAATGTGCTGGCTATCAAACCTAGATATAAATTTGTAATCGTTGCTACCTACCGAGCCATATGAAAGAAGAAGACGGAGCACATTCATGTCACTCTAATGAAAGCATGAGTGGAGGCATAGTGTGGGCACAAGACAGTTTAAGTGTAGTCCTTTCCACTGAGTGGTTGTAAGCCTCAAGCTTGGACTTGTGTAGCCTCCACAGAGCAGCTCTGCTCTGCGTCCTGATGAGGATTCTTCCACCTTGCCCCAATACATTTATACACCTGTTGCACAGCCCAGTTACTCATGCATGACACTGGGCAGGTACCTTGCTGTCTAGTTATTAAAAATGTATTTCTCCTGGTTTGGAATAACAAACTGCTTTGAGGTGAGTTTACACGTACTCATACATGCAGTTGCATTCAAAACTCCTTCATCATTCCGAATGTAACAATTGGTGCGATCCATTTTATAGCTCTGTTCAATTCTTTGATGCACCAAGCTGCTCCTGTGTTATGATTCTGCAGGTAGATTCTACAGTAGATTCTGCTCTAACAGGACATTCCAACCAGTCCTAAAATGAACCAATTAAAACGTACAAATTGAAGAGAATAACACATTTACTATAAGTCATGGAAACAATCCCCCAATTAAATAAAAAACTTTGGTGATTAAATTTGACTAATTAAATTTTGAATTTATTTCCTATCATGGGTCACTTGTTGGGTAATTAGTCCTGAGGCTGATCACAATTATGGCAGGGCTGGCACAGAACTGGCCTCAAGACCAGGGGGAGGGGAGGTCAAGCATCTCTTGTAGTTTTCCTCTCTTAGCTGAACATCATGTTCCCTAGACACAAATGAGGATGGAGCTCACTGTGTCCACTCAGACTTTTCATGCTATCTTTACTAAACAAAATCAAGAGTAATTTTGTATCATTCAGCACAGTTGGTTCAAACCATGTTCATTAATGCTAATTATTAATTACTTTGCCTTCTGTACTCATTAAAAGGTCTCAGAGCATTTTAGAATCAGCAGAGAATTAGGCCTTCCCAACATCTCTGTGAAGTGACTATTCGTCTATTAAACTTACAGGAAACCTGAGACATGGAAAGGCTAAGAGATCTGCCAAAGGTGACTCAGGAAGTCAGTGGCAGAGCCAGGAATGATACTCAGATTTCCTGACTCTAGTCTTATGTTTTCCAGAGACTGTGATTCATGAGTGATAAGAGATAATAATGACTTATTCTGAATGGCTCACATTAATGGGAAAAAATTAAGAAGAGTGGGCTTTTGTGCATTTGTGCCCTTAGCTGTAATTTTTGGACTACCAAACTTTTACAGTCAGCAACTAAGCCACTTATAGGTCTGAATCAAATCACTAAGAGGCTTTATATTCAGGGTCTATGTAAATTGCCCCAGCACTTACTAAGGATGGTTGGGGGAGAGGACCTTTCTCAGCTTAGGAAGGGCAGCTCAGATGCTACTATGGGGAACAGCAGGGGCTGCTAAGCAAGTGGGCAGGGTGGGGACAGAGAAGGGCAGAGTAGGGTGGAGTGTAATCTGCACCTCCAAAAAGGGATGCCGTGACTTCCCCAGCCCAGAGGAAGGGGGATCAGGGGTGGAATTGTCTCTCTGCAGAGCAGTCTTTTCCTAGAGCACCTCTTCCTCACCTTTGTGCCATCCCTGACTCTGGGTGAGTCTAATGGCTCAGTCTAACCCTTAGCTTTTTCTTTCTCCATATTACAAGAGGAGATCAGCTGGGGGAAAAATCTCACTCACTCATCAATTACATTCCCTAGTTATTTAGAGATAATTTGGGTCTACAAGGCAAGCTGAGTCTCAAGAAACAGTCTGCATCCAGTGCTAGCCCGCCAATTTTTCAGCTGTGCGTTTCACCAGTATTTTGATCCCACTTTTTCAAACAAAGCGATTGTTTGATTTTTATGCTTTTTTTTAACCCCCCAATGACTTTTTTTTCCCTTTTGCATTTCCACTTGAAATCAATGCAATGGCTGGTTGGGTCCTGAATATTTAACCTTATTACTGAACCCATCTGAGAAGAGCAGAATCCTGCATGCAAAATTCACCCAGAAATCAATGGGAAGTTAGTGTGTAGGATCAGGACTGTACAGCAGGATCTTCCCCTTGAGAAAACTGTAATATCTAGCACACGCAACCCTAATGTTGCTCTCATATGCCCTAATGTTGCCTCATGTGCCCTAATACCAGCACATTACTGTCCAAATTATGATTGCCTTTGTGCTAGAGGCGCCATCTCCACCCTAACGGCTCCCATTCTGAAGGCAGTCATAAAAGAACCGCTCATCTCTCTGAACCACGGAGGGGCCTGTTAGTGGTAGATCTAGAGGTAGTGGGGGAGGCTGGCCATGGCTGAGTGGTGTGTTT
Source organism: Mesoclemmys tuberculata (assembly GCA_007922155.1). Classification (NCBI taxonomy): domain Eukaryota; kingdom Metazoa; phylum Chordata; order Testudines; family Chelidae; genus Mesoclemmys; species Mesoclemmys tuberculata. The sequence continues at coordinate 17,247,848 of ML675629.1, read as the reverse complement.
GGAAAGGATGGAGGCATGACCTCCAGTTTATGGCTGAGGGCCGCACATACTATACCTTTTCAAAAAGTGTAGCAAAGACCACCATTAGGTAAGCTCCTCTGAGTGCACCTAGAGGCATGCAGAAGTCTAACTCTCCCCATGGAGAACAAGGGGAGAAGAACAATAGAGAATGAGTGGCAAAGAACCCTTTTCTTCTCTTTTTACAAGTTTGCCCTAATGTGAATTAGGGAGGGGCAGATACATTCTGCCCACTTTCAAACCCAGTTGAACATTAGAGCTTTGGGAGTTCAGCTTGAATGCTAATCGTCAAGAAACAGAGAGGGATGACTGAGAAAAAAAATAAAGATGGTCTTCAATTAAAAGGAGGCCAGAATAGTGTATCTGAGGACAGTACCAAGCAATAAGGTAGGATTAGAGGTTGCCTAAAGAAGCTGGTGCATGATAAGTGCAATTTATCACACAGCACCACAATTTCTTACATGGATAGTACGTACTATCCACCAATCCATATCTGGTGAGACTACTTCTAACTTTTTGAACTTTCAAACAGTTTATGTGTATCTGTCTATTTAGTTCAACGTTAAAAATAAATTCAAGAGATTATTAATTTATTATTATTATAAACTAATATTATTTATAAATATTTAAAGTATTTCCTTTAATATTTATATATGTTGTTACTTCTTAATTTTGAGCTACATCTACAGGTAATAAAATATGTAGCCCCACAAATCCATTCAAGGAAAATTTAGCTAAAATATAGACAGACATGCTGACATGGATGGTAAAAATGCACCAATGAACAATGACGCATTTCAAGACCATCTGTAGGAAAAGGAAGTCATAGCAAAATCATATTCTTATTCTTACTGCTGAAAGCAGTAAATATAAATAAATAAATATCATTTCTGTGTATGTCCTAGAAATTACACCAGTGGTTTTTTCCTTATCTAAAGAAGAAAGATGCCTGAGTATCCTAACCAGCATTCCTAACCCTTTTTATAGTTCTTTATCAAACCAGCCCTCAAAGGGCCTACTTAGCAACACTTAGCAACATCCCATGGAGAAGAAAGTGCCTCTAGGACTGAGCATTCTGGTCTACAGGCACATCTTACCCCAGATGGTCTCTTGGGAAGAACACTGGTCTGATATTCTTGAGGTTGTAAAGCAGTAACTGTTCATGGTGCTGAAATTAACGTGATGCTCCACTTGCAAAAAGTATGTGTATTATTGTGCAAAGAAACGAATGCAAATGTCTGCCTTCCCCACTGCTATTCATGATATTTAGTTCATATTGCCAAAGAATGCTATGATGTATCCCACTATGGTCCTCTAATTTCTCTGTAATTGCTGTTGAGATTTATTAAGTTTTCAAATGAATCTAGTGTAATGAATTTCTGTCTGTTATTATCTTCTTCCTTTGTTGATAAAAAATTTCATATTGAACTTTCTAATCTTGGTGAATATCTTCTATTGGCCACAAAAGAACCAAGATATTGCCCATTACATACAAATACATGATTTTACTACAAAGCAATAAAATATAGTAGCAGCAGATGAAGCATTTTAATCTTGGAGAAATCACTACTGCATCTATGTAGCAGATAGGCAGATAATAAAAGAAGACAAATACAAGCTGTCTTGGGTGCTGGTTCAAGACTGTGGAACACATTTCCTGAAGAACTAAGTACCATCACAAATCTCACCACTTTCTGTACCAAGTGCAAGGTACACTTCTTTGACCTTGTCTTTGCTAATATAAATGAATAGCAAAAGTATATGTAACTTAATAACAACTACAATAATAAAAGCCATTGCACATACAATTTCCTCTTGGGAAAAGCATGAGAAAAACATGAGGGGAGAGAACAAAACGCACATGACAGATACTAGCCATATCTCTTGATGTACCTCTGGCAGATGCTCAGATACAGGGTGTTGAGGGTTTTATAAGAACCAGAACAGAATAGAATTGATTTTACTAGCAATTGTGCATGTGATAAATATTGCTCATGGCTCAGATTTTCAAATCAGAATTCTTATAGTCACTTTAATCCTTATTTAGGCGTCTGTCTAAAAGGGGCCTGTTTTTTTGAAGACGTTAAGCATCCACATCTTCCACTGACTTTAATGGAAACTGCTAAGCCCAGATCCTCCCACTGAAATCAATGGGAGTTAGGCACCTAAATACCTTTGAGGAACTGGGCCTCAGTAACTTTCAAAAGTGCTGATCATTAATAGCTTCTATTGAAGTTAATAGAAGCTGGGTATGCTCAGCACCTTTGAAAATTAAACTTCCTTTACTTAGACACTTGAATATGGCTTTAAGTGCTTCACTTTTTTGGCCCACTTTCTTAAGATAAAGATTTTACAGATAATAAAGCAGAAAAGACCATAAAGCCACTATATAAATCCAAAAACCTACTCCTTGAATACTGCAGGCAGTTCTAGCTGCCCCATCTTAAAAAACATATATTAGAATTGTAGAAAGGCAACAATAATGATTAGGGTTATGGAACAGATTCCATATGAGGAAAAATTAAAGAGACTGGGCTCACCTTAGAAAAGAGATAACTAAGTGGGGATATGATAGAGATGTATAAAATCATGATCGGTGGGGAGAAAGTGAATAAGGAAGTGCTATTTACCCCTTCATATAACACAAGAACTGGGGTAACGCGATAAAATTAATAGGCAGCAGGTTAAAAAAAAAAAAAAAGGAAGTTCTCCACACAGTGCATAGTCAACCTGTGGAACTCATTGCCAGGGGATGCTGTGAAGGCCAAATGCATACTTGGAATCAAAAAAGAATTAGATTAATTCATGGAGGATAGGTCCATCAATGGCTATTAGCCAAGATTGTCAGGGACGGAATCCCATGCTCAGGTTTCCCTGAATCTCCAGCTGCCTGAAGCTGGGACTGGATGACAGGGGATGAATCATCTGGCACTGGCTGCTGACAGAGACAGGATACTGAGCTACGTGGACCATGGGGCTGGCCCTGCATGGCTGTTCTTATGTGACAATAAAGCCAGCAGTAGGTGGTGCTATGGCTCAGAGCTGGAAGGGACTCTCTTTCACCTCTCTTGTGAAAACAGTAGCTCAGAATTCAATGTCTGTCTCCAGCAGTGTTTGCATATTTGTCTTCCTCTTGATCCGGCATTTATCCAGACTATCTTCCAATAAAAGCACTGTTTGCACATTCATGTTTGCTGAAATGCACAGTGATCAAGTGAATATAAATAAAAAGTGGTCAACAGGAGTATTTTGCACAGATGAATCACTGATGGCATTTTGATACACAAATGTTTCATCGTCAGTAACATGATTCAGCAATCAGGAAAATAAACAAGTTATGCAAGCATTTTGCTGATCAGCCCAGAAAAATAATAAGTATATAGAGAGTGCCGGATTGGTGTTCCACAGTGTTTTGCCCTCCCTATGAACTATCATTGTTTGTACAGTAGGGCTGGTTGTGACCTTTGACTTTTCAAAGCAGTAAACAATTTGGATGAGATTAACTGCACTTGCTGGAAGCCGGGACTGTGTAAACATACGTCTTAGTCCATTTTAATAGGACCACATTATTCTGTGAGCCGATTCTCAGTCCAAGCTTCAGCAGCTGCTCTACAGGTCACTAGTACCAATAAAGCAATTTTCCAATGAGAAAACACTTCTCACCCAAGGGGATTCAAAGGTTTTACCAGGCATTTCATAACCAAGTTGATCTTGATAACTTGCATAAGCCTTTGTAATAAGAGTAATTTAAATTGCGTTCTTCAGAAATTTGGTGCACTTCCTAAGTGATAATATTCTGATGTTTGGTACTTCGCAGGCAACAGAGACATTACGATATGGCTTTGTGTTCAATTAACCTGAATCATAGTTGAACTCTGCCCTTTGAACTCACTAAACAGATAAATACATTAACTCACCTAGGGATCATTAATATTTTTCATCCTGACAAAAATTTAAGAACTGCACATTTAAGCCCAGATCAAATAGAGAATTAGCACAGAATGTCTCCTTATTTGTTATTCATGCTGTTAAAAGGCCACAGAATTAGTGAGACTGATCTAGCAGATTAGTGCTGTAAGCGAAAGGGCCCTTCACAGTCTGTAGTTATTGGAATTAGTGCAACATGTTAGTATTATCCAAGCAATGTAGCAGTCATTCCTGTTCTATGTTCCATATTATCCTATTCTTACAATCCTATGGACTCTTCCCAGGACCCATCTAACATCATATCTACCCCCAAAATGACACATGAAAACTCTTTGGAAGAGATCTTATATGGTGCAAATGGCTGCAAATCCATTGGCTCCAATATATTCTATACTTAAAATAGAGCAGTTCAAAATTCTAGCCTAGAGATATATTTGAAAAACTAACTGGCTTTGAAATACAAGTGAAAATACATGTATTAAGGCTATCTTACAATTTGTAAGAATATTTGTATATGTGCTTTCCAAGGGGTGTATGCACTAAAGTCTCAGTAAAAATTAATATATCTGCAAGAGAAATAATTGCTCGTTTTGGCAAATATTTTAGTGGTTGGCCCTGCAAGTCCTTTCTCATCCAAATCTCCACTGACTTCAACATTGACCTCAATGGGAGTTTTACTGGGACAAAGATTGCAGGATGGGGCAGTTAGTTTTCTAATATTTGAAGTCTCATTGTATTTGTCTATGTTGCCTTTTGTTTGGCTCTCAGGTTTAATGCCACCAGGCTACCCAAGATGAGACCACTAAAAAGAATATTGCAAGCACGAAGGATAAATCTATTGAATGGGGGTCTTTAACTATGTGGTTTCCTTAAAAGGAAAGATTGGATCAATAGGATCAACACAAAAGGTTTCCCTGGCCCTGTATAAAACAATAAAGGGCTTTCCTTTTCACCAGTTTAACTTTCCTCTCTGACAAATGCAAATCAATGGATATGTGTTTACAACAGATTCTCTAACAGACTCAGAGAATGCCTGCTTAGACCAGGAGTAAAAGAAGTTTGCCCATTTGAGGAGTCTGTACTGGACATTGGGCAGAAGTCACAGGGTCATATCAATTTGCATAAAATGGAGCACACTGAAGCTGCCCTATTTTCTTACTATGGAAGTCTGGTCCAGGACCATAGGAACATACAGTCAACACAGGCCATGCTTGCATTGTCATTATTATTAATTATGATTATTGTTATTATTTTTATAAATTGACTTTAGCCATTCACTTAATGGTATAATTAACTAATTAGTAGCACAGGCACCTCCGAACGCTGAACAAAAGTATATTTAAATTAATCAAATTTGAAAAAGGTAGTGATGCACAATCTCTGAAATTAATGGAATTTGCCAATGACTTTAGAGAGAACAGGGTCAGGGTCTGAGCCTCCAAACCAATTTACGGGGCCTAATTCTAAGCTCTTACTTGTTTTACACCAGCGTAACTCCACTGACTTCAGTAGCGTTGCTGCTACAGCACTGCGCTAGTCTAGAGGAGATAAAAATCAGGTCCAAAGAATCCAACCCAAAAACAACTGACGGGGAAGCTGCTGAGCAGCACTATAGAACCAGCTCTTTGACCACTCCTGATCCCACAGTCCTTAACAGGCAGGACTCCAATTACAAATGCCTTTTTTATTATTCATAAGACCTGATCCTGCACTGTTTATTCAGGAAAAATTTCCATTGGCTTCAGTGGGACTTTTGCTTGAGTAAGACTTGCATGTTCCTGGTCAACATATTAACAGAAATTAATTGATGATGGGGTACCTAGATATTGAGATGATAAACACATTGTGAAAAAGGGAGGTGGATATATTAGATGACAGGACTGCACATTCCTTCCTCATTAAAAGCAAATATAGTTATTTTGTCCTCTACAAAATATCAGATTCTTTTTGCCTTAAATGTTCCCTTTCCCTTTCCTGGTTTCATATGATTAGTACTTGTGGTGTGCTCCACAGTAGATATAGATTATACACATTTCAACTATTTTCTTCCAGCAGGAAAAAGTATATGTATACTCGATTACATGAACTAAGGTCCAAGTGCGATTAAATTACTTCAGTGATATGCTGATAACCCAAACAATGTCTGCCTGTTTTCATGAGAATAATTCATTCTAAAATGATATAGAGCAGCCCTGCTTGAATACAGATACCTCTTCCCTTTGAATATTTTGGGCCTGATTTTGTAGGCCTTAGGCAGAAAAAAATCCCATTGAAAACAATGGGAGTTTTATCCTGGAAAGCATTAGAAACTGGCCCCTTTATGTGCAATGTGGTTTACAAACTCTTGCAGCTATTATTAGAGATTCTAACAACTGTTATTAGAGATTCTGGCCTTTCGTTAGAATATTACTCTTATTTTAACAAGTGTTGTACTTTTAATACAAGTATTACCTCACACTACAGAAAACTTTTGAGAGGATTTTTACACACATGGAAACCATGGAAATAATGATACTGTGTTCTAGTATCTTCAAAAACTTTAATGAACAACTAATTTGTTACTATGGCCATGGGAGCCAAATCTTGGCCCTATTAAAATAAATTGCAAAATTACTGGGATTTGACCCATAGATATGTATGTATAGTGAGTTTTAGCTTATTTCTATAGCTCAATAAATCTGAGATCATGACTGAAATCTGTACTGCCTTAGCTTCTTATACATCCCTAAGAGCTGAGCAAACATTGCATATAGTTTTATGTCCAGGCCCTGCATGAAAAGATATAAAGCAATTTTTATAATTCAGGTACAGAAAGGGCAGGAGATGAGCAACTTAGGTCCTTCATAATCTATTAAAAAAAAAACACTAGGTACATCCACATAACTAGAGTGGCCGGGTTTCTCTCTCTCAAAAAAAGGTAACACGTATTAGCTACATTTGAGAAGAACTGGAAGGAAAGAGAACAGCACGAGGTGCTAAGTTATTGTAGTCTGAGCAGCCGTTGAGTTATTCCTCTCAGTCAAAGGGAAAGTCAGGACTGAAAGAAGAAGAAAAAGACAGGAAAAGCAACACTCCGGCAATGAGGCCGCATATTCACACGTGCTAACCAGAAATCAATTCTCCAAAGAACGCTGTAATTTACAAAGGTCCTTCCCCGCCCTGAATCTCTCCGCGCCTCCGAAGGCTGTTCTCAGTCACCAGCCTGGAGAAGCGGGATGGCAAAAATTTATTCTGGGATGGGATGTACGTGAAACAGACCATTCTTCGCTGCAAGGCAGGTGCCCAAGGCCTGCCCTGCGTACTCCCTTAACCGGTGGGGCTTCCTGCTCAGCTGCCCCGTGTTTTACCAACGCAGGCAAGGAAATGCTTAGGCCACGGTTACGAAAGGCGGGCGTGTGGGGCGTGTGTCGGATTTATAAGCAGTAATGAAATACATCCCCAAGAAAACCCCATCAGGCTTTCACCGGGAGCCGGAGCACGCTCTAGGCCGTCGGGATCTGACAGCACGTCTGCCGGCTCCGAGTCGTCGCCTGTGTAGCGAGCATCCCGGCCCCGTGGAGATGGCCCTGAGCGCCCGGCGGGTGCTGCGGGGACTTGCGTTCTCAGCCAGGCGCTGATTAAAGAGCGGGGCGGCGCAGTCATGAGACTGGACGGCTCGGCGGGAGGAGCGGGCGCGCCGATCTCCGCGCCCCACGTCTGGGGCAGCGGGCCCTGATGGGCACGGCGAGCTCCAATCTCCAGCAGAGTTCGCCGGCCTGGCGCCCCGCTCGGACCAGCGGAAAACGGCGGCTTCTCAGGGCAGGGAGCGTGAAAACCGAAACAGGCGTCGGCCAAGCCATTGCAGAGCTGCCTCCGCTCCGGGGCGTCCAAACGGCGTCTCCCTGCCGGGGCCGGGGTGGATTCGCTGCTGTGGCGTTCTCGTGTCTGGGTTTCGCTTGTTCCAGGGAAGGGAATTGCTCGGATGCGAGCTGAACCTTCTAAACGAGCTGTCCGGCCAAGCGAACCCAGCCCGACCGCCGGGCTCCGCCTGAGCCGCGGGCAGGCTCGGACCCACTGCCCAAGTCTGGCTTCGCGTTGTTCGGCACTGAAAGTTGTCGGGAGAAGGGGAGGGAACCCCGCGGCACGGGCGTGCGTGCCTGCGCGACACACTCCCCACCTGCACATTGCCGCCCACGCCGCAAAACGGGGGAGAGGCTGCAGTTTAACGCGGACGGTGTCTCCTGGTTCGCGATCCCGGGCGGGACTTGCAGAGCAGAGAAACGAGTGGGCCAGGAAGGGGAATCATTGCCATCCCAGCCGGGCTCCCTGGGCACGCACACGGATGTCCGATAACCCTCCGCGCTGAAACTTCGGGCTGCTTTCACCAGCGCGCTCCCCCGCAACACCTGCTTGTGCTGGTGGACATGGAAGCTTTAAAGACCAGCCACAAAGGGGCAGAAAAACAGGCGGGAGGCCGGTGACTCAAACCCGGTTCGCTGCGCCCGCCGCCTGTTGAAGGAGGTTTTGAAAGCCTCTGCCTTGATTCGGAGCACAGGCGCCTGGCTAGCCCATGTGACTAGCTGCATTTACATTGGCATCACGCACCCAGCCGTGTAGCCGACGCAGCGCGCACAGCTGTGGCCTTTCCAGAGTTGGGGCTAGCGGGAGCTGGGGAGGGGAGCGGAGTGGAAGCCCCACTTGCTTCAGTCCCATTCACCTAGGCGGTGCGCTGCAGTGCCAGGCCGGGGCTGCTCGGCTTCCACAGACAGGGGCATCCATCTCCTCGGAGATTGGCCCGGGGCCGAGTGCAAAGCACACTGGCGGGGCGAGCTTCGCGACACGTGTCTACGGGCAACTGTTCGGAAGGAGGAAGGCAGCGTGGGCGCCCAGGCAGGCCGTGTCGCTCCCCGCCGCCCGCTCCCACCTGGGCTGTCGGATCGGCTCCCTAAGTGAACACGAGCGTGGCTTCTCGGGCAGGGGGGATCGCCATGTCGGGCCATTATCTTTCACAATCTGCTTAGCCAACGTCTTGGGAAGGTTCGCGCTGTCCGGAGAGAGGCAGGGATTGCGAGACAGAGAGAGATGGGGAGAGTCTTGTGCTGGGAAAGCCAGCGCCATCCGCTTTCCTGGAAACAAGCCGGATCAGGTTCCAGATCAATGAAAACTGGGTCCACACGTTTATGTTACTGTTGCCAGCATTAATGCTCTTTTAATCTTCTAAACATTATCAGCATCGATCTCCCTCCATATACACATTTGTTTGAGAAAGTGACATAACCACACGGTCGGAAAGACATAAATGTTGGAGGCTTCTTGCTTTATGGGATCCTGTTCCCTGGTTATTTCGCGTGTCTCTCCCACCCTCAAAGCTTTCAGGGATCCAGCGCTAATGCATATTAGAAAGGTGTTATTGATTCACAGGGGATTCGAAAAGACAAGGACAGTAGTGAGCGAGCTCTTCAATTATTTATTCGATCAGCCCATCAAGCAAAAGTATGTCTGTGTTATGTACAAATGTTAATGCACGTTTCTGTAGGGCGCAAGGTGCATATTGGATAAGGGCCTTGACACGTAGGTAAAGGATTATGTTTTGTACTGGCTATAATAGAATATTGCAACATGACACTGTAGTACAAGGCATATGGCTCTTCCCTTATGTGCAGCTATCTCAAACAGAGATTCCGTGTGTATACACACAACCATACACATATCCATACATATATATATTCTCTCCTTGAAATAGTTGCAGAGAAATGTATACTCTCTGTCTACTGTAATCCTAAATTAAAATATTAGGAAATCTTATCCAGTCATTAACAACTATAAAACAAGGAGAGCCCTGTAGCACTTTAAAGACTAACAAATTTAATTTCTGCAGGCATAAGCTTTCATGGGCTGTAACCCACTTCCTCAGATGCAGAGAATAGAAATCAGATAGGGGTGTATCTATACAGCCAAGGGGAAGGAACACCAAGGGGGGGTAGGTAATAGCAAAGTCCATACAGTTGGAGTAGCTGAGGCCTATTCACAACCATTGATTAGAAGGTGAGAATGTAACAACTATTATATTTGTCTCTTTACATCTTTTCTACCTTCTTTTAGTTTTGCTGGAATGCATACAGTTAACGTACATTATTTCATAGTGCTTAATATATGAAAAGTTAGGGTCTAATCCTGCCGTCACAGAAAGCAACGGAAATCCCATTGACTTTAACGGGATCGGGTACGTGGTTCTCGCCCAGGAAAGATGATCGCTCTTTGCTCTGGTATAAAAGGGACTGGCGTAACTGTGCAGACAAAACAACGCCACTTACAGTGATACCGAGAAATAGGTGCCAGTGCGCACCTGCGCTGCTAAGGACACTGTCTTGTTGAGAGACAGAGGCTGGGAAATGTTGGATGCTGATCGAAATGACAATTTCCTAACTGAGCTAAAATGAGCTAGTCCAGATCCTACTCCCGGAAAAGTTGCAAGTTAGAATGAGTGCCACAACAGTTGCTCTTCCCCCTCCCTGAAATCTATAGCAGACAACCGGATTTAGTTTTAATTCCTTCCACGACGTAGATAAGGCAACCAGCATATTCTTCTTCACCTCATTATTTTATGTAGATCTCCTCTGCCTTCTCTAGTGATGTTCCCCTAATTGAAAATCGTTCCATTTCGTGTGCGCCTGTGTGTGTGCATAAGTGATTGTATCACAAAGGTGAAAACCATTAACTCGCGATCTCTCGCTTTGAAGGCATCATAATTTGATTAGTAACATTAATGTACATCCCACTCATCGAAAGCCTCGCTCCGAACAGATCACAGAATTGAGCCTGCTTTTCCTTTTCGATGCCAAAGATCGTTTCTTTCCCCGATCACGCTTCTGCAGACAAACACAGGCGCTCTTCAGCTAAAATACATGCATAGGCTTAGAAGGCAAAGGAATAAATACACCACCCCATCTCGCCCTGGGTGTGTGGGAGAGGATACCATGAATTTTTAATAGCCTACAGATTAAAGAACAAAATCACCTTCCCAGTCTTGTGCTCCTCCCGCTTCCCCCCAGCCAGACAGGGCCATTGGAATAGACAGAAAAAAGAACAAACCCAAGCCCGCAGCACTGCTGTAAAAATGAATATGGTAAGGCGGCTATGGGCCGTTTCTACCCTGCAAATCTCTAAGACCTTTAGTGATGGATTTAGAACCGAACGCCTAGGCTGTTTAACCCAAAACAAAGTGACGTTGGCATCTCCAGTTCTGGGGCGTGCAGAGATTTCTATCAATAATTCATGGAGAGATGGCTTCTGTTCTCCCCCCAGCCCTAGTCCTTGTAGCTACACCGAGTACATAACACCCACTTCCCCAAATCCCAGCTACGGCATATTTTACAATAGGAGAGTGATCTACTGACCAAAAATAGCCTCATACGATACAATGAGCCCTTAACACGCTTGTTGTTGCTAATAAAATCACACGGCTAAATCTCACCTTCCTTTAGATTATTAAATACAATCCGAATACTTGTAGGCATCTATTTAAATGCCTCACAAGAGCAATATATTTTATATGCTTATTTTCTTTATTCAGGATTTCAAGTGAATGATCATACCTTATCTTGCAATTTTGGCAACTCTGACCAATACCAAACTGTATCTCTCAATGAATCAGAATAGAGCCTCGACTTCTCTGTTTTGTACATTGCACTTGGGGGAAAAAATCGTAGTTCACACAAAGCTTGCCATACCAACTACGCTACTACCAATGAGACACACTGCAAGAGTCCCACTGGTCACTGAGATAGGCCAAAGAGATCTATTTTATTCACTGAGGATGTCTCACACATGAATTGTCCCTAAGACGAATGAGAGGGAGTGGAACTTGACTTACATTTTATAGGGTTTCCAAACTGCATTGTTAGAAAGTGTGCCAACTGCAAGCATACACACACACACATAAATAGAAATACACACACACAGCTACAAACAAAGGATTTCAAATCTCACGCCAGGTTTCAATAGGACATTGTTAACAACAACAACGCACACAGCTCCCCTACCTTTTTTCCATGGTGTAGTCTGTAATAACAATAATTAATATTAATTAATAATTATAATTAGTAAGACATCATCGCAGAAGCGCGAGAAAGAAATTCACTAAGGAAAATTCACCAACCAGGAAAAACAAGAAGAACTCCCGTCTGCGCACAAATGGAGGGTGGATTTTGAAGCAAAAAGTAATCTTTCCGAAAGGTTGTTTTGTATTTACCCTCTGCTAATCAATAATAGCAAACGATTAATTGCTACCGATTGGAATCAATCCAACCACAGGTGAACCAGGCAATTGTCAGAGTAGACGTTCCTTCTAAACTACATTTGTAAATATGCTGCTGTCATATTATAGAAACAAGCCACACACACACATAAAGGGCTAATATGTGTCAAAATAGGTTGCCAGTATCTTAAAGTATTATGTTAAAATGTGATGAGACAGTGAAGCAAATTCTAATAAATGCACGTATGTTAATTCTTGCCTACATGTCTTTCTTTCCAGATGTAGAGCCAAAACAATGCTGAAAGGACTGCAGATGTTAATCTAAGCAAACTCTTTCTCCCCACTGTGTGAAAGGAGATCTTTCCCCATCAAGACTACAGGATTTTCCAAGCTTAACAAGTCTATTTTTTGAAGCATACATGCTCGACTGGTTCACTCCTCCACTGCATACCATATCAAGGAAAGAAACGTCTATACATAATCCCATGTATAGTTTTCCAAATAGCGATTTATTTTTCAACCGTCTGTATTATCATTCCCCCACTCCCCTCGAACAGCAACCTTAATGGACGAATTCTTGTAATCTTAGAACAATAGAGGGCTGCACTTCTTTTTGATTACAGCAGAGGGAGCACAAAACAGCTCACCTCACATTAGAACAATATAACAAGTGTGATTGCCTTCCCCCTCGGCTTCAATCCATCTATGTGCTCTGTACAAAAATAAGCGCCCGGGCATGCAAAAAGGGTATTGCAGCTTTATACTTTTAGATGCATGAACCTATAGCTTAAATTTCTCGGCACGTTATTTATTACACATCCAATGTGCTGCCTTTCATTGAAGAATACAGGAGACTTTGAAATGATTCACACATGGGCAGTGCAAAGGAAATAGACGTTTTATGATTTAGCTAGTAAATGCGTTGATGCGACAGCTACTACTACCAGAAATGAAAGATACGGTGCTCTGGGTTTAAAAAAAAATCAAACGAAATCCGCAAAGCCTAGAGGATAGCTATTCTAAAGCTGCATCCCACAAAATGCGCCATTCTTTATCACAGATTTTCCAGGACCTGACGCCTTGTCCTCTCCTGAAACTGATAAAATACATCAGACAACTTCTCGTTGTGTCCAAGGAAGTTTTCCGAGAGAAATTAACAAAAGAAAACACCTCTATCCTATAAATAAAGATACAATGTGCCTTTCGGGCATCCTTCGTGCGGGTTTAATCTGGAGATCCTTTTGCTGCGTGTATGAAGGATTTTCCAAGTGCAATAGGAAATGTCAAAAACTCGGCACTGATCTAGCCTAGCTCATGGGGAAAGATTACAAAGCAGGGAGAAAACAATCCCCCACCCTCCTCCAAAAAGGCCCATTGTCTTCGTAGCAGTGCCATCAAACAAGCCAGTCTGGTAGCACCCAGGAGCTCGAAGTAGTCAAGTTAAGAATATTCAAGGGAGACGTTAAGTCAAGACAAGGGCAACATGCATCACGAAGCTCCTTTAAAAACCCCAGCCTCCTCAATGCATCAAGCACTCGGCGGTGCTGAAAGTCTCTACCTGCAGCATCACATTACCATTTCCAGTGGCTCTTTCCTTGTGACACCTTGCCTATTTGCATATGCACACACATGGTATGATTGGGGCCAGGACTTACCTGCAAGTCTTAAGGCTGACATCCTCTGGAACTCAGGCTCCTGCAGCCATTTCCACATTCTCCTGAAGGTCTCCCTGCCAGATTTCAGCTTACTCCAAGGTTTAGGGTTCCTTAGAAGGTCTGAAAGGGTCCCCTGAGAACGGCACAGCACCCTCTGGGCAAAGATCGCCTGGGGGATGCTATAGCGCTTCAGCTCGGCAGTGATCCTTTGGGCCACTTCTTTGGTGTTGATCTCTTCTAACTGCCCGGCGTTGTTCACTTGGGATCCGGAGGAAGAGGGCGGCCTTTCCCGGCTGGAAGCCAACACGGGCCCGTGAGATTGAGCGTGGCCAGGGTGGTGCATGCCGTTTAGGTGGGACATCATGGCCGCAGGGGGGGTAGCCAGCCCCCTGGAGAGGTGCTGGTCCCCCCTGGCCAGCATGGCAGTGTGGGCATCGAAGTTGGGGCTGAGCATCTTGTCGTGGCCGGGGGGTCCATAATTGTGGAGGCTCTGCTGGCTGTTGTGGATGGACCCCAAGCCGTTGCCCAGCGGGGCGCCAGCCAAGGGCGACAGGCTCTGCCCCATGCCGGACATCTCCTTGTAGGGGCTGTAGAGGTTGTTCATGGCCGGCAGACCCCGCTCGTCCCTCATGAGGGTGAAGCTGCCGCTGACGTTGCCGGCCAGGCGCTGGTGGTGGTGGTGGTGGTGGTGGTGGTGGTGCGCGTGCGGGTGGTGGTGCGGGTGGTGGAATTTGTCCGAGACGGTGGAGATGGGCGGCAGGGGCTGGAGCGGGGTCAGCGTGGTGTAGGTGCTGCTCATGCCCATGCCGGGCGGCGAGGAGTCACAGGGCATGCTCATGGCGTGGTGCAGGGGGATGGACAGCTCCGGCCGGTAATCCCCTGCCCCGTCCAGCAGGGAAGCCATGCTGGACACCATGGCCGAGCGAGAGGAAGCCGACGCCAGCTCCTGGGGCGAAGGCGGCGGGTGGACCCGCAGCGAGCCGGCGCCGCGGCTGGGGTGGTGCGGGCTGGGGCTGCCCAGCAGATCCGGCTCGTGGCCGGCCGCCCCGTGCAAAGCGCCCAGGCCGTCCATGGTCATCTCCGGGTTCATGGCGCAGGCATCCGGATCTTTGGTGAGGCATCGATAGGCGCCGTAGGCGGTCTTCATTCAGCCCATGGGGGTGCTGGGCCGGCGGGGGGCGCGGGGGGGATAAGGCCTCTCAGGTGCGGGGGTGAGTGTGTGTGTGGGGGGGAGGGGGGCGCCGGTCTCCTCAGCCGGGCCAGCGCCGTCCCCGCGCCATGTCCGAGCCCTTTCCTCCTCTTACGTCGTCTGTGTAGGCAGCGGGAGCTGTCCAGAGTGGGCTTGCGGCTCGCGCAGCCTAGCCCAGCCCGGCGCGGGGCGGGGGCCTGAGGCCCAGATGGACAGGCGGCTCAGCCAATGCTCAGGGAGGGCAGGGTAAACCGTCGCCGAGTCGGGGAGATCTGTCCAATGGCGAGCGGGCAGGGGCGGGGCCGGAGACGTCAAGCTCGGTTGAGAGAGCGGGGCTCCTTTTTTTTTTTTTTTTTTCCGCTCTGCGCCGCCGGAGCCCGACGTCAAGGGGAGAGCCGGCCGGCCCGTTGAGGCGCAGCGCGCCCCCGCCCCCCGCCGCGGGGAGAGGCCCGAGCCGTGTCCCCCCGAGGAAAGCCCCCCCCCGCCGCGGCCAGTCAGGACAGGGGCTTTGCTCCCAGCATTAGCCCAGAGTCAGATCCTCCAGTGGTGGCTGGACACCCCCGTTAGCGCCCGGGGCCCCGGCCAGTCCTGCAACCCGGCGTCACACACAGGGCACCCCGCTCTGTGCACTAGCGCTCCACCGGGCGGACCCACGGAGGGTCGGTTTTTTAACCCCCCATCGCGACACCGGGCGTGGGGCCTTTGCACAGCGCACGCCAAGGTGGCACCGCCAGGATCCTTGGACTGTGCAATGCCCCCCCCCGGTTTGTTTCCAGGAGTCGCTCCTTCGCTACGGTGTCTCCGTCCCTCTGGGTCGCGGCAAAGCAACAGCTGGCTGGCTCGGCCCCTTAGATATTCCCAAAGCCAAGGACTCCCTAGGAACAGCGCCCCAAAACGGCGTCTTCCAAGGGCTTGCAAAGTTTCGCAGCTCTCCCAGCTCTGCAGCACGGCCGAGCAGCCCGCCCCGGGCTCGTTTGACTTTTTTAAAAAAGCGGCGCAGATTTAGCACGCAACCCCCCCGCCCGCCCGCCCCGAAAAACCACGCTGCCATATGGCTTTGCAACCTCTGCGTTCCGGAAGGTAACACACTTTTTGCATAGTCCTAATTCAGTTCTTAAAACGGATCAGTGGATTCTGAAGGCATGGCAGGGGCCTGGCTTTCAGCTTTCCCTCCTCCCTCCCGAAGCCCCTCTACAGGTCTACTCCTTGAATCCGTGTCCTCTGTACACCGTGAAAAAGACAATCGCCAAGAGAAAGGGCACTGCAGCCAACAGCGCCTGCTTGCCTCCCCCCAACGGAACAGATTCTCGAGGAGCAGGTTGCTCTCCCTGTGCTATTCTGAAGATTTGAGTAGGCTGAGGTTGCGCAGATGTTGCCTTTGTTTAAAGAGACAGTAATTAAGGGCAGGGTGGACATAAGTTTGAAAAGCGTGACCTATTTTCTTTTGATCAGCTGTCAAAAGAAGAGCAGGGGGTCTCCTTAAGACAGCCCCCTTCCAACCACTTCCAGCTGTTAGAGAAAACTTGATAAGAAAAGAAGGAAAAGGACCCGAAATACTGTATGTGCCATCTTGGCTAGAGAAAAGTTTAATTCATTTTGGAAAACACTTCTGACTTTCCGTTGACCTTTCACTTTCTCCTGCTATCTGCACAGGGAGAAAACATCCCCTCATGTTACAGGTCAACTTTATAGAGTTCTGGTCAGGGCAAGTATTCTCTTAACCGCCTCTTCCCCCCCATACTCTTGCACCAGATCGATTTAGTAAATTGCTTCCTTCTCTATGTTTATAAAGGTGGATCGTCTTGGCTGTCAGGCATCTATAATTCACTGCAAAAACTCAGGCTATTGCAAGCTCTCAGCGCCTAGTTGTTTGGTGTCACGTCGGATACCCAAGGAGCTTGTGCACTTCCCTAGGCAGTCCATGGAGTTTTAAAAAGCCATTCTGAAGGGCAGCTGCTCTTTTGTAATCTGTGCTTCCTATGCAAAAATCTAAACCCGCTAACCCGCACAAACCAGAAGCTCTTCTTACATCAATAAATTAGCATGTTATTTCCCTTCCTTTTCTGGGGAGTGGTTTTGGGGTGCTGGGGTGTTCGCTCTGTAAAACAAACCTATTTTCTATCATGACCAAGAGCTACCCTGTGAGCTGCACTTCGGGGCTTGGGGATGATCACGTGTGTTGGAGTTTAAAGGTGAGCTGTTGCACGCTCTCACCTCCGGATCAATACTGGGTTTCTCTGTGAAATCATGCAATCCTGTTTCTTTCTTTGTGTATAAACCAGGCAGGATTTCGACAGGTTTCACGTTCGGTTTCTAATGGAAACGGGACATTTTGTGGTTTACCCTTAGCAAACATTTACACGAGAGATGGACAACCAGTCTGAATGCACCACAGGCTAAGGTCTCCATTTGAAATGAAGTCTCTTCTCCCCCTTTAGTACAATATTGAATTGTATCGTATTGAATTGTTCCCATGTAGGTTCATTTATGTAGTGGCAATTTTGATAGCAATCTAAAATATTTTTTATTTCGTGTTTTTTAATGTTAACGTTAGATGAAAACTACAGCTCCAAAGGCCACGAGAAGAGCTTTGAAAACTGCACTTTGCAGAATTTAAGAGTCCGTGTTTGACTCTTTTGATTCAAATGAGTTCCCCCGCCCCTCACACCCCCCGTTTAAATGATTTTTCAGTATACTGGTAAACAATGCAGAAAGTGTGATATATCGTCAATACAATTCCTTCATTAATATTATTTGGCCAAACTCTGCTGTAAAATGTTATAACAAAGTACATTGTAATATTCCACTTTAAATATTACACAGAAAGGTTGGAGAGCGAAACAGTAGACAAAAGTAGATATTATACAAAGATTTTTAAATAAGGTGTTTCATGCTCTATTTTTCTTAAATCAAGACCTCAGGCAAATTAATGAGATATAAATACTTTCAACTAGATTAAATATATCAGAAACGAAAGCTTGGAAAAAAACACATTATTAATGTAAAATAAACATATATATATATCTACAGAAATAAACAAATATCACAATTCACATATCTTGCTGATTATTTGCACGCACAAAATCTATTTTAGAGGCAGAACTAGCAATTTTCAGAATATTCAGAAATGCCTGCAATTGTTTGCAGGTAAAAGGACCAGAAACACATTTATTCTCCAGCTAGCAGAAAAGCCCAAAAAAGACACAATAACAGTGAGTTGATTTGAACTACTTTATTTTTGTCCTTACCCAAACCATCTGGCATGTGAGTGCAGGGGTATCGATCAGAATCTGTGTGCTGCAGACCCCATAGCGTTACTGGCAATCAGCTTCGCCTATGAATTGCATCTGTCTGTACAGCTATCAAACAAATATCTTCCAAAAAGTTCCCCTTCCCCAGCGTAATCATCCATTCAGGGGTAAGTCAATCTGCTTCCTTTCTGATTCTGCTAAGGAGAATTAGATAGAAAGTTTGTTAGGTTTTAAAGGAAGGAGAGTTATTTTTCTAGCCAGTGAACGATAATGGCTTTGCAGAAAGGCCTCAAGCGTTTGGATTAATCTGACAACAAATGCAATTTCACTATTGTAGGGGAATTTTTAGGAAAGGCAGAAGAACAATTATATTCAATTACACCTAAGAAAGAAGAGCTGTATTTTAATCACTAAGTTCTATTTTAGTAAGAGGACTCTGCTGAGGAATAGTGTATATATTTATATGCAAATGTCTGGGTGTGTATATACCGACAGACCTACCTAATTTCCAGAGGAGTACTTTGCTTATATCTAACCGTTCAATAGGTGTAGGAGGAAAGGAAATGTACATAAGGCTAGTCCTCGAGGGAAAAATTATGCGATCAGCACGGAGACAATATACTGGCAAACAACAGAGAAATCATCTAGACCACTAACAAGAAGGGTTTCCCTGGGTAACTGTTGGGAGGCAAAGAGTGGCTGAATTGGGCAGGATCGTCTCCCTCGTTAACCAAACGTGAGAAGTTTTTGTTCTGGCTGCAAAGTGCAGTTTTCAATCCCACGGTTGTCACACTGTCACTTCGCCAGGATGCCTCACGCCGGCCTGAGACTGGGAAAGTGGTCGCCAAACAGAACCGGGGTCCTCTTAGCGACAGGTTGGATTTGAAAGGAACCAGAGCGCAACAATTGTCCCCGGACACGTCTCAGTCACTGGGCTTCGCAAGGACTCGGGATCTTCCCCCTCTACGACTTTGGTAGATGGAAGGGGGTGCGGGGCTTCGGGGGAGGCGCGAGGAAGAAGAAGGAAAAAAGAGCTGATCACACCAAAAGCGAAGTAGGCGCAAAGTTAGGACTGGGGCTTGAAGGCTGTGAATGGGAGGCTATTAGCGGGACCCCTCTTCTTCCCTCTGCCTTTTCTTGCAAATGCTCTGACCTGGGCTCGGACTCTGAGCTGGAGGGAGCGGGAATTGTTTGACTCTCCATGACTTTGTTGCTCCCAGCCCTAACTACACAACTGCTATTCTTTTTCCCAGGATCCGCACGTTGCAGCCCCCTCCTCCATTGTAACCGCTAACGCAGAGGCGAAAACTTTGAGAACTGTTGTCCTGGTGTTTTATGTTAGCCTTATCGGGGACCCTCAGGACCGTTTCTGTATATTTTAAGTTTGCGTCCACAAGTTGGTTGGTTATTAATTAATTCACTAAGTAGCTTTATGTAACGCAGCTGTACAGGACCAGAGAAAGTTCGGTGTGTTTTGATCCCTGAGGACATCAGGGAGGAAAATTCTTAACCGGCCAAAGGAACGGAAAGGGAAAAAAAATACCCTCCACATTAAGACAGCTCAGTATTTTATTATGAAAAGAAAAGAAAAGGTTGTGAATTGCTATCCGTTCTGCTCGCCTGTATGCAACCTACAGCTGTTTGGATGAAAAATGTATTCAATTTAAAGCAGTTTAAAAAGTGTTCTCTTTTGTGGTTAAGGGTAATTGCTGTGAGTTCGAGGGAGACATTATCAGTCGCTTAATAAAAAATCCAAATTGTCAACAGTTTGACAACTCTGTATTCAGTTTACATATACCTATAAATAGCGATACTGAAAAATGGACATAGCTAGAACTAAAAATCTACTTTATACCAAGATGTACTTTGCACGTAACTAGATATACTTTATGCTACTTTTCAGAGACACAGTCTAGCTAGCTAGATATACTTTATTAGTCAATCTACATACACTTTACATATAATAATAATACCTCGCTCTTATGTTGCGCTTTCAGCTACAGATCTCAAAGCGCTTCAGATCCTTAACTGCATATATGTACTTTATATTCATTCATAAATCTCAAGTTAGTGTTCAGAACTAGCCCCCCAAGTGTGTATAAAATTAGGTCTTCCCCCCATCCCCGTTGTCAGCTTACAACAGAAAAAAAACTGGCGTGAGGTCTCTTTGTTCAGGCCAAGTTATGCGTGAAATCTTTTTGTTGTCCTTTCTAAAGAAAGGCAAAAGTTGCAGTTGATTGTAAAAAAGACAAATTTAACTCTCTGAAAGCGGAAATGTTTCTAAATTGGCCTTAGACACTAAAATGTGGCGTCACCTTTAATTTATTGCCTCTTTAAATGTTTCATTCGCTCTGGAAGCGCCCAGGTTTTTGTTCATGGAAATTCAACCGACCCACGCCAAGAGAAGGTTAATAGGAAAGTGGTTAAAGATGTTTAATACAAACGTTTGTGTATTGACCGTTTGCAATATCAACAAATGCCTTCTATTTGGACAATTTCCCCGATTATTTACTAATGGGAAAGTGGAACTTTGTTTTTTACAGCGGATGTCAAGCCTTTAAAAAGTTGTTTCAATTTTAATTGTTAGCGTTTTGCTAACATTTTATCTCCCTATGCACACATTTTGCTCACATTTTATCTGTATCTGTTTCTAACGCGTGTTTCAATCCAAAGATTTTTCTGTGAAACCTTCTGACATTTGCAGCGGACGGGTTAGTAGTAATTTAGCTGCATAATTACTGTGACCTGCAGATTTCCACGACGCCACAGTTTCAGCAAAGAAGTAGAGGGCTAGTTAACGCAGCTCGTCTTTAGTACTGTTGTCCAAAACTTTGGAAAGGGACTCGCCGTCTAAGAACTTTTCAGTGACTTTCACACAGTCACAAAAGTGCAACCGTTTATGCAAAACTAAACTAAACTAAACTAAAAAAATAAAAAGCCGTCTATATCTGTTGCCTTAGGAAAATATATACTTAGTTTTTTAACAGTAGTTAAATGTTAATTTCTAATGGCCAGTTTAATAAAATATTTATAGCGCCTATAATTACATCAGCAAGTGTGTGTGTGCGTGTATATGCAGGGATATAGAAAAGAATATATCTGTCTGTGGACGTACTCATCTACATATGTCACTAAACAGGCATAGGAGTACTGTCTGTACATATACACCCAATTAATCCTCTGAAATGTACTTTGTACTCGCAAGAAATGTCACGATTTGAAATACTATTTAGAAACCCGTTGAGGATTATGCTGGCAGCCCCAAATTACCGCTTTTGAAGGAATCGATGGTTTCCCAACTACCTGCAAATCTTGGATTAAGAGGCATGGAAGCGGGGGCGAGGTCGGGGAAAGCAAATTAAAAGGGGAACAATCAACTCGGGTTTATTAATTCTCCGCCTGCTCCTCCCCCCGGTGCACCGTGCTGTATTGGTTTGCAATATGCCTGACTCAAAGGAAATATGCCTGCATAGACGCCTCCTAGCTGTGTTTTTTTAAAGGGACCTCCAAAGAGTGAGGGGTTTATGTAGAAGAACAGGGCACCAAGCCAACGAGAAAGAAAATGTTTCAAAATGTTTTTTGAGCAAGAGACCCCTCTCTGACTCTCTGCTGATGTAGGACGGAAACTGAAAAGAGAGATTTCTCTTTAAAGCCAGTAAAAGGGGAGACCGCTTTCAGTCTTGGGGTCCGATCCAGGATCCCTAGGGCTCCCTAAACCCCCCTTGACTTCAGTGGGGGAAATGCCCATGTCCGCACGAACTCCGGGAGTTGGAAAGACGTTGGGACAGGCTTTCGTGGATCTACATTTGTTTGTTTTCGTCTCCTCCAGAAGCAAATCCCAGTGTCCTAAAGGGGGAATCTGCACCCCTGCTGAAAACGGTCAAGGGTGCACAAAGACTTAATAACCCCTCCCAAAGGAGTGTGTGTGTGTGTGTGTGTTGGTAAATTACCCACCAATTTTTAAAGGAGCATAATTGCGTTAATCTGTCGGATTAGTTTGGGCTGCAGCTACAGTAACAATCTCCCAGCCGAAGTGCCATGAGAACACGGGATCCGGCTCGCCAGCTGAACGCAGTGTAACAGGAGCAGCGTTAGTCTTTGACAAGGATTTACACTAGCTGCCTACCAGCCTTAGGAGGCACTTTTCTGGTTCAAAGGTCTAACCCAACTCAGGGTAGGGAAAAGCACATCGTGTGACAAACTTGGCAAGAAGAAACGACTCGGAATGAATTTGTTGAGCGCATACCTGGCCTTTTTAACGCAGAGTATTTTGCATACATCAATTCCCCCCCCTTTCCAGCGGCAGATTTGATGAAGTAGTACATATCTCAGAAGAAGACAACTCCGCCCAATTCCTAATCTTTTTTAATGCCGGGAGGCCTGGGCTTCTTTGATTTAATTATTCACTGGTGCAGCAGACAGCTGCAATTATTGTGGAAAAGCAGCACGTCCCATCGATTCGTTTTTGGCTAGAATTTACTAGGGCCTTCTGGTTGGGGCCACCTCACCTGAAACAGAGGAGTGGGGGCATTGGAAACTTTGTGTTCCCTCCTCCTGTACTGGTGTGTGAGGGACATAAGCCCATATCACCTAAAAGCAGCTAATCTCTTGATACAATTGGAGGAGCAGCATCTCATTAGGAAACTAATGAGATCCGGTGCTTTTTAGGGCGGGGGGGGGCGGCATTGGGGAGGAAGAGATCTGGGATAATCTTCAGGAGTCACTGTACACTTTAAAACTATTTTCCATTAGGGTCTCAGTTCCAACCTATTGTACTGCAAGTATTATTTCCTTCAGCAAGACTAAATAAGTACAGTGCAATTCCTCTCTTTTTTTTGTTATATACATATACTGGTTTATATGCAAAATGCAATTTCTATATCCTTTTATTTCTCTTTCTAAAAGAGAAAGAACTTAAGCAAGGTCTACATTGCAATATATATACACATGCATAAAGAGCAAACTAGAAAAAGGCGGATAGGGTTAAGTTCAAAACAGGATGCTTGTTACCCCAGTGTAAATAGCTTTATAGATCATAGCCTGCAATGATATATTCACAGCAGCTGCACAGAAATTCCCTGTGGTTTTTGGTGTGTCTGTGGAAAGGGGGAATTTCCTTCTGACACAGCCCCCTCACCTACCCCAGTAAAGTTGTTGCCCTCCGTGGCAATGTCCCTCTTTCACTGGGCAAGGACAAGCTGTGTATTGAGAAGGATGGACGTGGGAACACTGGGCTATGCTCAGGTCCCATTGTAATATCTCAGAGGTCGCTTGATCCATGGACTACCAGATTCCCCCTCCTCCACCCCCACTCCAGGGCACAAGGAAGCAAAGGTCATCACCTTCAGGCCCGGTCAGCACTGGCTTTCCTATTAGCATGGGCCTTTCATTTCGGAGAGCCATGGGTAGAAGGAAAATGAATGCATTATCTCATTAGGAAGGAGCTCACAAGTCACCATCTAACCTTTATTTCAATATATTTTGTTGGGTTAGAATTGCAGAAAAGACAAAAAAATCCACTCTCTATTACACAGTTTAGTTTGTTACTGATAAATAATGACATTTGATTATAAATGATTATAAAGAATAATAATAGTAAGAACAAATAAAACAAGAATAATAGCAACAACAGCATTAATAGACTTACTGCACTGATAGTAAACATTTACGCTAGTGAAGAGTCAGACTTTCAATACAAAGCTATAGTCTTTATTACATTAATAAATTATGCAGCCACATGTCACCAGCAAGTATATTGTATGCACATTGTGTGCACTTAGAGCAATATTGGGATTCCCAATCTCCCTTCCTGAGAGCTCGTTTAACATTCTTTTCTCAGGTATTGCCTATGGAAGCCTAACAGGAAAAGAATAAGTTGTGTTCAGTTGTACTGGGAAAAAAAGCAATAAGCGTGAATCCTTAGGGAGAAATCCAGGTGTCCCATGTGAAGGGCCAAATCTAATATCTGAGTAAGAGGCATGTCAGGGCATGGAGTGGATGGATAGAGGGATAGCCCTTTTGGCCCCTTTCAGGTTTCTTGAGTAAACTCCTGGTCCATTGTAGTCAAGTAGAAAACTCGTATTGATTTCAGTGGTGCCAGGGTTCACCCTTTCTCTCTTACTGCCAGTTCCAATCATTTAATAGAATCATAGAAGATTAGGGTTGGAAGGGACCTCAGGAAGTCATCTAGTCCAACTCCCCGCTGAAAGCAGGACCAACCCCAACTAAATCATTTGTGGATACCTGCTCCACCTTGTGGAGCTGGGGAGGTGCAGTGTCTCTCTGATATCAGGGTGGTGGCTGGAACCATTAAGTCAATCCAAAGATAGGACCTGCGATAGATTCTACTCAGCATGGCCACATGGGCCCCGACTGGCCCAGAGTCTGCCTTTGAAGTGGATACCCAACCATTTTATAAGTAGAGTTATTTGCTGCTTCACAGTTTTCCTACTCACCCCCAAAACAAAACAAAAACAAAAAACCAAACAAAACACCCCCCAAAAAACCCCCAACCCAAACAGGCACCACCACCCTCTGTGCCAGAACAACACTGAAAAGCTCTACAGTGCAGTTAAACTACATAGGACAATATGATCAGCCAGACAGTTCCAGATCTTGTCTGAAGACCAGTGGACTCCAACACACAGACTACTCATGGCCCATGTAAAAAAAAAGAAAAAAAAATGACTGACAGAAGCCAAGAAGCGTTGATAGGTAAGAAACAAAGGAAGCGACTGCTAAGCACCATCATCACAAATGCAAACAACTGAGGCCTGGTATGAGTCTAGTAAAATATTCTCTTCCATGAATAGTATTTGCTGACCATGCCAAGCAAGTGAACCTTAATAAAAGTAAGGGATTTACTTTCAAGCGACAATTTCCTAATTCAAAAGCTCATGGCTGTATGAAAAAATAAGACAACAATGAAATAGTGATTAACTCTTAACAACACTTAGCAAGTAATACTTGTTGCCCACTAAAACAGGAAAAAATTATTTAAGATCTCAACTGTGTTATGAGAAAAATGTGAATTACTTACCTGTATGCTGAAAAGATATCTACCTGTGTAGCAGAATGGAAACCAACATTGTAAAATACCTGCTTATGTACTTAACTGTGTATTCACTCACCATCATATCTACCTATGTATTTTTCTACAGAACATAATAAACTGCTATTTAAAAAAGATCAAGCATCTTTTGAATCTCAGGTCCATGTATTTGTAAAAATGTTACAATACTTGTTGCATAATTTAGGTGAATTAAAATATTGATGTAGAACAAAGAAATTAACAGTGCTTCCTTCACATTATTGCTTATTGATACTTTTTTATTTCTAAAGAGCCTGCTATCCACCCTCCATCACATTTCTCTTCAATGTTGTGTTGCCACAAATCCCCCTATCATTAGTTTGGAGCAGCGTTCATATTTGTTAAAGTTCTGTATTTAGCTGATGTAAGCCTAGTGCTTATATCCTCTTTTCAGATCCATCAGGCAGATCTGAGATTAGTGGCAGAGATGATGGATTATCTCAACTGTAATGCAAAAATGTTCTTTGATCCCTCTATGCTTTAAATCAATTGATTTAAATAAGACTCGGATCAGGCCCTGAGGACAGATTTTTGCCCCCCTTGCTCACAGTGAGTAGTACCCTACTCATGAAGTAAGTTGCTATTGATTGTGGACAAGGGTGGCAGAATCTAGCCTTTGGCTGGGAGACTTCAAGTGTACATCTAGGTGCTATGAAAATAGGGGCCTGATCATACCAGTGCTCCATGCACATAAATCCACATAAGGGCCAGATTCTGATTGCCCTAGTCATATAAAGTAGTACCTTACTCCAATGGGCTAGATATTTTCCCTCTTTGCTCTGGGTAGGGATGGACTTGTTAGTGCACCATCCTTTTGGGTGCCTCTGAACAGACCCCAGGAGTTAAGAGAGATTATTTTCAGTGGGTTTAATCCTTCTGGCCTCTCAGTGAACATTATTGATTTAATTTTTTTTTAAATCACAACAATGGCAGCTATAACAGGATCTGTGTGCTATTTTGCGGCCAACTTGGAGCAGTCGTACACTGAACGTTTAGCATATCATTAGCCACTGAAGCATGCAATGTACCAACTCTCCTAAGCAGGATGGGAGAGAAAGCTTGCAGCATATCACCCAGTCAGAAAGAAAGGGAAAATCAGCTAATGGGCCATGGCAAGGAAAAGGAAGTGTACTCCTTTCAGTAGGACCAGAGAAACTAACTCAAAAGAAGCAATCAACTGCATATTCACATTAGAGCCCTGATTTAGAAAATCACACTACCAGCATTTCAACTTGAAGGATGTGAGTAGTCCCATTGACGTGAATGGGATTATTCACATGCTTGAAGTTCTGCATTGCTTAAGGCTCTGATTCAGCAAAGCACTAAAGCATTTGCTTCACTTTAAGCACATATGCTCTGCCATGAGTGCAGGGGACTTGCCTAGAATACCTCTTGAGGTTCCTTCTGGTCCTACAGGTCTATGATTCTATGATATCAAAGTCCCATTGAATTTAATGGGACTTAAGCGCACACCTAAATTTGAGTATATACTTACATGCTTTGATGGACTGGTGCCAAAGTGCTCAGCATCCTGCAGGCTTACTCCTTGAATGGCTCATGCAACCATGCCTAGTTTAACGGCACTCATATGGCCATACTATCAGAGTCCTGCTGACTAGCATCTCAAATGGATCTGAAGGCTGCATAACTGTACAACCGTAAAACAGCTAATCTATTGTTAACTCAACCCCTCCACAGTGGAATGCTCTTCCACATGGTGGCAGAATCCAGAACAAGTGTCGTCAGTTCAAATCTGTTTCCCCTTGGGCTGCAGGGAAGCAGTATTGCCTAGTGAATAGAGCACTGGATTGGGATTCAGGACACCAGTAGTCTATTCCCCTCTCTGCCACTGGCCATCTGGGAGACTCTGGGCAAATCACTTTGCCTCTCAGAGCTTCAGTTACCCCATCTGTACAATGGGGATAATGACACCAACCCTCTGCTGTAAAGCATTTTGAGAGCTGCTGATGAAAGGCGATTATTAGTAGTATTCAGCTGACTTTAAATTGCATTCCTTTTTCGTTTACAGCTATAAGATTTTCTTTACAAGAGCGTTGTATGATAAAGCCTCAATCCTGCCATTGACAGAGCACAGCTGGGTTGCTGCACCCACGTTCAGCCCCAGCACTATATTCCAATCAAATGTTATCTATTGCAGGATTGAGCTGGAGGTCTTAAAATGTCATCATGAGGGTTAAAATTATTCCATTCCGTGACTGCTGGCTACGTTACTTAAACCTTTATTGTCCTTCTAAGGCTTAATAAAAGATCCCAATATGTATTCTTGATTTGAACAATGTGCTCTAAACAAACACCATTTAGAACTGTTACAGCCTCATCAGGAGAATGACAAATGTAGCAGTCTCAAGTATATATTGCTGAAAATACCTAATGATCTGAAGACTTTGGGGTCTGGTTCTACTTCTGCTGAATTTCAAGGGCCTTCAATGGGAGCAGACTGAGCCCTTTGTCTAGATCGATTATACTCTCGTCAGATTAACACTAGAAAAAGGATACATTGATTTTGTTGACAAAATAATATTTTCAAAATTCAGGCTATAAACACTGAATTTGATTTTTTGATTTTTTCTAGCTAAGTCAGCTGTTATGATTATTGCATTTTGCAATTCTGTCATGTGGTCCATGTTGATTTCTAATACAGGCAACTCGCCAAATTTACATCAAATGTAGTTGGTAATAAAATAATAAATACGCACATAAATAATAATGTACAGTAAAATAAAATTATAATTAATGAAATAGCAAACAACAAAAATAGGTGGCACCGTATATAGCTCTTTGTGGGACAGATCATCATCAGCCTCTGCTTTGGTCCCTTTATGCCTGAGGAAGCTGCCTTGACAGAGCATCTGGAGATCACAATCCATGGTGTAACAGTTGTTTCAGATCGGACAATGGCACAGGACGTGCTCTGACAATTCTTGTAGGCATAATAGCCTCCAGGGCCATTACATGATGGTTCGAGTTAGAGCAGCCCTAAGGCTGTTCTAAGTTGCGCTGAGGAATCAGCTAGTTCCCAAGACTCCGGGGAGTGCAAAAATGACTTCACTTCTCCTTTGACCACTGTATTCTGCTATGCAGAGTAAGGTTCTGGCACAAATGAGCATCTGTGCTTTTATCCTCAAAGCATTGTACTGAGGTATTAAAGGCAAGATTGTGGTCAGCCCTGCAAAGGTGCACAAAGGGATCAGAAGGGGGCAGAAGAACACTCCTTCTATCTTGTGGCCCCCACAGTGCAAGGGACAGAAACAACAGTGATCTTTTTATTAAGGGACCACAGGACACCACAGAGCCAACACCACCACCAGTACTTAACTCTCCAAAGAAGGTTGTGAGCCTCTCAGTAAGAGACCTCCAAAGAGCCTTTTTATGGTCCTTCCACCTCCCCCTTACCGGCCAGCAGAACTGGCTGCGTACAAAGGGAGGTGGACAGTGCACTCTCTACAAAGGATTGATGTAGAATATAAGAATTGCCATACTGAGTCAGACCAATGGTCCATCTAGCCCACTATCCTGACTTCTGGCGCTAGATTCTTCAGAGGGCAATTATCGAGTAATCCAGATCCTGTCGTCCAGTCCCAGTTTCTGGCAGTCAGCGACTTAGGGACACCCATACCATGGGTTGCATCCCTGACCATGTTGGTTAATAGCCACCGATGGACCTATCCTCTATGAAGTTGTCTAATTCTTTCTTGAACCCAGTTATACTTTTGGCCTTCACCACAGGTTGCCTGTGTATTGATTTAATTATTTTACTCTAAAGGCTGTTGGTGGCTCCAGGAAGGCTGAATATTGGGTTCTGCTTAAGTGACAGCAGAAGATGCATAAGCTCTGTATGAGAGCATAAGCTGGCTCATGGCTTGACTAGATGCCATGTTTTGAAAACTGTGATAGTCCTTGTCTATGCTGAGTGTGAAATAGTGCCTAACATTGTGTTAGTTAACATGGGTTACATTTGCCAGTGTAGGCAAGACATCAAGAAGCAGTTGATCCATCAGACTAGAGGACCAGATTTTTATTTATGCCCCTCTCAGGGGTGGCAAGTCACATCTGTGAAACCTGGCACAGTTTTATTCAAAATGTGCCATCTGCTTCCGTGCCAAGCCTTGGTTCTGACTGACTAAGGCTTTATTTCATCATTATAAACTTCTATCAGTGAACAGCAGTAACTCCTCAGTCTCTACTCAATAAAATCACCAAACAAATTGATGGCGCCCTTGTAATCTGTCACTGCCAGTGAGCAGAGGGGTTGACGACAAAGATGTGATGTTGGAAACCCAGGGCAACTAGCTTAAGGTTTAGACTGTAACAAGCTTTTTCTGCCTAGTGGAAGAGATGTTGTCCTTGCCACATGGCTGCATTTTCCAGAGGCTTTTATTCTCACTCTTGAGCACGTGTGTGTGTTGTATTTCTTTGTTTCCTATTTCTCTCTTCATCCCTTTCCCCTATTCCCTCTGTGTAAGGATTCCCCTTTCCCCCACACCCAATTGCTAGGTACAATATGATTTCTTTTTCTCTTCTTCCTCTGAAACATCAGGTGTTGGAGAGTGCCTGAGGCAGCATACAAGATTTGATGCACCATTGGGTCTGATCCTATTTCACCTATATTTTCTCCTTTCATTACCACTTCAGCTACTTTTGCACTAGGTTTTTTCATGTTTACCTTTTTTCCCTTTTGTACACCTGAAGCTCACATTGCCTTCAGTGGAAGCTTTTGATGCCCAAGAAATACAGGACTGACCTTCAGCACTGCAAAATCTACTCTCTTCCCCAAACTCCAGAGGAAGAAAACCGCTTCATGTATTTCATGGATAAAAGGAAAATCCAGGGATCTATAATCTCCCTTCAGCACACGACCATGTCCTATTAGCATAAATGTGGGATTTTGCACAGGCACCAAGGGGAATATTGACTCCTAAAATAGCAACGACAAACTAGCCAGTGACAGAAATGGACAGGTCTTTTTCACCTGCTTTAAACAGACTTTTCTGAGTATTTTCTTTTAATATGTTTATTTAACATTTGCAATTTCTTTCTCTTCTATGTCAAAGGCAACAGCACCTGATTGAGCTTTTATTTAAATCAATGGTTTGATGGGAGCTGGACTGGGACATAATGGGGGCATTAGTAAAACATTTAACTTTGTGGACTCACTGCACTGGGTTGAGTGTCACTCAGATGGAGGAAGCAACAATGACTGTCCTAAACCTTTTTATGGCCACGCAGGATTGTCAATTTTGTAATAAGTACAAGCTGCAAGACAGGACAAAGCAACAAGTGATTTATTTGTTCCCAAATTTGGCTTTGAGGTAGTTTAACTGGCAGAATAGGATTTAGAGAATTGAATCTATATTAGAATCTGGACAGTAACACTGATTAAGTGAGACAATAATCCAGTGGCGAGGGTGCTGCTCTGAAGCTTAAAAATGTAGGTTCAGTTCTCTGCCCTCTCATAGACTTCCTGTGAAACCTTAGTCAAATCATTCCATCTCTATGCCTCGTTTGTAAAATAGGGATATTCATACCCCCCTGCCTCACAGGGGTGTTGCAAGTATAAATACATTCAAGACTGGGAGTGGCTCTGATATTTTGGTGATGGGGGCCTATAAGTACCTTAGCTAGATAATAGCTTTCACTTTTATGTATAATACACTACATCCTGATGGATCCTAAACCAGTTTTCAGATGTGATTAACTGATTGCACAAGCTATTGGCTATATTCTGGATATGCACATGCAGAGCTACCGGGACCATGTGCCATTAGTTTTATGGGGAAGCATGTGGTTTAAAAAATATTGATAGAAAGAGCCCCTAATGTGCACAGACATAAAATACGTGTCTAATCATTCAATAACTCACTTGCATTTATACAGTGTATTTCATGCAAACACCTCAAAGGCAATTTATGCATCAGAACAAATAAAAAAAAGCCAGCTCAAACAAGTATGTCTTTCGGGTGGATTTGAATTCTGGCAGGTATTTGGAGGGCAGTAATCCCCAAAGGAATAGAACTTCAGTAAACAAGGTGAGAGGGCCTGAGTCTGTCCTCACACCGGTGGTAAATCCATTGACTTCAGTTGATTATGCATCCTGATTTTCACCAGTTTAAGTATGGTCAGAATCAAGCCCACAGTACGCAAAAAGCCTCTTGCCAAATGACACTGTTTTAAAGCAAGCAGGAATGAAAATTCTGTCTGTGGATCAGGAGTGCTAGTGTGGGAATAGGAGACAAGATGAGGTCCCAGGACCCAGGATAGTCAGGGAACATGTAGCGGAATATCAATAAGTGTTTGTGTATTAAATAACAACTGGTTAGTGTAAGGGGACTTTGGGACACATTCTCCATTGACTTAAGTGGAGCTTTGACAATTTACACCAAGGCTGCCCTTTAGTATTTTGAAATGCCCTGAGGTCCCAGAAATATTCGTCATAGCCCTACCCAGGAACTTCTGGGTAAGAAGGTTATGCGAGTAAAATTAAAAACATGCACGGAAGTACAGGAAACCGAGTATCTCTTTACCAGGGTAGCATTCAGGAGACTACAATCAGTTGTGACCAGAACCAGGATTTCAACTCAACTCTTTACAGAGTAAAGATGAATGCACAAAAGCATTGCAAACATAATATACTTATATGGTCAGACCCAAAGAAGTGAGTAGGATATATCATTATTTGTGCACCAAACCGAACTGGCCATTTCAGAAGTTGATACATACAGAGGTACAGACTTCAAGCATCATGGCATGTCTTAGATCTTTTATGGGCAATGAATGTGTTGTGCTCAATCTGGACTATGACTCCACTTATGAGAAAGCAAAGCTACAGATGCAATTATTTTCACCTGCTTGGTTAGCCATATGACTGCACATGCAAATCAGGGACTTGGGCATCTACTTGACCTAAATTGCATGGACGAATACTTGTTGGGTCAAAATTTGGTCCAATATTTGCTCCTGCAAAAAAGGATTCCAGTTTCTTGAAAATATGGTCCTCTATGTTTTGGTTTACACCATGTTTTGTATATTAACAAAATAGAAATATGCCTGTATACCATGGTATGTTAGAACTTTATAAGCTGGCATTAATTTTCATTATGCATAAATTCGTTTTCAAGGTTTATTTTTCTGATGTAATAAAACATATCTAAAACCACACTGAACAAAGTAGTAGAAAATATATCATCATACAACAACCCTCAAAATGGCAGGGGATGAACTAGATTATCTAATAGTCCATTTCTCTAATTTCACAAAGAATGCTTATAAACCATCCAGTCCAGACAGCTTACCAAAAGCACAGATACTGAAGAGTCCCAAAACTACTTCATGTCATTTTTATTTGTTATTTTTCCTGTGCAAATGTATACAGGTAAAGAACCCTTAAAATGTAAATTGCTTTGCTAGTTGGTTAGGCTTCAGTGGTGGTTAGTGGACCAATAAATAAATAAATAATTTGAGTAATAAATTATAATGCTTTCACTTACATGGAATTTTTCATATGAGTATCTAAATGTGCTTTACATCTGTTTAGGCCTACATTTTCAAAGGTACCTACCAGTTTAAAGTTCCTCTTTTTTGGCTGCTTACTCTGGGGAACCGACTACTGAGAGATGAAATCCTGGCCCCATTAAACTCAATGTGTTTTTCCATGGAACTCAAATGGGGCCAGGATTTCATTCATGGAAACTAAATTCAGAGGAAATTTTATTAACATTTTGAAAGTGAGGGGAAAGTCCATTATTGTGGGGAACTTTTCTGGCTCCTGCACTACCCTGTTGAAATCAGATAGTAAAAGGATCTGAGTCCTAATCTCAGCTCTCTTTACCTGCAGGCCTGTCTGGCCTCAAGGACTCCCCTTCCATTCTCTCATGTGCCAGAGTCCTCGTAATCTCTACAAGACTGGGACCCAGTCATGTCATGGTCACTTAGGATAGCGGCTAGAGTGTTTCCCCCCTGGGGTGCTCTCTTCGCACCGGACCCACTAGTCATTACATTAAGTTCAAACCAAATACAATTTACTAAACAACAACTGCAAGTAAAATAAAGGGGAAAAAAAACAGGGAAAGTTTAAAGGAAGAAGGGATCCCACCCTATGAGCACAGGGAGCACCACAAACAGCAGTATCTTAAGAAAAGTTCACAGTCTATTCCTCACATGTCCCAAGCCTCCCTCTCAGGCCCTGGCTGTGCTGCAGTGATGCTGTGGGTAAGACACCTGCTCTGGCAGTGGCCACGCACCCTCAAGCTCTAGGTGGCAGGGACCTTTCTGCCCAGTATCAGCCCTTCTGTTAGGTTCATGTCCCCTCCTCCTGTCTGGTGACGTCTCTCTGCGCTGGGCTTTCTCTGCCCAGTGTCCCTTCCTCACCCTCCCCAGCCGCTCACTGTGCTCAGCTGCAGTGTTACTCATGGGACACTGGGTGTTTGCTGTCCCGGCTGTGGCTCCACAGCTCCCCGCTGTAGCTCAGCCCTGGCTCACTGGTGGCGTGGAGCATCAGCACTGCTTCAGCTCCCAGCTCCTCCAGCTCTGGCTCTTCTGGCTCAGTGATGCTGCTCTGCCTCCAGCCCAGCTCTGCCTTGTGAGCTACTTCTCTGGCCCCTCTGGGTTCTGGCTGCTGTTGCTCTCTCCTTAGCTCTGCCCTACTCTGGCTTAGGCAGCCCCAGCTCAAATGGAGGATGACAGGCCGCTGGCCTCCTGACTTCCTCATTGGTCTGCCTGCCCTGTCACTTGGCCTGGCCTGGAGCATTGGACTCTCTCCACTGGCCCTGAGGACTGTCAGTCTCAGGATCCTGATTTCTCTTGGCCCTTCCCCTTTCTTTTGGTATTGGAAGAGGGCCAATCAAAAAAGCCCACTAGGTTTCAGTAAGGGGTCAACAGCAACCTCACATTTTATAACATCCTTGTGAGGGAGCTAAATATTCTTATAGATGTTTTACAGGTACAAAAATGGTGGGTAAAGAAGAACTGGTACCTACAAGGAGAAGATTTCTAATAGTAGATAGCTCTTTAAATTAGCAAACGATGGCATAACAAGATCCAATGGCTGGAAGCTAAAGCTAGATAAATTCAGGCTAGAAATAAGGTACATATTTTGTTAACATTAAGGGTAATGAACCATTGGAACAACTTATCAAGGGATATAGTTGATTTTAAAATCCAGACATGAGATCTTTCTGCAAGATATGTTATAGCTCAACTGCAAGATATGCAGTTAATGAAACAATTAGCGGATAAAATTGTTTGGCCTGTGTTACACAGGAGATCTGGCTAGTTGAACATAAGGGCTCTTCTGGCCTTAAAAACGATGTATCTATTTATCTGGAGGTTTAAAACCCTTGTTAAAGTCCCTCTCAAGAGGCTAGTAAAGGAACTAAGTAGTTATGGGGAAAGAAGTATGTTTTTTCTCAGATTAGAAACTGACTATGAGGCAGAAAATGTATAATAAAACTAAATTAGGAATTTTGACGAGTGTCCCAGGTGCATTTCTAGGCCTGGTAGTGTTTAATATTCAGCAGTTCAGCAGGAAAAAGAAGGCACAATAATGTGATAAAACATGCAGATGACACAATTTGTTTAGGATAGTCAAGGTTACAGAAGAATAAGGAACTTCAAAGGGACCTAACAAAGCTCTATGAATGAACATCATGATGGTACATTCAATTTTGTTCTGACAAATGCAAGGTAATTAGAAAGATAAGGTGGGCGAGCTAATATCTTTCATTGGACTATAAATGTTTCCTGAAGCGGGTGGTGACCCTTTGTTGCCGTCAATCTCCAAGGGAGGCCACACCTCCCAGTCCCTATATCCCATGGGGAGTTCTAGCTAAAAGGAGGAAAGTTAGTAGTTCCAGGCCTCTTCGGCCCAGCTGGGCAATCCCACTGTCCTGGGGTCCCCCCAGGTCTCAGGCAGAGCGATCCAGTAAGTTGGGGCCCAGACCTGCAGTCAGGGCCAGGCAGGAGGCTTCTAGCCCTCTGCAGGGTGAGCACACAGTTCAAAGCCCAGCCCTCAGGTGGGGCAGGCAGGCAAAGGGGAACAGTCTCGAGCCCTTGGCAGGGTAAACAAACAGCTCTCCACCCAGGCTCTGAACTTAACTAGACAGGGCGAGGCCTGACAGGGTAAATGGGCAGTAGCCCTAGGAAGGGCAAGCCAATAGTCTAAAGTCAAGGCCCATAGGCAGGGCAGACAGGCAAGGCCAGTAGTCTATAGCCCTTGGCAGGGCACACAAACAGTTTACAACACCGGCCCTCAGTCAGGGCAGGCAGAGCCCCGAGTTCCTAGCACTAGGTGGGATGATCACCCCGAGGTCGGGGTAGGAAGGGGGGAGGGGGATCCAGGCCCACTCGACTCCAGCCCAGGGCCCTGGCAGTGATGGGGTGTCCCATCACTGGGTCAGTGGGGCTCCAGCCGAAACGTGCTACCTCGACTATAGGCCATAACACAGCTGGACAGATGTCTGGCTTCCCCGGGCTCCTTCCTTCCCCCCCTTTCCCTGGCATACTTTGTCCCCCGAGTCACCCTCAGTCTCCCCAGGCTACTCTGCCAGGGGGAGTTCCAGAACCCCTTGGCCTTGTTGATTGGCGGCAGGTTCGGCAGCTCCTCAGGGCCGTCTGTGGATGGCAGCCCCTTCAGGTCGCAAGGCCCAGGGTCTGGCTTGCAGGGCTCAGGCAGGCCCAAGCAGTTGGCAGCTTCTCCTCAGAGTAACAGTCAGGCCCAGGTCCTAGCACCAAGGAAAAGACATCCTTCTCCCTCAGCTGCCTTCTCCCAAATGGGCTGAAAGGCCCGCCCTTTATACTTCCCATTCCTATCAGGTGGCGGGTGGGGGAGGGGGCTGGACTTTCAGGTTCCACCCCCCAGAGGGGGTTTGGCCCTCCCTCACTGTCAATCTGCAAGGGAGGCCACACCTCCTGACCCCTACATGGGCCAATTTTACCCACTTCACCAATGTGGTCTCTCCAATATCCTGAGACCAACATGGCTGCGACACTGCCAGTGCAAGGTAATGCATTTGGAAGGAATAGTTTGAACTACTCGTACACATTGTTGGGTTCTAAATTAAATGTAGCCAATCAAGCAGAAAAGACTTGGGTACCACTGTGTACAGCTGAATGAAAAACTTTGCTCAGTGTTCAGTGATGTTCAAAAACTCATTATGTTAGCATGCATACAGAATGGGACAGCACTTTATTCTGAGACTATGAGAATGCCATTAGATAAAAAGATGGTATGCCATCACCTGGAGCACTGTGTTTATTTCTGATCAACTGACCTCAAAATAGGCATAGAGAAACAGAAGGTGTTCAGAGATGGGAAACAAAAATGAATAGATTAAGGATTCATATAAAGAAAGACTGGTAAGTGCAGGAATGCATATTTTATTAAATAAATTAATTAGAAGGGACATGAGAGAAATATGTAAAATAATGAAAGATACAGAAAAGGTAAATTGAACAGTCCTATTTTTCAGAACACAAAAACAAGAGGACAGCCAGTGAAATGAAAGTGGAAAAAGGATAAAAAGGGAAATATTTTTTTTTTTAAATATTAAAAAAATTTTTAAACTGCATAATTAACCTGTGGAAATCACTGGCATTAGGTATCAGTGAGGCCAAGAGCTTAAAAGGATTCAGAAAGGGATTAAACTTTTATTTAGATAACGAGAATATCCACAGTTACATTAGACAGGATAAAAAATAAGGGATATAAACCTTCAGGATTCAGCCAACCACTAACTGCCAGGGTTAGCAAACTTCCCCATGGAAATTTATTCAGTAATTATCCATTAAGGCTGGGGGCTCTTCATCTGAAGCAGCTGGTACTGGCTCCTCTCAGAGATGTGATGTTGGACTAGATGGATCCCTGGCCTGGACTAGCGACACTGCAATTTCCATGTGACTGTGGTATGTGACCTGCCCAAGATCATACAAGTCAGTGGTAGAGCTGGGGAATAGAGCTCTGGAGTTCTGATTCTCACCACTACAGCCCAAGTGAAAGAGTTATTCAAATTAGATACGAAATGTCCCT
Organism: Mesoclemmys tuberculata; assembly: GCA_007922155.1. Lineage (NCBI taxonomy): Eukaryota > Metazoa > Chordata > Testudines > Chelidae > Mesoclemmys > Mesoclemmys tuberculata. Next base: position 17,210,442 of record ML675629.1, on the reverse strand, counting down.
ATTTGATTTTAAGGTTTGTTACTCTATAGTATAAATAAGCAAAGAGAGATAAAATTCACATACTAGAGCCAGCCAATCAATATTTTTCACCAGTATATCATATGTAATGGAAATAGATGATGACATGCTCTTAGGAACATAATTCACTTTTACGAACAAATATGCGAAGTCAATTTCTGTGCTGATTTACATCCCCTATAGCTCCAGTTGTTCCATAGTAGAGCAGAATTTAGCCCAACATATATGAGTCTATTGCACTATATAATGAAATGCTTTAAGTATTATACTAAGAGCGTTGGTGATTACTGTAGTCGAGATTTCCAGTCTAACTTTTTGTTTAAGTGGTTTGCCCATGGTCACATGAAAATTTGGTGTCAGACTAAAACACAGATCTTCCTTTCTCCCAGTCCCACACTCTTCTCATTTGGGATCTAAAATCAATCCACACTTTCTTGCTGGAACACACACAAATCCCACAATCCTTTGCAGGATTGCCTCATGGGACTGTAGTCAGTGCTTAACGTGTGTGTGGGTGCCCAGAAAGGGGTGCAGACCTAGGGGAAAAAAATGAAATTCATCACGCTAACTGAACACCTTAAATATTCTTTCAGCAAAGCTGCTCACCCCAAACTCTGTCTGTATGACTGTTTTTTAGATCACTTCAAGCACTGAGTGTGGTGATGACAAATGGCTTTGGGTGAAGAATCTGGTGCTGTTTGTGGTGGACAATGAGGGGGCCATTGGCATTATGGGTGGTACTGGGTTCAGGGCTGCTTGTTAGGAGGCTGGCACTGGGTGCAGGTTATCTATGCTGAGTGTAGCAACTGGTGTTGTGTATGGTGGGGGTAGGTGGGAATGTTGGGAAAGGGTGCTGCTGTAGGAAGGAGGGGTTACGTCTTCCCTACTCACTGTGCTGCCAACACAGCTCTAGTGGCAGCAGTGCACAAAGCTGGAGGCAGACTAAGAACAGGGCAGGAACAGAACTATGAGGAGAAATGATATTCCTTCCCTCCTCTTCATTTACTCACTGCCACCAGGTCTGTGTTCAAGGGTCTTTGAATGCTGTTTTGCCATTCAACCTGTGTGTTGTGAACCAGTGGATATGCTGTCACAAGCTACTTGTAGGTCAGACCCAGTGAGCTGAAAAGTCATTTTGTTTTAGACTGCAACCTGCTACAGAGAAGACGCACGCTCTGCTCTTTCCCAGAGGCTTTACTTCGATTGAAATAGTATATGTTGCTTTGTATATAGAAAAACAGTACGGTCAGAACATGTGCATTCATTAGAAGTTAACTGTATGGGTTGGGCTCTTTCTCAGTTAATCAGATCACAGCCATTTTATAAATGTTGAATTATTTAGGTCACACAGGAATTAATCCAATCAAATATTTCAGAGTGTTAATTAATTCTGAATGCGGTGGTGGAGTTTTGGTGTTGGTTAACATGGATTTAGCTGAAGAAAAGTGTTTAAAATGCTGTTGTATGTGCACTTGGCAGTGAATGGATAGCTACTCTGCCTAAATCGAAAAAAATAACCAAATAAATTCTATGTACTGTTTGAATAAGAAGTTTGTCCCAAATGTACTAAAATCTTCACTAATTATAGGTGCCCAATTTGAGATGTCCTGAGACAATCTGAGGTTCAGCACCTGTAACTTCTGGTGAAGTCAATAGAAGCATTCAGCAGCTATGAAAATAAATGCATTTCAAGTAGGGTGCCCACAAATGGAGACACTTCTGAAATGTCACTTTTGAAAATGTTGGCTGTTTCATCTCCGTTGAGCTCCGTAATTTAGAGAAATGTATCGGTCCAAATATTGTAAGCTGGGAAAAACAGCATAGCTTTATTCATGCAAATAATCTGAATATATTTTATGTCAATTAGCAAGTAATCACTGATATTGGGATAATGCAGTTGCCGAAATTTAATTTGTGCTAATCAGGTTGAGGCAGAAAGTTTATGAAATAAACTCACTGTGTCATTTTACAGTTGTTTGCAGGGATCAGAGCTACTGGTGATAATTTTTTAAACCATTATTTCTCCGTGAATTTAGTTCTTGAGAAGTATGTTGGTGTGATGATGCACTCAGATAGAAGAGTCCTGGGCATGGCAAAAAAGTACACTAGAATAACATAGACAAATAGACCTGACAAGCCAGAAGAATGAATGAAATTAGGTGCAGCAAGTTTTCCCACACATTAACCCAATAATATATCTCAACTTTTCACTTGGAGAGGCAACCTCTAGGGCCGAGAGTTCCACTATTGTCATAGGAGCTCAAGCCTTGGAAAGACGGATGGTCTTGGAGTTAAGGCACTAAACTGAAATTCAGAAGAGTTGAGTTCAATTCTTGTTTCTGCAACAGACTTCCTCCAGGTTTTGTGCATTGGAAAATGAAGATGGAGTACAGCTGGTGCTCACTGAAGGAGAGAGGGCAAGGAAAAAGAGGCGAGCGGCTAGTCCTGCAGGAGGAGGGGAGGAGTCAATGGAGGCGACAACCGGTATGAGCCCTAGGAGGATTGTGAGGGCAAAGATGAACCGAGAGGACTTGCGGCCGGCTGATGCCGGGGATGGACTGGAGAGTCATACTGTCGCCAGGAAAAGGCAAGTCTACGTGATAGGAGACTCTTTACTGAGAAGAATAGACAGGCCCGTAACTAGAGCTGATCGGGAGAACAGAAGGGTGTGCTGTCTGCCGGGGGCTAAGGTACAGGATGTGGACCTGAGGCTGAAAAGGATCCTAGCGGGAGCGGGAAAGAATCCGTTGATTGTCCTTCATGTGGGAACGAATGATACGGCTACTCGCTCCCTGGACTGTATCAAGGAGGACTATGTCAGACTGGGGAAGACGCTCAAGGAAATCGAGGCTCAGGTGATCTTTAGTGGAATTTTGCTGGTTCCTAGAGCAGGGCAGCAAAGGAGCGACAAGATTATGATGGTTAACAGATGGCTCAGGCAGTGGTGTTATAAGGAGGGCTTCGGGATGTACGGTCATTGGGAAGCGTTTACGGACAGACAACTGTTCGCTCGGGATGGACTTCATCTAAGCAAGGAGGGAACTAGACTTCTAGGATGGAGGCTTGCCGACCTCATTAGGAGAGCTTTAAACTAGGAAGTTGGGGGAGATGGTTGGGAGATGTTCAGGTGATCTCCACGCCGGAATTTAACCTAGAGAGGGAAGCAAATAAAGTGAGAAGGGATATCCTTGTGGACCGAAGAATTGACCAAAGGAGGAAAAGCGGAGTTGAAACTAGCCTAACGGGTGATTCTGGTGGTAGAAGGTCTGTGCGTGACGGGGGGAAGAATGTCACTGACGCCAAACGTCAAAAATTAAAATGTCTGTACACTAATGCGAGGAGCCTAGGGAACAAGATGGAGGAACTAGAGCTACTGGTGCAGGAAGTGAAACCGGATATTATAGGGATAACAGAAACCTGGTGGAATAATACTCATGACTGGTGTACGGGTATTGAAGGCTATGTGCTGTTTAGAAAAGACAGGAAGAAAGGCAAAGGTGGTGGAGTAGCTTTGTATGTCAATTATGAGGTGAACTGTAATGAAATAAGAAGTGATGGAATGGATAGGACGGAGTCTGTCTGGGTAAAAATCACACTGGGTAAAAAAGCTACTAGAGCTTCCCCTGAGATAGTGCTTGGGGTGTGCTACAGACCGCCAGGATCTGATTTGGATATGGATAGAGACCTCTTTAATGTTTTTAACGAAGTAAACACTAAGGGGCAATGTGTGATTATGGGAGATTTCAACTTCCCGGATATAGACTGGAAGACGAGTGCTTGCAAGAATAATAGGGGTCAGATTTTTCTGGATGTGATAGCGGATGGATTTCTTCATCAAGTAGTTGAAGTACCTATGAGAGGGGATGCCATCTTAGATTTGGTTTTGGTGAGTAGTGAGGACCTTGTAGAACAAATGGTGGTAGGGGACAACCTTGGTTCGAGTGATCATGAGCTGATTCAATTCAAATTAGATGGAAGGATAAACAAACGTAGATCTGGGATTAGGGTTTTCGACTTCTCAAGGGATAATTTCATAGAGTTAAGGAAATTAGTTAGGGAAGTGGATTGGACGGAGGAACTTGTGGGTTTAAATGTGGAGGAGGCCTGGAATTACTTTAAGTCGCAGCTGCGGAAATTGTCGGAAGCCTGCATCCCAAGAAAGGGGAAAAAACTATGGGCGGGAGTAGTAGGCCAAGCTGGATGAGCAAGCAACTCAGAGAGGGGATTAGGAAAAAGCAGAAAGCTTACAGGGAGTGGAAAAAAGGCGGGATTAGTAAGGGAAGCTACCTTAGTGAGGTCAGAACGTGTAGGGATAAAGTGAGGAAAGCTAAAAGCTGCGTAGAACTGGACCTTGCAAAGGAAATCAAAAACAATAGTAAAAGGTTCTACAGCCACATAAATAAGAAGAAAACAAAGAAAGAAGAAGTGGGGCCGCTATACGCTGAGGATGGAACGGAGGTTAAGGATAACCTGGGCATGGCTCAATATCTAAATAGGTACTTTGCCTCAGTCTTTAATAAGTCTAGTGAGGAGTTTAGGGATGATGGAGGGATGACAAACGGGAATCTGGATGTGGTGATGGATATTACTGTATCTGAGGTAGAGGCCAAACTTGAACAGCTTGATGGGACAAAATCAGAGGGACCGGACAATCTCCACCCGAGGATATTAAAGGAATTGGCACGTGAAATTGCGAGCCCGTTAGCGAGAATTTTTAAGCAATCGGTAAACTCGGGGGTTGTGCCGTACGACTGGAGAATTGCTAACGTAGTTCCTATTTTTAAGAAAGGGAATAAAAGTGATCCGGGTAATTATAGGCCTGTTAGCTTGACGTCTGTCGTGTGTAAGGTCTTGGAAAAAATTTTAAGGGAGAAAGTAGTTAAGGACATTGAGGTCAATGGTAATTGGGACAAATTGCAACATGGATTTACTAAAGGTAGATCGTGCCAAACCAACCTGATCTCCTTCTTTGAGAAGGTGACAGATTACTTAGACAGAGGCAATGCGGTAGATCTAATTTACCTCGATTTCAGTAAGGCGTTTGACACGTTTCCGCATGGGGAACTGTTAGTTAAATTGGAAAAGATTGGAATGAATGTGAAAGTTGTAAGGTGGATAAGGAACTGGTTAAAGGGGAGATTACAGCGGGTCGTGCTGAAGGGTGAACTGTCAGGCTGGAAGGAGGTTACTAGTGGAGTCCCTCAAGGATCGGTTCTTGGACCGACCTTATTTAATCTTTTTATAACTGACCTTGGCACAAAGAGCGGGAATGTGTTAATAAAGTTTGCGGATGACACGAAGCTGGGGGGAATTGCTAACACGGAGAAGGACCGGGATACTATTCAGGAAGATCTGGACCACCTTGTACGCTGGAGTAATAGTAATAGGATGAAATATAATAGTGAAAAGTGCAAGGTCATGCACTTAGGGATTAATAATAAGAATTTTAAATATATGTTGGGGACGCATCAGTTGGAAACATCGGAGGAGGAGAAGGACCTTGGGGTATTGGTTGATAGCAGGATGACTATGAGCCACCAATGTGATATGGCTGTTAAAAAAGCAAATGCGGTTTTAGGTTGCATCAGACGAGGTATTTCCAGTAGGGAGAAGGAGGTGTTAGTGCCGTTATATACGGCGCTGGTGAGACCCCACCTGGAATATTGTGTGCAGTTCTGGTGTCCCATGTTTAAGAAGGATGAACTCAAACTGGAACAGGTTCAGAGACGGGCTACTAGGATGATTCGAGGAATGGAAAATCTGCCTTATGAAAGGAGACTCAAAGAACTTGGCTTGTTTAGCCTGGCCAAAAGAAGGCTCCGGGGGGATATGCTTGCTCTATATAAATATATCAGGGGGATTAACGTTAGGGAGGGAGAGGAATTATTTAAGTTTAGTACTAATATAGGTACGAGGATGAATGGGTACAAATTGGATATTAGGAAATTTAGACTTGAAATTAGACGAAGGTTTCTAACCATTAGGGGAGTGAAGTTCTGGAACAGCCTTCCGAGGGAAGTAGTGGGGGCAAATGACTTATCTGGCTTTCAGACTAAGCTTGATAAGTATATGGAGGGGATGTTATGATGGGATAGTTTAATTTGAGCAATTGATTTGGATTATCGGCAGATAAGTCTGCTCAATGGTCTGTGGGAATGTTGATGGGATGGGAACTGAGTTACTGCAGGGAATTCCTTTTTGGGTGTTGGCTGGTGAGTCTTGCCCGCATGCTCGGGGTTTAGCTGATCGCCATATTTGGGGTCGGGAAGGAATTTTCCTCCGGGGCGGATTGGCAGAGGCCCCGGAGGTTTTTCGCCTTCCTCCGCAGCGTGGGGCATGGGTCGCTTGCTGATGGATTCCCTGCAGTTTGAGGTCTTCAAATATCACTTTTGAGGATTTCAATAACTCAGTCATGGGTTCGGGGTTGTTATAAATGTGTATGGGTAGGGTTTTGTGGCCTGCCTTGTGCAGGAGGTCAGACTAGATGATCATATTGGTCCCTTCTGACCTATGAGTGTATGAGTCTATGAGTCCTTGAACGAGCCTCTTATTAGCCCTGTATTTCAGTCCCCTACTGTTAAAAAAAAACCAAGGGGAGGCATATTTGTTCATTTAGACTATAAACTTTTTGGAACAGGACCTGTTCCTTCCACTGTGTTTGACCCCCAACTAACACAATGGTGGTCTGAACTCAATTGAGCTGGTAAATGCTACTGGAATACAAATAATAACCACCCTGCAAACTGTTGAGCATCCTCAACTCCTGTTGAAACCCAATGGCACTAAGGGATGCTCGGCAGCTCATAAGCTCAATCCTTGGCCTATCAGATAAAACTCTTTAAAAAGATACCATTTAATGCAGTCTTGTGGATTCTTATCTATCGTGTATTGGACTGAGAAAATCAACCTTATTGTGCTTAGGCCACTGAGCGTTTGCTCACTTTCATCTTGAGATGAATCCATATCAACGACCTTGAAGTGAAAAGCTCCATATCCCATTATCAGTCTCTTGTTTCACCCAATAACATGAACTTTCTTTTTGTGTGTGTAGACTATTAGATGTTAACATATTATCTAAAGAAGACATACTATTGTATAATTTGTCCACAGATATTTCTGTGGGTTATATCCTTCAAAATATAAAATGCTTTTTGATTAAAATAATGTGAAGGAGCTCAGTATAGCGTGGGTATATGAGACAACTAAAGCAGTCAAAGCAGGACTACAAGCAGTTAAAAATAGGAAGGAAGAAATACACACTGCTGAGTTTCACAGATTTTCAATGCACAATAAAACATTTTATTTAAAAACAATGCATTCAATATTGTGTTTTGGCACATGAGTCAATGTTGCAGGCACATTCACACTGAACAATAACATTGTGGAAAGATTCAAAATGAATCAATCTTCAGAAACTACAGTCACAATAAATATTCAGGATTCCTCTACAAAAGGAAACAGGTTTCTTGTTCACAAATATAACCACATATTTACATGTACATTACACTGTGCAGGCCACATTCAAATCTCAGATGTGTGGCCACATTGAGTACATATTAAATGCCCTGGGGCATGATCCTGATCTCACTGAAGCCCATACTGCCTTTAATGCGAGCAAGATCAAATACCAGTTTTTGCATGCAACACATTTTGCAACATGTGCAGCTTTGCATGCCATTCACCTGAGATTATATCCTGGCCCATAATGGATATTTTACTATTTTAAAAATAAATAATACTTCTAATATGGCCATTAAATAATAAATGCTTTATTACAATTATGGCAGATCCATTTTTACTTTTTTTTTATAGTGAAAACAACTCCATCAAGCATTGAACTGCGTGGGCATTAAAATAAAGACACATTCATTTACAGAAAACCTGCTTTTAAAATCATATCTTTTTGCAGCCTCCATTCACAGTTAGTTATATTTCACAATCCTCGCTTTTTGGTATACTCAACTGTTAAATAAACAATCAAAATGATAGCCAGAATGATTTTTTTCATGTGTCCTACATACATGTAATATTCACTAAAAAGATGCTAGGAACTAAAATGTTAAATAAAGATATATAAAGTAAGAGAACTAATACACATACAACTTCAATTTTTATGTACATTTTTTTTGTTTCATGTTTTACTGCTGTCCTGCTCAATCTCTAATATACAAGCTAACGTCTAGATCAGCACAATTCCTGTGCTACACTCTCTTTTGTGAGTTTACACATACATATTCTCATACTCTCATAGGTCGTCTTTACAGGTGGATGGCTTATTCCCACTGAAAAAGGAAATAGGCATGCAGTTGCTGACTTAAATTCAGGCCCGGTCCTCCTTCCAGTGATGTCAATAGAAGCTTTGTCATTGACTTTAGTGGAAGCAGGATAAGCCTTTATGGACTGTGTGATGGTGTCATGAACATTAGCAAGTCCTGAGGTGATCAGAGCTAAGATCTCATCACTTTAGGTCTAAAGAGCTTAGGGCTACTATTTATAGATAAATTTATTTATAGATAAAGTTCACCCCAATGGATATTGTGCGCGGAAAACCTTCCACTGCACTACAGTGAATACCATCCAAGGACAGCATCCATCCTAACATTGTGCTCACCCAGGGACCTTATAACTCTATCCTACCTCATCTCATTTGCAAACAATCCCATGGTAGGCATCCTACCCTCACAAGAAAGGGCTGCATTGTAAAAGGGACAGAATATGGACCTCCAATGACTTTGGCCTGTGAACACTGAGGTACCAAACAGAACTTTTGACTCTTTTCAGATTCATTGATCACCAATGAACAATGACTCTGCACCACTTATATGAGACACCTACTTCTCTATTTAGTATAAAATAGGGGTTTCATGGGCCATGAGTGGGACACAATAGGAAAAGGACATTGCTCTCAATCCTGCAGTCCTACATAGGTAAAACACCTACTGATGTCGAAGGGAGCTTATCACCAGAAGATACTTCTGGATTAGGCCCTTACCATGAGTTTCTACAAACACATTTAAAAATGGAGATTTAGGAGAAGGAGAGGTCCTGATCCTACCTGTGATGAATCATATGGGAGTCTTTCCACTGACTCCAATGAGAAGAGCATTGGTCCCTAAAACAGTGTTGTTCCTTTTAATTTGCATAATGGATCCAATCATTTTAGTCTCCAGAAAAAGCAGATTTGAAAAAGCATTTACAAGATAGAAGGATACAAGTAACACATTGTTTTAAAGCACGGTTTCCACATTGCAGCAAACTTGAACAAAGAATATTGATACTAAAAAGCAATTTTCTTTGGGCCTTATTGTGTCATTGATTTTGAAGCAGAACTCCTCACTGAAATCAATGGCTCTGAAATGTTCAATGGGGTTCTGAAAAAACAATGGGGAGTTATGTGTAAAAATCAATGGTATGATATGGCCCTCTGTCAATAATTTTCTGAATTCCCATTTCTGATATTTAAAGATATTTGTGTTTCTCACTTAGCACCTAGTCCCTCTTTTTCCCTGCTATAGCATCAAGGTAGTGCTTATGACACTGCAGTCTGTTTTCAAGGACAAAATTCTCTTAAGTGCCCAGAGTGGATCCCACCTCTGTTACTCTGCTCCTCGGAATTTCATACCTGTAGAAAGGGCAGAACTTGGAATCTAGTTCCACTATGTGCCTCTGAGAGGAGACTTTTGCCCTGTAGTACCACCATGATTTCACTGCTAGAGATAGTGGGAAGGAACAGGCTGTAAGGGAGAAAACATTTAGCTAAACAAATTCAGGCTTGGTTTAAGGGCACAACTCCACTGTTTAATTCCTTCAACAATTAGGGATACAGTTTCAGAAGAATGACCTCCCTTTTGCAGAGCCATCTGTTCCCATAATTTTTACACCTGCAATTCATTTTGTGGGTGCAAAAGAGCAAGTACAGAAACAGAGTCCAGACATCAGATGGAAATAAGAGCAAGCAAAATTATGAGAAAAACAAACAAACAAACTATATACTACTGCTGTGTGGAGATTGGAAATTTCCATTTTGCACAGGCTTTTGCATTTTCAAAATCTGCTTTTTTTCTGATTAGGAAAGAAACCTGAACATTTCAGAATTCTGCACAAAAGAAAATTTCAGAAAGAAGAATTGAGACTGAATAAAATGTCTTGCTTCAACTTTGGCTTTCTACTTTATATTATATTATAATATATATGTAATAAATAATATATGTAGTATAATACAAAATATAAATTTGAAAAAAGTAATTTCAAAAGGTAAAACTGTTCCAAAAATTGTTTTGGAAATGTCAAAATGGGACATTTTAACATTTTAGAAATTTTTTTCCTTGTTTTCAACACAATTTCATGAAGCATTTTGATTTCAATGGGAAAAGTTTCCATTGAAGTTTTTCTGACTAGCCCTACTGGAGAAATAAATCCATTTTCTGCACAGGAGATTGTAGTGCTGTGTGGAACAAAATTCCAGATCAGGACACCAACGCAAAAGCCAGATTCAGATCCAAATGTTGCCACTATACTAAACAGTGGAACTGACAGTGAACTCTGATAACATGGGACCCCATTCATAGTGAAGGGGGTTTATATCCAAAATTGTTTCAATACATTGCAGGTATCAGATGAAGTTTTGGATCTAGAGAATTTCTGCTTGGAGGGATGCTGCACTGTGAAAAAAAAATGACTTCATTATAAGAAGGTCCACTGTATAAGGTGCAAGAGTCAAATTCTGATACCATTATTCAGATTCCATAATACCTTACTCCATGAGTATTCCTACTGAAGACAATAGAAAGAAGTCAACGGAACTAGCATGCAGTAAGATGATATTAAACTAGAATAAAGGTGTCAGAATCTGGCCCTAAACAGATTGTTCCCCTTTGTGAAAATGTCTCTTGAAGATGCTCTGTGTGACTTGATAGAAAGAACATTCATTTAGACATTCATTTAGACTAGTGCCTATTTGCTTGTGATTACATCTAACTAAATTCATTAGTAATTTAAACTTGTACATAACTATGTACCTAACTTGTACATAATTATGTTATGTAAACAATGTACAGTAGCCAAACAATGACACTGTTGGCCAATATAATATCTTATTACTGAGAGCCAGCAACTGAAAAATATATACAACATATCGGCCTGAGCATTAAAACAAAGATGAAGCTAATTGTTCATATTCACTTCATTAGATTAAAAATGATAGTTTCTCACTGTTGAAATTAATAATCTCTCTGTTAATTAAAATGCCAGCTATCTATGAACCCCTCCTGCATTACTTCCTGTTCTGCAATGATTGATTCCAGCTGGATTATCACTTCCACACAGTACAAAATATGGTACAATGTCTATAGAATTAGGTGAGTACTGGTGACTGTGTGGGTTTATGAAGTTAGACTAAGAATATTCTATTATATATAGCAGAGAATTAAGACAGGATTTAGCTTCCATAGCGAACACGCACATACTGTACAATCCAATATTAAAATCATTGGAAAAGGTTAATTGATGTACCTCATTAATAATTAGTGCAGGACTCTACCCTGCACCACTTTCATTCTTCCTTTTTGAAAAATATGTAAATAATATTTTAACCTTCTTTATACACAGGCACCCAGAAAAAGACAATTACCTTTAACTTAATTCTGAGGTGGTTGCTCCTCTCTTTTCCCCTCCCCGCCCCCAGCTGTGATAACTGGCCCTGCACATTCATCCTAATCGTGAGTTCAACTTTAAAAAGTCAGTGTAAATTCATAAAATGTCACAATAACCGATACCAACAAATCTTGATGGGAAAAGATACGAAAGGAAGAGAGAAAGATTGAATTAGTCCAAACAAAATGGCCTACTGATATAACTCAAGGAGTGTATTAAAATCATGCCTGTAAACAAGAAAAGTATGGAACCAGAAATCAGCGAACCACAATTGGGTGTGTCAGAAACTAGGCCTAATTGGTGGACAAAATAACGAGGGGATGGGTCCTTAAAAGAAAGAGACTTTGGGGAGAAAAATTGCTACTGGAGCAAGCTTTACCATCATGTCTGCCATCCCTATCATCTCTTGGCACCCTGGGCCTTCATCATCCTGATCCTGACAAGACCAGGCCAGAGGGAGAAAGACTCAGATGACACCACCACCTCTATCGGCACTAGCTGAATCCCAAACACCATTTGGGATGAAATAGGATCAGACTTTAACACCAGCAGCAGGAACAACAGTTCCACCCCATGTCAACTATCTTCCTCTCTTTTCCTGAAAAGGACGTTATTACCATCCTTGGGTACCATCTAACAGACTGTCAAAACAAAGGGTTTTCTTCCTTCTAAAAAATCTCTGCAGCTAAAAGGAAAGGGAACAAGGGATGTTGTTTAAATGAAAACCTTACTTAATACTTTACCTTTCAAAGACTTTAACTTCTTTTCTTTCTTTTCTGTATCTCTAGTAAAGGTTAAAAGGATTTTAATACTGTGTTTGCCATGGTACTAAGCAGGTGGAGGTTTCTGCATAGCAAGCCCCAAAGCTTGTTTAACACTGTTCAATGTTGGATGGTGACTGGGTGATGCCAATACATTTTTAGCGCATCTATTCCATCTAAATTAATAGAACACTCTCCACACCCTTGCCCCAGTCCCAATAATACCTTGCTTTGGAGGGCATCCTGTGGCAGTCTCTCTCAAAGGATACAGCAATGCCGCTCCATGGACCAGCTAGCAGGAAGAGGTCTGTGAATGAGAAGGTGCAATATCCCTCTCTGCATCCCATTGGACTTCAAGAGATTCATAGCAATCTCCCCATGGTGTAACACAGCGGATTAGGAGTTACAAGGTATGGGTCCAGTCCTGCAGACCTTTACTCGTGTGACTTCAGTAGGATTAGTTAGTAGGTAGAGATTTGAAGGTCTGGACCCTAGTTCCTTAATCTGGGTGTGTTTTAGTTTGTAAACTCTTTGGGGCAGGAACTGTCTCTTTGTCCTGCATTGGAACAGTGGCTAGCACAATGGAGCTCTGATCCATGACTGGGGACCCCGCATGTTACTACAATGCAAATAATAAATAAAATAGCAATAATTAATCATATGGAACCATGATACATTGGTACCTCACCACTATGAGGCCACTTAATAATAACACCTGTAATAAGTAATACTCTAGTGTACGAATTCTTAAGAAGAATGAGTTACTGCATAATAGCAAGGATGGACAAAGATAGCAGGAAAGCAGATGCAGGCTTATGCGACGCAGCAAGAAAATTTAGAAAATGCATTTTCTAAACAGGAGAGTCTGAAGTCATCCATTAACATGACGATGGCATATTCTGTACTCTGTGAGTTTGGATACAGGCTAACTTCCTCCTGAACACTTTCAGTTTGAAGTTTCTATTTACAAAACAGAACCAGCAAAGTGTGGGTGATTTATGTCCTCTCCACCAGTTAACGAGGAATTTTCAAAATGGTTTTAAAGCTCTTGCTGTTTCAGGATCTCCGTTCGGGGAATGGGGCTGGTGTACTTCACTGGTAGAAATGCCATTTTAATAACACTGCCTAGCACAGGCTGAGTTTGACGATGCAACGTCAGATGGATAGAATTTTCTCCTCCACCAGAAAGTACTGGAATTCTGAGATTTTAAAGTTGTTGCAAGGTGTATTTGATGGGCTCCAGACTCCCCACACATGGGAATTCTGGGAGAACTAGAAGCTTTCAAAGGGAACTAATTCTGCTGGGCCTACTTAAGTAAGTGGGAATACTCCCATTAACCAGATTTCACCCTAAGTCTCAGACAGATTTTCACTCAGAAAAGCACTGAGGGAGAAATTCCTATTGAAACCAAAATTCCAGTTCAGATCAAAACTCCAGATCCTCTGAGCTCCTTAGGGTCAGTCAGCATTTCAACATGGATGCTTAGGGGAGTATGCTAAATAAAGTAGCGGTCCCCATCTCCATCCTTCACGAGCCCGGGCATGTCCCTCGCAAGCCAACAGAACCATGGCTGTGCTGAGGTTTCCATAGATTCCATGGAGCGGGGAGGCCATTTCTCATTGATTATATTTTATATATACTTTATATTACACTGAAGTTTTCCTTTCTCATTTTCTATTTCTACTTTGTAGATAAAGAATCTTGGAAAAATTAAGATAGCAACATGGGTGATATTTTACATCATTATCATGGATACCTTCAGGACACAGTTATTCTTCTCTTAAAGCCATACAAAATAATATAAAAGTTGTTAGCATATTTTTAAGTATAACTGTTTTAATTTTAAAAAATTAGAATCAATTTGCCTGAGACATAATGGCCAACATTTTCAAACCTCGGCCCTCTTATATAAGTTAACTGATTTTCAAAGGCGCTTATGACCTTGCGTCCTCCTTTGACTTCAGTGAATGGTTAGTTGCCTAAATATGGATTTAGGTGATTAGCTTTTGGCACCTACGTTTGAAAATTTTAGCCAGTAATTTTATTTCTGTTCCCATTGTTGGCATTGATTTTATCCTCACTGCTCCCAAATAAAAGCCTATCAAAATTTTTTGTTAAATTACTTTTTTTTTAGACATAACTATATACACTAGTTCAGGAGCAATGAAGTGATTATCCTGATTTCTACAAATCTTTTTGGGGGGACGTGGGGAAGGAGTGACAGGATGGGGATATTGTATTTCCAATATGGATGCCATTTTTGGAACATAACATGATGTACAACCCAAACACATAGAACAACAATGCTTGAGATATTATCAGTAAAAGGAAAAAGAGACAATGTATGTGAAAATCTAACTTCTATCTTGAGCCTGATCCTGTGATGAAACCCGCATGGGTGGATTCCAGAGCCAGCACAGAGCTCATTACAGGACCAGGCTTTGGCTGATAGTGCAATGGGCTATGAAGTGGAAAACCTGTTTCTTGCAGTGGCTTTAGAATATGTTTGGCTGGTGAGGACTGGGAGCGCAGTAACCATGCTGATGAAGGGGAATCTAGGAATAAAACAGCCTAGGATAAAGACTGCTACAAACTATGGTCCCCCCTCCAAAGGATCTATATTCCTAAAATCTCTGACAGTCTCCTTTAAGGATGTTTGATAGAATTAGGAAGAGTCCTTCCTTGGATGCCTGTGGTCTCTTCATCACAGAATAGAAATCTTTAAAAAATTAGTATTATTAATCTTGATACATTAATTTGAAAATCAAAGGGCCAAATTAACTGATGTTAATGACAACATTCCCACTGATTTAAATGGGACTAGGATTTGTCTCAATCTGAATTAAAACACTGAAGTAATCTAAAAGCAATTTGTGTATCTAGCTATGACAAGGCCCATCACTTTAATACTATTCCTAGGAAAATGTAAAATACAAGACTACAGATCATACGCAAGCTGTGAAAATCAGAGTCTGTTCTAAAGAACTTGAATGTAATGGTAAATGGAAATGTTAATTAGCTTTCTCCAATTAGCCATGGTAACATGTATGTTTCACTATTAATGGTAATAGCTGTAATATAAGCACAATATTTTTAAACTAATCGTTCTAATTCTAATCTGAATGGAACATTAAAATTTGGAGGTTAGAGGCATTTAGTGTAATGTTAAAATATATATGAAAATATTTTAAAACATTTATTTAGTAGCATATCTACAAATGCAAAATATCTACCATAGTTTAAACTTTCCTGCTCCATGAATAGTGTCAGTACATTTTGATAAACCCTTCTGCGTTGCTAAATATGCTGAAACCTTTTTATGAGCTGTGATCAGGGTGATTAAAAAGTATCTTTATATTCTGGAAAATATTTTAGATTTTTTTTTCTTTTTTTTTTTTAGAATTATCTTTTTAAGAATGTTTAATTCAGTTTTGGGCACTTTTTAAACAATCATTTGGCACTTCAAGTTTTAAGTTCTTAGGCACAATGTGACAAAGTCAGTTTAGTTAGTCCTTCACCATGCATTTTGTAGAGCAGCTGGAATTCTGCAGGAAGCTGGTGGGACTCCTGCCACTTGGTAGTAAACTTTGTTCCTTTTTTATCATAATAATGGTATGGGAGGTCTTCCCTTGTGTTAGGATCGAACCCAAACGGCCAAAATCCATACAGGTGGATCTCTTCACATATTGCAGAAGCAAGGGTATACATAAGAATACCTGTGCTCAGTCGCTTCGGTGACAAATGTTTATTTTTCCAATACCTGTGAAATAATAAACAGATGTTGATTCAGGTGCAAAGTCTGTATATGACCATTTTATAAGAAAGCAAGACAGTGGGTGAACAATGTCAATATTCCTAAGTGATCATATGAATCAGATTAGGGTTACTATTTAGGTTTGGCCTTATTAAAACAGCTTGAATATAATGTACTATTACTGAAAACACTACCCTTGCACAAGTTTATCACAGACTTCTTTGTGCCTCTCTGTAATGGTGCCCATTAAAACATCTACTTATTAGTCTCCAATTTGGCAAGTTATTCCCTATCTGCAGAAAGATCCTTCTACTTTTGCAGAACCCCACTGAAACCATTTGGGCTACACATGGGCTCCATTTGCCTATGTGGAAGTAATGGCAGAATCACAGTCTCAGGGTTAAATTCACCCTTGTGCAGAGAGCCATTACAAGGCGATGCACTACGTAAGCCAATATTATTATTGCATTGTGTTTACAGTCTTCAACCTGAACAAGAGTTTAAACTAGAATTTAAACTAGCCTGAACTGCAACTATGCTTTGGTTAAGTCACCTTGTTTATATGATCACTTTGGCTATAGGCTGGCTTACAATTATTTACAGCCAAGGTTGATGGTGCTCTAGTGCTATATTCATTGTGTGATTCATGCCTGTGCAGTGGGCCAACACAAAACCCGTGCAACCACTTACATCCCACTTATACTGAATTAAATGCTACATTGGTCTTGTGCAGCTCTTCTGTACAACAGGGAATTTCACCTGATGGGACCAATTGTGCATCTCATTGAAGTCCATGATGAAACTTCAATTGCCTTCAGTGGGAGCAGGATCAGGCCCTAACCTTTTGGACTCTGCACATCAGGTGAATTGGGAATGAAAAATAAATAAAGTTGTTGGTTACAGATATCTGTTTCAATGAGTGAAATGCATGAAAAATACAAACCTGTTGACATGTTGCATTATGTTTCCTGGCCAAGCCAACTGGACCTTTAATTGCCCTCTATGCTCAACAAAGAAGTCAACCAGTGTTCTTGTGACAGTTGCTGAAGTGTGGAAGAAAAAAGCTGGGATCCAAAGAATGGCACCATCAAGCTTTTTTAAACTTAGAAAAAAGTTATTGCGATCCTGAATGGTCAAAAGATTGTTGTAATACTTTTCCAGGATGCTGGGATTGAAGGTTGTAAGGTTGGTTTTCCTTCCAACATCTTTTTGGAAAGCCTCAGTTGGAGCAAAGTTGCAACGAAAAACAAAATCAGACTTATCTATTTCTTGTCCACACTGACTCCCTGTAAGAATTCCACTATTTCCAACAACAGCACAAATGTTATAATGCTTATTCAGGACAGGTGAGACATCTGGAAGCAGTGATCTGAAATTATTGCTAATAGAGAAAACATACTTATGGCTGGAATAATCATAATGCATCAATTGTCCAATCCGAACACTATTCTTGGTCAAAGAAAAATTTTTTATTACATCAACATGCTGGAGAATTCCTTGCCTAAAATAAAATACAAAAAACAAAACAAAACATTTAATTACATTTCTCCCCTTCTCACGATATAGAGATTTTCTTTCTTAGGTCTTGATTGGTCTTATTTAAAACAACTGGAACGACGTTATTCCAGCTGAGGGTTGCAATGCAACAGCTTTCAGATGGAAATGAATTGACAAGAGTTGTGGGACCTTCATAACCTTTATAACTCCACTGACTTTAATGGAGGATGCTTATTTTCATCAGCTGAGGATCTGATCTAGAATAACACCAATATTATAATACTCGATTCATTCTTTAAGTTTGAAGCATATAACTGTCACTGTGTACTGTTTACATGGGATGAAATTCACTGTTGTGCAGAGCATCAGCAAAAGATTAAATCCTATTTAAACCTTAACTTGAGGACAATGTGAGGCTGTGTGCTAATCCTCTGTACAGGGGTAAATTTCACCCCAGTAGTGAACTGAAGTGCTTTGGTGCGACTGGCTAGCTCTCATCTGCCAAGATATACTTAAAACAAAATGAAGTATTCAAGAATATTGAATTGTATTAACAGTAATGTAGCTGAATTTTTAATACAAGTGCTTCTTGTACCTCATTAAGAAGCTTTGAGTCACCAAACAAATGACATTCAACTGTCTCCCCTTATGTAAACATCATACCGTAATATCTCATTTGGACAAGCAAACTGGAATTTTTAAAAGGGCTATTATGAATCCTAACACCACTCTGGAATTTCGCCTGCAGTGGATAAAAGTAGAAAATGAACCATTACTGCTTTATTTGCTCATGTTTATGAAAAACAAACAACATCTCTTCCAGCTCACCATCCTCAAATGTCTAAGCATTAATGGAATCCCAGTGGGTACCCTAATTATGGTCTATTGCTAACAGACAAATGCAAGGCAGATCCTGTGGCATTAACAAACATCAGCATAGAGGTGCCTCTGAGATATCTATTTAGGGGTAGATTGTGGTACAAGAACACAAGCCACAGTAAGTGGTGGTACATTGTGATGTCACTCCAGGAGTAACCCAGGAAAAGACCACAATTTCCTTTCTTCTCCTCTGGGCTCCCGAAGAGTTGTAATTTAGTGTTGGGTTATACTAGAAGCAATTTATTCCCCAGCCCTGCACTGCCTTTTCTGTGTGGACTGTGTGGACTAGTGGACTAGTGACCAAAGTGTAGAGGGAGTGGAGTCAAAGTTCTGCTTTTTCACTACCCCTCCTACCCACTCCCAGGAGGCAATGAGTGGGCACATTGCTCAGCTTTCTCCTATGTGCCCAAACCCAAGGCCTGGGGGGGAGGGGGCTGCATAGAGGTCTTAAGAAAGTTGTTACATCTCTGCCTGGTTGAGTAATCCAAGCCACAATCTAGCTTTTAAAACCAGTGGGCACTTTTCAGGAAAAATTTGGATTCCATGAATGTTATTGGCCCAGATTGTGGCATCAATCACAAGCAGAAATCTCCACTGACTGAAGATCAATGTCTAGACACATATAAAAGTAAAGAAAGAAAGAAGACTGGCCTAGCATTTACCAACGTGAGTATCACAAGTTGAAGAAGAGCAGCAAAGATAGACTAAAAACACATTTCACCTAATATTAAATTCTTGCAAATGCTGAATTTTGAGGAAATGAAGGGAACTGAGGAATATTTACCATTGCTATGTTATCATCTTGTTAAATGGAATTTGGCGAAGTTGAAGTGAAAATCATTATGGAAAGAATTAATTTTATTTGGATCAGAAATTTTTCCATCTTTTCCTCTGTGTTTTATACAATCAGAAACAGCTATGATTATAAAGACAGAGCTATTCTGCATTTTTACAGAATTCCTGCTGGCTGATTGGCTGAGAAGTTTCATTAAAACAAATTTTGTACTTATATTAATATAATATTGGATATTTTATAAATTGATTCTTAAATATTTTTTTAAAAAATTGTATCTTGAAATAATAGAAAGTTAATAATTGTTCCGATAAACCTGATCACATTCCATTTAGTATAACAGTAATATTCCCTTGTTGTGAAACTGCTTGTGTCCTTCAGTGAAATAATAAATTACCCTAAGACAATGATGTATTTTATTTTGTATATTTTTTTAAACATTTCACCATCTTGGTGGTCACTTTGTCACACAAATGTCGTGACTCAGTTTTTGTCTCAGAGGTCTGGCAAGTTACTCCTAGTTCAGTATTTACAATTGCCTGATTATATTTTCTAAATGAACACCAACCGTAGGGAAATAGCGAGAGGGATAAAGGCACTGCATGGGGCTAGAGCCCCAGGCCTCACAAGAGTCCTGTGGTTTGATTCTCTCACCTTTGATGTAAGAATGCTGTTCTATTAAACGTCCATTTGGAAGGATTTTCCTGCAGCTCGTGCGTCAAAGAATTTGTAATTGGCACAAATGAAGGGTCCAGAAACTTCAGTGCAAACTGGGATCTGAAAATGAGCACGTACGTGCACACACACGCAGGGAATTAACAAACGTGTTCAAGGCTGAGTTTAAAGAGTCTCTCGCAGGGCGGATGACTTCATGGAAAGGGAAGGAACTCGACAAAATCCCCATTCCCCCCGTCACAATCCGGTCTCCCCGTGTAAATCGATCGGGACGGAGGGGCAGGGTGACTTGACACATTTCTGTGCATTGCAGAATTCATAAAATGGCCGTCAGGAATGATTGCAGGGCTGGGACTGAAGTCAGAGAGAGGGGCAGGTGCAGGGGGCAAATCAGCACCACGGACAGCGATGGAGCAGCGTCCAGCGGGCCCGCCTGGCTCGCGGGGCCTGGGCTGTCCCGAGAGGAGAGCTCTGCCTGTTCGTTTCATCCTGCGTACCTGCCTCTGCCCCATGCTCCCCCCAACCCCGGCACTTTCACCCCTCTCCTGCCCTCCGCCGGAGCGCTCTGCATTCCTCGCGGCGATGCGGCTGGCTCTGCCCCGCCGGGAAAGGGCCGGACTCTCCCCATGTGCCGGGGGCTCCCGCCAGGGGCTCCCGCCGCGCCGGTCTGAGCCAGCCCCGCTCGCCTGGCGGCAGGGTCCCCGGGGTCCCCCCTCCAGCGGAGAGCGGCAGGCTGCAGAGGAAGGGCAGCGGGCGCACGCCCTGGGCGCTGCGGGTCCGGCGAGCGCCTCGTGCCCGGCGCCTGGAGCCCGTGCGGGGGGAGGCGTCGCGTGGGCCCGGGGCTGCCATCTCCCCGGTGGAGGGACTGCACGGGGAGGGGGGGTTCAAGGGAAGACGTCTGGGGGAGGAGGGGGGACTCCCGGCCTCCCCCCACCTCAATGCAGGGGACCAGGGCGCCTGCGCCATTAGCTCGCCCCGCCGGGATAGCTAGGAACCGGGCGTGGAGCCGCCAGTGCTCAGCCACGGACACGAGCCTTCCCCCGCTCGGCCCGCAGCCTCCCTGCTCCCGCCGCGGCCAAGGGGGGGGGGGTGCAAAAGCAGCGACCAAAGGCTGGACCGGGAGCCAAGATGCAAGATGCCCCCCTCCCCCGCACCGGCTCCGTCCCCTCCCGCACCGCCCTCCCGTGCAACCCCCTCCACCCCCGAGCGGGGCTCCCCGCGGGCGGCGCTCACCTGAAGCCGGCGTGGAACATGTACATGCGGGGCAGCCCGGCGCCGCCGTAGCGCGGGGCGCTGAAGATGTTCTCCTTTTTCAGGGACACGTAGCTGATGAGCGACAGGATGAGCAGGGCCACGCTGAGCATCACCAGCCCCAGCACGCTGGCCACCCGGACCATTTTGCAATTTCTCATGCCTGGGAAAGCGAAGCGATCGCGTGCGAAGGGCGGGGGGGTGCGGGGGGGGGGCTGGGCGGGGGCGGGGGGGGGGGGGGGGAGGCAAATCGGAGAGATAATCCGGAGCGAGGGGAGCGGGAGGGGGAAGAGTTAAAGCTAAAATGGAGGGTTGGCGCCGAAATGGCGAGCGCCTCGCCTCCCCGCTCCGTGCCCTCCCGCCGCGCGGGCTCCCGGCTGCGAGCGCCCCGCCAGCGCAAAGCAGGCGGCCGCGGGACTGGCTCGGCTCTGCTCCGCCGCCGAGCCTGCGGGGAGCGGGGGGGTAAGGAAGGAAGGAGCCACATTACACACGCTACCTGGGGAGGGCATTCATGGGCATGCAGGAGGAGGCAAAGAGCAGCCGGACCCTAATTTAATGGGACAGGTAGAGAATAACTTTAGAAACCTGACCCTGGATGAGCCACCGGCAGGGATGTTTTAGGGGCTTGCTCTTCTGGTATTGCGCAGGCACCGGGCACATGCGAAAATCTGGGTTGAAATAACCTGGAGTTGACCCACGGGCAACACATTCTCCCTTGGGTCAGGGGCCTGGTTCCTCTTTAACTCATTCCCTTGCGCCTAGGTGTGGCAGCGCCTAGACTCAAAAGGGTGGTTTAGGATGGAGTTTATGGCTTGGCCCTCATTTCTTGTCCTCCGCCCTGTTTTAGCTAGGCCCTTCTAACATAAGGGTGAAAGGTGCTAACAACCTCCTCCAACAAGCCAGCTCTTTACAATAACCTTCCTAATGCTGCATTTGTGTAATCTGTGTAAGTATCTGCATAATCATTGCTTAAGAACTAGCTCCTAAGAAGGCAAATTAATTCTCCTGTTGTTTGGGGGCTCTATTTTGCCCCCCATACTCATGAGAGTTCTAGTAGTCTTAATTCACACATATAGGCCCATTTACTTCAGTGTAACTGCCTGATAAAGAATTTGCAGAATTAAGCCCTTGAATGACTGCTTAAGAGAGTTTTAATGCAATTTTTGGGTGTAAATCCTTTTAGTTAAAGGGTATTCATGAAAAATGTATCTTGTGTGTGCGTTTCTGAGCCTTTACTTGCTCTTTGGAATGAGTGAGTGTGTAATGCATATAGTACAGTATTTAGACACACTGTTTGTATATGGCCAAGTAGCTCACAAAGACCCCTTAGAGGTGTTGGACAATTTAAAAAGAGATGTTGTTAACTTAAAGACTATGTCAAAAATGTAGTTATTGGCTACTTTTTTTTTTAAAGTAGCATATGTCATAATTATACTTTAAAATATTAAATGTAATTAAACTGGTTCATAAACAAATCACTCAGCAAATTTCATATGAAACCAAAGCACATTTGAGTTTTATAAGTGGAGGAATGTCTTCTGTGAATATACATTTTGACTTCTGTAAAGCATCTCCTGTGCTTCCTTTTCCTACAATTCTTTCTTGCCCCAATATGCAGCTGTGACTCTGAGCCCTGAGTTCATAGCAGTATATTAAAATAATAAATAGTCTTTTTGACACCAGCATCACTCTGGGCTAAAGCTGTCAAACCCTTCATGCATGGAACTCTCAATGGAAGTTCTGAACACAAGAGGCTTGCAAGATAGAGTCTCTGTCACAGAAAGAGACTGGTTCTTCAGGCTTCAGAATAAAGACCTGAGCCCTACAGGCTATAGTAACTCTTGGGGTACCTATGTGGCTTTAGTGGAGGGTGGAAAGGCTAGGAAGTAGAGCTGCTTAGGAAATAAGGGATAGACTTATTTATATGATTTCTTTGTCCTCTGGTTAACTCTCCTATTCCCTCTCATGGAATGGGTAGTGTCCTCCACCCTTTTCATGACAAATCAGTCTTCCAAGACTAGGAAATCCTGGTGCAAAGCTGGCTTATGCATTCAGATATTATGGTAATGAGGATCATATAAATATCTTGATACATGATAGATGAAGTCTTCTGGGACTTTTGCACCCCACAAGACCAAGTATCTTATGGGCCAGTTAAGTGTAACAATATATATGTTGTAGCATACCTCTAGCATTGTTTTTGGGCCTCATACAGAAAATATAGAACCATCCCTTGATTTCTGTACAGAACTACCATTCACATTAACAGAAGTTAAAGAGTGAGAATACAATATTGCTCATAGTCTTATCTACACAAACATTTAATTTGCAGCTGGCTGGCGTGTAAATCTATCCCAAGTTTAAAAGCAGGGTAGATCAAAGAACAATGGGGAACTTTTAATGTGTGGTAGCAGCAAGGATGCTTAGGGCATAGCAGGCTAGTGTGGGGTAGATTGACACCCCCAGCTTGCCACAAAGTGTTTGTGTAGACGTGCCTAAATAGGGCCTATCCCTTCCACAAACAACTCCTGAAAAGCGTTTTAACATGATATTAGAGTGCACTTTAAATGTGTAATTCTTCTAGTGAAAGTTATGAGTAAATCAGACATGGTTTATTGCAAGTCAAGTAGGAAACATGAAAAGCCTCTACACAGTATTCATGGTTCAGCCAAAGAGGCCTTCATTGAATTACGCACATGCTACTGTATCTATAGTTCCTTCTGCCTGCACTGCCCCATGTTGGCTCATGGAAAGCATAGTCTTTTCATCGGAAGATGATGATTAAAAAAACTGTGCATGTGAACAATGTGACGCCACTGCAATTAATTAAACAAAGCACATACCTGGTACCTTTCCGATTATGTACCAACAATACGTCAGGAGGGAAGCACGTGTTCATTCAAGGTGTTAGCAGCAGCAATGAAATCCATGTCAGTGCATTCTGAGTGGTCTGCGGTACACAGGCAAACAAGCGTTAGTAACAATTGGTAAGCCAAGATAGAGGGTAGGATTTATTGTAAGTGACTTGTGATGGTATCTGAATGCCAAACTGAAGAGTCGGTACAGCCAGTGTGCCATCAGACGGATGCCAAAATATCTGGAGAGTGCAGGACTTTTGAAACACTGAAGACCACTCTTTTCAAAGCATAGGGTAGTTTGACTTCTATATTTGGGGGGGACAGGACCCGGGAGAGAGCACCACCTCCACCCCCTGACTTACCTCAGCAGGCCACCTAGCCTGTCTGGATTGGGGGGAGGGAACAAACAAAGATTATAACCGAGAGGGAGGGGCTCAGCTCAAAAAGTTTGAAAACCACGCCAGGTGCAGAGAGGGGTTAGCTAGAGGTTGTGTGCAGTGAGGGGTGTAGCTCAGGGTTCAGGGAGGGGGGAGCTAGGAGCTGTGTGCTGGTAAGGGGCTGCCCATGGTTGTTGCTACCCGAGGGCTTTGCCGGCTCCAGAGCTGGGTCCCCCACCTGGGTGGCTTCGCAAGCAGTCAAAGAGGGTTGGGAGCAGAGAAGCAGCCACAGCCCCAGGTACCCGCAGCTGATGGGGGAGTGCCATGGCTGCCTGCTCCACCATAGCAGCTGCCCTGCATTTCTCTGCTCTGGCGGGCTTCGGCCTCCAACTTGGCCAGGGGGTATGGCCTCAAGAGGGAGGGTGGAGTTGCCACTGGGGGTGTCCCACTCTGGTTACATTGTCTGAGGGAGGAATGCTCCCCTGTGCCCCCCAAGTCTGCCCATATTTCAAGGATTTAGGTATTGAAGATAATGCAGCCCACAACTATCAACACACTATGTCTGCATAGTGTAGGGCTTTACTTCACAAACCGTTGGGCCTGATCTCAAGTCAATGGGAGTGTGGGAAGGTAGAATAGTGTATCCAATTGCACTTACAAGGGGAATTTAACATAGGCAGAATTACTTTACCTGGTATTTGATCAGGATACTGGGGCTAACACAACTAGCTTTGCAAAAAGGGCTATGGGATCTTTGACCATCTCCAGAAGAAGCACGGTTTTATGTTTCATCCTAAAAATGCTACCTTCAGCATCACTTGTCCTTGAACTTTGCGCATTGACAGGGCAAGGGTCCAACTGATTTTCAGGGGTTAGCTTCTGACTCGCAAGCACCAGTTCTTGGAACCATTTTGATTATCACTGGCAGTCTCCCTTTGAAGCCCTAACCAGGCTCAATCTTGTTTAGCGTGTGAGATTTGAGTAGAAGGGTTCTTGGTTACAAACATTGAAAAGGTTAGATATTGAGTGATACCAAATATCTCTTTCATTTTGATTTTACTTACGTGATACACCACAGCCCTTACAAAGTCACAGACTAGTTTCAGGGTACGGCATTGTGCATTCGAACAAGTTGCAGCAGGAAACAAAGGCAGTTTTTCCTTCAGATTCTTCAGAGATAGCAATATGTCAGTAGCCCCCAGAGAGGTTGAAAGTAAATGAATCAGCGCTAGAAAGTGAAGGATATCATCTGCACTGAATGGTGAGAAGGAGTCCTGAACAGTATCTTCATTGATTTTTCTGTAATTGACACAGAATCTTGGTTTGCCTTAGGGCTTCTAAATGAAAGAAGTGGGGAGGCCCAGGTACAAGAAACTTCCTTTGCTAGAATCTGTGAAATTTTCTCAATTAGTTGTCTTTTTTCCATGCAGCTTCGAAGAAGAGACTGAGGTGATAAACTTAGAAACTGCATTATTCGCTCAGTGTTTTGCAAGGTACATTTTTTTAAAAGAGGCATCTTCCATGATTTAAGATTACAGTGAATCCCATCATCCTTTGGAGTAGCCATGAAAACCTTGGGGTCCATGATGGCTACAAATTGTTTGCTGTTGATAATGTCTGCTCTAATTTGCCTATGCTCAGTGGAAATATAGTAGAAACACACTATAGGAATTTAATGGGAACTACTGTCTTGACTATATTTGAAACTCTCCCAGGAGGAGCCTGCCTTTCCTATAAAATCTGTTCCATCTATAATTATACATCAGTCATTTAAGGGGATAGTTTTGAGTGCATTTCCAGCTCTTGCTAGGCAGAGTTCCTGGCCATTTTGGATCAAATCCTCAGAATACGTTGTTTCTTTGGGAAATGTAGTTATGAAAAGAGGAAACACTGGTCCTTACTGATCTCAGTCTGAATAAAACAAGGATGTTAGAATGATGACAGATCATATAGGATGGGTTTAAGGCATAAGCACTATAGGTCTTCAGTAAGGGCTCTGAAACCCTGGTGTCAGGTGACTACATCAGAATTGCAGTTTTCATTTAAAAAAAATGTCCTGAGTCCTCATTACCGTGAAGAAAAGCTTGAAAATGTCACTTGAGCATATCTGATGCTATGTTGCCTACCAGAGTCTGCAGAGAGCACGATACAGCTCTCTGTGTCGTGGTATGCTTAGGGCCCTGGATTTCCCTAATCTGGATTTGAAACCATAAATTTGGGAGTGCTACTACCTGCATGTTTATCGGTGTGTGGGTATGAAAGAGATGCACAAGCTTTAATAAACTACAAACTCTCAGTGATCCTCCCACATCTTGAAAGAAACATTTTCATAACAGGACCTTGGAACTGTGACATGGGGCAGTTTTTTTAAATAAGGTAAATCTTAGAAGTAAATTCCACAGTTATTGGAAAGGGTGAAGAAGGGTCAGAACAAAGAAGTTGTCCTGAGTGCAACAACAGCTTCCAAATCCGGCTGCCGGAAATCAACCCTGTTGAAATTCCATGTACTTTGGTTTTACAAAGAATTCTCAAATAAGGGTCAGATCTTCAGGTGGTGTGAATCAGATTAACTCTTTGGAGGTCAATGGAACAAGGCTGGCATACACCAGCTGAGGAGATGCTCCTTAGACTCAGAATTGGCAGCTCCAAGCCTAATTGCGAATCAGGCTTTAAGCAATGACAAATGACATATACCCACAGCTATGCATAATTTTAATTTACACAGTCACGCAGAAACATTACATAGATCACACTGCACAGAGCTACATAGCATTATATAAATAATGGGCCAGATGTACACCACTATGCATTGCAAAGGGGTCTCATAGAGGGTGTAAATATAATTCAGTCTGACTTTAAGACCTCTTTACACTGCTCAAGTGGTGAGAAGGGACCTGCATGTAAATGACAGTTTGGCTCAATGTATTTTATGTTCTATGCGGTTTTAAGTTAAACTATCTTGAAGTCCTAGTTTTAACATATTTAATTTTTTTGTAAAACATTCTAAGACAATCAAACTCAAGAACAACCCCATAAGTTCCTCCTTTTACACACACACACACACACACACACACACACACACACACACACACTCATCCTTTGCTACCACAGCTGGACACATTTGTGCTTTTACAGTCCATGTAGAATCTACCTGTCTAGGGATGGCCTGCTTTCTTTAAGGTAGAAACATCTCCAACAGCACTTTTACCCACGAGGCACTACTGTGCTATGTATGCAATCAAAATACAGCAGACCCATTACTGAATTTGAGGGCATTCAATGATATAAGCTTCACACAACCTGGCTTGTACCACGGGATTTGCAATGCATGTTACATATGATGATCCAAATTCAAGATCATCATCAAAGCTCACACAACAATATAGCAGTAATGTCTGCAGAGGAAAGATACAGCCAGTAGGTTTGACAACAAGTTCCTGGCTACAGAAGTTCACGTCCACATTGGAAAAATGTGTCATGTTAGATAATGTGTAAATGATGTTTCCACTAACATGATATTAAATATGATTTCTCCTTGATGTCGATATTGCAATTTTATAGCCCTGCAGGCCAAGCCCCACGAGTCCAAGTCAACTGATACAGCTCAGCTCTGGGTATTTTATTGCATTATAGATATGCATGTAGTGGTCATGTCTACCTTAGGAATAAAGGTGTATTGTAACGTGCGTTAGCTAACATAACTAACATTTGTCAAAATCCTAGTGAAGGCAGGGCAAATTGTATTTTTAACATGTAGGGTGTGTCATCACTAGGACAAAAGGTGCATTCTTCCAAGTGTTAGCTAATGCACGGTAGCTAATACGATGTAAAACCTTAGGGAAGATAAGACAATTTGTAGCTTTCATACATGTTAGTAGGTTGAGATAAAGACTATAGGGGAGTTTACCGTTTACCTGGACCTGCTAACTCATGTTAAAATTAAAATGCCTTGCCTTCACTAGGGTTTTACCTCCTGTTGCTTGCCACACATTAGCTAACATATTAGTTAAAAACTACCTTTTTTCCTAGTTAAGATAAGGCCAGTGTGGACAAGGACAATCATGTTTAAACATGTATTAACTGGTCATGGTTAACCTTTAACTCATGTTGTCCCCGTCTACACTAGATGCAAATACGAGTTTAATGTAAAATTAATTAAAACATGGGGTGAATGTATGGCTGTGCAGATGGTGTCGATCGAAGGGCTTCAGCTTCCTCAAGCATGGGAAGCTGATCAAGGAAAGAGGACAGCTAGGGAGGGATGAGATCCACCTGACCTAGAAGGGAAAGAGCATCTTTGCACACTGATTCACCAAACTAGTGAGGACGGCTTTAAACTAGGTTCAAAGGGGGCAGGTGAAAAAAGCCCAGAGGTAAGCATAAAGAAAAGGCAACCTTGACAGAAGACTGGATGTTGAGGGGGAGAGGCAAGGAGAGGAGACATGGAAAATTACAATAGTCTTATAGGAGCAACAAGAAGGAAATCAGTGGGAGAATCTGCTCAACAACTTGGAAGTCTATGCACCAATGAAAGGAGTATGGGGAATAAACAGGAAGAACTGGAAGTGTTAGCCCATAAACTAATTTAAAACTTAATTGGCATCACAGAGACTTGGTGGGATAAATTTCATGAGTAGAATTTTGCTGTACAGGAGTATAGCTTGTTCAGAAAGGACATGTAGGAAAAAAAAGGAGGTGGCATTGCATAATACATCAAGAATATATATTTTGTTCTGAGCTCCAGAAGGATGTGAGAGGCAGTTGAAAGTATCTGGATAAAGACAAAGGGAAAAAACAGTGCAACATCATGGTAGGGGGTTTACCATAGACCAAAACTGGAAAGAGGTGGGAGATGTGGTATTTCTAGAACAGCGGTTCCCAAACTCTGCCACATTGCACACCACCAACATAAAACATCACCACCTGAAATACCACCACCAATTTTTTATAAACAGACTATGTATGAACTTATCAATATGTATGAAAACCATCTTAAAACCTAAGTATTGTTAAAACACATTGTATCAATAGAATAGCTATGTATATAGACAG
Source organism: Mesoclemmys tuberculata (assembly GCA_007922155.1). NCBI lineage: Eukaryota > Metazoa > Chordata > Testudines > Chelidae > Mesoclemmys > Mesoclemmys tuberculata. The sequence continues at coordinate 17,180,874 of ML675629.1, read as the reverse complement.
CTGTAGTCTTGCAAAATTTTAATAAATGCATTATAAACTTACCCTGTCTGAGATTTCTGGTATGCCTTTAATAAGAGCGATGTGCTTGCTTGACAAAGCAAAGTTGGTGGATATCCTGATTGGTGGATATCTGGTGAAATCTTGGGAGGTGGGGGTGCTCACCACACAACTTGGGACAGGAGAGGTTCCTGGCCAGGATGCTGGACTCATGTGGGAGAGGGGCGGGAAGAAGGGGAGTGGCTGAGGGGTGGGAGGGGTGAAGGGCTGAGTGGGAGTGGCCACCGTGCTGCTTGGGGGCCGGGATGGTGCCAGAGCAGCTCCTGTCTAGCTGCTGTGAGTGTGTCTAGGGAGATTGAAGGGGGCAGAACGGCCAGGCCGCCCTGGGCCACAGCTGGCCACCCCAACAGCACAGAGATATTGGTAGAACCGGGCCCATGTTCTGCAGTCTTAATTATTTGGTGGACATGTACCATTGGGAGGTACCACTGGTGGTACTCGTACCACAGTTTGGGAACCACTGTTAAAGAAAAAATAGCAGAAATATTCAAAACACATAACCTGGTAGTAATGGGGGACTTTAACTGGCAGACAACTGTTGGAAAAAAATATGGGAAACACAAAATTTCCAATAAGGTTTTCGAATGTATTAGGAACAACATTTTGTTTCAGAAAGTGGAGGAAGTAACCAGGGGGCACAACCATTTTAAACTTGATTCTGACCAACGGGGAGGAATTAGTTGCAAATCTTAAGGTAGAAGGTAAATTGGGTGAAAGTGATCATGAAATAATAGATTTCATGATTCTAAGGAAAGGAAGGCATGAGAACAGCAGAATAAGGAAAATGGATTTTAAAAAGCAGACTAACAAACTCTGTTAAACTGTTAAAAAGGAGAGAAAAAAAAAGGACCTGGGGAATTATAGACCAGTCAGCCTAACTTTGATACCTGGAAAGATACTGGAACAAATTTTTAAATAATCAATTTGTAAGTAACTAAAGGGTAATAGGGTTATAAGGAATAACCAACATGGATTTGTCAAGAACAAATCATGCCAAACCAACCTAATTTGCTTCTTTGACAGTTTTGCTGGCCTAATGGATAGGGAAAAAGCAGTAGATGTGATATATCTTGATTTTAGTAAGGCTTTTGACACAGACCCACATAACATTCTCATAAGCAAGGGAAATGTCATCTAGCTGAAATTACTTTCATGTGGATGCACAACTTGTTGAAAGACTGTACTTATTCAGTAGTTATCAATGGTTTACTGTCAAAATGGGAGGGCGTATCTAGCAGAGTCCTGCAGGGGTCAGTCCTGGATCCAGATCTATTAAATACTTTCATTAATGACTTGGATAATGGAGTGGAGAGTATGCTTATAAAATTGGTGGTTGACACCAAGCTGGACAGGGTTGCAAGCACTTTGGAAGGCAGGATTAGAATTCAGGATGACCTAGACAAATTAGAGAATGGGTCTGAAATCAACAAGATTAAATTCAATAGAGATAAATGCAAGGTACACTTAGGAAGGAAAAATGAAATGCACAGCTACAAAATGGGGATTAACTGGCTAGATGGTAGTACTTCTGGAAAGGGTTTGGTGGTTATAGGGGATCACAAATTGAACATGAATCAACAATGTGATGCAGTTGGAAAAAAGCTAACTAAAAGTGTAGTTAAGTTCTGGAATAGACTTCCAAGGGAAGTTATGGAACTTCCAACATGGAAGGCTTTTAAGAATAGGTTAGACAAACGTGTCAGGGATGATCTTGTTTTACTTGGCCCTGCCTCAGTAGGGTGCTGGACTTGATGACCTCACTAGGTTCCTTTCAGACCTACATTTCTGTGGTTTTATGTTAGCTACCATGTTTTCTAAAATGAAACATGTTCCCTAAGACTGGAACATCAAACAACATAACATCTGCCAATGGAAAAGAATACCTTTTTACTGTTGTAGGACATTTTTTCTTGTGAAGATAAATGGTCTTTTATTCTACACTGTATGGACACAAAGAAAATTACATACATTGACCCAAAGAAAGGCACAATACTCTGTAATGTGAAGAATCCCTTTTGTACAATGTTCACTGATAACATGTTAACCTGCCAAAGCTAATCCAACACTTTTAAAAAATCCCACCAACCATGATTTTATTGAGGATAGTATCTGTGATAATGGTTCATAAAGCCTTCTATTCTGTGAAGCAATCCAGATGTCATCTGATTTATCTACCTTTCTAAGGAATTTGACTTTGCTCTTCACTGGAGTATCTGATTCCCTTACACATTCCAGTCAGAGCATAGCGTAAAAGTTGCTCAGGTAATTTTGCTTCATTTGGTTTCTCCCTCCTCACAGACAACTTGTCCTCTCCTTCCCCACTCCCCAACCTCTGCCCTCCTCTTTCTTCTATTTTTCCAATGTTGTTGTGTGAAAGCTGACTTAAAGGAGTCAGCCACTTGCTCTGAAAGTGGTGAGGTCTCTTGCCATTCCCAGCTGCCCAGTAAGTGCTCTTCCCAGTCCTATGAGTTTATCCCTTGAGGTAGACAGTGTCATCATTCCTGTGGAACATTGATGTCAAGGGGGAATGTGATCTTGGAAACAGAGCAATTCTGTTAGATTGTTGGAAGAATCCCATGGAGGGCCTTAAAGATTAGATCTTAGACTTTGAATTTGACTTGTCTTTCTATGGGGAGACAGGTGATTGGCTCTGTTTTCTTTGTTCCTTGCTGTATTATACCTGCAGCACCCTTAGCATGTGAACTTGTCAGAGCAGGGCTCTCTTTATGTTTAGCACACCAAAATCTGTCCTTTCCCACTATAGGCATGGAAGACCTTGGATTTACTGGAAGAGGACTAGGCTTTCAGAGGCCTGTGTATGAGGTCTGTATTCCCTCTGTGCTCCATGAGGCTCCCTACACACACTTGGGTTTGGGGGCAGGCTAGTGAAGGACCAGATTTAGATCCAATGGATTCACCAGCTGGTCTTTCTTTGGCAGGCACGTGCCCTGAGACTCCAGTCCTGAGGTTGCAATATTAGCCACAGAGAAGCCTGGGGGGAGCATTACTTGACCCAATCCCCCATGCAAAGCCATCCCTACGTAGGGTGGATTGGAGCGACTGCCCCAAGCCCCACACTTTGGGGGGCGCCCCTCCAGACTGGGCTCCTAAAGATGGCCCTGTCCCCATGAATCTCCCCAGTCCATGCTCTGACTTCTCAAGCCATACGTTGAGGACTGGATTTGCCCTCTGTTGTACAGCACTATGTAAATAGATGCTGCTATATAAATAGCAATGATTCTCTTCAGGCTGAAAGCAGGATCAGTTGATGGGCTGGCTGGTTTTCCAGATTCGTTTACGGGATCAGAGCCAAAGGCAGAAAATAATTTTACAGGCATTTCCTTTCTTTTCAGTAGACCTTTCAAACCAGCATAATCTATATTATTTAACACTGAAATATGAGTTTCAAATTGTATTTCTCCAGTCCGTAAGGTGAGGGCCCTAAAAGAATTTGGTAGAATATCCCTCCAAAACAATTTCAAATAATGAAAACTTCAGAGTCACTCTAGAAACACAAAATCCAGACATGGCTTAGATCACTGTTCGTTAACTAGACAGCAGACCAAGTGAAGGCTGACAATATTTTGGTCACCTGCAGCCTTCCTTAGAACTTAAATCTGACATGACCTATGCAGTCACTGAACTGCCAGTGCAATTTATTTTAAAGTAAAAAGGAGCTTAAGCCAGATGTATCACTCAGAGATCAGTCCTGCACTGCTGAAGTCAGTAGGAGTTTTGCTATTGCCGTTAGTGGGAAAGGGGTCAGGACCTATTATAATTGTTAAGTTGCATTGGCAGCATATCAGTGAGCAGTAACTGAGCTGGAATGATGGGTGCTGGGGAAATGAGTGGTATCAGGTCCCAGAGGAGCTAAATTATCATTAGTTCTTGTCTCTGGAATCAGCAGTCAGGTAGAATAGTAAACATATTTTCCTGGGATGTATTTTCCTGGTACACGTATTTTCCTGGGACTCTCCCCAAGGTGAGAAGTTATAACAAGGGGAAGGACATTTTAAATACACTAAACATCTGTGAGATGGGAGGAAGTACGTGGACAAAGGCCTTCTCCATCCAGGGCTAGAGTTAGTTCCTGCTGTAAAGTGTCCTGTAATGTTAGAGTGCTACCAGTAAGAACTTACGAGTTTATCATATAGGAGTGAAGATGTACAACATGCAGCATGAAACAGACGAGACGTTTGGTCCAGAGGTCAGAGCAAAGGGTTCAAACTTTGAAGGAGCTTGCATTTTGTGCATTTGGGAAAAATCACTTGATTTCTTTGGATCTCCATGAATCCAGCAATAAAAGTGGATACAAAAACCAGATCTTCAGTGAAAGTCAGAAACTACAGTATGCTAGGCAAATGGAAGAGCGCCTGGCACAATGAGGTCCTGATCCATGACTAGGGCTGTTAGTGGCTACAATACAAATAATAAATAAATAATAATGATAAAAATATAATAATCAAAGGTGTGGACCTATGTAAGTACCATGTAGCACTCCATTACATACTATTTCTAATAAATGTGTAATCCATAGCTTTACGCAATCTTACCATACACATTCCTAACATTAGCCCAGCTGACAATAAGAAAACAGCACCCAAAAGATGTTTACATTCTCTTTTACTGATGCTAAAATGCTAGTTGAACAAAAGGGCCTCAGTGTAACTGGAGATAAGACAAAATTTCAAACTGTCCAAGAGGAGGCGAGGCAGCAATGTATTAACAGAGAAGAAAATGAAGGTGTGATACATAAAAGAAAGCAAGAGTATTGATTTACTTTGAAGTTATACAGAAGAAACACTCACTGGGTTGAGTGTGCACTTAAGAAAAGTCCCCACTTTTTGACCTATTCATAAAAATGGGACATAGTCTTTTTAACCCTACAGGAAAGTTGTGCTTTGAAGATCTGCCCTGCTAAAATGAACCTTTTCATTGCTAGATTCCCTGTTTTTCCTCCTCCTTTGAAGCTCATGTTTAGGGACCCCAAACAGTAAGGGGGTCTTGATCTGGTTGACTGCACCTAAAATAGTTTTAAAATCTCTTTAAAAGCCAATACTTGTTTGTCTACTGCGGTGTGAAGCTCTATGACTTTATTATCAAAAGCACTTTCATTCTCCTGCCTTATTTTGCTTTGACCACAAGTTTGCAACTTCTCCATGTTCCCTGAAAGCACATTCCCTTGGGAAAGAGGTAAATAAAGAAGCAACATCTGCTCTAGTAATTGTCTTCTATTAACGATGGACCAAATCCTGAAGTCTTCTGAAAGCCAATGTGAGCCTTACATGGATAAGAGCTGAGTAAAAACTATAGAACCTTGGATTTGACCTGATAAAAATGAAAAAAATAATAATGAAATGTGATCTGAAAGGCCAAACCCTGGCTTTATTGAAATCACTGAGGGTTTTCAATAAGACCCAGATTTGGCCCTAAATTACTATTCTCATATGTGGAATTTGGCTGGTATCTTGTGTGTGCAGTGCTCCAAATGCGTCAGCACTAGGGAGAGAGTACGTGACTAGAAAAGTGCCACTCATTTTGCTGTCTAGTCACTGAAATGCTTTTAAAAGAGGGCCCACCAATAGACTTGGAAGAATTATATTTTTATTGATAAACATTGGCAAATGTGGAGTTTACCATACCCACACAAACCAATGAAAAAATATTTCTATCAATAATGATTGAAATTTCCAGCTAGGAAAAGTCAACAGAATGCTGCTTGAGAACTTAGAGTTGATTTAAGGATATTTACTCTGCATATTCTGACATGTGATGTTGACAATTTGTGTTTTAAAGGTTATAAAGCTTTAACTTTTTGAATTTCAACATCTAATTGTAATTCAATCATTTTTGTTCTGTATCCTCTATTGTTTGCTGACCTTCCCTATTGTCTAACCCCCACCATAATTTCCTGCACCTGTGAAAATGCACATAGGTACAAATGAAAAAAATAAAAAGCTTAAAAAGAAACATCGATGTTATCTGTCAAAATTATAAATAAATACAAATCAAATTCTGCTCAGCCTATCTATAAATTATACATTGACACCCCTGACCATCTTGCAAAGCCCAAGCAAAGGGTCTTGACACTGAGAAACTCCATAAGGACTGGGTAGAAATCATGAAGCAGAAGTGGGTGCACGCCGGCGCCTCAGGGGTGCAGAAATCTCCACTCCATTCTCCATGGCGGAGAATCAGCAAGTGATCCACATTGTCCCAGACTCACCAGATCCACTTAGCCCAGTCTGGTCCCCAACCCCTACCCCACCTCTACAGCAATGTGGAAGGAGCCTCTACTGAGCTGGTCACCTTTCTGTGTGGGTGCCTGGCAGTGTGGTGCCCCCTTATCCCCCCCAACAATCGAAATGCTCTGCTTCAGGAAGTTTGGGGATGCAGAACAGAGCACAGGATTTACTCTTAAGTGCATAGCTGCTGTCTCCTATATCCCTCACTGCAGGATAAGAACATCCCTACAGACACATTTATTGGAAACGGTACATTTCAAAATGTATTTCAGTGAAATGAAGAACACTTACCCCTTTGTGACTTTATTATGTATAATAATTTCCATGACTCGTCTTATTTTTACTCTTCTAACAGTTCATAATAGCCTAATAGTTTAGCTCCACACAAGCCTCCCAATCAAGGGCAGTCCCACAAATTGTTAATGTTTGCCATTTCACAGACAAAGAGATTGGATACAAGCTAACCTCTTAACAGGACAGGAGGTAAAAAGAAACAAACAATTCTGATGTGCCAGTAACAAAGAGAGCACTGCACTTGCAATTATCTGTTCCATTCACTTTTGATATGAATGCAAGACAAAGGTTAATTAAATAGGGCTTTACAAGGGATCTGAAGATTTGGTAGGCGAGAGTTATACAGAGAAGTAAAATCACTGCACCACGGAGAGAGAAAAAGGCTCCTGGGGACATTACAAAATTGCTAGTGGCACTTTTAGACAAATTAACACCAAGCTGGTGCTCTCCTCCTCAGTATCTTAACACCCAACTTCTCATGTTTATTTTTAACTCGTGCCTGATTGATCAGCCAGGTACCAGGCAGCAAGGATGGCTTTAATATATACACAACTGTCTATGGAAGCAAAATGTTTAGTGGGTGTTTATTGTGTGAGTGACTAGATAGTGTGAAGGGCGGACATTTCCTAGTTTGCCTGGAGCAGCAAAAACCCTGGAGCTGTGGTGCTGTCAAACATTCCTCTTGGGATGGGGCTAGTGCAGCGGAAGGCTTCTCTGGTTCTTTTGTTCCAAGTAAATGAAAATCACAGCAATGGATGGCAGATGAATAGTTCTACTCCTAGCCTCTACTATGGCTTTTACCTTGCTCTGCATATGGACCTGACCTGGTTCCTTAATATTACACCTCTCCTGCAGGGTGAATTCTATTGAATAACTCTGAACTACTTGCAGAAGATCTTTCTTTCCCTGCAGGACAGCTGAGATTTCATAGCTACAGCCTTGTATCTGAGGTGTGTGTACCCTGTTTTGCTGTTACCTCGTATGTTATATTCAGAACCTGCAAACAAAAGCACTAAGGATAGTTTCCTGTGTAACTTACTTTGGGTCCACACTGGGAATATTTTAACATCCTATTGGGCCTGTGGCAGAATGGGTCCAGCATTCAGAGTGGAGAAAGACAGAGAGAAAGACAGACAAACAATGATTAATCTTTTCCAAATCAAAGCTCTTCCCCTTCTACAGCTCAGATGGTGAGACCCACAGTCCCCAGAGACTGGGACTAGCATTCCCATTTCTTTTTCCCCTCCCATGACTTATTTCCTCCTCCTTTTTTTATCCATGACCCCTGGATCCATGAGATTAATGAACTCTAGTGGTACTGCTTTTTCCAGTCATTTAATCTCAAGCAGGACCTTGGGACAAGCTGTGCAACCCTGGCCAAGATGTTTTTAGGTTTCCTGGGATCTGGATAGGTAGTAAACCCCAGCACTTTCAACCTTTGGAAGTGTTTGGATATGGCATTTTGTCCATTCTAGACATGGAATCCAGCCAGGCAGTTTGTATCCCCATCTAAATCTGGCTGGGAACATCACCAGGGCATGAGTGTTTGGAGCTATGGTTTTGATATAGGTTTGACATTAGTTAAAAGGAACACTGGGGAGTCCTCTAATTCAGCTATTAAAAAAGGTGTCAAAAGAAGATTGATTCCCCCACTTGATGGACAGGTGCACTGCAAAAAGCCCACCTGCCTCAGCAATTCACCTCAGTCCCTTTCTGGACAGCCTACTTTCAAGGGATGAGAAAGGAATCCAGCCTTCATAACCTTTCAATCCTGAGCCCATCTGATGAGACTGTTACCTGTGTTGTTTTCTGTGACATGGACACTGCTCTGCCAGACACTGTACGGAGCCTTGCTTTCCCTCTTTATTTACAATTTCCTTTCCCCGTTTTTAAAAACATTCTCTTCCTACTCATTTCTGAGTGAGCCCAACCTCCCAGCTTACCTTGTAAGGACTGAATGACATGTGTCACCGTTCATTGCGCCTCACTAAGTAGCAATGGGAAACCTGAACAACAAAAAACCAGGTGTTTCCTCAAGTGCTGCTGGATAATCCATGGTATAATGCATGCTGTGCTAAATCTACCAAGGTGTACTTTGGACATTCTAGCAGCAGAACTCTCTGCAGAGTATTCATTGAGCCTCATGGAAGAACCACACTGAAACAGTAGTGTTATTTTGCTTTTACTCTGACTAGCACAAGGGGGCCCTGATCTTGGCTGGATTGCTGTCTACAGTGGAAAAACTCACCATAGGAGAGCTCCTAGATGGGTTAAGTTCCATGATTCTGGAAAGGGAGAAGAGCCAGAGGCTCTATGATATCTAGTGGGGACTTTGCTATTCTTATTGATTTGATGTGGAAGGCGCTCAGATACCATGGTGATGGGCAGCAGTATAAAGCCCTAAGGTGAACATACATGTGATGAAAAGGGACCCAAATACCATAAAGCCAAAGTTACACCATTAAATAAGGAGGGAGGAGTGTGGAGCAGTGGGACTGTCAGTGGTTAATGAAGAAGAAACTTCTGAAAAGGAAGTAAAAGAACCACTTCTGATGGGATTTTTGAGCTGAATATCCAGCATGAGTGTGTTCTTCACCTCAGGGGCTACTTTCAATGAGCATTCAAGACACCCAAGAGCAGATTTGCTCCTGACTTCTGAGCCCGGGAATACAATCCGCTCCAAAGGGAGAGGGAGGGAAAGAAGCAGGACCCTGGTGCTGACACTTGTGCATTGGTCAGCAGAGCCTCCTCTGTGCCGAGATGAGTGTACTCCCTTAGGATGGTGCAGCCTGTACGTTTCCCCGGCATACTGGGAGTCTCCCTGGCCCTGGGGCCATGTGGAGCAGCACAGCCCTACATATGGGCCTGTGCCTAAAAGCCACAACTGAGCTCTAACCTACTAACTCCTAGTGCACTAACTGAAGAAGCTCCCAATCACTCAGGCCACTGCAGTAGATGACCTTCCCTAGACCTCCAAGTGCAAATCTTTCAGTAGGCCACATTCATCCAAATGCACCAGTTCTGCACTGTGTTTCAGACTGTCCCATTGTCCTGACCTCACTGGGGACAAACATTTCTGTTATTCCAAATACTAATGAAAGAGCTAAAGAAGGAAACAGCAAAGGAGAGATCAGGCGCATGTATGCAGCAGGGCTTCCCACAGATTACTTGTATTTAAGCCTAATCCTTTGCATTCAAAAAACAAATCGCCTCATTTTTTTATGGAGTGATTATCACAGACTCTAGAATGTTTGTGTAAAAATTAATCTCCGGGGATGAGATCAGTTTGGAAGCAGAGCTGCAGTAAACTGTTGGCCAGGGGTTCAAATAGCTAGTAAACAAACTCTTCCAAAGCTCTGGAATTAGTCTTATATCTATCTATCCTCACTCCTTTGTGCTGCTGATATAGTTTATCTGATTGCTTCAGATGGGTTTGACAGAGAAGCTTCTAGAGGGGAAAAAAGAGAAACAAGTTTCAGAATGCTACATCCCTGGTCCTCTCAGAATATGATCCCAAAGCAAGAACACAGCACTAGGAAAAACAGGGATGCTGAAGAAAACACATATGCTAAGCAGTCAACAAAACGCAGAGAAAGAAATTCTCCAGGCAACCATGCAACACAGCTTGCCAATGAGAAAGTACAGGGAACGTATATTTCTATATGATACTGCAGAATATTGACCAGAATGGCTCTTTTCTCATAGCCTATTGTCAAGGACACTTTTGAGAGACAAAGCAGCAGTGCACTTGGTGACAATCCAAATCACCTTGGATAGTAGGGTACTGAGACGCCATTGCGGTGAGCGTAATATAGCTACACAGACAGACAGAGATATGCCATCTGTAATACCTTCCAACACTGCTGCCTTCCCTCTCAAAGATCCCCACTTCTGTTTTTGAAAACAGGTTGGGTGAGATGGAAATCCTGTGTGTAGCCACTGATTCAGCATGGCCAGTACGGGTGTTGGCAATCTGTCCCACCAGCATGCAAGCAAAACTATTCTCTCATTGTTAGGGTCCTGATTCAACAAGGTACTTACACACAACATTAAGCATGTGAATAGTCCCCTTGGTAATGTATGTGCTTAATTTGCTTGCTGAATTTGGGCCTAAATCCTCAACCATACCTTGATTTGTGTTGGGGAGGGGTGAGCAAGAGAGTAAATTAGCTCACAAAAGGGAGTGAGAACATGGGAAGAGGATGCAACTGGTCTAAACAGGTTATTTAGACCTTTCTGTAACCAAAAAAAACACTAGGTGACATCCTGAACCACTGAAGTCAATAGCAAAACTCCCATGAATTCCACAGAACCAAGATTTCACCTAAGGTCTTAATTCCATCAGAAATTCATTCATTCCCAGGAAGTATTGTAACCAGGTATTAAACCGATACCAGCAAGTCATATTTTAACTGTGCATCCAAAAGCCACTTAAAATGAATATCTCACAGTAATTTAATGAGATGCTTAGTTTAATGTTTAATATTGTATCTTGTTTTAATTTATTCATTATTCATCAAGGCAGTGGAAAATTGTATTTTTACATAAAGCAGACCCAATTCTTCTTTGTTTATACCGTGCAACCCTATCAACTTCATTTTAGATGCCTGAGTGTAAATAAGAACAGATCTTGGCCCAGTTCATTAAGATAACTAGTGTCAAAGGCAGAACAATGGAAAATAATTAACCATGTGTAGAAATATATGATGCTGAAAAGGAGAAATACATAATTTAGGATTCAGAAGGCTGCTTTGTAATATTAATAGCATGCAACATGTCTGAACAGCATGACTTATCTGGAGTCTTACTGCTCGTTAATGAGTCACTGATGAAGGACTGATGAGGCTGAAATATTGCCACATTTACTCTTGACTTTAAACTATCAGAATGGAGACTCAAATAGGAGTGTCTATAAGTGCAAACAAATGTAAGAGGTTGATTGGAATGGGCTCTATTTTGACTTAACGACCACAGTCCCAAGTATTGGTGGATATGAATTGCATTGCCTGAGCAGCAGGACTTGGGGGGCCTCATCCCTCTATTTGGACTTCCTAGCTGGCAGAGGGAGCAGGTTTGCAGCTATACCCCTAAAGGATCTTGTAGACTGTGCGGCTCTGCAAGCTGGTGCAGAAAGGATGTAATGGGGCTCCTCACTGCTCCCTGTCCCCTTTGGCACGGAGACTGCAGTGAGCAGGACTTGCTCTCGGAAGAGCGCAGGGACTGCAAATGTGGCCAGCCCCTGTCGGAAGGATACAAAGCAGGGGGATAATTCCTGCTGACATCTGCACTCAGCTGTGCCTTCACACAGGGGGCAGCTGCAGTTTGGCTCTGCACTTAGAATGGTGAGCTTTGGAGGGGGCATTGCCTGTGACGTACCAGTCAGTGGAACTGTTCCTGGTGGTACAAAGCCTAAAGAACCCACACTATCATTTGGCTGGAAGAAGAATTGACTACTGCTCACTGTGAAGAATTTACTACTTAGTCTGTGGCAGTGGATCTATGCTGGTAGGGGGAAAAGCAGTGCCTTCTCTGGTTGAGTTTCAGTCAATTTAATTCACTAAGGTTCTAATTATACTGGAGAGCTTTGATCTGCAGCCTGCCAATAAGACCCCTGCCTTTCGTGGCCAGGAAAATATACCAGGAAGGTACTGAATTATTCCTGTTGGGCAGATTGTCAGTACCTTCTTCACCGCTATATAATGCTTCCCACCTTCACATCAGATAACTATAAAATATCCAGGCATTAACTTTCAAAAGCCACACACACACACCAGAAATACTAGCCCAATAGTTAATTTCTGGAGGAAGTTATAAGAGAAGAGGCCTGTTAAATGTATTTATGATCTAATAGCTGGATGCTATATTTAAAAGCTCCTTCTGTGATTCTTTTAACTCAAAAGCGCTGTATCAGAACAAGATGTAAGAGACTGCAATTGTCAGTCATGCCATGGGTGACGACGGAAGCATTTAGCATCTGGATAATTTTAGCAAGAGGATGTTATCACTTTTAAACCGTGGTATTTACAAGAGGCTGAATATCCTGGTACATATTATAGATGGAGTGACAATGAGCAGCAGCTGAAAGCATGAGTCTGTGCGTGGAGCCAGTTAAAGACAGTACGGCAAAGACTATGGTTGCTTAGCAACAAGTCAGCGGGAGAATTCTCTCTCCCTTCCTCTCTTTCTCTTTCTTTTGTTTTTAGATAACAGGAACACTTGATCAATTTTTGGCTCTAAAAGACAAATGTTTGTGTGTTTTGGGAAAAGGGTTACCTGATAATTACACTGCTGAAAGTAGTCTCCCAACACCTCTGGGAGTAGAGCAGAATTATCAGCTCCCTTTCCTGATGGGGAACTGAGGCACAGAAAGACTAATATGACTTGCCCACGGGATGAACAGAAAGTCTGTGGCAGAGCTAGGAACTGAAACTAGATCTCCTAAATCCTGTTCTGGTGCCTTAATCCCAATACTTCCACCCATCCCGATAAAAATGACTCTATTGGCTGCAGCTCAGGATACAGATTCCAGATTAGACGCATAGAATTTAAGGCCGGAAGGGACCATCATCTAGTCTGACCTCCTGCACACTGCAGGCCACAGAACCTCACCCACCCACTCCTACAGTAGGCCCATAACCTCTGGCTGCGTTACTGAAGTCCTTAAATCTTGATGTAAAGATTTCAAGTTACAGAGAACCCACCATTTACTCTAGCTCAAGCCAGCAATGCTGCAGAGGAAGGCAAAGTCCCCAGGGTCGCTGCCAGTCTAACCTGGGCGGAAACTCCTTCCCGACCCCAAATATGATGATCAGTTTCATCCTGGGCATATGGGCAAGACCCTACTGTCAGACACCTGGGAAAGAATTATCTACAGTAACTCAGAGACCTCATCTAGTGTCCCATCACCAGCCGTTGGAGATATTTGCTAACAGTAGTCATGGATGGGGCATATGCCATTATAGGCAATCTCTTCATACCTTCCCCCCTAAAAATTTATCAAGCTCAGTCTTAAAACAAGTTAGGTTTTTTGCCCCCTACTACTGTCCTTGGAAAGATATTCCAGAACTTCACTTATCTGACAGTTAGAAACTTTTATCTAATTTCAAGCCTAAACTTAATGATGGATAGTTTATATCTATTATTTTTGTGCCACCATTGACTCTTAACTTAAATAACTCTTCTCCCTCCTTGGTATTTATCCCTTTGATGTATTTAAAGAGAACAATCAGATCTTTCACCAGCCTTCATTTTGTTAGGCTAAACAAGCCAAGCTCAGTAAGTCTCCTTTCATAAGGTAGGTTCTCTGTTCCTCTGATCATCTTCATAGCTCTTCCCTGCCCCTGTTCCTATTTTAATTCATTTTTCTTAAACATGAGAGCCCAGAATTGCACACAGGATTCCAGATGAGGTCTCCCCAGTGCCTTGTATAACGCTATTAATGCTTCCCTGTCTGTACTGGAAATACCTTGCCTGATGCATCATAGAATTGCTTTTTTCAAGGCCACCTCACATTGGTGATTCATAGTCATCCTATGATCAACCAATGCACCCAGATCTTTCTCCCCTGTCACTTCCCACTAATACATTCCCTAGTTTATAGCAAAAATTCTTGTTAGTCCAAGTACATGATCTTGTACTTTGCACTATTAAGTTTCATCCCATTTCTATTACTCCAGTTTTCTTGGTTGTCCAGATTTTTTTGTATGATACTCTGGCCCGTCTCCATTTTGGCAATACCTTCCAACTTTTTATCATCACAGATTTTATTAGCCCACTCCCACTTTTTGGGCCAAGGTCATTAATGAAAATGTTAAATAAAATTGGTCCTAAAATTCATCTTGGAAGAACTTCTCTAATAACGTCCTTTCTGCTTGACAGTGCACCTTTCAGCATTACCCACTGTAGTCTCCCCTTTAACCAGTTTCATCCCCATCTTCTCCAATTTAACTCATCATTTCCTGTGTGGAACTGTATCAGATGATTTACTGAAATTGAGGTAGATTAGATCATTTGCATTTCCTCTGTCTAGCTTTAGTCCCAGTTATCTTCTCAAAGAAAGAGATCAGGTAGCTCTGGCACATCTACCTTTTGTGAATCCATGTTGTATTTTATCCCAGTTATCATTTACCTCTACGTCTTTAATTATAATCTCTTTTAAAATTTGTTCTAAGACTGTCAATACAACTGAGGTCACTAACAAGCCTATAGTTTCCTGAATCTTTAAGAAAGGGATTTTTTCCCCCTTTCTTAACTATAGGTACTATACTTACAATTCTCCAATCATAGGATGTGATTGAGTTTATGGATTCATTAAAAAATCTGTTGTCTTGCAATTTCATGTGCCAGTTTCTTTAATATCCTTGGATGGAGATTATCTGCCCCCGTCCCCGATTTTGTCCCAATAAGCTGTTTGAGTTTGGCTTCCATCTTGGATGTACTAATTTCTACTTCCATATCCTTGTTCCCATTAGTCATCCTGCCACTGTCCGCAAACTCATTACCCTTATTAAAAACTGAAGCAAAGTATTTGTCTAGATATTGGGCCAGAAGTAGATTATCTTTACTCTCCAACTGATTCCCGGTGTTTGGTGTTCCCACTTATTCTTTTCTTTTATATGGCTAAAGAACCTTTTACTGTTGGCTTTAATTTGCTTTGCAAAGTCCAACTCTGCTTGTCTTTCCCCCTTGCTTTGGATGTAGGCTTCAGATAGTTTTTTCAACTTTAACTTAAAGCAATTCCAAGCCTCCTCCACATTCAGATCTTTCAGTTCTTTAGTCCAGTCCATTTCTCTAATTGATTCCCTTACTTCTTAAAAGTTTGCTTTTTTAAAATCAAGGACCCTACTTGTAGACCTACTTTTGTTTGTCCTTCCAATTAGTTTAAACTGAATTAACTCATGATCACACCAACCAAGGTTGTCCTTTACGACCAGTTCTTCTATGAGGTCCTCGCTATTTACCAATACTAAATCCTAAATGGCACCACCTCTTGTTAGATTGGTGGCTATTTGGTGAAGAAATCTGCTAGCTATTACATTCAGGAATATGTGGGTCCTACCATTATTAATAGAACTTGTCCTCCAATCTATATCTGGGAAATTAAAGTCTCCCGTAAGCACATAATTCCCAGCAGTATTTATTTATTTCAAAATATTAAAGAAGTCTCTATCCATATCAAATTAGATTGTGGGGGTTTGCTGCAGACTCCAAGGACTCTTCCAGTGGAGTCTCTGTTACCTTTCTTTTCCAAAGTGATTTTGACCCAATCAGCTTCCATTTTATCCATTTCTTCACTGCTAATTTCTTTACAGTCTACCTCATCATTAATTCATGGTGTTACTCCACCACCTTTATTTTGTGTTTCCTGAACAGCGCATACTTTCAGTATCTGTATTCCAGTCATGACCAGGGCCCAAGCATAATCTTTTCAGGCCCAGTACAAACTTGTAACACGAGCCCCCTTCCCCACACACACCACAATCCCTCATCCCATACATACAATCTCATGAGCCATGAAATAGTTTGAATTCTGAAATTACTGTTACATATTCTACATTTCTGAAACATGCTCCCCCTTTGCTATTTTTAACATAACACGCAGCCTGACAGTCCTACAAGTTTGCTGACTATTTTGTAACTTTTTGGTCATTATAAAGGTCATTTTATCCTGTCAATGTCTTGCTTTTTTTATTCTAATGGACCAATGTGTCTGCAAACATTTTATAATTAGGCCAATTAATTTTAAAGATTTATTTTTCTGGACTTTTTCATTGCAAAATCATGAATTAGCCCCCCAAAGTCAATTTCTTTTGCAAGTTCACACACAATAGACAAGATAGCTAGGTGATTTAACCATGCCTGCAGTTTTTGATGACTGCTAGCTTGCTGAAACTTCTTTCAGCTTCTGCCAGAGTCATTGGCAGCGTGCAAAAAAAAAAAAAAAAAAAAAGGGATGCACGTTCTGGCAGCTTTTCTTTGTTATCAAATGCCAGTGCCACAGACACACACAGACACAGTCTCTATATTGAAAGCACTTCCATCTTGATTTTGTTCATCTGCTTCCCTAGTTAGCATATTGCCTGATTGCAGTAAGGCCTTGTCTGATCTGAAAAACTGGAGGATAGATTGGTGTCCTTTAGCTTCTTTTAGTTCCATTTCCTTGACCTCTTTACATTTCTGGCTGCCTGATCTATATTTATAGCCACCACTAGACACGGCAGGATGGGGTGTGCATGTGACTGTGAGTGAATTAGACGTTTACTCACATACATTTTGGGCCTGCAAATCCTACCAGAAGAAGCACCACTGGCTCCCACTGTCTTATGGTGCTTTGCTTTGCCCCTCCCACCAGCTGTTCCCCCCTCCTGCCTATGCACAAGGAACTCTGGGACTGGTAGTTCTTGATCTTGGTATGATCGACCATGTCACAGAGAGGAGCACAAGTCTCTCTGTCTCCCAGTCTAAGACTACAAGTCCTAGTTTAACTGCACAAGCACACACTCACTATTCTAGAGAAGGGCCTTGGCTGGGCCACCAGGCCCAGCAACTCACTGTTCAGAATGCTGCTTGAGACTGCTCTAACACTGCTTCTGACTGGCTCCAGAAAATCTCACCAGATCTAGACAATAGATACATAGATACAGGGAAATAAGTTTCTAAAATATCCTCAGGCATGATCTACAATTTAGCCTCCATTTTTTCCTCATGGTAATGGGGGTTACAGCCAGGGTCAGGCCCCCCAGGGCCTCTGGGCCCTGATAAAGTATACCCTTTCCCACCCTCCCCATGGGCGGGCCCTGGTCATGACTATTATTCCCGCATGTTTCCACTATCTAATATCTGGTTTTACTTCCTGCACCAGTAGTTCTATTTCCTCCATTTTGTTACTCGGGATCCTTGCATTGATGTACAGACATCTTAGTTGTTTTCGCTTGGCTTCACCCAGATTCCTTGCTCAACTAGGTACAGTCATTTTACTGCTCATATTGCCTACCACTGTTACCGTCAATGGTATTGCACTGTCTTTCTGCTTGTTGTCCATTCTACTACCCTCTGTTGTTCCTCTTTCCACTGCTGTATCCTCTTTTACTTAATTTTAACTCCCACTAAATATTAGAATTAGGTGTGGAGGTTACAGGAGCGTCTCCCCTGAATTTCTAGTCGAAAGCTTTTTTAATCAGTTGTGTCAACCTCTATCCCAGAAATCCATTACCCTGCCTACTCAGGTAGAGTGCATCCCGTGAGAACAGTCCTCTGTTTGTGAATGCCTCCCACTGGTCAAACATCTCAAAGCCCTCCTTATAGTTCACTGCCTGAACTATCTGTTGATCATCGTAATCTCTCACCCTCACTTTCCTCCTCTAGGGACAAGTAGAATTCCACTGAAGATTACCAGAGCCTCCATTTCTTTAAGCATCTCCCCTAGCCTGGCATAGTCTTCCTTGATAGTCTTGCATCACAGCAAGAACTTAGCAGTAGCATTTGTTCCCAGTTGAAGGACAATCAGTGGATTCTTTTCTTCTCCCTTTAGGATCCTCTTCAGCCTCATGTCCACATTCTGTATCTTAGCTCCTGGCAGATAGCACACCCTTCTGTTCCTTGCATCACCTCTGATGACAGGCCTCTCCATTCTTCGTAGTGGGGAGTCCCCAGTCACGTAGAAGAATTCTTCCATCAACTTAGCTACTGCCTCTTGGAGAGGTGGATTTACTACCCAGATGGAAGAAGAAGCGTCTACACTACAGTGTTACAGTGTAGACGTACCCTAAGTTGTAGATGCAGGGAGGTGCCTATCTCTGCTTGCAGTTCTCAGCTGGGATCTCTCTTTGGAGTTAGGCACCTATGTTGTTTTTGCAAGAAGCCAGGTGGGGTAGAGGGAGGAAAACATAACTTTCAGCTCAGTGGTTAGGGAGCCTCACATCAGAATGTCCCATAACCCAATGGTTAGAGTATTCACCTGAGAGGCAGCAGATTCCTGTTTAAATCCCTTCCTCAGCTCAGGTGGAGGGGAGACTTGAACCAGGGATCTTCCACATCCCAGGTGAGTACACTATCCACTGCAATAAAAGTTATAAGGGAAGGCATTGTCCTCCTCCTTCTCATCTTCCTCCACCTCTAGCTGTTTAGTGTGAACTCACCTGAGAGGTCTGATCTGGTAGGTGGCTTCTAAACATGCCCTGCACGTGACTTAGGTAGCTGAATGTCTATCTTACCCTTGTTTGTAAATTGCTCTGGGCTTAGGTGGGAGATAAGCGTCCAGATGCCTCGAGTGAGACAGAAGTGTGCATGCCCAAAGGCAGAAACATTGGTGCCTAGGGAATTTTTACTGCAGAAATGTAGTATTGAGTGAGTTTAGGCACCTACAGGGCTCAGCAGGAGTTTTGTGCACCACAGTGGAACCTAAAACTGGGACTGAGACACTTAGTTCCTTTTGTGTATCCAGGCCTATGGGGTTAATTCAGACCTAATGTATTTGGGTGTGACTCCATTTTAATCTATGGAATGGGACCTGCTTACATCAGGCCTGAATTTGTGACTAGAGCGACAACAGCAAAGGAGAGCAGGAGGCAAGGATTCCATACCTATAGTGAGATGCATTTATTGTGGGAGACAACATGAGTAGGTAAAGCAGAAGTGCCCTGCACTATGGCAGCATTGCAAGAAATGTGGCAAGCTGAGCTATTTTAGCAGTGTGCACAAGAGCAGAGGAAGGTCTCAGAAAGATTCAGTGACACGTGTACAAGAAGGGACAGGCATATCAGCCAGTGGTAATGACATCATGACTCACTCCTTGAGTCCGAGAACATACCAGGGTCAGGCTGTTGGGACTGGAAAGCAAGAAGGGACAATACCAACTCCTTGCATGCAACAGTGTTAATAGGGAAATAATGCCCTATGCAATTTCAGATGGATAGTTGGCCTCCTAGGAATGAATTGGATTCAAACACATAAGAACATAAGAACAGATCAATGGTCTATCTAGTCTGTCTTCTGACAGTGTCCAATGCCAGATGCTTGAGAGGGAATGAACAGAACAGGTAATCATCAAGTGATCCATCCCCCATTGCCTATTCCCAGCTTCTGGCAAACAGAGACTACGGACATTTCAGAGCATGGTTTTGCATCCCTGCTCATCCTGGCTAATAGCCATTGATGGATCTATCCTCCATGAATTTATCTTGCTCTTTTTTGAGCCCTGTTATAGTCTTGGCCTTCACAACATCCTCTGGCAGAGTTCCACAGATTGACTGTGTGCTCTGTGAAGAAATACTTCCTTTTGTTTGTTATAAACCTGAAGCCTATTAATTTCATTTGGTGACCCCTAGTTCTTGTGTTAGGAGAAGAAGTAAATAATACTTCCTTATTTACTTCATCCATACCAGTCATTGTATAGACCTCTATCATATTCCCCTTAGTCACCTCTTTTTCAAGCTCAAAAATCACAATCTTATTAATCTCTCCTCATGTGGAAGCTGTTTCAATCCCCTAATCATTTTTGTTGCCCTTTTCTGTACCTTTTCCAATATATCTTTTTTGAGATGGGGTGACCAGATCTGCATGTAGTATTCAAGATGTGGTCATACCATGGATTTATGAAGAGGTAATATGATATTTTCTGTCTTATTACCTATCCCTGTCCTAATGATTCTCAAATTCTGTTAGCTTTTTTGACTGCTGCTGCACATTGAGCAAATATTTTCAGAGAACTATCCACAATGACTCCAAGATCTCTTTCTTGTGTGGTAACAGCTAATTTAGACCTCCTTATTTTATATGAAGTGCAGGGGTTATATTTTCTAATATGCATTACTTTGCATTTATCAACATTGAATTTCATCTGCACATTTTGCCATCTCACTATTTAGCCCTTTTCCAGATTATTTATTAGTATCTTGAACAGTACTGATTCCAGTACACACCCCTAGGGGACACCACTATTTACCTCTCTCCATTCTGAAAACTGACCATTTATTTCTACCCTTTGTTTCCTATCTTTTAACCAGTTACTGATCCAGGACAGGACCTTTCTTTTTATCCCTTGACCACTTACTTTGCACACAGGTAAGTGTGCAAGGCAGCAAATTCAGGTTCAGACATAGTGTAAATATGACCAAATGGAATTTTCACTCCTGGTTGCAGTTCAATTGGACAGTCATAATCCCTATATGGGAATAGGATGTCTGTGGAGTTTTTTTCAAACACATCAGTGAAATTACTGTATTGGATCAGCAGGTGAGTCTGTTGGACCAACCAGCCTGGCTTGCAACTGTCAGGGCTCTGCTGTGTGTTCTCTACTTCATAGGGTCAAGTAGTGCTGCCAATACTATTCCAAAGAGAAGCTGACCTTTAATTCATGCCAGTGATTGAGAGAGTTATGGAAGGTCAGCCAAGAAATAACCAGGATCAGGAGAAAATGTCAGGAGTGAATGGCACTGAGCTGTGGTGTCTCTTGATGTCCTGGAATGGTAACCTCCAGGGACATGGTCTCTGTGGCCACCAACCTGGAGTATAGGTGTCTATTAGATCCAGAATGGGCTGGGGCCATAGCAGAATCTGTAGGGTCCAGGCTGCATCCAAGTTAATAAAGTTATTTTCTGTACCCGAGACACTGATGGCCTGCTGATGACAGATTGGAAGGGAGTGCTCTGACACACATAATTGCTGGGTGGTGGCTGCACTCTGAGAATTGTCTGCAAACCTGATTTCAAGATCCACAATCCCTCAAATCAGATACTGCTGAGAGGAGATGGTCAACAATCAGAGAAGGCAGGTATTAGAATATGCCAAGGATCTCCTGGCCCTGGAGACAGGCACTCCTGTGAAGATCCAGCCATTAGAGACATGCCAGAAAGAGTGGATGGAAGGAGTCGTAAGGGTACGGTGGCACCCAGGTCATACAAAGTGACTAGGCAAGAGGTACAAGTGACCCAAAGGAACAGGAGACCCTTATGAGTTAGCAACCACACACCCAGGGAGATTCTACAGAGACCATCACAAAATGGAGAGACAGCAAACCATGTGGAGGCCAGTCCCACAAGGAGGGAGGAGATTCCAGAGACAGAATTTGCTAGAGGGAGACAGGTGACAGGGATAAGTCACTTTCTGCATGGTCACCTGTTGAGGAGACCAAACTACCTCACAGACTACGTAACCCAGTCTGAGGTAAAGATGAGAATCCGATTCAGCTATGCGCTAGCAACCTCTGGCCAGAGGGTGGGAGTCTGGGTGTCAATTACTTGTTTTTAATTATTATATTAAAATGTTTGTAAAACAGGGAAGCTGTATGATGGTGATGGAGTAAGAGGGACACCTGTGGAACAGGGAACACAGTAAGTTAGGCTGGAAGCCTTATGGATAAAGCAGTCCACAGGGTTTAACAAAGTTCCACTTGTTCAACTTAACCTGTATTCAGCTTCATTTTTGGTGAATGAAACACTGATTGCCTTAATCCAGGCTGCTCACTTTGCAGACTGAGGCAGGATTGAGCTCTGCCAGCAGCCTGTGGCTAATTTTGCAGCCAAGGACTGAGACATTTTCCCCTGAGGGCAAACTTCAAAGATAGGGGAGGACAGTCATAATAAATTCTTGCCCTGCTTTCTGACTCTCCACTTGATGGGCATCAGGGTGGGAGGATGGGCTGATTGTGTAATGCACATGTGGAAGCAGCACGGAAAGGGAAAGCCACAGACAGATTCTAGTGGAGCAGAGAAAACCAAATGGCTGGTGCGTGTCTGCAGCAAAATGACGACTTCACAGTGCATACAGGATATTCGGTGGCAACATGACAATATGCTAAATTGTGCTGAAAATTCCATGGCTGTGGAATCACAGAGTATATGTGACCCTGCATATGTGATAAAGTCCTCTCGAACTTCAACAGTTTTGAAATCCAGACCCAGAACCTGTCTCTTGGACCTATATATGCTGACAACTTTCAAAACCAGGAAGATACACAAATAGTTTTCCACCCCAAATGGAGTGTGGAAAATTCAGTTTATCTCTTCTAAACCACTGCCTTATGTCATTTTAGATGCTCAAATTTAGAGCAGCTGTAAGAGAATGTAACTCCACTTATTTTACTAGGAACTGGACTTGGACTACTAACTCATAGGACATAAAACAGCCATCAGATGTGACAGCCTTTGATCGCTACCACACTAGAGATGGATTCAAACTAGTGAATCTAAGTGGAAAGACACTGAGTCTGACCTCCTGTATAATGCAGGCTATAGGATTCCCTTGAATTAATTCCTGTTTGAACTAGATCACATCTTTTAGAAAAATATCCAATCTTGATTTAAAAATTGCCAGTGATGGAGAATCTGGCACAGCCATAGTTATGTGGTTCCAGTGGTTAATTGCCTTCACTGTTGAACAATTATGCCTTATTTCCAGTCAGAATTTGTTTAGCTTCATCTTCCAGCCATTGTGCAGCTCCAGGATGACTGCCTTTTCTTGGTACATCCAGCTGCTTGGAGAAATAGCTGGCATGTTCCTGAGATTGGTGGGAACAGCTGTGGCACTCAGGAGAATCAAATTTAATAGTGGAGTGTAGTCCTTAGTCCAAAGGCTTCATAATGCAAAGATGCCATTCAGAAATTCTGGATGTCTGGGAATTCATTTTAGTTATCAGGATTCCTATTGAGGAGAATTGCCTCTAATGAAATTTTCCTAAAAAGAGAAGTGGCCAGGATTTTCGAATGAGCATCAGGCACTGCCTCTTCAAAGGTGCCTTGCATTACATCAGTTGTCAGTATAAAGGCTCACTTGTGTGTCCATAGTATGGGACATACTGAGCTGTCCCTTTCCATGGAAACACCTGGGGCTCCAGGGTGAGATCAGCTCATAGCACTGAATATTGTCTGGAAAAAACATTAATCAAGATAGCATGTTGGTTGTAAAAGTTATTCACTTTCCATGTGACTCTAGCCTGCTGCATTTCCTTAAGGAAGAAGCGAACATAAGGTGAGTGTGTTACCTTTCCCTGTGCCTTGGGTGACATCATCTTAATGCTTATGATCCATTCCAATTTAGACAGGACATGATTCAGTTAGAATTGGCAAAAATACCAAAATTTCATGAAACATAGCAGAGAACTCGGTCTCAAAGCAAACTGGTAGACAGTCCTTACGGTTCCAGGGCCTGAATCTCTACTGCTTCCAACCACGTGTCGTTATTGGCACCTGTGCAAAGTGGATATCAGTTACTATGATTCTGCTGTGGTAGCATTTTACACCCATTTTGCAGCCACTTTGCATCCATGTAAATGACAAGACAAGGCAGTGGAAAATCAGAACCTTATATTTTACCTAGACTCTTCTTTTTCCTATCTACCATACCTAGATCCCCCATTACCTTCTGACATGAATTAAGTTATAGGGCTGCTAATCACCCTGCTCCACATACCCGGAGCTAAAGGCTACCTTTTTGGGAGGAAGATGCCTGATGATTGGATTGCTCATTGTAGTCTGGGCTATCAATGTTCTCTCTTTTCTTAACTCCATGCCTGGATTTAGAAATTAATTAGCTATCATCATACAACAAAACTTAATTTTGTAGAGGATCTACATAACAAAACGTTTCCCACAAAGCTTTATGGAGTTCAATAATACAGCTCCAAAGTTAAAATAAAAATAATTGCACAGGGAGGGAGAAATTAAAAGGCAAGGACAGGGAGAATACATTTTCACCTAAGGTTCATAATGAAATAGAGAATTGATGAGACAGAGAGATACAGAGAAATTATGAACTTCAGAGGAGACATTTCTTTCATTGGCAGTGGTGAGTTCAAGTGAAAGAGAGCTGGCTAACATTAGATGTGCCCAGAGAGAGTGTGTGGGTATCAGAACTGCTACTAGAGTACAAAGACTCTCACCCCAAATAGTACTGAAACTCTAGTTGGAGACTTGGGAAACCCTGGTTTATTTCCCTGCTCTGCCACAGATTCACTGTGTGATCTTGGGCAAGTGACTTAGGGCCAGCTTTTTAAAATCAAAGGGTGTTAGGCACTTAGGTCCTTATGAAAATCCCATTGGGCACCTTTTTGCATTTGTAGCTGCTTAAATACCTTTAAAAAGCTGGCTCTTACCCTCTCAATTCCTCATCTCCTAAAAGGGATAAGAATACTTCCCTATCTCACAGGAGTGTTCAATAAATACATTGAAAGTTGTGAGTTGCTCAGATACTCTGGTAAGAGGGACAATAAGTACCTGGATAGATATATGCTAGATAGATATATATAACATGCTGGGAACATATAGGGCCAGACCTCCAACCGGTATAAATCAGCATAGCTCCAATGAAGTCAGTGGATGACCTGGCCCACACAGAACAATAATCCTGTGATGGTGGAAGACTTTTTCCCATAGCAATCTCTGTGAGTGGAATCAGCATCACCCAAGTCAGTGCTGTCATATTCCTTTGGGATAAGAGCAGTAGAACAATGTTTCTCACTGTCATACTGTTTAGTCATCAAGCCTTGGTTTTATTTCACTGTAGGTGAATCTTGTTTATCACATGGCTCCTACATTTTCTACTCAAAGACAGCTCTGTAATTGTTATGGGAGGGAGAGAAAGGCACTGGTGAAAAAATCAATTAATGCTGATTTTCTGTATCATTGGCACTAACCACAGAGTCCACTGAAGACCATCTCCTTCTGGTTTAATTGTTGAGGTGTGTGTGTGAGAGAAAGTTATTTATTAAAGACGGAAAGCCTTTTTAATTGGAAATAAAGCAGAGCAATTTCCACAGGAGAACATCATTCCTTGGCATGTGGAACGCAGGCTGCATATAGTTTCTGGTCACAGTCAATTGAGGGACACAGAGTAGATTTTTTTCATGGGGCCAAATTCAACCTGGGCATAGGCGGCACGGCTCTCATTGACTTCAGGGGGTCTTCTGTGGGCTTTTGCCAAGGCTAACTTGGCACAGCCACAGCAAGTGCAGCAATCACATATTACACAGAAGGTTACGGTTTGCATGAAGGTTTCTGGTTAACAAAATTGAACTGTAAACCATTAAATGTTACATCTCCACTCTCCACCTGGCAGCTAACCCGTGCGGAGGGGTACTCAGTGCTGCAAACTCTCAACATTTCATGGTGAGCCTGGTGATAGCTGGGATTCTTCTTAAAGCCTTGGCTTCTGAATCCTGCCATTGCATGATAATCTCAGCTTCCATGTATAAAAACGTCCGTTTCGTGCCCCAGTGGCTGCAAGAGAAAAAGCTCGAAAATGTGACTCACGTGCACCCTGAAAGCTCAGAAACAAGCAGGCGATTAAAAAGAACGTCAAATTCATTCATTATTTAAAATCTCATGATTTTTAAGCCAATATCATGATTTTTGATGCCTGGAGGTTGGCAGTACTGTGGTACTCCATGTTTATCAGCCGGCTTGAAAGGAACTAACCAATGTTAGGAGCGCCACCCAGAGCCTGAACCTCATCCCACTGACGTCTCAAGATCCGGCATTCCCCCTTCCTGGTGCAAAGGACCCCCGCACTGATAAGGACCCCCTCACTCTGTACTCCATGTTGAAACTCAATGTTCTGCTCCTAACCCTCACCACAGGAGCTGGTTTAAGCTCACTCCAGGCCCTGTGCTCGGGACTGCAGTACATGAAAGGCTCTGGCTATTACACTGCATTCACACTGAACTCCTGCCAAAAAATTGCAACAATAGAATTACTTCTATGAAAACTTAACTAGCCTTTGAGACTGCCTCTGTCAAGCCCTTCCAGTTACCCGCCACTTATAGCCAGGTCTGCCAAATGCTTTGAGGAAAGTGCTATTTATTAACAGAGCATGGCAAAGAGATTCTGCATATGCAAAGTACTTTACAGTTATTTGATGGGGTAAGTGTATTTCAGGGTTATGGACTTTTAAATATGCTTTTATTATTGTCCCACACCATTTGAATTATATGTACAAACATGAGGCCAAATTTCAGCCAACTAGGAAATATCTAATAAAATGAAAACTTTACATAGTGTTAAACATAAATTGAACCAATTATTTATTGTACTTTTATAGTATCAGTAAGTGCAAAGGTGACACAAAAGTAAATGCTTAGAGTTTTAATGGCACTGAGTCATACCAAACATCACAGTTCAAGGAACTTTGGAACTAAGCCTTCTCATTGTCTCAACTGTCATTAGTTTGTGAGTAATTATTATATCTGTTTTTATATGTCATCCATTATGTCCACAATGTGTGCAAGTTCAAGCATAAATGGAAAGAATGCTATCTTTCACTTTATTCACTGATGTTTTGATGCCAGTTCAGATGTCAAGAGATAAGAGCTGAAATATTTTTCTGTATACAGAATCTTGTTAAGTTTACAGAATTCTCAACAGCTTTTAATGCTGTATGGAAATGGGCTCATTAGACACTTTTGCTGTTTGAGATCAGGCCTGTTTAAAGCTGCAATTAAAGTACGGATAGGCCCAAAGTGGCCAAGTTTGAGTCTGGATTGGAAATTTCACAAGATTCAGTGATGCTTGGATCAGGAGTTTTAGTTTAGCTAATTACACAGAGAGGATTTGGACACATGCAGAGTTTGGATCATGGTTTTGGTCCTTAATTAAATGTAACACTAGTATTTAAAATATGTTTGAATGCTTTAGAAAATACCTGCTCCATGGCCATAATCAATTTTCATGTGCAGATTTTTCTATGTACTCCATACGAATTTCATATATGATATATCAAACCATCATGATCATCAAACCAGATGATACCATCTGTCCCTGAACAGAATACTACTTATGTAGCTCCTGGATAGACCTCATGTGTGTGGTTATTTATGATCTCTGTTACAGTTGCACCTATGAACCCCAAACAAGGGATTGTACAAGTTAACAGCAAAGAGGACAGTCAGATGCAATTGGTGGATGAAATGCAGAAACAGGTGGGAATGGGTTGGAAGGATGAGGTAACGATAGAATAGAGTTTAATCAAAAAGCAGAAGTCACAGATCACCATTTCTCTAGGGAGACAAATCCACGAAAGGCTTATAATATCTGCTTAGGGGTTCTTTTGCATTGCAATGCCTTTTGTTTTGTGCTCACTGTACATTTCCAAGCACTCTCTCTGCAGAGTTATGCAGTTCTCAAACGGACAGAGAAGGGACACACACTGCTCCCTATCATGGAGCCTCGTTTTAAAAACTAAAACAAGGATTTCTTTGCTTACATTACATTTTAATTAAATTATGCTTTTATTTTCTAGTTCCAGATAATGAGGTATTTGTGTAATGAATAACACATTACTTACAGGAAGGACCTTCATTTTACTTAGAACAAGTATAAAATGTCTCTCTTCTCTAATCTCTGAATGTGCCCACACAGTAGTGGATTTTTTCATGTTTGCTTATTACTCATACACCCTCAAACTCAGCCTTTATATGTGCACAAGGAATAACTTTGCACGCAAGCCTTTGTATTTATAAAAGAAATCCCACATAGAATGCTCATCTTAAAATGCTCCCCACAAAAATTAAGGAAGAGAATTTAGTTCATCTGATTAGCTCTTTGTTTTGATGAATAGAATTTTTAATCACACACACACACACACACACACACACACACACACACACACACACACAC